>BSBM01002204.1:7890000-9090000 GCA_027924585.1 Larix kaempferi | reverse complement strand
CTCCCAAACTATAGCCTGAGGTAACATAATTAGTTATAGAGACACCCAGGCTTCACTGTGTCGACAGGGTCAAGTCCACTGCACGAACACAACTGTGTTGTCCAATCCCTATCTGACTCAGGACACAAACAGCATAACCATTGCAAGTACCCTGTGCGGTACCTAGGTAAGGAAACTATGTCTACCGCAATATAACCAATGCTTAGGGGAACAGTCGCAGGTGGGACTTGTCGTATGGGCAGAGTAGCTAAGCCCGAAGCACAAGAGGACGAACCTCCGGTACCCCCAGATACAAACAAATCCTAGATATATCTCCCACATTCAGTTGGTATTAGAGGGATATCTCCTCAACCAACCTCCCGTGACCTCATGCTTAACTCTTGTTTGAGTAGAGATTTCTTGAGAACACTAATCTATACCATGGATTCCTCCACTCCCTGGTCAGACACCTAATGTTTTGTTCAGTAGTCTTGGATTGTTAACTCACAATGACCTATTCCAAGACTCTAAACCTATGCTAGTTGGTGTACCCTATAAATAAAATAAGTCTAATCAATTTTATGATTAAGCGTTAATTTTAGTGGCTGTGATTACTCAAGGGATATGGTCGTGAAACTAGTGATGTGTAGACTCAATAATATGCACCATCGTCCAATCCTAGACTCAACTATCCAATAAAACAATGTCACTAATATGCAAAATCAACCAAGAAATTTGGAAATCAATATGCAAGCTTTTATCTTTTCAATGCAGAAGCAGAACCTAAAATAAAGGCAACAAGCACTCAATGCAAAATGTAGTACATGGAAATAAAATATTTTTGTATTTTCTCTTATAAACACAAAGGAAAATGCAAAAACTAAATGAAATTTTTGTATTTTTTCAATATATATGGAATGAAAAAATGCAAGGCAATTCCTACTATTTAGTCACTGAAGTGCTGAGAAGATCACTAAGACAACCCAACAAATCCTAGATAGCAAGACTCAACCAAAAGGAAGAGCTCAAAAGGAAGAAACCAAGAGGTTAAAACCAAGGATGGTAAAAACCCAAGAAGGCTCAACCAAGAGAAACAAAGAGATCTGGTCACAACCAAGGCATGAAACAGTTAAGAAAGAGGGCAAGAAAGACTCAGGAATCAACCAAACTCACCCAGCAACAACCAATATCCATAAACCAACAAAAGCCGGAGTTACATGCAACTGTCGAAGGAATACCTGCAGGTACCCGCGAGCAGTAAAGTAAACAGAGGCGGGTAGACGTGGGCAGAACTAATCTAGCCCGTGAGTGAGAAACAACAAATGGTCAAACAGAGAGTCCAGAGGCTCAGAAAAAGCAAGTTTTCTTTAGTGTATCCTAACGGCCAATCAGTGACACAGAGCTTCGATAAACAACAACTCTAAATATGGACTAATGCTCAAACAATTTCCCAAACATGGATGTTTTCCCCAGCGGAGTCGCCATTTCCGTATTGGAGAAAACTCACTATGGCTTGGAATACCACAACAGACAGATGACTACCAGAAATCTACTCAATTCTTAAAAAAATGCTATTATAAATGACAATGTTAAAACAATGGAGAAATGTAACCAACCTCGATCCAATGTTTGATGTAGATCCCAGTTGGAGCTTTCAATCCGCACACGTCCAAGCACTTGTAATCTGCAAATTAGTTTTGACAATAAATATCTAACAAGTACATGTGATATATAAATAACATTAACATCATCAATAACAATGGTCCATAATATCATAAGCAAATGCAACCCAATCTATAATAAATGACATTCACACCATGAATGGATGAGAATATGAGTATTTCTATTAATGAACAAGAAGAAGTACAAAGTGATACGACCTCTTGCCGGAAATCAATCTGAACCAAGATCTAGATCAATCCACTTGTGCCTCCACCACTTCAATCCTCCATGAATGGCAAACTCAAACTAGAAAGGAGTTTGGAATGTGAACATAACTGGTTCACAACTACAAGGATCAATGAGTGCAGACTCAAGATAGGGAAAAAATCCACTAGAGTGCCTTTACTATTCTCTTCTTCCTCCCATCCATAAGCCATATGTGCTCAATATATAGTCCTCTCAAAGGTAGGTGAAAGGACTCATCGAGACGCTACTTGGGAAAATGGAGAACCAAAGGTCACCCAATGACCGCTTTTTGGGAGTAAAAAGTAATAAAATAGTGGTTTTTACCATTTTACTTGATACCCGTGGGCTATAGGGATGCGACTTGTGGGTACGCATGCTATAGTGATGCAACATGAGGGTAGGAACAAAAATAGGATAAACTAGTATCACTGAAGAATGAAAATGGATCTGAGTCACTGAAATGGATCCTACAGGCCAAAGAATGCTGATGCTCACAGGGTGGAAGATTTCTGTGTAACACTCTACCACAAGCGTCATGCCTCCTAAAAAGCTTTGTACCAAAATAAAATATTTCCAATTCCTTAATATAGTTTTCTCCCTCTTTTTCCCTCGGGAGGCTGTATGCACTGATAGTGAAAGGCATTGGAGGATATATCCCTTTCTTCCTTTCAGTGAGGATTCTACTGATTCCACCAACACTGAAGAGTTGCCTTAAGGCTTCCCTATGTATCACAAAATATGTAACATACCGGGGAAGAAAAAATGGAGCTATGGATCCTACACTCACTAAGATATAGGTTACTTCTTGGGCGTGGTAATTATCCCTGTACTCCTCAATGATGGGCATGGCGTTCTCAGACATGTAGCTTGGCTCTTCTATGAAAATCAGCTGATACAGGGGCATGATGAATTTCTCCCAAATATGCTTGTAGTAGTTTTCATATTTGCTTTCCCATGTAGGATGGTAAGCCACAAAGAGAGGAGTCTCCTTTCTGTTCCATATACAACCCAAATCCGTGAAAGGATGCTTGCTTAACAGGCAGTCTATTAAATAAGAAGACATGAAGAAATTTGATTTCTTCTGAGTTAGTCGTCCTTGAGGAGTGGTTAGTTGTGAGACTAGACTTTCCGAAATTATATCAGCCCAATTGAAAATGGTACCAGACATGGCCACATGAACTATTACTGGTACCCATCCAAGCTTCAAAATATTTCCATTTGGCATAGGAAAAAATCGACTCGTCATCAAAACAATGAGTCTATAGGGGGTCTTCAGGAGGTGGCTTTCATATTCATTGCTTTTACTTTGTCTTATTTTCCTTTCAACTATCATCATTTTCCTAGCAGCATCCATAGGGTCCATGGTTTGTTCTACTATCCAATTATTATCTAACCAAGATTTTAGCTGGGATAATTTGTAAATAGCTATGACATGTTTCAGTGCAAAGGATGCCATATTCATTCCATTCTTGTCATTAATGAGCCTAGTTTCAGTCTTAACATGAGAGATCATCCATCCAAGGACCTCAGAGCATTGAAATAACTCAGGTCGAGTTGCCACCTTATGGAGGCAGGATCTCTTGATATTTGCATATACCCTAGTGTATTCTATGGGATATTGAGGGTAATTTTGATCCCTGATGAACCTATATAAATCACCCCACTGAAACTCTGGGGCAGAGCTTCCTGGAGGTACATTAGTGGTAGCTTGCATACCATTGAACATGGTCTCAAGTGAGGTATCTAGCAGGATTTCAACATCGGAATCTGACTCCACAAGTGTATCCTTCTTTCTTGCAGACTCTTTGTGCATATCAAACCTGTGTTGACAAGGTAGCACAAATGAGGAGTTTGGCATATTCATAAGCAATTGACACCACAGACACCACTCAGAATTCAAAGTAGCTAAAGTAACAGTAGGTAACTTTTCTTTTAACTTAAAATATCCACTCGAAAGATGGCAACAACTCTTAAAACAAAACAAAAACATACATGCAACCATTCAATAATAAGTATTTTCAACATAAAACTGAAAGTTGCCAATCGTTTTATTCGTTGATAATTTGTAATAGCTAAAATTGTTGCATAAGCGCTAACTTGGAATGACATGGGAATCGCTATTGTGGTGGGAGACAGAAGACAACCGCACATTACTATTTTTTTTGTTTATTGCAGGGTTATTTCGTTAGAGGCTCGACTTAACGCTTCACGTGTCAGATGAATGCAACATTGTAGCCATGGGAAGTGTTTACATTATGCGAGGCGTTATTTCTTGTTGGTAATGTGTAACACGGAACTGGGAGGATGCGATATTGCTAAATTGGCTCTTAAAAGCATTAATGAGGAAGGCGGTTGGGCTCGAAACTTTTTAGGATACGACTGGAGGAAGTTTTTTTAATGACAGTCCCATTGTCCGATGTACATGCTATGCAATCGACAAACCCATCGGTTAACCATCAGCCTGGTGGTAAGAAGAAAGGGAGAAATAATCTTAAGGGTGGAAATAATGGGAACAATGGTAGTAATCGTAATACTCCTTAGAAAGAGAACACCAACCCTCCTCGGGATGGTGGAACTGTTTGTGGGAACCGTAAACCAAGGCATAAAGTGAAATTCCCTTGCAAGCTTTGTGGGGAAGATCATCTTACTCACTTGTGTCCTCGGATTGAAGAAGCATCGAAGCATCTGGCACAGAGCCTAGCTGTGTTGAAAGATCCCCTTCCACATCATCAAAATATGGCTTCTAATGCTCCTGCTACTAGTTATGGGACTAATGAAACTTCCACGTCTTCTTCCCATACCGGTGGATTTGGACGCGTGAATATGGTTAAGTCAAGGGTTAGTATTGCTACTTGTCAACGTGATTATGGTGCACCACAACCGAATATGAGGAATGAGCCTCCTCCTACTCCTGATACCTCTTTGCATATCGAGAATCCCACTACTCTTCTGCGGAGACCGAAAGGTGTTCTCAAGCGCTCTATGCATAATCCCAATGCTCAAGCCACCCATAACTACTTTGTTGTAGAATATTTGGGTCAAACACCATGTGCCATGTCGGGTCTTGAGGTTTTACAAGTGTGTCCTTCTCAAAGGCATGCCCTTTTGTGCGCTTTAGGAGTTCAAGATGGGGGAAGTCCTAATGTTATCAAGTTTGACACTACTGACATCCAACCTCACTTACCTTACCATGTGGCTTTTCAAGTCCATGAGAAGTGCATGCAGAATATCATCAAAAGAATGGTGGTTGATGAAGGTGCTTCTACATCAGTGATGTCTTTATCTTGTTGGAAATCTCTTGGCTCTCCTCCCTTATCCAAGTCTATGACCATGGTCACTGCATTTGACGGTCGATTATTTAAGCTGCATGGTATTCTCCCTTCCCTTGTTGTCCGCTTAGGTGGGAAATTCATGCCTATTGAAGTCGAGGTGGTTGATGCATCCATCGAATACAACCTTCTCTTGGGTACGAATTGAATTTACACTATGAGAGTGGTCGTGTCCTCTATATTCAGAATTATTTGCTTTCCACACAAAGGAAATATTGTGACGGTCGACTAGCTATATTTCGTTAGTCCCTATTCCACAGCATCCACGAGACCTATCGTCCCCCAAGTCAAAGATTCTCAGCCGGAAATTGGGAACATTGGT
This sequence comes from Larix kaempferi, assembly GCA_027924585.1. Lineage (NCBI taxonomy): Eukaryota > Viridiplantae > Streptophyta > Pinopsida > Pinales > Pinaceae > Larix > Larix kaempferi. The sequence goes on along the minus strand of BSBM01002204.1, from coordinate 9,084,462 downwards.
GTAGGACTGTACCCCTCATTGATGGGATCTTTTGATTTCGTTGTGCCAATCGCTTTTATTGGAACCATTTCCGATAATGTGCCTCCTACATTGAATAATGTACCATTCCGGACTTCATATTTTAAAGATCCATGGACTTTATCGTCCACAAGTTCCATGTCTGGAGACATTGCTCATGTTGGAATGTCTATTCCACTATCTACTGCTGAGCTTGCATATCGAGATATTCAACAAGCCATGGCAAAACCAGATCTCTCATCTTCACGGGAAGAAGAAGAAGATCATGTTATGCTGCATGTGTGGGAAGTTGACTCATCTTATTCGTACGATTGTATTGATGGTACTTTACCTTCGGATGAAGCTATTGTTGAGGCCATGTGTGGTAGTGAAATACCTTGGGAAGACATGCATCATCGCTCCTATTTTCTTCCCAACCTGTATCTTATCCAGAAAGAATATTTTAGGATGACTCTTGACGATATGGTTGGTCACCCTATGGTTCCTTGGGATTCGCATGGGATTTACGCAGAGGGGAACATGGCTAATATTTCGCCTACCATACCGATCAACATTTCTCATACCCCCGGAAAGGTTGAGAACATTTACATTGGTACTGATTTCTCTCTCGAGGAGGTTGGCATTTACACCGAGTTGTTTAGTGAATTTCGGGAAGCTTTCGCCTAGTCATATGAAGAGATGCCGGGAATAGACCCCAGCATTGTCAAACACAAGATTAGAACATATATTAATGCTAAGCTGTTTTGACAACGCCTTTGTGCTGTGAACCCTAGAAAGGCAGCCGCATTCAAGGCAGAGGTGGAGAAATTGCTTAAGGCTGGTTTCATCTACCCAGTTCCCCTTACCGAATGGGTTTCAAATCCCTTTGCTGTGGATAAGAAGTAGGGAACTATCCGTGTATGCACTGATTTTATAGACCTGAACCGCGCATGTCCGAAAGACAATTTCCCCACTCCATTCATAGATCAGATCTTGTATGCTTGTGCGGGAAGCAAAGTTTTTTCGTTTATGGACGAATTTTCATAATACAACCAGATCCAGATAAAACTCGAGGACCAACATAAGACTGCTTTCATTTGTCCTTGGGGTACATTTGCGTACCGTAAAATGCCCTTCGACCTTAAAAACGTTGGAGCCACTTTTCAGCGTGCTATGACCTACGCCTTTCATGACCTTAAATGCATAGTGGAGGCATACTTGGATGATCTTGCTGGCCATTCTTGCAAGAGAGTAGACCACCCCAAGCACCTCCGTTTAATTATCGAAAGATGCATACGCTACAAGATTCCGTTAAATCCCAATACGTGCATCTTTGTTGTGAAAACGGGTTGCCTTCTAGGTTTCATAGTTTCAAAAGAGGGTATCAGAGTCGATCCTCTTAAAGTTGAGGGAATACTTCGGTTGCCTCCTCCACGCAACTTACTTCAATTTCAGAGCCTCCAAGGGAGAGCCACTTTTCTACGTCGCTTTGTAGTGAATTATGCTAGTCTTACCAAAGGTTTCACGCTCTTGTTGAATAAAGACACACCATTTATCTAGGATGAGCGAGCCCAATAGTCTTTAGATGCTCTTAAGAAAGCTTTGGTATCAGCCCCTCTGCTCAGTCCACCCAAACTTGCAAGAGATTTTTTACTTTCTATGGCTACGTCTCAAGAGACGATTGTCATGGTTTTAGTTCAGGTTGATGATGTGCCCATAGAGCATGTGATCTATTACCCTTGTCGAAATTTAGGAGATGTTGAGCTAAGATACACACATGTGGAAAAGTTGGCACTTGTGACTATTCATGTAGTCCAACGTTTAAGGCATTACATCATGCTTAGGAAAACCAATATTATAGCACATATCAATCCATTTCAGTTCGTGCTATCACGACATCTTATAGGGGGGAAGTATAATAAATGTATTATCATTCTTCAGGAGTTTGATCTTGATTTTGCTTCAATGAAGTTAGTGAAATCCTTGGTTTTTGTTGAGCTCATGTCATACCTTCCGCAACTTGATGAGGATATTGTCCATGAAGATTCCTTTTTGGATGAGCATGTATTCCTTATCTCATCTGTCGACCCTTGGTATGGGGATATCATCGTATATATTCAAACTTTGAAGTTTCCTTCACACTATTCACGAGACGAACAACGGCATGTGAAACACCATGCTAAAGATTATACCATCGTCAGCGACACTTAGTATCGTCGAGGAAAGGATTCTTTCCTCCATCCTTTTTTTAATCACGGAGAAGCGGATCATGATCTTAATGATTGCCATGCTGGGGCATGTGGTGGTCACTTATCTGGGCTTGCAACAACCCCAACACATTATGCGAGTTGGTTACTTTTGGCCTTCGATCTTCAAGGATTTTATGAACACCATAAAGAGATGTCACCCTTTCCAGGTGTTTTCTCAGAATGTATACTCGCATCCAGCGCCCCTTCATCTGGTCATCTCCGTCAGTCCCTTCACCAAGTGGGGGGTGCATTTCATGGATTGCAAACCAGCTTCGGCTGAGGGGCATCACCATATCATTGTGGTCGTGGACTAATTTTCCAAATGGGATGAGTCCATGCCTACAGTAAAATCCAATGGTGCTACAGCAGTCCATTTGGTATTCAATCACATTATTACTTGGTTCGGTATTCCGAAAGATATTGTCATTGACCATGGCAGTCACTTTTAGAAAAAGATGATGGAGGATTTGTCACTCAAGCTTGGGTTTCATCAAGAACATTCATCTTCTTACTACCCCCAAGCGAATGGTCAGGTTGAGGCAATCAATAAGTGTTTGAAAACCATTCTCCAACGTACCATCCAACAGAGCAAGAGCAGCTGACATATTATGTTATATCCTGCTTTGTGGGCATATCGAACCGCAGTTAATACTACCACCGAGTTCTCACTGTTTCAGCTAGTACATAGTGTGGAGTCTGTTCTACCAATTGAATGTGAAATCCCTTCGTTAAAACTAGCCATAGACCTCCTCCCTGATACATCGGATGTTGAGCAACATTTGATCCACCTTGAGCAGTTTGACAAGTAGCATCGAGATGCTTCTGTTGCTATAGATGCCAATAAGCGTCGTGTCAAGGTTCAATATGATAAGTCTGTCCGTCCCCTGCAGTATGCTGAAGGTGACTTGGTCCTCTTATATGACCAAGATAAAGAACCCCTTGGGGTAGAAAAGTTTAACCCAATGTGGCATGGTCCTTACATCATGAGGTGTGTCCTTGAGAAAGGAGCCTACGAATTGGAAGATTATGAAGGGAACTCTTTGAAGGAGCTTAGAAATGGGCTCTACCTCAAGCGGTATTACGCTTGAGCTTATAGCTCGAGCTAGTACTTTTGTATACTATTGTATAGTTTCTTCTATACATAGTTTAGATCTCTTGTGGTTTTTCGGTATGTTGATTCGCTTCCGTTTGGTTGACAGATGTCAGCGGAATATCCCATGTTCTTGGGATTCGCAGATGGTGCTAGTCATCATACGTAGCAGCTCGCTTCTACTTCCTAGGTTATTTATTCGCCTGACTACCTAGTTGTGTCTTCGGGAGGTGCTTGTCTCGGTCCTACATCCAACAATGTGGCTGAGTACAGTGCTATAGTTGAGCTACTTCGGGGTGTTATTTCGCATGGTATCCAATGTTTATAGGTCTTCCTAGATTCACAACTGGTTGTGTCTCAATTGAACGGTCAGTACTGTGTGAGGGATCCTACTTTACTACGGAGATTCTTAAGGGTAATACTCTGTCAACGTCATTTTGTTTCCATTACAAACATTCATGTTCTGAGAATAATCACGTCTCTGATACATATGCTAACTATGTCCTAGATTGGCATTTGTCATATTCATAATGAAGCACACAAATAAACATACATTCATACATTTGTACGTAGACATATAGTAGAACCGGAGAACCATAGTTTTTTATAAATAACATGTCCAAAAAGGTAGTGTCACAATACAAAACTGGAGCTCGTAGCTCTCAAAAATATACATAATCGATACAAAATATGGGACTATGATATTTCTAAGCCCCACGAGGAGGCCTAGCTGCCTCTGCAGGATGTGTCTGATAGTAATAATGTACTACATTGGCTGTGCACCGCAGTAGTCACACCCAAGTGCCCGGTACTCCCACAACATGGCGTTACATATCCTCCGGTAGCCGCTCTACCTCGATCATGGGTACTATGTTGGTCATACGGGATAGATTGACCCATATGGTCTCTAGTGTGTGCACTGCAGCCGCACCAACTATCTCTCCACCCCTGCCCCATCGACGATGTCTCGGGAAACCCTCTGGTCTTCTCAGACCAGTATCTGTGAGCAAATAGTGAAATGTCAATATGTGATATTACACCAAAAATATTTTTTCATTTTCATATATAATCAAAAATCCCAAAAAAAAATAATACACAAAAACATAAAAAGAATCACATATCGATGTCTCCGTATGCGGCTATTGGAGGAAGTGGCATGTTGCGATCACCACGGAATTCTATCCCTGCATATGGGTAGTCATCAATGACTATGACCTGTCGGTACCACTAGTGAAAGAACTCATCTATATATGGTGATGCCTGTCGGCCACCACCCTGTCGTGTCAATACCTCTGCCCACCGGGTCACGAAGACTATGAGGAGGGACTTCAACCCTCGGGCTAAGCCCTGAAACTCTCTCGAAGAAAAAGATGCATAGTATACTGCTGTATCCGAAGTTCTTTGCCTCCCCATACTTGCACTCCGTTAATTGGGTCTTCATAGACACCAGTAACATTGTGCACCAGTCATATACCATGGGCCGCATGCACTCTGCGGCGTAGAACATCACCGACCTTCAAGCCTGGTGTAGAGCTGCCGAACCTGTAGTCCTGACGAGAGTGGACACTATAATCTTCATACTCAGACTAACTATGGATGCAATGGGTACCTGAATCCCCAACTTCCGGGTGTTGGGAAGACAGTACTGCTCTATGTAGTCGGAAATGGTGATCCCACCTCCCACAGTATGAGATTGAAGACCAGCCACTTCCCCTCGACAGGACAATCGTGTAATGAAATATATGTCATCCACCTCCAAGGAGAGTGTTTGACCATCCAAGTTGAAATTTTGTGCATCTACGTCCCAGTAGTCTATCAAGCAACGGAGCAATTGGTTTTGGGCCCTCAAACCCCCAATGCTCCAAAATTTGAAAATCCCACACGCTTGTAATGCTTGTTTTGCAGGCAAATCTTGGCAGACATCCTCATCCACAAGGTCATGCTCCCTTTCCCTCCACTCTAAAAGCATCCCGGAAGAAGAAACACAAGAAGTTTAGCTTTATACATTTAAAAAACAAACTTCACGGTCATACCTGCGGGCTATTGAGCAAACAGAGGCGTCCACCCATAGTTAAAGCATGCATTGACCGTGGGTAGAAGTCCCTACTTGCAACCCGTATAACTATTGCCCGCGTACAACGCCATAGAGAATTAGGGCTTGCCCAATAAAAAAATTGGACCACTGAAAAATGAAATAAAAGCAACCAAATGAAAGAGAAGGATGAGATAGCTAACTTGATCCAGATGGCTCGACGAACGGACGCCCACAGCTCCCAGAATCAGCGACTGCAGTTTCAGGTGAAAACTAACCAAAATCACTATTTGGGGTAAATTGTAAAAATGAATTGTAAATTGTAATTTTTTATTACTATTTATAGTTTTCAAAACCCACTTTTGTATAGTTTTCGTCGTTTTAAGCTGTTTTGGACTAATGTGATGTGTTGAAGTAGCATTTTGAAAAGATTTCTCTGACGAGAGTTGGTTTTTTGACCGTTTCATGCCTATGACTGGTATATTTCACACCTGGCATATAGGTTAGATTTCATTTTCACATACATTATGCATTTGACCTTTTGACCATTTCCATTAACCCTAGGTGCGACCCCGCTTCTTAACTGATGCGGAGCTTTCACACTGTTATAGAATTGTTGTTATTTGGCTGTAGGGCCTATTCGACCATGGGTGCCCTAGTTAGAGCCCTTTTATTCCTTTTGGCGCCCATGTTGTTGTCTCTCTTTAATATTGGGAGTCCTTCGTAATTATGCCATGACTTTGCGATAAAGACTCATACTCTACTTTGTCTTATGCTGGTCATCTCCCATAAGGACTCCCCCCATTTTTCTATCAAGTTGTGATTGCATTACATCATGTTGCTTGCCGCTTGAGCCGTGTTCCGACTCCCATTTTCTCAATTGTTAGCTTGGTTCCTGAGCACTTTCCTTTTTGAGCCCTGCAGAGATTCCATTTTCCCTTCACAATTTGATGACCTTTTGACCCTAAGGGAACACCCCCCCCCCCCCCCCCCCCGAGTGTCCACATCCTGCGCATGCTTCCTTGCATTGATCATAGGTATATTCCACTACTTGGGACTAGTCTGCTCTCTATTTGACACTCGTTCCCTCAATTGTTGTACTATAAGCAATTTTATTCTTTTTCAAACTTTCCAAATATGAAAAAGACCAAAAAAATCAAATATTCCAAAAAGCCGGACGAGAGAATATTTACATTTTTTTGTTCACAGTTTTTGTGTCTTTTTTTAATAGAGCATTCATTCCACTCCATTCATTATGATTTGGGACTATAGTAGGACCTTAGTATCCGTACTCGTTTCTCATTTTTAATCCACCAATTGGTTAAGCTTCCAATCACTATGGAGCCCTTTGTTGATGCCTCCTGCATCGCACAATGTTATATCGAGTCTATGCTGCCTAAGTCTATCCATCTACTCATGCTCTTGTTCAAAGGAAGTATTGAAACTAGAGTCGGCCACTCCTCATATCTCTTGACTATTGCATGTCGGCCATCCTCATTGAGTCAGTCTGTTTCATCTGATTTCTTCCAAATCTTTCATCGTAGTTGTTACCTTTTGTTGGTTGATGGGGGATGCCTTAATACCCTCCTTCTAGAGAGTTTTGTACCATCAAATTCAACTCATTTATTCCGGAATTGAGACTTAGAGTCGCTTGGGTACCTTGAGGCTTGCAGTCATTAGTGGAAGGTTCTCTCACTATTGATAGTTTTGGAAATACATCAATGTCCCCTGATCGATGGATTCATCTTAGTGTTTGACTTCAACACATATATTCGCACTTTGATGATTGTACTCTATGCCTTGATGCCCATTTTCATTATTGATGGGTTATCTCGCATCTATTAACGGTATACATCATTGATCAGTAATCAAACAATGTCACATCAGGTTCGACCTCAACACCTTTATTCACTTGATGGGACTTGCACCGTAGATGATTTGTGTAGAAGACCCCAAGAGATAGTGGCATTCAGTATGCTACTGATGATCGTGACTGTACATTTGAGATATCACCTCTCATGCATCAACCATTTGTACCTCCAGTTTGCACCAGTTGTTTCCTTTCAGCAGGAAACCGTCTCTTACTGTAGATGGTTATGGCTATGATCACCTATGACATGTATTCATTATGTACTGCCTATCAATGGCCATTGTATCAGATTGTTGTACTATACCTACATGTATTCAAAGATATTTATGTATTATGATGAGTGAGTTGTTCCTTCCATTTGTGTCTCCATCACTCCACTTCTAACATTTATAATGTATTTCGGCCATCGTAGCACCATTCTCTGACCTCACACATTAGGCGGCATCTGTTACAATGTAATTTTCCACCTTGTGAGCATCAACATTGATTGGCCTTCATGATCCATTTCACTGACTCAGATTCATCATTTTTTCAGGAACACATTTTTCCCTATTTTTGTTCCTATACACTAGTTGTTCCACTATAGCCAGTGTACATGCAGGCTGTTCCACTATTGCCCGCGGGTACCAAGTAAAATGGTAAAAATCATTAGAAAATTACTTTTTACTCCCAAAAAGCAGTATTAGGGTGACCTTTGGCCCTCCATATACCCCTTAACGCCTCGATGTGTCCTTTCACTTACCTTTGGAAGGCTATGTAATGAGCTCTTATGGTGTATGGAAGGGAGGAGAAAGGGAGAGCAAGATAACTCTAGTGGATTTTTGTTGTGACGTGAGTCTGCACTCATTGATCCTTGTTGTTGTGAACTCCTTATGTTCACCTACCAAAATCCTTTCATAGTTTGAGTTTTCCATCTCATGGGGGATTGAAGTGGAAGAGGCACAAGTGGAGAGACCCAGTTCTTGGTTCAGATTGGTTGCTGGCAAGAGGTCGTATATTGTACTTATTGTTATTCATTAATGGAAATACTCATTTTCTCGTCCAATTGATGTTGTAAATATTGTTAAATTACATTGGGTTATATTCGATTATGATATCATGGATCATGCTATTGATTATGCTAATGTCATTCACATGTTATATGCACTTGCTTGTACTTGTTGTTGAGACTAATATGGAGGTTCAAGTGTAGAAGTTGAAAGCTCAACGGGGATCTACTTCGAACATCGAGTTGAAGGTTGGTCTTTTTGCCATTATCTTAGCATTATCATTTATATAGCATTGTATTGGGAATTGAGTCATTTTCCGGTAGTCAGCTGTCTATTGTGGTCTTCCCCAAGCCATAGGAAGTTTTCTCTGTAACAATGGTATTCAATGAATTTAGATCATTCATGATTTTTTCCTAAAGGTTGATGATCCTTTCATTATCCTCCCTACACTTCCTTACCAAATATTCCAAACATAAGGGTTCACTACTCCTCTTATGTCTACTTGAACTTATTTCTCTTCTTCCAACAAGCTCCTCTTATGGGATATAGGGCATCTATACTTCTTCTAAATCCATATATGATATTTGATTTCCTACTGCTGAACTTGTACTTACTGAGTCTCTAGTCTTCGCTCGTTCGATTAAAATTTCTGCTCAATAGCCACGTTGCTTGCTCAATCATTCATTGGAAACTACAATGTGTTCATTATCAATTATTGTTAGCATACTACACACCGATATAAGTTTATTATTATTCAAATACTTTTACATTTTAGTTATAAGGAAATAATCCGACTCTTCTACTCACAACTAGAAAACGGCGTCACTAGGAAAAAAAGGGGAGCTAGAAATTCTTTCAGGATTTTTCCTTATCGGTTGGACATCAAGTCCATAGTTGTCCCAGGATAACAATTTAATTAAATAGTTCATAGCATTAATATGCATATATCTACAAGATATCATTTAATTTAATTCTTATTCAATGCATTGTAGCTCTAATGCATATTCAGAGAATGATTGTAACTTTGTAGAAGGCTTAACAAACGTAGTGTTGAAAACTTCAGCTCTGATACCACTTTGTAATGTCCATGGCCCAACTAAGGCCAAAGGAACTAGGAATCCTAGGTAAAAGGGATAAGACTAGAATAGCACAATGAACTAATGTGATTAAGGTTAGGCTAACAAGCCATACAACCAATAATTTAAAAACTTTTACCCCTTTTAAAATGAAAAGCATGAAATTCAAGCCTAACATTCCCTAGTTTGCATACTATTGAATGCAATTATGTTGTAATTGTAAACATTAAGTGTACATGAGTAAGGCATGATAATTGGTATCTCTAGTAATCATATAATAATTAAAAGCATACAATTAGCCCATGTACTTGATAATAGTTATTGGATTGTAATATTATTGAAAACATGATTGCAAATAATTAATTGTTGTTGTTAGCATCCACTTGTATATCGATATTAGGATATTATTTATACTATGAGTGTGCTAATTGGTTTACTAGTAAGTAATAACAACATTAAGGACATATCCATAGGATAGCATCTACAGTCCAAAAAACCACGGAAAAAATAGAGACACGGGACACCATCTACAACCTTCAAAACCAGATCTCCTGGTTGGCCCCTATAGTTACCATCTCTTACTAGTAATAATCAAACTTTATGGTTTCCCTCCCTCCAACCATCAATCACTAATACAAATCATATATATGGTTGTTAAATACAGCCATCCAACACTAATACCATAGATTTTTATGGCTTTTATTTGCAACCATCTAAATGAATAATACATCAAATCTCATGGATGCCACCTACAACCATTCGAGTCATAATAAAGAAGAGAAAGGATGGTTTCCACCTATAGCCATTTGAATCATAAGAAATAAGAGAAAGGATGGAGGAATCAATCCTGCATACAATTCCCGGGAAAAAAATCCATGAACATAAAAATGATACAAATCAACCTTCGCAGGCACATATACACAATAAAATAACATGAATAAACATCTGAGCAAATATGTATCTTCAAAAAGGGAAACTAGCTCCAACAAGACAACTTTCCACCCATCCATAGACACATTCAAGTCGAATCTCACTTGAAAAAATTCACCCCCGAGCTAAGTCCAAAGATCCACTAGCAGAGGCACACATGGTCTAGCAACTCTAGAAACTCCTCTTCCAAGAAAACACAATAATTCCCATTACTACTTTCTCGTCTGTCTCCACTGCCTATGCGATGTGACTCCCTTCACCTAACTCGTCCCTCAAGATATCACCATCCCATTTCCTAGCTTCCTATGTGAGAACCTGGACTAGTAGAGTGAAATCAAAGAAGAAAGGGCATCATCCAACTAGAGTAAATCTCTAACATGATCCCACAACAAACACTAAGTCCCAACATAGTCTCAATACTGTCAACACTCACAACATAGTGGAATAACACAAGTCAAGTGATCCAAAGCTCAGGATTAGCTTCAATAATGAGAGAGCACATGAATTTATAGCACAAGAAGAAGAACTCTAACCCAGGGAATCAAATTGAATTAGAGAGAAGTAAGGTTAGGTTTCATCATGGACACTTAAATCGAATTAGTGGAGTGGTGGATCAGTTAGGAGATTCTCTTTCCCGGATTAGCACCATGAGGAGGAGTTACCAAAAACCATGGAGTAGAGCATAAGGAGGGCACACTAGTCATGAGCGGTGAAAGATCGGGTCCAATAGGATCATCAATGACTTGTAAGCAAAAAAATAGGGAGCTGCAACTAGACTTGGGGAGCAAGGGTGCCTTTTGGAGGTGGAGGCAAAAATCAAGGAGGTGGAAGCTAAAGTATAGCTTACAACCTCTAAAATATAGGGGGAGGGAACCTTAGTGCAAGTGGGGTTCACAAAAGAGTATCTTTCATCTAAGGAGGGTGCATTAGGAAAGAGGGGCCAACTAAGACATGTATAATGTGCAGTAATAACTCCATAGGCCAAAATAATAAAAAGTAAGGTTTGTTGTACAATGTTTGGGTGACGAACAACTCTAAAAGTCACCAAGGTGCAAATATGAATTAGGATGAATAAAAACAAGTTCTAAAGTGCTGGGAATGTACCCATTCCCCATCACACTGTGGATTCCATGGCCTCCCATACTCTTTTATTTGTCTTTGATGAGACGGTTATTTATTTAATTTAATAATAAAAACAACAATGATAATGCCAAAGTTCATAGTCATATTAACAAACAAATAATCTTAAGTCTGGGCTTAACAACCATGGTATTACAAAAGGAAAAAGCACTGGTTGTGTATTACAAAAAACATTCCTTAGAATTTGTTATCCTTTGTGTTAAGGGCTGCACCCTATGTTATATTGGAAGAAGAAGCATAATAAATGTTGGTTTCTATCTTAAGATTGGGTCTCAGCGTCTAGAAAGCTTGTTGTCACTTATCTTGATATAATAATGCATACTCAAATCTCATATGTATACCAATGCTAAAACTAGTCTTGCAATGACAATGTTGCCATTCCGCGGCTCTCGTATTATTAAGAATTAGATAAAAACATGTATTTATAATATGTTTTAATTTATATATAATTTAAAATAAATTTATTTTTATATGTTAATGTATAATTTAACATGGTTATGATTTAGGTTGACTATTATATAGGAGATACTATTATCAATTTTGGTAGATTCATTCATGGATAAATCCACTTAAAGTTTGACGGTTTTTTTCACTTTCATATTATTGACCTTAATTTTTTATTTTAATTTAGCCTATTAACATGATATCATGTTACATTTTATTTTATATTAAAACACATTCAAAATATTTTATATATTCTTTATAATTAATATTCTATTTAATTTTATTTTACCACCTTTATAACATCCTAATCTACTTTTTTAATTTAATTTAATTTTACCACCTTTATAATATCCTAATCTAGTTATTTAATCGAACTACATGTTGATAAACTTAAATATATAATGTCTATGGCATTGACAATTGAGGCATGGTAACTATAATTTCATCCTCGTATATTAGTTTGCTTTAGCATTTCCCTAACAAAATATTTTTTCCAAAGATTCTTGTAATTTAAAAAATATATTAAGATTTATTTGAAAAATAAATAATTTTATTTATTTATTTATATTGATATTAATTTTATTAAATTTGAATTATTTTAAGAAATTGTGAATTTCCATTTTGAATATTGGTGTTTTCAAAGCATTGAAAGTGTTAATTTTGATTTAGAAATTATGACTTTCGATTTCAAAAGTGTCAATATTAAATTGCAACAATATGAATTTGCATTTCAACGTTTCAATTGAATTAGTTTTTAATGTGTATGTGTATGCATAATATCACTATGACAAACAACCCTAAATATATCAAGATGGAATGGATACAAGAAAATAATTTAAAACAAGTGATGACAATCATTGTATTGCGTAGTTGTACTTTTTCAAAGCAATTTAAGGCCACATACAATAAGTTTCCATATAAACAAAAAATGACGAATAAGAGCCCCTCATTTTAACAAAATTTTCACCATAGCTATAAACATTATAACAACGATGTTGAAAAATATTAAAAACTATTATTTTTCATCTTGTGTCATACTTACATTGACTAGCATCATATTATTGTAATTTTTGCATCATTTTTCATTTCACTAAACTTTGTTGTGCATCGAAGAAATTATGATTGTGTGAATGTAGCATCTTATATCTAAATGTATCACATCTCACATCCTTTAGTTTTATATTAGCATCATAAAAATATATTCGATTAAAAAATGTCATGCGATCAAATTGTTGTCATATTTGCACACAATTCCAGTGTCATTCTTTCAAGAAGTTAGAACCTATCTGAGGAATCATAGTAGAAACTAGGCAAGCATATATCCTCCATATTTTTATTTTTATTTAATAATAGAAATGGGTTTGATTTATATCAAAAGGGGGCATGGAAAATCCAAACGACAAAAATATACATAAAGTTACAAAATTTTGATAAAACTATTCTAATAAGATGATCCCTCATACAATGAGCTTCAATGGGGCTTCTAAACAAAACATGTCTAAGTTCCTTCCTATCAAACCTGCAACTATATTTTCTTACTTATTGGTCAAGTAAAAAAACACAAGTGTTAACCGTAAACATAAAACAACTATAAACAAATTTTTGCCCAGTGTGGGCTTCCTCCATGAGCACATCATCTCAGTCTAAACCATGATATCTCGGTGAGTGCAATTTCCTTGTCAATGCCATAGCAATCTGTTGCACCATTTCTTCCTTTCCAGCTCTGTCTTTGATTGAAACAATTGATACCATTGGGTGAGTTTCTTCAGATTGAGAGCCTTATGTGAATCCTAGTATTATATTTTAGTGCATTACTATGGCATTGGACAATTTATCTGATTCCACACTTTGTTCATGAATTTTAGCTTCAATTTCCTCATGCTTAGAGTCATTTTTCTCCACTTGAATGCTTAAGTGATTTATGGCTTACCTCATCCCTTCTAGCTGTGCATTCATTCTTCTCAATATTTTCTTAACTTTTGTAGTATTATGAATCCCAAAAATTCCTAGGTTAGAATAGTTGGCTTCAAACACTCAGAAAACATTGAGCAGTAGGGATCAACCTCTTATGCTTCTCAAGACCAAAAAAGCCTATAATAAGACCATAACTCACCAATAATAACTCGAAAGAAGGGACTGTGTAGACTAAGAGGGGAGGAAACTAAACCACTAAGAAAATTCAAGCCACTATATTTTCCACATTCCAAAGAAGGAGAAATAACCCATATCACAAGTAATTGTAATTCCAAAGAATAAAACCACTTATCACAATAATCCCTACCTCTATAAAAAACAAATCCCTCGGAGTTGTCACCACTATGATCCAAAAATTAGCGCACCCATCGACTTGGTATTGTCTATAAATGCCATTCAAAGACATATCCACCTAAAACTTTATACCACCTCTACGAGCCACCTTAAGTAAACGATCCATAAAGGAAAGTACACTTCATACCATAAGTTCAGAGGTGAAGGGACTTGATACACAAGTAAGTGTGAAGTCTCCCCCGCGCATCCTTAAAATGTTGTGGAGACTTTCATGCATTTCATATATCATATTATGACACTTGCATTGCTCTCCACTACTTATTGGAAATATTTGATTGAGGGGGTTCATATCATAACAATGAAAAGCATTGCATGCAAACCTATGGTAACCAATACCTCTCAGGGGAACACCCTTGTATAGGTATACTTCTTTTTTTTAGCATAAATCCTTCTTTGAGGGTATTTTTTCTTATCTAATTTATGACAAAAAGAGAATTGTCAAATATCATTACATTCTTTATTCGATGAGCTTGAAGAATGATAGTTCCTAGGAGCAAGGAAAATGCTCTATCTTGATTATTCATTGCAAAACCTATCCTCCATGACAAATTGACTTCATTATTCCCTTAAGGGTAAAAAAGAAACCCCCCATTCCCGCACTTGCCTCCACTAAGCATACATACTCCCTACAACCCAACTCTTCTTTTCAAATTTCAAACTAATACACTACATTGAAGAAGAAAAACATCAAGCATTCAAGTTGTTACTGAGTACCTAGTGTTATGATATACCACCTAGCCTAGATACATTCTAAAGTAATCCATTTCATCTTATTTTATTTTGTTGGGATTGATAATACATTCATATCCTCAAATCACAATATTTCAGTTCCTGATGGATTCAACCTACCTAGAACATAGTTTTAATGCATCAATATAATCTCTACTTTCCCACTTCCTAGTTGGATTAATTCATTAGTATTGCAATCTTTCACTTCCTTTCTAGTTGGATTTTGAAACCTTTTCTTTTGTTTGACCATTGACTAAGAACATAAACCACCATTCACAGTATTGCTAAGTACCTAGCATTGTGATATACTACCTAACATATATTCATGTTGAGGAGTGCTTCCCTTTCAACATATATGGTTTTCTCGATATCAATAAGACCTTCATATGCTTGAATCACAACCTTTAAAGTTCCTAAGGATTCATGCCCGTCTAAAACACAGTTTTGATCCATCAATGTCTCTACTCTTCCACTTCCTAGTTGGCTTAGTCAATTATTATTGCATTCTTCCACTTCCTCACTGGATGGATTTATCATTTTCTCGTGTCCAACCATGGGAAAATAATGAAATAAATTGAGTTCGCATTAATAGAAATTAATTTTCTTTTACTATATCCTCTGAAATCTTCATTTGAAACATGCAATATGTTAATATTCTTTCTCTCGAAGATGGCAATTCCTTTGCACATTACTCCCCCATCTTAATTTCGCTGGTAGGATTTTTAATCCCATTATATCTTTTGAAGAAAAATAAAGAATAAACATACTAAGTTGATAGCATCATTTTATTCTATTTTCATCCATTTGAATGCTTTAATATTTCACTGGACTAGTTTTTTTGAAAAGGGCTTTATGAAAGAGAGGTTTGCAAATAGACTAGGAAATGTTTTCATTTTGCAACTTCAAAGTTAGTAAAAAAATCTAATGTGTATAACTTATGAAGGTGAAGATATAGATGAATGTGAACATAAAGGTAATCGATCAGATGTTTTGGATTCTTTGTTTTTATCAATCGCCTCCCATTTGGATCTTGAGTAATTTGATTTTACTAATCTACCCACTCATTTTTTTGGTTTCAAATACCTTATAATCTCGTATCTATGTTTTATTCACAAGAGCAATCACATAATTCAATGACTAATAGAAAACGTTCCACTTCTTAAAACATTGAATGCATCGGTTATGTTTTATTCACAAGAGCAATCACCTAATTCAAAAACTAATAGAAAACTTTCTACTTCTTTAAACATTGAGTGCATCGGTTGTGAATGGATGACCATTTTTTAAATCTTGGTGGTTAGTATTATTTATTTACAACCATTTAGATTATATATAAAAAGAATTTTGAGGAAGTAGCTAAAGGTAGCGAATTATGCAATCTAAAAAGAAGAAGATAAAATGACATATAATGTAATAGTATAAGAAGACAAAGAAAGGGTGGAAATGTAAGTATTAGAGGGAGTCAAACAATTTTTTTTGGTTGACGAGGAGAGTATTTGTGGGATTTAGAATCAAGCCAAGAAATTTTTATTTTTATTTTTATTTGGATATTGTATATTAGAAATGTTAATAACTTGAATTATGTTACCTATTTTAACATGAGTGTCATCACCATTATACATAATTTTCAACAATATTAGGAACTTTTTCATCACTTCCATTATCACAAGGCTTAATTAATATTACCAAAAAAAAATATAAAATTAAGAGTATACCAAAATAAATGGTTGTCTATTTTGGGGGGTCTTATGAGAAAATAAATCTAATTTTTTCATGTTTTTCAACTTTGGGCGAACAAAAGTGATATTTTTGTTTAGAATCTCACCTTTCAGTAAAAAGAAAACTTTTAGAGAATTATGTTAGATTTCTATTCATAATTTTTAAATTTTTTTTTCTGTTGAGATTTGATATGTTGATTTGGAAAATGTTTGACGGTGTGTTCTTATAAAATGAAAGGACTAAAAAATAGTCATGTTTTGTTGCGCGCCTAAAATCATTGTTATACTTTTTTTTGCAAAAAAAAAATATGCTACGACAATCTACACACAATGTACTACTGCATGACTATAAGTTTGTAACCAATGGATATATATACTAATTATTATATTTTTTTGAATTCGATTAATGGAGAAACCTTGTCGATTTTCAACATGTTTTTTGTTGCGCCACTTTTCTCTCAATTGACTATAAAACTAAAAAATATACGAATAGCCTTTTGAAGTAGACACTCCAATTAACTGTACCATATTTTGTTCAATTTTTTTGGTAGTGTATTTTTAAAGTTATGGATTTTTCATTTCACCGCATTTTGAAAGAGTTGAAACCAAACTCAATACATGTTAAAAAAAAATTAATTAAAAATAATAGATTTCACCTATACACAACAAAATCTATACCTACAGAAAGTAGATTCAATGATGAAACTAATGGTATCAAGTCCGACAATTGATTTGTAGTGTAAGAGATTGTTTTTACCTTTCGAAAATGGAGAAACCTGAAAACTGTGCAGAATCGTGAAGTTTTTAGGTCTCAGAGATTATTCGGCCGAATAATAATTATTTCTGACCTGAAAGCTTCACGGTTCTGCACAGTTTTCAAGTTTCTTCATTTTCGAAAGATAAACAAAATCTCTTACACTACAAATCGACTTTCGGACTTGATACCATATTTTTCCATTACGGAACCATTATTTACAACAAAGGTTGTTCGGCCGAAAAACCAAATGCAAAAAACGTTTTCGTCGGCCGTAAGAAGAATATATATATATATATATATATATATATATATTTGTATAAATAAAACTAAATAGATTCATTATTTTCGCACATTTTGTTTTCGCATATGTCTAGTCAAAATGTTTTTGAAGGGGTTTTCAAAGGATTTTTTTTTTGCAAAAGAGGTTTTGTTTACAAGGTATTTTTCTTCTTATTTATTTCCAAGGCGTACATTCAAAGAGTTTTTTTTCAAGGCATATTTGCAAAGGAGTTTTTATTTCAAGGTATTTTACAAAGGATTTGTTATTCCAAGCTATTTTTCCTTCTTATTTATTTGCAAAGGGTTTTTTCAAAGAGTTTTTGTCCAATGTATTTTTGCAAAGAAGTTATTTCTTTGCAAGGGGTTTTTTCAAAGTTATTTTTTTCCAAGATATTTTTGCAAATGCGTTTTTTTTTCCAAAGTATTTTTCCAAGTGGTTTTTTCAAAGAAGGTTTATTTCCAAGGGGTGCTTTAAAGAGTTTTTTTTCCAATGTATTTTTGCGAATAAGTTTTTATTTCAAGGTATTTTTGCAAATGAGTTTTTATTTCAATGTATTTTTCCTTCTTATTTATTTGCAAGGGGTTTTTTCAAAGAGTTTTTTTCAAAGGTATTTTTGCAAAGGAGTTATTTCTTTTCAAGGGGTTTTTTCAAAGAGTTTTTTTTGCAAGGTATTTTTGTAAATGAGTTTTTTTTTTCCAAATTATTTTTCTAAGTGGTTTTTTCAAAGAAGGTTTTTTTCCAAGGATACATTCAAAGATTTTTTTCCATGGTATTTTTGCAAAGGAGTTTTTATTTCAAGACATTTTTGCAAATGAGTTTTTATTCCAAGGTATTTTTACTTCTTATTTCTTTGCAATGTGTTTTTTCAAAGAGGTTTTTTCCCAAGGTATTTTTGCAAGGAGTAATTCTTTACAAGGGGTTTTTTCAAAGAGTTTTTTTTCCAAGGTATTTTTGCAAATGAGTTTTTTTTCCAAAGTATTTTTCCAAGTGGTTTTTTCAAAAAAGGTTTTTATTCAAGGTATTTTTTCAAAGAAATTTTTATTTCCAGTGGTTTTTACAAAGAAGATTTATTTACAAAGTGTTCTTTTTTTTTCCAAGGGGTTTTTTCAAATGAGATTTATTGTCAAGGAGTTAAAAAGGTTTTTTTCAAATGAGATTTCTTTTCAAGGAGTTTTTAAAATGAAATTTCTTTCCAAGGAGTTTTTCTTCAAATGACTTTTACAAGATTTTGATAAGGTGAAGTAAATTTCAGTTCATGTTTTTATAAATTTCGTAACTGTTTTTAAATCTTAAATATTATTTTTTACTATAAAGTGATGATTATTTAATTTATCATCTATAGATTAAACAATCATGGGCAGTAAGAGAAACCGTAAAAAAAAAAGTGATCGTAAACGTGATGATGATGCTAATAGGGAAAAACAAAAACTCAAGTATAATGCCAAAAAAACAAGGGTTACAGAAACGGAAGAGATAATTATTGAAGATATAAATACAAATTTACATGATAATGTTGATGAAATGAAAATTGAAAATAGAGTACTAGAAGAACATATTGAAGTTGAAGAGACCATTGTTGAAGATATAAATAGTGATTTACATGCTAATGTCGATGAAGTCAATATTGAAGATCAAGTTCAAGATCCATAAATTGGACCTCGTATTTATATATCATGTATGTTCCAAATTCATTTTTTATAATGAATTGTATTTTTGGATATATGTTAAATTAAATTTAACTTGATGTATATGTACTTTCACCATTGATGATGAAATGTTAGAAAACATTGATTGCGACAAACATGGAGAAAAAATACCCATACATGTTGCACGATATCGTGCTACAAAATTTAGGATGATATTCTCAAGGATTATTCAATAGAAGGACAAGCGCAAATTTTGAGATGTTTATTAGTGTCCAAGAAATTAGAAGGTGCTACATCATTATTGGGTATTCACAAGGCGACAAAAGAGTCGAAACTGAAACATAATATGATAGAAAATATAGGTGAACCATGCTTGATCTTCCTCCTTGAACCATGCTCTACTTCAAATACAAACAGCGTTGTGTGTAAACATGTACAAACTTTTTGAACACACAAAATACAAATGATACATGTATTAAAACATTAATGTTCATGTCGACAGAAGGTCAATATCGATGTTCTCCCACAGAAGATAAAGGGGAATCATTTGTACCCTTATCGCCTCGCCAATGATTAGATGAATGTGAACTGTACAATAAGATTGAATCCCGAGGTGAAGTCGACAACCTTCGATTATCAATTGGGTCACCAACTTCTGAAGAGCGTGATGACCTCCTACGCTTTTTCCTCGAAGACTCCTCTCTTTCCATTTGATATGATATATACACTTACACAACTATCAACTCATTACATATTCAAATTCTACATGTTAATTCTACAAATTTTAATACCTAGCTGCTAAAGAAACTAAGTTCTTAAATAACGACCTTGATATAATCCAAATATTAATAAAAGTAACCACCAACAAGGTTTTCTACCATCTTTAAAGTATTAATGATATCTTAAATATAATAGCTACTAATATAATATAAGTCAAATATTATCTACAGTGATAAATGATAACTACCAATATACTGTTAAATATTAATAAGAGTTCATTAGAGTGATCTCCAGTACAAGGGTAGAGTTATAATAATATTCCTCATTGGGGTAGGGTAGAGTTATAAGAAGATTCCTCTATGGGTAGATAAGCTCTCACAATTCTGGGGGAGTGAACGGAAATTATTTGTGGCATGGATGATTAGGTCACAAAGAGAATAGGTAGGTATAAATTGAGTAGGCATGTTGTCCAAGGTGGCCATAGTATACTTAGGAGTGTTGGTGTCCCCAATTTAATTATGCTTTCCCCCAACTCCTACTTTTTTTTATGTCCCCAATTTAATTAAGATTTTGAATGGATAAACTTATTTCGTTAAATATTAACATAATGATGGCTTTATTTCACATAAGCTCTAGGGGCATTCTGTAATGTCAATTATAAGAACTTTATTAATTAGATGATATGTTCATATCTAAGCAGTTTTGTTAATTAGATGATATGTTCCTCCAACCAATATGCTAAAGAAAAGTATTCCAGTTTACTTTGTTAGGGAAACAATATGATGGATAAAAACATCTACATTATTGAATGGATAATGGGATTATTTAAATTAAATTTAGGGCTATTTAAATTGAATTCAAGAAACTAGCTATTCATTGCTCTCCTTATATTCATGGTTTCGAATCCTTTTAAGTTGCATAGTGGTGATAGAAAATAGTCAAGTAAACTATGTTATGTAGTCACACCACAATGATAATCATGGCTTTAAGTTGGGAATGGTTCATAGATAATAGGGATTTGAAATGTAAATTTGACTCCACGGAGCTAGTAAACACAGTTACAATGACTTGGTGAATACTTTGGTATGATGCTTGACTGATATATGTGTGCAAATTCCCTTTGAAAATACTACATTTTAATCACTAGATGAATCAGATATGCTTCATTAGTCTGCTATATTTTACAACACTTGATATCAACTGATAATATCTCTATAAATCAAAACTTACTATTTCTGGACTTTATTTGTGATAATGTATTTCTGTTATTTATCTCCTACCAAGGTCAAGAGCCATGTTTTATGTCAAAGATGTTGTGTGTAATTGCCAGAATTACATTTAGCCTACGGGTACCTCTATTCAGACATAGATTTTTGTTTCTTAAACTAAGTAAAATCTAACCCAAGGTAGAGTTTTTCTACAATTAGTCTCGAACCCAAGGTAGAGTTTTCTACAATTAGTCTTTCTTATTCGCTGGCCTATAGACATTGTATCTAGATGCACAACTGCTTCAACAGATTCATTTCACCATGGATCTGGTCAAAGGTTATTTTACTACTTTTGTTTTTATGAAGTTTGAATCTTATGTCTATCAGATTTTACACCCTTTCAGCTTCCTTTAAACTGATTGTAAAACTAATACGTATCTATGTAAAACAAAACTTAATGGTTCAATATATAATATAAAAAATTATTATCGCTAGTTTCTTGAGTATAACATTCTCATATAATTAACAGGAATGAGACATTCCTATTAAAATTAAGAAACTAATGAAATTAATAAGAATGTTATACTCAAGTAACATTAAGTTTCTCATCTAATTATTTTCATTTAAGTAACATGAATGAGAAACTCTAATCTCTGTTATTGTTAGTAATCTACTATGAACCCAGGATCAACAGATTTCCTAGTTGTATCTGTTAATTGAACTCAGATAAACTACTAAGGGCTAGCAGTGTTTCTTAGTATGGAAAACACCTAAGATCTTTGTTCCATGTATGGCTTCCACATGCTCATGCTCTTGTAGTAGCAAGTGGCCTCCTACATGTGAACTATAACCGAATATATACCAGATGCTCTTTAAAATATTTTCACCATTTGTTCAAACAATTCCAGTAATTATACTGCGACAAATTCATAGCTCTATTTGCTTACTCATGGCTGTAGTTGTACTATTATAAAAGGTATTGAAGCACCCCCTAGTGAAAATTTCAGAAAAAAAATGCCTTGTAAAACGTTGTAATTTCATAGTCATGACTTGGTCAATAATAAGTGTTTTATAGGCCCATGGTATTGGGTATACCATGGTATTTTACCATGGTAATGTAATACGCATGTGTATTATAGTATTGTAATTATCTCTATGGTGGTGTAAGAGAGACTGCGAGAGAGCGAAAATGAAGTTGCAGCGGATGTGCTGTGGGTTTTTTCCCTTCATTTGCTATATATATTAATAAAAGGATTGGAAATTTCTCTGAACGTAGCCCATATTGGGTGAACCACTTATATTGGTCTCTCTTGTATTATGTTTATGTGTTTTATTTCTGCATCTTATTTTATGTTATTGTTCTATGATCTTATTTTTCTAATAGTAAGTCCTCTCATGCATCTTTATTCAACAGTTCATTAATATACATGTATCTATATTAAATAATATTATATTCAAAGCATATGATAAGAAAACACTATTCTATTTGAATAATGTGCACCTACTATCCAATTCTCATGCACACAATATGCAATTGCTCATACAAATCCCATTCCACTTCTAATACATACAATATGCAAGCACTATGCAATCGCAATGCGTGTCTCATGCATATATAGTGTATAAAACCAATTATTGTAAACAGATTAAGGCTATACCCATCATTTCCTAACTCATATCTAGTATACATATACCAATTTCATACAACCATGTAAAGGGATTTAGGCATAACAATCTAACACATGATATTTCAAATTGAATGCATATTATTTATATAATTTACCTTTACAATGAAACACACAGTAAATATACAACATTAATTCATTTACCTAATGCATAATATATTCGATCTCTCATCATCATTAACGCACAATAAATGCATACAATAATCATTCACTATTTAATATTACTATAATAATCTAATACATACATTATTTATATGCCAATACCACTCTTTTGCAACCCGTGGTATTTCAATCCAACACATGGGAATTATGTGTGCAATTTACTACTCAAACTAAGGCAGTAACTATACATTTACTCATATAATTAATATTACTAAGAAATTACCAATACATATTATTATTTACCATGCAATCACCAATTACCAATGCATACTAGTTATACATTTTCCATGCATCTGTCCATGCATGCATACGCAAGCTACTTATGCATTGACTATGCTATTATCAACATTATTATGCATTCATGGTTCAATTAGTAATGCATACTATTCAAGCATTCACCAATCCTTTTAATGCAATATGAAATTATCCATACAAATTATTTAGATATTTACAAATTAAATGTAACCCACATTGCAACTAAGAATCAAAACAACTCCTACACAATAAAATAACCAATTACTAATCAATTTGTATAATAAAATTAGCATTTAGGAAACAACTCATTATATGCAATGCATAATTAACAAACATTTATAAACATTTATCCATCAAATTAATAAACATTTATAAACATTTATCCATCAAATAAAATGAAATGTACAACAAATAATCAATCCACAATATATAATGCCTAGTCATTAAGCATTTATCCATCAATTCCATACATAATAAATAAATTCAGTATATAATCAACAAAGAAATATTACTAATATTAAATAGACAAACAAATAATCAAATAGCATACTGCAATGCAATAAACAAACAATTAGTATTAAATAAACAAACTAATAGCCAAAAAGGGACGCACACATAAATAAATGTATAAATAAATTTAGTAAATAATAAACAAAGAAATACTAATAGTATTAAATAAACAAATAGCATAATGCAATGCAATAAACAAACAATTAGTATTAAATAAACAAACAAATAATAAATGCAATAGTAAATAAACAAACAAATAGTAAATACAATAGCAAATAAACAAACAAATAATAAATGCAATAATAAATAAACTAAATACAACTATACATTATGCACTCTATACAATCAAGAAATGGCTACTTGCACATTAATGCTTTTATTTAACACAACCAAAACTTAGCGTTTTATGCAAGGAAAGAATCAATTCAAACACATGCAAAATTTAAATAAAAGGAAAACGCCAAACAAATAATAAATGCAATAATAAATAAACTAAATACAGCTATACATTATGCACTCTATACAATCAAGAAATGGCTACTTGCACATTAATGCTTTTATTTAACACAACCAAAACTTAGCGTTTTATGCAAGGAAAGAATCAATCCAAACACATGCAAAATTTAAATAAAAGGAAAACGCCTTTAACCAATCCATATCATTCCAATAAATACTCATAAACAACAAGCTCATCAATTAAACAAATATAAATTAATATTATTTTCCATGAGGTGGGAAAAGCCCTTTCAAATGATAATTTTTAATAATAACAATATATAAAACAATCCAAGTGTTAATCTATCTGATTTTATTTGGAGTATGTTAGAAATCTTTAAAAAAATTTAAAATCACATATATTAGCTATAGAAATTGCATAATTTTGATGCCATGGTGATATTTGAAAGTATTAAATTTATTTATAGATTCAGAAACATAATTTAAACACTTTCAAATTTAAATTTTACCCAAATTTTTTTACCAAAACTCACCCTAAAATCCAAAAAATTAAATAAATATACGACTCCAATAAAATATCTAAAACAACCCAAAAAATTACTATCTTCATACCACAAAATATATATATATATATATATATATATATATATATAAACCAAAAAAATTATTTTACTTTACTTTATTTATTTAATTAATTGTATTTAATTGTTGTTTTTACTTTATTTACTTTGCTTTACTTTTATTTAATTTTTTTACTTTATTTACTTTACTTTACTTTAATTTATTTTTATTCCACTTTTAATTTATTTTTAATTTACTTTACTCTATTTACTTTTATTTACTTTACTTTTAATTTAGTTTAGTTTATTTTTACTTACTTTATTTTTATTCTATTTCTTTATTTTTTTATTTTTTTTTAATATTACTTTATTTATTTTTTATTTAGTATGTTTTAATATTTTTATTTATTTATTTTTAATTTAAAATGCATTTCTTTTCATTTTTATTTCTTTAATGGATCGACTCTCTACTAGAAATAACCACATTTTTAAAGACTCTCTATTAGAAACAACCACATTTTTAAAAGTGGTTGAGAATATCAATCACTTTTAAATGTGTAACATGATTGATATATGCCAATTGATGAATATCAACCACATTTAAAAATGTGGTTGTTGATAATTGTATTCACATATATCGAAGATGTGGATTTTGTGAAAGCAACAACTTCAATCTTTTTCAATGACAACTATGAAATTGTTTGATTAATTTGAATGACAATTATGAAATTGTTTGATTAGTTTAGATGTGTGAGGCATGCATTTTTCAGATATTCAATACTGAATGTTGCTATATATGTTTGTATTTATTGGCTACCCTCTTGAAGCAATTCCTTAATGTATATCTTATTATTGTATGCAATGGTGAAGAGGGCGTCTTCCCTCGTGGAGTAATTTTTCATTGGGTTTTAAATGATTTTTGGATCTAGTGGAGGGCGCCTCCTCTAAGGGAAGGGCGCAACCTCTGCCTGAAGCATTTCCTTTGCATTTAATTATTGTATTGTAATTCTGGAAAGGCCGTCCCCTTGGGGAGAGGGCGCAACCCCTCTTCAAGTCTGTGGTGTTGATTATTTAAGATGTCAAGCACATGTTTGTTTGAAAGAAATTTTTTAAAAGGCTTCCTCATTGGAAGAGAGCCCATCCCCTCAATCAAATTTTTTATATGCTTTTTATTTGTTTATTCACTCCAGCGTTGATGGAAAGTGCATTGCCTTGTTGATTTTGGAATTGATGATGTAAAGGGTGAACCCTTGTGTGGCTCCGAGTGAAATATTTATTATATATATTTGAATTTAGTATGTGTGACATATATATAATAAATGCCTTGGAGTATGGAGAATGGCCTTAGCAGTTAATATTGTATTAATGAGTGGAGTTTTCACATGGAATTTCATTGGGTGTTGTATTGTATTACTCTGTGGGGGCCTTCGATGGTATTACTTATATATATATTATTTATCATTTATTGGTTTCTTTGTTATGAAATGTTTAACCATTCTCATTTGCTCCTCCATAACTGGTTCTTCTCTTCTTCTTCCTCGTCCCCAAACTGGAACTTCAGGTTCTAGTCTTTCTCTTCTCAGTGGCATTCTCACTCCCACGTTTTTCTCCTCGAAAATCCTCCTCCAAATCTTCCACAGAACCTTTCCAATGGCTCTGATACCAAACTGATGCCAACACCCTCAGCGTTGGCAGATGAAAAACCCCTATCTCTAATCGTGAGTAGATCTGCAGCAAACCCAAGCACATAGACTTCGACGGGATCCCAGAATATTAAACGGATCACAGCTATGGATCCTACCGAGCCCAACTCTGAGAACTGCCAAAGAAAATCCTGATACGGTCAGGAAGTCACCATTTCTTGGTAAAATCACTGCTCGATTTCCAGATCGAGACTCAAAGGCATCTGACAGTAGTCTAGTGGCTGCATCTGAGGAGGGAGCGCTTGGATTCATTAAAATAAAACTGCTAAACGTGAACCCAACCTGTAGAGATTTCAATTTGCATAATAAACGCCCAGGTACTCGGGCTTCACATACATATGGGGACAAAACAAGCCAGAAAACAAGCCAAAAAACAAAATACTCTGTTC
This sequence comes from Larix kaempferi, assembly GCA_027924585.1. Taxonomy (NCBI): domain Eukaryota; kingdom Viridiplantae; phylum Streptophyta; class Pinopsida; order Pinales; family Pinaceae; genus Larix; species Larix kaempferi. Next base: position 9,057,539 of record BSBM01002204.1, on the reverse strand, counting down.
ATTAAATTTGGTTCAACATTCCTGTTACATATACGACCTCAGAGATAGAGAGTCATCCACCAATCGATTTTTTGCTCTTCAAAACAGTCTTCTATCGCACAGGCTATCCACAGCTGTATCTATCCTCCTAGCTCCCCTGCTAATGAAAATGAAAGTCTTTTTACTATATCACGCAGAGCCCTCAAACAGCCCGCGGGTCCTTGATTTCAAAATCAACCACTGCCATTAATAAGCATAAATGGCCTTACTAGCTCGGAAATCCAAAACATTACAGCGCATTGGTTTAGAGACTAATAGGTTAACGTGTCACCGTGCTTAGGCTAGCATAGGTGCCTATTTAAAATAGAATTAAAAATAAACTGCATAAATAAAATAAAATAAGATAAAGTCAAATAAAGAAATACAAATAAATTAAATTAAATAAAAAAAGGTAAGGTAAATTAAATTAAATTTGTGAATTCTTGAAAACTTTTCATAAGATGTAAGATCTTTTCAATGAAAGTTTAGGCATGATGAGAACCAACGTTACTTGCCTTGATAAAAGACGATAATCATTATGCATAACTATTTAATTTATTTTCTAACTTACTCATGCAAGGTTTAAGTCCATTTTTCTTTCCAACAACATTAATTTACCGACCATTATAAATAATGTCTACACAAGTTCTATATGTCACACTTTGGATAGTCATAAGTGAAAGAAACACCGTAACAACTATATGCTATGTAGCAATTACCTCCGCAAACACATATCTTTATAAACCCAACAATTCATTTAATTCATTCAACATAAAAATGCATTTCATGATTAATATGAAAATTAATTACAAGATGTCATACCAATCATATACTCATATTTTAATGTAACGGCGACACCTTCACAACATCTAGAACATTTAAACAGAGAAGGCACATAAGAAGATACATAAGGAAACACATAACACACATATAAGAGAGAGACATTTTTTAATGTGGTTCACCCAATCTACGGCTACATCCACAAAACGAGAGTCATATATTATTAAAACAAAGTGAAGTATTACATCTTGTAATAAGTTATTGCCATAACGTTTCCACTTTCTCACCACCTCTCTCATGGAGGGCATTTCTAAGAGCATTCTATGTTATCAACAAAACTTCTACAGAGACCCTATCATAGCTCTTTACATTTTTTCGCTCTTTTTATTTAAACAAATGCAAAGAATCTATATACAAAACTAGTTAGTCAAGGATCTCTATGTTACATTTTCAACGTGTACAATCAGGCTCAAGTCGCTCTTATAGAGAGCATTCTCCAACATAAAAATCAGAAATATTTAAACACTCTCCATTATAAGGACATTTCATACTTAGAATAGTAACATAAGGGTAACTTTTCCTATCAATCTAGTTCCTTGTTAAAATGAGGAATTTACTCCTTCTATAGGGAAAATAACATAGACATGCATAGTTCATTCTTTAAATTGCTGTCGAAAGGCATGTTCTTTGTCAACAATTGCCCCGTACTTTACACAACGCTAAAAACTAGAAAATTTATATCCTCGCCCGAAATAAAAACAAAAAACAGAGATTTTCTACTCGACTAGCAAAGACATAGACTCTACTCAACAACCCGAGTTCATCATAAATAAAGGAGAGGGCCAACGTTGTTTAAGTAGAAGAAAAATCAACAGGTTAGACTCTCTTCAGCAAAATCTCAGCTCTACTTATGTGAATGGATTAGCGCAGAAATAATTAACACGAAAACTTGACAAGTTTAGATTATGTTTCCCACAAACCCTAGTTCAAATTAAAATGGAAGGCGGGGAACAACGCTGATGTGCAGGGATAAAAAAAAAACAACGTAATATTCTTTTTTTTCCAACTGTCTATATTAACGGATGGATGACCAAAACTTACACAGGGTTTTTACTTACATTCTTTACAATCTATGAACAAAAAATGTGCCTTCTCGCTTTAAGATCAACCTTACAGTAAATCATAAACCAAAACCACTTCTACACGGCACTCCACGCTTTTGCATGAGATATACCGAGTTAACCCAACATTAATCACAATTTTCAGAAGGTTAGATATACAACAGGAATTATAAATGGGTTTTCTCCCCAAAGTGTATGCATACACCATTGATTACACAGAAGAGTAATGCATAGATTCTAATATATATATCAAAACATCAAAGAGTTAAATTTCTAGTATGAAGTATGGTGGAGATCTATGTTTCTCTGTCCGAAAGCTAAACTGGGCACTACGGAATGGTGGTAAGCGCTTTTCCTTCAGGGACAAAATGTAAGGATACAGAAAATAGAGATCAGGGTAACTCCATTGAGAGAAAGATCATAGATACCGATCTAAGACACAAGGTAACATGCATACCTTAATTTCTTTAAAAAGGACAAGGCGCAGCTACAATTATTGATTATATACATATAAAACTACATCGATCGTACTGGCTCTGCTGCATTCTAATAAGGAATGAAAAATATAAATGTACATGCAGAGAAAATTTACTAAGTATGTAACTCCAATGATTTCACCCGATTGGCTTCCATTTTATCAAAATCTTGATAACTATCTCCATGCAGAGAAGAAAGGGTACTTACATCCAGATCAAACAAGGCTTCCAGACTCCTTGTGCGCCCCGGCGGAATCCTCTTTTAAAACATAGATGCTTCCCTTTACATAGAGATGCAAGGGTCTCCTTCCCCAAAAGGAAGATATTTCCCATCTACTGCAGACGTTTTATCATCTAAGCATAGTTTTGCTTCACCCAAAATAGACTCCATCTCCAAAATGCTCGAGAGAGAGAGCTACTTTCCTAGGTCGTGGATTCTCATTTTAAGCATACTTTAGATTGGACCATTACCTCTAGGAGTCCGCCCCCCTTCCAAAGATTACCTCGGATGCTTGGTTTGAAAGGGAGCCACATATGCCATTTAGTCAATAGGTGTTACTGTTTTTCCAAATGGCAGCTAAATTTAAAACCCGCAACAAATGGCAGCTTATGGAATATTAAATGTCCCCTTCCACCTTCAACGAGTGCGGTGATGGCCATAACTTCAGTATAATCTTCCACTATACGATCGAGGTGGTTCCTCATAAGAGAGACCATCTTCGGTTCTAAGAATCGATGATTGTCCTCCATCCGCCAAATGGTGCAAAGATAACACTACCTTACTTAAAAACTATTTTTTTTTTCTTAGCTTACCATAACCAACGATGGTAAGGTAATAAAAAAAATAGTCAGGTAGTAGAAATATATATAAAGCTTCCCATTCTCATGCTAGAAGTAAGATAAGGATAAGCATATTTATCTACTAAATTTTATACCGATAATGTACGATAGCATTGCTTAAACATAGACAAAATGTATATATATATATATAATCCTGTATATATATGCTTAAACATATGTATAGATATTTAATGCCATAGGTATAACTTTCTTTCTAGGTGTAATTCCCTTTCTTTTCCATTAAAATCTTCTATATAATTTACTTCCAAGAATTTACACAATATTTTGTCTAAGGTTATGCCATAATCTTCTATAAAGGAAAATTATGTGTTTTTATGCCTTATAAAATATTTGGCTAGAATTATAATTCTATAATTACTATGATGAGACTCTTTAGGAGTTACTTAATTCAAGGAGTATTTTCCTTTCCTTAAATATATGTTTATATATAAAAATCTGCAACCTTTGATCATGATTAATCTACTACAAGGATTAGTATAAATTATCTCTATGTATTGGTAAAAGTCATAAGCTATGAGTAAGGTAACCACTTTTGAATGACAACCTTAAATACTCTTTTTTTTATAAGATGAAACATCCTCCTCATAAGACTATATATATATCCTCGCATACCTAAGCAGTTTGCATTCAATATTTTCATAATATAATTCAAAGTATTGGATGTATAAGTATTATTATAATTAATAATATTTTATCTAAGTGATGGTATACTTATACACATTTATATATATAGGCATATTCATATCTCCCTTGTCTTTCCTATATATATATATTTCCTATATATATATATTTCATATATATATATATATATATATATATATATATATATATATATATATATATATATATATATATATTCCAGGGTTTCACTACTTGTACTAAGATAGTTTTAGCAATCACTTAGTCTATCTAGCGAATTTTAGTTAACTTAAGATTTTCAAGTGAGTTCTTGAGGTACTCCTCTTCTACTCATGTTTTAGTTATCAACACCTTTCCCCTAATGGATTTTCTTGCCTGTCGCTTAGTTGCATTCGCAACTTTCAGTGACCTAGGTCTATCACCTATATTTTCAACTTTAAGAAATAAATACCATTACATACAACGTTTACTGGTGGAGCCTTGGCCTTGAGCTCCTCACCAGAAACGATTGCAATAATTATTTACATTTATACAAATTATTAGTTCAAAAGGAGGGATGTTATATACTCCTCCCCTTAAGAATAACATTGTCCTCAGTGTTCAACATTTTGTCTTTCGTATCCTTATGTCACCTTTCGCTTGCTTTGTTCTTCTGCTTTAGTCATCTTCAAATTTTCATAATTTCCGCAAGCTCTTATCATTCATATCCTGTACATGGTACAACTCATACAAGATCTTCCATCATTATGATTCACAAAATTTCAATAGTAAATGTTTAATATTTATCATTCATCCTCATTCTTGAGGAAATTTTTTACTTACTCAAGCATTCATAATGTTCACACATTAAGACATCCATTAGTTTACAATACAAATCATTAATATTGGTTATATCATAACACAATATTTCAACAAAACTTTGTTGATCATCAAACTCACCCATGAGTTTGGAACTTTAGCAATCCTTTGTTGGACACACAACTCGTCCTCGAGTTTTCTGTGGTCTTGTAAATAAAACTTGCAGTTAAGAACACTCTTTGTAAACTCGGTAATATGAATTTTGCATTCAACAATATGAACTCTACACTCAGCAGTACTAATTCAAATTTGCAGATCTACCATTCACTCCCTAGCCTTCCTCTCATCAAATCTCTTCTGCATTCTCACTTTTTGTTCTCAGAATTGTCACAAGGAAAAAAACATAGTGAGCCACCTGCTCAATTCGATGGATATGTTTTCCTAGGTATTTGGGTTAGTTTTTCATTCAATGAGCCACCCGATCCATTCCACTTTCTTGGGGAACATGACCACAATTTTAGGTAAGTTTCCTCCCGCAACGGCTAGTAAGTGAGTGCAGATTCAACCTTTCTGCTTGAGTACAAGAATTATTCTTTTCCACACAAACCTTCTCGTTTGAGTCCAAGAAATATTTGGTTCCCCTCAAACCTTCTCGTTTGAGTCCAGGAAATTTACATAGTAACAATCATTTATTATTTCTTGTATGCCACATGCATCCTAATAGCAAAAAAATATTAACAAATGTATTCATCTATTTTGCTTATCATATTCTATGCATTTTCATGATTACACATGATCAATCATAAGTCTTGTCACCTGTAATACAAATAAAATGTAAAGTAAATCATTACTTACTCTTGAGTGATTTAGCTCAACTTATCTATATAAGTGGCTTTATAATTCGCGTTCCTCTTTGATCATTACATCAGACGTAGTTAAGATCACTTCCTGAAATGTTAGTATGAAAGAATAAAATTATTTGCTTCAATTGTTCAACAATTGAACACATTAGTCCCATAACATTACACGCATGCTAATTTAATTAACTTGTGCATCCTCTTCAATTCATCCTGAGGTATAAATGTAAACTCTTCAATATCCTTAATGTGAGTCTGAGGTCAAATATGTTAACAAACAAATATGTTAGTATCATAATTTAGTTTCATATAGATTCATTTCAATTTGAGACTCATCATCTAAAGATTCTTTTCTCAATAATCTTTCGATACTCTTTTAAAATATCCCATGATCAATCGACCATAACAAGATTTAGGATTCTTCTATTTCTATAATCAAACTCCTACTATTTACAAGATCCTTTAACTTGATACACATCAATCTTTGTTAGAAGATATAACAAATCCTACCAGGGTCTATCTAAGAAGAAATCATTAGAATCATAATGCATTAAAAAATAAGATCATTTAAACTTCTAGGAATACTACTTGCAATTCTATACAGTAATACCCCTTTAAGCTTATACTTACAATTCTAATAACGATAAGAAGTTCTAAAATCAAAATTGTTAAGTAATAAAATCTTATCATTTACCAAAATGACGATTTTTTTTTATAAACAAAAATAATATTTCAACACATCGATCATCTTATCACAGTAATTCGTTCACGTCTTTAAGCATATCTTGTAACCTAGTATATGCATCTATTAATACATAACTATAACTTCCTACCTACTAAATTAAACAAGTGTTTTTCCCAATCTTATTCTATAATATCTATGCAGGCAATATTTTTTGATATAGCATTCAATAAAACTGTCGTAGCAACTAAGCATTATCAACTACTGTGTAACTATTAAAATTGAAGATGTTTAAGTGACTTCGCCTAATCTAACAAGTTCACTTCTTTGGAGTGTATGAATAATAATACTATACTTTAACCTAATGAAGCTTATAGGTAGTGCGCTTAGTAATTCTTAAAAGAAAATAAAATACCAACAACTAAAATGTAGAATTACTTGATACTCCTTTGCAATTTTGAAATTACCTATTTAGTTAATCTGCATGAACACTATTCAAAATCCTTTGTTTGGTCAAGGTATTAACACATTTCGCCAAAGTCTTCCATATCTTATCTATTTCTTAGACTAGCACTTAACAAATGACATAAAATTATGAATCAATCAATCCAATCATAAAAGATTGTCATGCTTCTATTCTTTTTAACAAAGTTAATCAATTGTGATACAAAAATCATTACCGTTCACATCAAATTCAGAAAAGACATAAAACAACATCTATATCGATTCATCCTTCATATGAAATAATTTACCTCCTAGTGTAACTTTCAAAAACCTTTCATGTATTTTCCCTGCTTATCTTACCAAAATGAACCGAGTTTTAAATAAAAGTACATACATCAATTAGTTTGATATTTATGTCTATATCCTAGAATGTTATAGCATTGATTAGAGTATTACCTATGCGTTCTGTTGATGTATATGTAACTTCGGAATGTATTTCATCTGTATATTATATTTATATTTATTGTACCCTTATAAGAGATGTGTTATTCCTCTATAAGGAAGTGTCGTCATGTGGATTGACAAGTGTCGCAAGTGTGTGTACTTGCCGATGGGTTATTAGACCACCTTATGGGGTCGGCCCTAATTAATATATAATATAATGTGGATGTACTCAAGTAGACAAGTCGGCCCCAGTAGGTCACTGGGCAAAACGGTGAGTATAAATAGAGATAGGAGATCTCTATTTTACTCATTCGGAAAAGTATCTATCTCTCTCTCTGAAAAGTGGCGCACTAGTGAGGAGGAGGAGGATCATCTGCTAGGAGACTATCTCTGTATTATTTGGTTGTATTTTGGTTGAGCCATTGCTCTCTCTATTTCTGAGGAAGTTGTGGGGTTTTTCACCTTAGGGTTTTCCCCACGGAAACTCTGTGTCTCTTGTCTCTATGCTTTTGATTCTTGTGATGCTTGTGATGCTTGTCATATTATGATTGTCATGCATTGATATACTGTAGATGTTATTCTCTCAGCAAAGATCCTATAGTATTGTGATTTAATACTCAAAATTTAACACGTTCACTATCGTAGATTTGAAATGGAAGTACATTGCTCACACACTTGTATCAATAAATAAAATCCACTAAGTATGAGTAATTTCTATATATTTAAATCATTTCATCAAAATACCAATTTCCTTAACAATACCATACGATAATGTGAGTATCCATGTCTTGTATCTAGCAAGGAAAACTTACGACAAAGATAACATACCTGACTCACAATTTTTATGACGATAAAAATACTTATCTTTACTCTTTTGGAGAAACTTGAAGTTTTAACTCGGATAACATTTGCCCCTCGTCTAGTACATTCCATGCATCAAAGAAAAACAAGAACAACTTGATTAGCCTTCATATTTATTTCTCTCATGTTGAGCCCCATAGGCCTGAGTGCTGTAACCTAGCGCTCTAATACCATATGTCACAAACCCAAATTTCTGGGTTAGTAAATTTGTAAATTTTTGAAAACTTTTCATAACATGTAATATCTTTTCAATGAAAGTTTAGGCATGATGAGAACCAACGTCCGTTTGTACTTGCCTTGATAAAAGACGATAATCATTATGCGTAACTATTTAATTTCTTTTCTAACTTACTCATGCAAGGTCTTAGTCCATTTTTCTTTCCAACAACATTAATTTATCGATCATTATAAACAACAATTTCTACACAACTTCTATATGTCACACTTTGGACAATCATAAGTGAAAGAAACACCATAACAACTGTATGCTATGTAGAAATTACCTCCGCAAACACATATCTTTATAAACCCAACAATTCATTGAATTCATTCAACATAAAAATGCATTTCATGATTAATATGAAAATTAATTACAAGAAATACCATACCAATCATATACTCATATTTTAATGTAACGGAAACACCTTCGCAACATCTAGAATATTTAAATAGATAAGGCACATAAGAAGATACATAAGGAAACACATAACACACATATAAGAGAGAGACCTTTTTTAACATGGTTCACCCAATCTAGGGCTACATCCACAAAACGAGAGTCTTATATTATTAAAACAAAGTGAAGTATTACATCTTGTAATAAGTTATTTCCATAACTTTTCCACTTACTCGCCACCTCTCTCATGGAGGGCATTTATAAGAGCATTCTATGTTATCAAATAAAATTCTACATAGACCCTATCATAGCTCTTTACATTCTTTCGCTCTTTTTATTTACACAAAGGCAAAGAATCTATATACAAAACTAGTTAGTCAAGGATCTCTATGTTACATTTTTTATGTATAAAATCAGGCTCAAGTCATTCTTATAGAGAGCATTCTCGAACATAAAAATTGGAAGTATTTAAACACTCCTCGTTATAAGGACATTTCATACTTAGAATATTAGCATAAGGGTAACTTTTCCTATCAATCTAGTTCCTTGTTAAGATGAGGAATTTACTCCTTCTATAAGGAAAATAACATAAACATGCAGATTTCATTCTTTAAATCATTGTCGAAAGGTGTGTCCTTTGTCAACAATTGCCCCGTACTTTACACAACGCTAAAAGCTAGAAAATTTATATCCTCACCCGAAATAAAACAGAAAACAGAGATTTTCTACTCAACTAGCAGAGACATAGACTTTGCTCAACAACTCGAGTTCATCATAAATAAAGGAGAGGGCCAACGCTATTTAAGTAAAACAAAACTCAATAGGTTAGACTCTGTTCGGAAAAATCTGAGCTCTACTTATGTGAATGGATCAGTGCAGAAATAATTAACACGAAAAATCGACAAGTTTAGATTATGTGTCCCACAAACCCTAGTTCAACTTAAAATGGAAGGCGGGAACATCGCTTATGTTCAGGGATAAAAAAAAGAGTTTAAAACAACCTAATATTCTTTTTTTTCCAACTATCTATAATAATGCATGGATAACCAAAACTTACACACGGTTTTTACTTACATTCTTTACGATCTACGAACAAAAAATTTGACTTCTCGCTTTAAGAACAACCTTACAGTAAATCATAAACCAGAACCACTTCTACATGGAATTCCACACTTTTGCTTGAGATCTACTGAGTTTACCCAACGTTAATCACAATTTTTAGAAGTTTAGATATACAACAGGAATTATAAATGGGTTTTCTCCCCAAAGTGTATGCATACGCCATTGATTACACATAAGGGTAATGCATAGATTGTAATATATATATAAGCACAACAAAGGGTTAAATTGCTAGTATGAAGTATGGTGGAGATCTATATTTCTCTGTCCGGAAGCTAAAATGAGCACTACAGAATGGTTGTAAGCACTTTTCCTTCAGGGACAAAATGTAAGGATACAAAAAATAGAGATCAGGGTAACTCCATTGAGAGAAAGATCATAGATCTTGATCTAAGGCACAAGGTAACACGCAGACCTTAATTTCTTTTAAAAGGAAAAGGTGTAGCTACAATTATAGATTATATACATATAAAACTACAGTGATCGTACTAACTCTCCTTTATTCTAACAAGGCATGCGAAATATAAATGTACATGCAGAGAAAAGTGACTAAGTATGGAACTCCAACGATTTCACCCGACTGGCTTCCATTTTATCAAAATCCCAATAACTATCTCCATGCAGAGAGGAAAGGGTACTTACATCTAGATCAAACAAGGCTTCCAGACTCCTTGTGTGCCCCAGCGGAATCCTCTTTTAAAACATAGATGTTTCCCTTTACATATAGATGCAAGGATCGCCTTTCCCAAAACGCAGAGATTTCCCATCTACTGTAGACGTTTTATCATCTAAGTATAGTTTTGCTTCACCTAAAACAGACTCCATCTTCAAAATGCTATAGAGAGAGAGTTGCTTTCCTAGGTCATCGCTTCTCATTTTAAGCATACTCCAGCTCGGACCATTACCTCGGGGAGTTTGCCTCCCTTCCAAAGATTACCTCGGATGCTTGGTTTGAAAGGGAGCCACATATGCCATTTGGTCAATAGGTATTTCTGTTTTTCCAAATCGCAACTAAATTTAAAGCCCGCAACAAATGGTAGCTTATGGAATATTAAATGTTCCCTTCCACCTTCAACGAGTGCAGTGATGGCCATAAATTCGGTAGATATTCCACTATATAATCGAGGTGGTTCCTCATAAGAGAGACCATCTCCAATTCTGAGAATCGATGGTTCTCCTCTGACTGCCAAATGGTGCAAAGATAACACTACCTTACTTAAAAACTATTTTTTTTTTTTTACTTAGCTTACCATAACCAATGATGGTAAGGTAATAAAAAAAATAGTAAGCTAGTAGAACTATATATAAAGCTTCCAATTCTCATGCTATAAGTAAGATAAGGATAATCATATTCATCTACTAAATTTTATATCGATATTGTACAATAACATTGCTTAAACATAAAAAAAAAAATGTATATATATAAAATCATGTATATATATATGCTTAAACATATGTATAGATATTTAATGCCATATGTGTAACTTTCTTTCTAGGTGTGATTCCCTTTCTTTTCCATTAAAATCTTCTATATAATTTACTTCCAAGAATTTACATAATATTTTGTCTATGGTTATGTCATAATCTTCTATAAAGAAAAATTATGTGTTTTTATTCCTTATAAAATATTTGGGTAGAATTATAATTCTATAATTATTATGATGAGGCTCTTTAGGCGTTACTTAATTCAAGGAGTATTTTCCTTTCCTTAAATATATGTTTATATATAAAAATGTGCAACCTTTGCTCATGATTAATCTACTACAAGGATTAGTATAAATTATCTCTATGTATTCGTAAAAGTCATATGCTATGAGTAATGTAACCACTTTTGAATGACAACCTTCAATACTCTTTATTTTTATAAGATGAAACATCCTCCTCATAAGACTATATATATATATATATATATATATCCTCGCATACCTAAGAAGTTTGCATTCAATATTTTCTTAAAATAATTCAAAGTATTGGATGTCTAAGTATTATTATAATTAATAATATTTTATCTAAGTGATGGTATACTTATACACATTTATATATATAGGCATATTCATATTTCCCTTGTCTTCCCAAGATAGATATATATATATATATATATATATATATATATATATATATATTCCAGGGTTTCACTATCCGTATTATGATAGTTTTGGCAATCACTTAGTCTATCTAGCGAATTTTAGTTAACTTAAGATTTTCAAGTGAGTGCCTGAGGTACTAAGTTGACACTTGTCATCTACTCATGTTTTAGTTACGAACACCTTTTCCCTAATGGATTTTCTTTCCTGTCGATTAGTTGTATTCGCAACTTTCAGTGACCTAGGTCTATCACCTATATTTCCAACTTTAAGAAATAAATACCATTACATACAACATTTACTGGTGGGGCCTTGGCCTTGAGCTCCTCACCAGAAACGATTACAATAATTATTTACATTTATACAAATTATTAGGTAAAAAATGAGGGATGTTACAGTCATTCCCATGGTGACCATGTGGTTGTTAAGATATATGTTAATATTATATAAAAATATTTATTGGTCATTACTCACCATGGTTGACCATGTTTGGAAATGTTTGACATGGTTTACTATGGTTGACTATGGTTTCTAATGGTTGACCATGCTCAACCATAGTCAAGCATGGGAAACCATAGTCAGCATGTTTGGAAATGTTTGACATGGTTTACTATGATTTACCATAGTCAAGCATGTTTAACCACGGTCAAACAAACTCAACCATTATCAACGGTAGTCAACCATCGTCAACCAAAGTGAACCATATGGTTGACTATGGTTGACCATGGTTTATAATAATATTATTATTAATTTTAACAATCGTGGTTGGTTATTATTATTATTATTATAATCAAGCCATATCAGCAATTCAACCATATCAACCATGGTCAACAATATGATTGACTTGGTTGGGGATGGTTAAGTATGGTTGAACGTGGTTGATTTGGGTTGACCATTGTTGACTTTGGTTGACAATGGTTGACTATGGTCGACATTGGATGACCATGGCTCACAATGGTTGAGCATAGTTGGTTGTTATTGTTGTTGTTTTTATTGTTAACCAACCATGGTCAGCCATATGGTTGACTTTGGTTCATGATGGTTGACTATCATTGAATGGTTGACTTTAGTCTACCATGGTTGACTATGGTGGACCATGGTAGACTTTGTTTGACCATGGTCAACCATGCTTAATTATGGTTGACTTTAAATGACCATGGTTGACTATGGTTAACTTTGGTGGCCATGATTGACCATGGATGACTATGGTTAGCTTTAGTTGGCCATGGTTGACTATGGTTAACCATGATTGACCATGTTCGACTATGGTTGAATTTGGTTGGGATGGTTGACTATTATGGACTTTGTTTAATTATGGTTGACTTTGGTTAGCAAAAATTGACTATAGTTGACTTTGGTTGGCCATAATTGACTATGGTTGACCATGGTTGACTATTGTGGACTTTGTTTAAATAAGGTTGACTTTGTATGATTAATTGATTATGGTTGACTATAATTTTCCATGGTTCGCTAAGGGTGACTTTGTTTTGCCATAATTGACTAGTTGACCATGGTCAATCATAGTCGACCACTAATATTATTATTGTTATTATTACTAAGAAACAATCATTAACCATGGGAAACCATAGTCAACGATGGTCAACCATATCGTTGACTTTGTTTGATGAGGGTTGACCATGGTTGAGTTTGTTTAACCATGGTCAACCATGGTTGACTATGGTCGACCATGGTTAACTTTGGTTGACCTTTGTTGAATATGTTTGACCATGGTTGGCTATTAGTGACCATGGTTAACCATAGGTAATAGACAACCATGGTTTATAATAATAATAATATTATTCTTAACAATCATAGTCAATTATTGTTGTTATTATTATTAACCAACCATGCTCAACCATATGGTTGACTTTAGTTAATGATGGTTAACTATGGTTGAGTTGGGTTGACTAAGGTTGATTATGATTGAGTTTAATTGACCATGCTTGAGTATGGTTGACCATTGATAACTTTGGGTTATCATGGTTGACTATGGTTAGCATTGGTTGACCATGGTTGGTTAGTATAATAATAATAATAATAATTATTATTATTATTAGTATAATAATAATAATAATTATTATTATTATTAGTATAATAATAATAATTATTATTATTATTATTATTAGTATAATAATAATAATTATTATTATTATTAGGAGTAGTAGTATAATAATAATAATAATAATAATTATTATTATTATTAACCAACTATAGTCAACCACTGGCCCACAGGGGTGTAGCTCAACCGACGATTCACTTGATATGAAAGAAATGTTGTTAATAGAGGTCACGAGTTCAAATCACCCCAACATACCCGTGCCCCATGTTTGTGGGCTATGTGGGTGCACCTAGGGGTATAGTGGTAGCGGATGAGATTGGATCCCTGGACCACATGTCACGTGAGTACCAGCCCCTTCCTAGTTGTCGATTCCCCTAGTTACAAAAAAAAAAATATAGTCAACCATTGTAAACCATAGTGAACCATGGTCAACTATATGGTTGACTTTTGTTAACGATGGCTAACTATAGTTGACCATGGATGATTATGGTCTACCATGGTTGACTTTGGTTGACCATGCTCAACCATGGTTGGATATGGTTGACCATGGTTGGTTATGATCAGCTTTGATTGGCCATGGTTGACTATGGTTAGCTTTAGTTAGCCATGGAGACTTTGGTTCACCATGGTTGATTATGGTTAGTTTTTTGTTAAATATGGTTGACTTTGGTTTACAATGTTCAACTGTGGTTGACTAATTCACTATGGTTGACCATATTTAAATATGGTTGACTTTGTTTGAGTGTGGTTGACTAATTCACTTTGGTCAACTATGGTTGGCTATGATTGACCATAGTTGAATGTGCATGGTTAACCATGGTCAACCATGGTTAACCATGATTAAATTTGGTTGACTTTGGTTTACCATGGTTGACTATGTTTGACTTTGGGCTAACCATGGTTGAATTTCTTACTTTGGTCAGCCTTTGGTTGATATACGTCGATTGGTGTATATAAGCCATATTAATTAATTAATATGGCTTGCTAGTTGACGGTCGACCTACTGGTTACGTTTGGTGAATTATTATTATTAATATAATAATGAAAAATAATATTATGGCCACATAATTAATAATATTAATTAAATAATAATAAATATATTAATTAAATATAACAATGGTTAACCATGGTTGACTACTGTTGACCTTGGTTGACTATATGGTCAACTATATGGTTGACTTTCGTTAACGATGGTTGACTATGGTTAAATTTTTGATAGCTTTAGTTAACTATGGTTGACCATGGCTTACTATGGTTGATTATGCTTAACTTTCATTGACCATGGTTGAATTTGGCTGATGATATTTGATTTTTGTTGACTTTTGGTTGATCATGGTTGACTTTGGTTGATCATGGTTGAATTTGGATGACCATGGCTACCTTTCCTTGCTTTTGGTTTTCCATGGTTATGGGTGGCTATCGTTGACTAAGGTCGACGTTGGTTGACTTTTGGTTGACTATGGCTAACTATGGTTAAGCATTGTGGACTATAGTTGACTATGCTTGACCATAATTGACCATGTTCAACCATGGTGGACCATGGTTGAACATGGTTAGTTAACCATGGTGGAGCATGGTTGACCATGTTGGAGCATGGTTGACCAAGCATGGCAAGCCATGGTAAACCACGTTTGACCATTGTTGAATCAACCATAGTCAACCAATGTCAACCATGGTCAACCATAAACAACCATGATCAACGATGGTCAAACTAACGTGAACCATGGTCAACCATAGTCAGATATAAAGAGAGATTAGTCAGCCATAGTCCACCATTGTCAACCATGAACAAATTAGAAAGGAATTAAGATTATTTATATGTTTGACCATGGTTCACCATGGTTGACTAATATTTCTTTGTATTTGACTATGGTTGACCATCATTGACCATGGATTTTTATGGTTGACGTTGGTTGACCATGGTTGAATTTCGTTGACCTTTGGTTAAGTATGGTCGACCATGGTTGACTTTGGTTGATGATGATTGAATTTTCGTTTACCATGATTGACTTTGGTTAAGTATTGTTGATCGTCATTCTGTTTTGTTGACCATGGTTGACTTTGCTTGTCCATGGTTGGATTTGGTTAACTTGTCTATGGTTTACCATGATTGACTATGGTTGACCATGGTTGAGCATAGGTGACTTTTGTTTACTATGATATACTTTGCTTGACTTTGATTAACGATGGTTGACTTTATTTAACCATGGGTTACTATGGTTGGCTATGGTTCCTCATGGTTGAGTGTCCTTGATAATGGTTGACCATGGTTGACTTTGGTCGATCATAGCCAACCATTAGTTGACTATGGTTGAGAATGGTTATCCATGGTTGGCTATGTTTGACCATGGTTGACTTTCATTAATCCTAGTTGTCTTTGGTTGAACATGGTGGACTTTAATTGACCATGGTTGACTTTAGTTTAACGTCGTTGACTTTGGTCAACCATGGTTGACTTTAGTAGACAATGATTGAATCTAGTTAACTATGGTAGAGCATGGTTGACTATAGTTGACTCAGGTTTACCATGGTTTAAATTAGTTGACTTTGGTTGACCTTCAGGTGGCTTTGGTTGACTTTGGATGACCAAAGTTGACTTTCATTGACTTTTAGTTGACCATGGTTGACATTAGTTTATCATGGTTGAATCTGTCTCACCATGGATGGCTTTGGTTGAGTTTTTTTTACCATGGTTGACGTTAGTTGACTTGGTTAACCTTTAGTTTAACATGGTTAACCTTTAGTTTACCATGGTTGACATTAGTTGACTTTGGTTGACCTTTAGTAGAATTTGGTTAGCCATGGTTGAGCATGGTAAAGTATGGTTGACTTTAGATTATCATGGTTAACCATGATTGAATTTTGGTTGTTATGGTTGACCATAAACTTTTAGTTGTTTATGGTTGACTTTGGTTGTTTATGGTTGACTTTTTGTTGTTTATGGTTGACCTTAGGTTTTTTATGGGTAACTTTGGTTGACTTTTGGTTGTATATGGTTGACCATAAACTTTTGGTTATCTATGGTAAACTTTGGTTGACCATTGTTGAGTCATCCATGGCCGACCAAAGTCAGCCATGGACAACCAATGTGAGCCATGGTCAACCATAAACAACCATAGTTAACCATGGTAAACAATAGTCAACCAATGTCAACCATGTTCAACCATAACTAGATACAAAGCATTAGAGAAATTTTGAGGTAAAAAATGGGCCTCAAAACAAAAAATGTACTATCAAAGTCAACTTTTAAAGAACCAATCACATTCTAGAGGATGACATCATCTATTAAAGTTGAGGTGGCATTGGTAGAATTAAGGATGCTTATTTATCAAATTCTAAATAGTTAATGGAAACCCATAGTTAACCATATCAATGTTGTAAGTAAAGTACTCATAATGAAAATAGTACTCTTATATTACTTTTGGATATAATATAAATGTACTAAAGTACACTTAAAATATTTGAAAATAAAACTACTCTTAATATTTCAATATAAAATAAATTACAAATACAAAAAATGAATACACTATTCAAAATAAAAATCATATAATTACTTTCCAATATTTAACATATTTTTTAAATTATTCAATTAAAAAATCAAATACCAAAAAATTGCAATACTGTATTCAAAATCCAAATACAAAATAATGTATTTTATGTAAATACATTTTATTATTATTATTATTATTATTATTATTCTATGTGGTTCACTTTAATCGAATTAGCCGACCGCTACATCCACGAAATAATTTTTGACGGACCCGCCCCGAAGGGGTTTCCGCCCTGCGGCCGCTGCGTGCCTAACCCCAAAAGGATCTATGAGGATGGATCCCGTGACCTCGCATGCTGGGAGGCCTAACTGCCGAGAACTCAACTGATCGAGCTAACTCTTGGGGCTAAATTTTTATTATTACACAATATATACTTTTAAATATTTTTAATAATTAAATAAGATATGCATAATTCAAATTTTCAAAACAAGTTACATTAAAAGCGCATACGTGCTACAGAATGGTTGGGTGCTAATAGCTATGATAACGGTTAAATGCTTTATGCATATTAGCAAATTATATTAAAAACATATATGTCAAATTTTCAAAGTAAATCACATTAAAAGCATATGAGTGCTACCTATATTGTAATGGTTAAATGCTTTATATATATAAACAAATAATCTTAAAAACATATATATGGTGCTATGGGATACGTGCTATGATTATGGTGTAAAATGGGGGGCCAAGGGCCATGCCAACACCAAGGCTCCCATTCGAAGTTATATCATATAGCACCATGTTTCAAACTTTATATTATAAACAAGTTGTTAAACATTACATTAACATGGAGCCATACAATAGTGTTAAACCATGTTGGTGGAATTATATCAACGTGGAGCTACATAACAAACCATATGCATATAGGTCCAATTTGTGGAGAATAACGTTCATTATAATCAGGGGAGAGTACAATACTATCATAATACATATTGATCCACAAGAGCAGCTTGCAGGTCTGCGAATGGTACGACCCGATCTTGAAACTGACCTTCCTCGATCTGGTGGTAGATAGCTATTTAGTATTAAATTAATTATGAATTTAGTGTTCATTCATATAAATTTAAATTTTATTTGAATATGTGTATTTTTTATATAAATTAAATTTATGTTTTATTTGAATATGTGTTTTATTTATTTAAATTAAAGTTATAATGTTGTAGTGATATGGGATATGTGTTATTTATATATATGTATATGGTGGTAATTTAAATTTAAAAATTGTAAAATGATTGTATTAATTTATATAAATTAGATATATATAATGGTTAGTAAATATATTCTATAGGTACTAAATATAAATTTGATTTGTATGAATATATAATTGATTTTTATTTTTAATGAATATAAGTTGTATTTATATAATGAATATTTACTTTAAAATAAATGATCATTTATTGTTGAAATTTGAAAATATATTATGAATATTGAATAAGTAAGTTATACTAAAAAATTTAAAACTAATATAATTATTTTATTTTATGATTACATTATTTTAGTCACATTAAAGAAGATTTTTTATTGATTTTATTTTTAGACATCTTTTCATTTTAAATTAACCATAGTTGCATTGATTGTAGTGTAAGCGGTGAATTGTAAATATACCTCCTCCACAAAATGCCTAACTCATAATATTTTATTATATCTCTTAGGAGGCCCATTTTAGACCTCAAAATTCTCCTAATGAGAGATTAGTCAACCATAGTCGACCATGGTGGACCATGGTCCACCATGAACAAATTAGAAATGAATTAAGATTATTTATATGTTTGACCATGGTTGACTAATCTCTCTTTGTATCTGACTATGGTTGGCCATCGTTGACCATGGTTGACATTGGATGACCATCGTTGAACATGGTTGACTATGGTTGTTTATGGATTGGTATTGACTGACCATGGTTGAATTTGGTTGATGATGTTTGACTTTTCATTTACCATGGTTAACTTTGGTTGACCTTTGGTTAACTATGGTTGAACATCATTGTGTTTTGTTGACCATGGTTGACTTTGCTTGACCATGGTTGGATTTGGTTGACTTGTTTATGGTTTACCATGGTTGACAACCATTGAAAATGGTTGAATTTGGTTTACCATGGGTGCTTTTGGTTGACTTTCATTAACCATGGTTGACCTACATTGACCATGGGTTATTATAGTTGGCTATGGTTGACCATGGTTACTCATGGTTGACTATGCTTGATAATGGTTGACCATGGTTGAATTTGGTAGATCATGGCTAACCATTGGTTGACTATGGTTGAGAATGGTTGTTAATGGTTGACTATGTTTGACCGTGGTCAACTTTTGTTAATCATAGCTGACTTGTTAACCATGGTTGATTTTCGTTGAACATGGTTGAATTTTGTTTACCATTGTTGACATTAGTCAACCATGGTTGACTTTAGTTGACAATGATTGACTTTCGTTAACTATGGTTGAATTTGGTTGACCATGGTTGACTATAATTTAATCTCATTTACCATGGTTTACATTAGTTGACTTTGGTTAACCATGGTTCAATTTTTTTTAACCATTAGTTGACTTTTGGTTAACCTTTAGTTGACTTTGGTTGACCTTTAGTTGACTTTGGTTGGACATGGTTGACCATGGTAAAGTATGGTTGAATTAAGCTATCATGGTTGACCATGGTCGACTTTTGGTTTTCTATGGTTGACCATGGTTAACTATGGTTGATGGTTAATTGTTTATTATTGTTATTCATGGCTGACTTTTGGTGGTATATGGTTGACTTTTGGTGGTATATGGTTGACTTTTGGTTGTTTATGGTTGACCTTAGGTTGTTTATGGGTAACTTTGGTTGACTTTTGATTGTTTATGGTTGACCTTAGGTTGTTTATGGGTAACTTTGGTTGAATTTTGATTGTATATGGTTGACCATAAACTTTTGGTTCTCTATGGTTAACTTTGGTTGACCATTTTTTAGTCAACCATGGCTAACCAAAGTCAACCATGGACAACCAATGTGAGCCACGGTCAACCATAAACAACCATAGTTAACCATGGTCAACGATGGTCAACCAATACCAACCATGGTCAACCATAGTTAGATACACAGAGATATCAGTCAACCATAGTCGACCATGGTCCACCAGGAACAAATTAGAAATGAATTAAGATTATTTATATGTTTAACCATGGTTAACTATGGCTGACTATGGTTGACTAATCTCTCTTTGTATCTGACTATGGTTGGCCATCGTTGACCATGGTTGACATTGGTTGACCATCATTGACCATGGTTGACCATCATTAACCATGGTTGACTATGGTTGTTTATGGATTGACATTGGCTAACCATGGTTGAATTTGGTTGATGATGTTTGACTTTTTGTTTACCATGGTTGACTTTAGTTTACCACGGTTGACTTCTAGTTTACTTTGGTTGACCTTTGGTTAACTATGGTTGAACATCATTTTGTTTTGTTGACCATGGTTGATTTTGCTTGACCATAGTTGGATTTGGTTGACTTGTCTATGGTTGACCATGCTAAATTTTGAGCATTAATTCACAATACTCTTGGATCTTTAGTGAGAGAATAACATATACAGTATATCAATGCATAACAATCACAATAAGCATGACAAGCATCACAAGAATCAAAAGCATGAGAGACAAGAGACACAGAGTTTCCATGGGGAAAACCCTAAGGTGAAAAACCCCACAACTTCCTCAGAGATAGAGAGAGCAATGGCTCAACCAAAGTACAACCAAAATACACTTGAGATAGTCTCCTAGATAAGATGAGCCTCCTCCTCACTAGTGCGCCACTTTCTGAGTGAGAGAAGTGTGACTTTCCGAAAGATCCAAATAGAGATCTCCTGATCTCTATTTATACTTAACCTGTTTGCCCAGTTACACTATGGGGCCGACTTGTCTATCTAGATACATCCACAATATAATATATATTTCAGGTCCGACCCCACACATGGTGGTCTAATAACCCATTAGCAAGTACGCACACTTTCGACACTTGTCAATCCACATGATGACACTTCCTTATAGAGGAATAAGACATCTCTAATAAGGGTACAATAAATATATATGAAATACATAAATGAAATACATTTCGAAGTTACATATACATCAACACTCCCTCTTAACTAGGAAGGTATTTCTCGACACAGATCTGCTAGACAAGTCTTCTTCTCAGGATCATCGTCATCATCATCGTCAGTGCTGTTGCTATCTCAAACAATCTCTGACTCTACTCGTCATAGGAAGTTCTACAGAGCCAGTCCTTTTTCATACTGGATGTAGGCCCACCACCTGCAGGACTTCATCATCACTGGCCATACTGTGGAATCCTCAGGACTTATTATGTGCGTCACAAAACCTCGAAAGAGCATCCCAGGATGTTATGAGCACACGGCTCTACCTATAAGATCTCCCAGGGCCATATTATATGTGACCTCACCACAAAACCTCGCAAGAGCATCCCAGGTTGTTACGAGCACACAACTATACCTATAGGATCTCCCAAGGATAGATTATATGTGGTCACCAAAAATCCTAGCAAGAGCATCCCAGGCTGTTACGAGCACACAGCTCTACCTATAGAATCTCCCAGGGACAAATTATATGTGGTCATGGCAAAACCTCGCAAGAGCATCCTAGTACTTATTACGGGCACACAGCCCAACCTATCGGATCTCCCAGGGGCATATTATATGCCATAGGACAAAACCTCGAAAGAGCATCTTCCAGATATCCCAGGGCCAGATTATATGCCATAGGAAAAACCTCGAAATACTATCTGTAGATCTCTCAGGGCCAAATTATATGTCCCCCTAGAGAAAAACCTCGAAAGAGCATTTTCCAGATATCCCAGGTATCCAAGGGCAAAATTATATGCCATAGGAAAAACCTCGAAAGACTATCTGCAAATCTCCCAGGGCCAAATTATATGCTCATCTGCACAACTTGATCCACGGCCATAGAGTATCAGCCTAATACTCACCATACATCATCATGATGTACACATGATCATCCCGATCATCATCACTGCAACATCCTACTGCATGTCATCTGGAGCAACATCCTGAAGCTCGTCATCCATGATCATCCTGATCATACAATGCATTTACCTGATGCATACCAAGTATCTACCTGATACATATCATCATACATGATCCACCTGATACAAATACAAATACATGATATGTATCACCATACATGATCCACCTGATCATACAATGTATCCACCTGATACATATACAGATACATGGTCTAAGCATCCAACATGATGCATATACAAAATACATACAAATGATCCTACTGATCATATCCAGCATCCAACATGATGCATACATACATATAAATGATCCAACTGATCATATCCAGCATCCAACATGATGCGTACATACATATAAATGATCCAACTGATCATACAAAGCAGCAACCAGAACATCATCCTGATGCTCATCATCCAATGCTTACATCCACAGCCATCTGAAGGATCCTCCTTTCAATATGATTGGAATGGCTTCAGCAAATGTGTCCATCACTCCTTCCTCGAAGTGTCATCAATCTGAAGAACGACAAGCCTCTCCCTGAAGTACTCGAACTTCACCCTGGCTAGTGGCTTCGTCAGCACATCTCCAATCTGCTCTTTTGTCGCAACGTACAGGAGCTTCATAGCTCCTCTCTACACCATATCCCTGATATAGTGATATTTGATCTCTATGTGTTTCAACCTGTCATGAAACACTGGGTTCTCGGATAGCTTCACACAACTCTGGTTATCATAGAAGATACCAGTAGCATCCAACGAGAGATCAAATAGCTCAGACAGTAGCTTCCATAGCCATACTGCCTCACAACTAGCTGAGCAGACTGCAACATACTCTGCCTCAGCTGTAGTCAGTGCTACGTAGGACTACTTCCTGCTAAACCAAGAGATCACACCTCATCCCATACTGAAGCAACACCCAGATGTGCTCTTCCTATCTGCAGCACTGCCAGCCCAATCTGAATCAACATAACCCTGCAGGTTAAACTTTTGATTTGCTTCATACTTGAGCCCATAATCCATTGTACCCTTCAGTTACCTCAGAACATGCTTTACAGCAACCAGGTGAACACTCCTCGGATCTGTCAGGAACTGACTCAATGTGTTCACAGCAAAGCAAATGTATGATCTCGTGTTCGTTAGGTACATCAAGGACCCAATCATCTGACGATACATAGAGACATCAACCGGCTCAAATGAAGCATCACATAGAAGCATCAGATTCGATGCCATAGGTGTGGCCATGTCCTTACAATCCATCATCCTGAATCTCTTCAGGATATCTACTGTGTACTTTCCTTCACCAAGGAATATTCCACCTGCACTCTGCCACACCTCCATACCTAGGAAATAATGTCTCATTCCCAAATCTTTCATATCGAACTCAGCAACAAGCTTCCTCTTAGTATCTGCAATTAGTCTGTCATCTCCTGTTACAAATAAGTCATCCACATACAAGAGTAGAATCGCAGGATTCCCTTCCTCAACCTTGTAGTAGAGGTTGGAATCCGCTTTACTCTTGGTAAATCCCAAACTAGATAGGAAACTGTCCATCCTACCATACCAGGTTCTAGGAGCTTGTTTCAAGCCATACAAGGCTTTCTTCAATCTGCACACATATGACTCCCTGTCATGTATTTCAAAACTCAGTGGCTGCTCCACATATACTTCCTCTTCAACTACATCATTCATGAAAGCAGTCTTGACATCCATCTGGTATATTTTCCATTTCATTGTTGCAGCCAGGGCAAGTACTGTTCTGATGGAAGTATACCTGGCTACAGGTGCAAAAGTTTCTTCATAATCTATTTCCTCTTTCTGAGAGAAGCCACGAGCTACAAATCTTGCCTTGTATTTCTCTACACTACCATCTGCAGCATGCTTGATTTTGTACATCCATTTGGAAGTCACAACAGACTTCTCTTTAGGTCTTGGGACAACATCCCAAACATCATTCTTCATTATTGATTGGTATTCCTCAACCATGGCATCCTTCCATTCTTTCTTTTCCGTTGCTTCTTCATAACTGGAAGGCTCTTTGTTCATAATGTCACAGAGTAAAGCAGCATAGCTGGTATGTGATCTGGTTCTCTTCTTTGCTCTATGTTCTTATTCTGGAATGCCAAATATTTCTGCATCTTGAATGAACTCCCTAGCCCATGCAGGTTTCCTCTTGTGAGAGTTATCCTCACAGGGTGGATCTACAGGTTCTTGCGGATCTTCAAACTCACGAACAACTTCTGGAACTACTTCAGTCATGGTAGTGTCTTGAAATCTAGTTTCCTTAGGTTCTTCATAAACTTTGATAGGTGCCTTCCTTGATTTGATGAATGTTAAGTTTGCATCAAATGTTACATCCCTGCTGATATCAATCTTCTTGAACCCTGGAAAGTATATTCTGTAAGCCTTCGAGCTTTCACTGTAACCCACAAAGATACCCTTCTTTCCTGAAGGATCTAGTTTAGTCCTATTTTCCTTTGGGACATGAGTGTGTACTGGACAACCAAATATTCTGAGATGACTGACTTCAGGTTTCTTACCAGAAAAGACCTCTTCTGGTGTCTT
Organism: Larix kaempferi; assembly: GCA_027924585.1. Taxonomy (NCBI): domain Eukaryota; kingdom Viridiplantae; phylum Streptophyta; class Pinopsida; order Pinales; family Pinaceae; genus Larix; species Larix kaempferi. The sequence goes on along the minus strand of BSBM01002204.1, from coordinate 9,032,532 downwards.
GTTGTCCAATATCTTGTGGGGTGTTTTGTTCTGCAAATATACAGCTGTTCTAGCTGCTTCTGCCCATAGATGCATAGGTAGATTCTGGTCATGTAGCATTGCCCTTGCTGCTTCCATGATTGTTTTGTTCTTCCTTTCTGCAACTCCATTCTGTTGAGGATTATAAGGAGCATTCAACTCCCTCTTAATCCCTGAATCACTGCAAAGCTTCTTAAAGTCACCTGAGGTGAATTCTCCACCATTGTTGGATCTGAATGTTTTGATCTTCTTGTCAGTTTCATTCTCCATTAAGGTTTTGAACTCCTTGAACTTATCAAGCACCTCATCTTTATTCTTCAAGAAGTATACCCAATTCTTGTTGGAGAAGTTATCAATAAATGAGACATAATAAACATACCCACTCAAAGAACTGGATGACATAGGACCACATACATCTGAGTGGATGATTTCTAGGATATCTTTTGCCTTGATTTCACTGCTTGGGAAAGCCTTCTTAATGTTCTTACCTTTTGCACATCCTTTGCAAACACCTTCATGTTTGGTCTTGATTTTAGGAAGACCCTCTACAACCTTGCTTGCAATTGGAAGTGCCCTATAGTGCATATGAGCAATTCTTCTATGCCAAAGTTCACTTGGATCCATGGATTAATGTATCATGGCATGTTCAGGTTGACCCTTCAATTTATACAAACCTCCCTCTTGCTCTCCAATCACTACTACATCATCGATTGTTTTACCCTTTGGCCACATTAGGACTTGGCCATCCACAAATGCAACCCTCATACCTTTTGCATCCAATGCAAAGATGGAGAGTCAGTTCTTCTTTAGCCCAGGTACATAAAGGACTTCTTTCATCTTCAAAGATTTTTCAGAATCTAGGTTGTAGGAGGCTTCACCACTTCCTTTGATTGGGTATTGATAATCATCCCCAAGTTTCACCTTATGGGGTGATTCATGTTCAGATAGATTCACAAAATATTCCTTAAACCCAGTCATGTGTTTGGAAGCCCCACTATCAATCAACCAATCATTACAACCATGGGAGATAGTACCTGTGAGAGCAGAGATTAGAACATACTCTTCTTCACTTGATGAGTCATCATCACTATCATCACTTTCTGCCCTAGCCTTCTTCTTTGGAGGTTCATCATCCTCGGCAGCATGAGCATGGAACTTTCTTTTGCTGACCTTCTTCTTCTTGTTGGAGTTGTTGGTATTATCCCTTTTGTTCTTGGGACAATCTGAAGCAAAGTGACCCTTCTCATTGCATGTGAAGCATCTTAGATCCTTCTTATTCTTTTGATAGGATCTCTTGTAGCGAGAGTGCTCCTTCTTGGGCTTACTTCTTTTGGTGTGAGCTGCGAGAGCTTGATCTTCACCTCCCATCTTTTCCTCACGAGCTACAAGTCTATCTTCTTCTTGAGAGCATTCTTCCTACAATCTGTTGAAGAAGATCAACTTCTTCCTTGCACAAATTCCTTGAATAAAGGAATCCCATGACCTGGGTAGGCCATTTAGAGTGGTCATGACAACTTCATCATTCTCCACCATTTCATCTACCACTTCCAGTTGTTCCTTAATCTGGGAGACCCTAGAAAAATAAAATTGAATGGTTTCTCCATTCTGAAACTTTATTCCTTTCAATTGGTTCCACAAGGTCATCTTTCGATTTATGTTCTTCCCTTCAAATAGCTTGGTCAAAGAGTCAAACATATCCTTGGGTGTCTTTAGAGAAGACACATGGGGTATGCGATGGTCTTTGATAGAATCAGTAATGATTCTCTTTGCATTGACCAAGTTCTTCTTGTGCAATACTTTAGTCACTTCATCCTCTAGGATAGGGATGTCTTCTTTTATATATGAGTCTAACTCATTCTCTTCTAGGATTAACCCAATCCTATACTTCCAAGCTCGAAAGTTATCATCCCCTTCAAGCTTATCCTCAAGCTTGGTGTGGTGAGACATCTTAAAGAGTACTTCAAATGGAAATAGAAAAGATTTAGTCTTACCATTTGAAATGCTGAAAATGGATCTGGTCCCGCATTAGGGTTTGTTGGAAAAACCCTAAAAATTCAAAATGTGAATTTCAACTTTCTGAAAGGATAGAAAGATGCACCTTGATGAGATGATCAGCCATGTGCATTCAAAATTTGAGATCAACAAAGTTTTACCATTCAGATTTTCCTTTTTGTCCTCCCGGGTTCACTAGGGAGAGCCTTGAATTAGGGTTTGAATTTCCCGGAGATCTACCTAGCCAAAAATCTTGATCCAAAGCTCTAAACTTTAATTTTTGCAAGGAGCTTCCAACTATGTCTTTAGATTCGAGAAATTCCTATTTTTGTGGAAAAGCTCAGAAATGAATTCTGATTGGACAGATAGATTCTCCTTGATGAGTAGCATCAATCTACTATACTGCTTTTCCAAAATCTGTGGAGAGAAACCCAATAAACAGGAAACTTAAGTTTTTGTCACTGCAAAATGTCTTCTTCTCATGTTAGCTCTGATACCATGTTAAATTTTGAGCATTAATTCAGAGTACTCTTGGATCTTTACTGAGAGAATAACATATACAGTATATCAATGCATACTAATCACAATAATCATGATAAGCATCACAAGAATCAAAAGCATGAGAGACAAGAGACACAGAGTTTTTGTGGGGAAAACACTAAGGTGAAAAAACCCACAACTTTCTCAGAGATAGAGAGAGCAATGGCTCAACCAAAGTACAACCAAAATACACTCGAGATAGTCTCCTAGAGCAGATGATCCTCCTCCTCACTAGTGCGCCACTTTCTAAGTGAGATAAGTGTGACTTTTCGAATGATCCAAATAGAGATCTCCCGATTTCTATTTATACTTAACCTGTTTGCCCAATTACACTATAGGGTTGACTTGTCTATTTAGATACATCCACAATATAATATATATTTCAGGGCCGACCCCACACATGGTGGTCTAATAATCCATCGACAAGTACACACACTTGCAACACTTGTCAATCCACATGACGACACTTCCTTATAGAGGAATAACACATCTCTAATAAGGGTACAATAAATATATATGAAATACATAGATGAAATACATTTCGAAGTTACATATACATCAATAGACCATGGTTGATTATGGTTAACTATGGTTAACAATGGTTGAATTTGGTTGACCATGGGTTCTTTTGGTTGACTTGATTGACCATGGTTGACCTACATTGACCATGGGTTACTATGGTTGGCTATGGTTAACCATGGTTTAGCATGGTTGACTATGCTTGACAATGGTTGACCATGGTTGACTTTGATAGATCATGGCTAACCATTGGTTGACTATGGTTAAGAATGCTTATCCATGGTTGACTATGTTTAACCATGGTCAACTTCTGTTAATCATAGTTGACTTATTAACCATGGTTGACTTTCGTTGAACATGGTTGACTATAGTTTACCATTGTTGACATTGGTCAACCATGGTTGACTTTAGTTAACATTGATTAACTTTGGTTAACTATGGTTGAATTTGGTTGACCATGGTTGAGCATGGTTGAATATAGTTGACTCTCGTTTACCATGGTTTACATTAGTTGACTTCGGTTAAGCTTTAGTTGACTTTGGTTAACCATGGTTGAATTTTGGTTAACCATTAGTTGACTTTTGGTTAACCTTTAGTTGACTTTGGCTGACATTTAGTTGACTTTGGTTGGACATGGTTGACCATGGTAAAGTATGGTTGAATTTAGTTGATCATGGTTGACCATGGTCGAATTTTGGTTGTTTATGGTTGGCCATGGTTAATTATGGTTGATGGTTGATGGTTAATGGTTTATTATTGTTATTCACAGTTGGCTGTGGTTGTTCTTGTTTATGGTTTATCGCGGATCACCAATGATGTTTGACTAAGGGTGACTTAATATGGTTGACTTAATATGGGTACATGATTGACAATGATTGAATAATATTGACTATGGTAAACCATATCTAGATTAGGTCAAGTTAGCTTGAATATTTTTTACTTCTGTTGGCTATGTTTGATTATAGTTGATGTTGTTGATCATAGTTAATTATAGTTTACCATGGTTTCTTATGTTTCACTATGGTTGACCATAGTTAAGTATAGTCGACATTTATTTTACTGTTGTTGACCATTGTTAAAGATGTATAACCATATTTGACTATGATTGAGGATATTTGACCATGGTTGATTTCATGTTTGATTATGTAGCATTCCAATTCAGTAATGGTTATGTCACCTTTTTTTAATGTATTGTGATGTTTATTCATAAATGTTAATCAATATTATTCTTCTTATAGTTATTTATAATATTATTAATTTTATTGACTTTGATAGATGGAATTTTATCAAATTTCATTTATATCTCTAAATTTGTTTTTCTATAATGTATACTTTTATTATTATATTATCATATATTATTTATCAAGTAAGAATGTTTTATTATTTTAATGTAATTATCTTCAATTTTTTATAATGTGGTAATTATTAAGAGATTGAAATATTTTTTTTCAAATGTATTTGATATCTTATTATTTAACTAATAAGTGAGTAATAAACTAAAATGGTGTATGCATTGAATCAATTGTCTTGCATTATATCATTTATTAATATAAATTCATTTAATATAATGTGTTAAAATATGTCTAAAACTTTAGACAAATCAAATCTTAAGCATAATTTTTATTATCTCACTATATTTATATTTCACAATGTTTTTTTTAATTCAAGTATAGGAATTATCAACTCAATACAAACCAAAGTAATAAATGTATATTCAAATCAATACATGTTAAATTTAATATTAAATAAAAATAACAATAATCAAACATAAATCAAATTTCGGCATTCCTTTCAAATTTGGCTTGGTGATATTTTTTCCAAAATTTGGGAAAACAAAACCAAAATTCTTATTTTTTTAATGGCGCTCATTCAATAGAGGTGTTTTGTACAATTGATTGGTGGTAAAGGTCAATGGTTAACCATAACTTAAATTTAAAATTTTAATAACAACTAGTTTAATCAAAACAAAAATTCATAGTCTTTTCGTGGAGTTGGTTAAGTAGAGGTGTTTTGTACAACTGATTGGTGGTATAGGTCAATAGTTAACCATAACTTAGATTTAAAATGTTAATAATAGCCAGTGGAGCTTATTATGCATAGGTTTTTTTGTACAATTCATTAGTGGTAAAGGTCAATGGTTCACCATAATTTAGATTTAAAATGTTAACCATAATCAACTTAGATTTAACTTAACTCTAAGTTAACTTCGAATAGATGTATAAGATTAGGATCATTCATGGTCAAGTTTTAAATAGTAAAATTGACAATTTTTGTTATATTCTCACTCATATTTATGATTCAAAAGTTAGAATATCACAGTTCTTTATGTTTAAAGTATTTCTAGATTCACCAAACATTAAGAAAAATCCTTAAACCATTTAAAACTATCTTCTAAAACTATCTCTTTAGAATTTTTTATTCATCAAATTCCAACAAATAAAATGTTTTCCATTTTTAAATACATTTATGTTTCTAAACATGTGCTCCAGGTTAATTAATAAATCCAGAGTTAATTTAAGTCTAAATTAATATATACAAAAGTTCATAATTATGAATATGACATGTTGCAAGTATAAGTAAAAACATGATTATGATTAGAACCATGCTTCTTACTAAAATTACGTTCGAATCCAAGATCATGTCACTCTTTCATTCATATGTATGAGTAAAATTGCATTCAAATATCTTGCATCCATTTTTGTGATGAATTAAATTGAAGTGGGTATTCCTTTACATAGAAAAGGCTCTTACCTTGTTGTAGTTTACTTAGCAAAACCTGCTAAAATGTGACTTCAGCAGTGATGATAATTATCTTCTTTTAAAAGAGATTGTGTGAGAAGGCCATAATCATAATAGAGATCATTACGATTGGACTCTAAATATTATTATGATCTCCTTTATATGTTATGAATATAAACAGAACAGTGCACATTTTAATAGTATTTATATGTTGTGCAAACTTTTACTGAGCTTATGAACATTTGATTAATATATAAGTTGACCATATAAAATTTTCGTTGCCATTAAAGATATCTATAAAAAAACCAAAATTGCTTTTGATTCATGAGAATTTCCATATGCAGTTTGATCCATAATAATACAGAAATTAATACACAAATGATGTATTTCAATCGTAACAAAGAAATTAATAAACAAATGATACATCATATGGTTTTTATGGGTTTTTTTGCACGTTAAAACCATAATTTATGATGTGGGTTGACAGAAACTTAAATGCACATTTCACTTTTTGAGTATTTGTGGTAGCCCAAAAAAAGGCACGGAGAGTTTACAAATCTACTTTTCATAATATGAAAACATATTACATATCATGCCATTGACTGCAGGAAGCTTTGATCCTCTCACACTAACCAGTAAAACCAAATCCATGGAAGCATAACAAGCCTAGGAATACAAAAAGGTCTTTGTACAGATACTGCTTCCAGGCACAAGGTATAACCTAACATAACATATAGTAAAACAGCAAAAACTTGAATTAATACACACATAGAAATATAGAAAACTACAACAGAAACTTGAATTAATACACACATAGAAATATAGAAACTTGACCTAGATTGGATGACATTAGCTTATTGGATCCTCACACCTACCTCATTCATGGTGATGGCCTAGACTGGTTGGGATTTAACAGTACACCAATTCCTACACAAATTTATCAAACTTTGAGAGACATGAGACTTTGGAAAATACTAAATTTATAAACATAACCTTCCTAAATATCATTTTGATCTCAGTACTGCAAGGCCATAACAGCTTGGAATCGTGGCTCTCTGGGAAGAAATTTCTGTTGAGCATAAACATTCATATAATCACCAAACATGAATTTTGGATAAATCAACAACTTCGAGCCTTTGTTGGGCTGCAGAAAGAGTTGTGGAGCTGGGGATATGCCAGAATCAAACGATGGATTATAGAACGATGCCATTGAAATTCTGTTTCCATTGTTAGTAGCGAACACACGATGCCATGCGCTCCTGTATATCCCATTGCTAATGGCTTCCAATTGATCACCGACATCAATAACTAACGAATCTTTCATTGGTGGTGCATCGATCCAACGGCCAGTGTTGTCAAGAACTTGAAGACCTCCCACCTCATCATCTTGAAATAGCATAATGAGGCCACATGCATCAGTGTGTACGCAAAGACCTTCGACGAGGTCTGGTCTTGGATAGGGTGGATAATGGTTGATTTTAGTGCCGAAGAAATCCTTGTGATCAGAGCCATCTCCGCCTGCCAGGGTCCTCTTGAGATACTCTTTCTCCAAACCCAAATAATCACTTAGTATGGAAGAAAGATCGAGAGAGCTTCGACGAAGAGGATAGCTTCTTGAGACGAATTGACAGAGGGGATCAGAACGTTAAAGGAGCACGAACCATAGATGCAGGTAAGTATGGAAACGTGGCCAAGAATATTAACGATTAGATCAGTTGCATGGATAGATTAAAAATGAACTGTAGATGCAGGGAAGCGATCAACCTTTAGCTCCCCCACCTGGAAAGAGACTTGGATTAATTAAAAAAACAGTAAATTAGTGTAATGCCCCTAGATTGACTGTGGAATTTTAGGGCACCTGTCAAGTGACCCTACTGAACTGAATTCAATAAAGTGGCCCTTCGAGTTAGGGCGTGTCTTAATAATTGAGAATCACTGATGATGTGCATGACGCATGATGACAATCGATAAACGAATTCATGAACTAAATGACATGTGTGGAGTTGGATAGTTGATTTAAATGAATAATTGCATGTTGCTTAATGATTAGTTTTGATTGTGAAAAATGTGTTATGTATACATGAATATGATGCTTAAACGATTAGTTGTATGATGAATTGTGTGATGAGAACGAAAGAAGCACATATTGATGTAATGCCTTACTGATTATTGGAATGTAGGATGTTTTGAGTAAAACTGTAATTGCTTAACGATTAGCTGGTTTAGGAAATGAATTATGATGAATGAGTACATGACTATTAATATGTACTTTTGAGATGTGTGTAGCGATAGGTGAAATGGTTCACTGACGGAATTGAAGGGTTGTAGAGTACAGATAAATCACACACGGAAGAACGATGATGGTGTCGACTTCCTACGGAATCCCACGACCGAGTTCAAAATCCCTTATCCACTTACTCGGGGACACATGAAGTCGTGCATAGTGGACCATGACGGAGTTGGTCACGTACAAGTTGGGGGGCATGTAGTAAGAATGGACTTACTCCTTAGCGCCATTATTCTCCAATAGCGTGTAGACGGAGGATTGAAGGTAACGGATCTTAAATACCTACATGAAGTTCCTGCAAGTCAAATGAAAGGATATCGGTAGAAGGACCCAAGGGTGTGGTACCTTGCTGAGAAATGGAAAGGATGGACGCAAGGACCAGACGATGTGGTACCTTGCCGAGAAATGGATATGACAGATAAACAGACCCGACGGAGTGGTATCATGTCGAAAAATGAGCATAAAGGAAAGATGGGCCAAACGGCGTGGCACCTAGGTTCTAGAAGGGAGGAATTGGTAAACTTTATGCATAAAAACCATCTAAAATTGCATTTAGAACACTTGCTCATGAAAATACATTTTAGTATTAAAAATAATAGAAACAATTATTTTTAGGCATTTGCACATGAAAATACTTTTTAGTATTTAAAATATTATAAATGATTATATTAGGAGCAAAATGGAATCCTAGGCTTGAGTTATTAACTAACACAACATGCACCCACAAAATAGAATTTAGAGTGAGCATCTTAGAGACAAACTTGAGCAAATTTAGGAATGTAGGTGCATTCTTCTAGAAAACTTGACACATGGATGTGTGAGATAAATTACTTTTTGAATATTAAGAAATTGGGTATTTTGCATGAAGCAACATGTGTCGCAGAGGAATTTCCTATTTAAAGAAGAATTTGGGGATGGGTAAAGGACCCAGTCCTTGGATGGATATCGTAAACTTGAAAGATGAGTGACTTGTTTCTATTTGGGTTTGGCTAGAAATTTTGGTGGGAGGGGAACCCAAGCTAAGTTTCTCGAATTGTTGTGTGTGAGCTCTACGACCGAAGCTCAGGGGTGGCCATGCGACTGAAAGCATGATCCTATGGTTGGGTGGCGAAGCTAATAGTTGCTTCGCCAATGGTTAAATGAGCTTTGCTGGAGGGATCCTATGGAAGACACAGACGACAATGACATACGGTTGACAGGTTATGGTTTTGTATATATTTGCTAAGTTATTTAGTCAGTTAATTTATTTTATTTCTCTAGTAATAATGGTATCTAATTTGCTTTGTATTAGTCTGTTAAGTTTCAGGTTCAGTTCGTGAGGACCCTACAGGAGGGGCCTTACAATTAGTAATCGACCTTTCAATATGCTCTCCATTCAGAGCAAATTTCGATCGTTCGATGTATGTGTTGGATGAATATTTTTGAAGGTATATGTCATAGCAATGAATCCCCACGACCCATCCTTAATCACAAATTAAAAGAGTGTGGCCGATCATAGGTTGTAATGTTCATTATAGTCACCTATCAGTGAATTACAATAGCCCAAGATTCTACCACTCAAGCAAAACTAAATAAAACGTACATCAATCAACTAGAATTTGCTTCTCTATAAATAAAATAAAACATACATTAATCCACTAGAATTTGCTTCTCTATAAATCTCATTGAGCAGAGAAAATAAAATACTCAACAACATAATTCCAATGAGAATCATTCATTCCTCATTTCCCTAAAACCAACTACTAAAAGCTTAATAGAGATGCTACCTATAGTTGAAGGGGCTGTGCATTCTCCCAATGGAGACACCCATCCATCCTGCAATGAAAGGATATATATATATTTGTAGACCTTCCAAGAGCTACCCCTCCTTTGACTCACCAAACAAAATATCAAATCCAAAAGCAAACCTTGCAAGGTTGGATTCCCTTTCAACAAATGCATATAGCACTTTAAATATATACAAAACAGTTAATTTGCAATATTTTGAGGCTGCACTGTCATCTAAGGAGAGACCCTCTCACAAATGCATACAACAGTTAATATATTTATATATATTGCAACAAAGATTGGGAAGGCTACTCCCTCTCTCAAGGGATGCATCTCCCAAAATACACAGTATTTAAATTATATGCAAGGAATTACATTAATAAATTTAATAAGGGCCCGTATTCTCCCATTTGGGGATGATTCCTTGCCCAAAATCTGCAAACAATCATTAATATAAATATAAAACAGGGATTTGAAAGAGATCTAGAGGGGAAAACACCCTCTCTTTTCCTGCAAAATATTTACAAATAGATCTAGAGGGAACTTGCCCTCTCTTTCCTGCAAATTGATAAACAAAAGGTTTAATAAACAAACATAAGCTTAAGATCATAAAATGGGCAGTGCTCTTCCAAACGAATACTCTTCCCACAATTCTGCAAATAGAATAATATATAAATAAATAATCAAATATAACATAAATCAACACAATAATGATAAACAATTAAAACATGCTCTCTATAATATTAATTGAGCAAAAGGGATATTAGTCCAAAAACTAAGAGCTAAGTCCACATACAAACAAACCGTTTTTGAATTAATAAAACAAACAAACATACAAACAAACCGTTTTTGAATTAATAAAACAAACAACCAAACATCAATCAAATAGTTATGAATACATCAAATAAAGTAGGGTTTCTCCACCTTAGAAATAAGACAAACAATAATTTACAACAATTAGAAATTCTCTACATTCATAGAACAAAACAATTTGGGAATTGGCTTTCCCATCCTAATCAAATAGAAGCTAGCCCTCAAAAAACTAATCATTAAATCTATTCACATTCAACCCGGTTTGCTCAAAATAGAAAACTCTCTCACATAGATAAAATAAATAACCGTAAAAGAGAATATGAACCATTAAAGGATAAGCGACTCATTTCCTCCAAAATAAACAAGAGGATAACGACAAATTCACTTGTCACCCAAAAATGGCCTCAATAAAGTACCAAATATCGAATGCATATACACAAAGTTACAAATCCATAGAAGGCCCAACGACTGCAGAGTTTGAACCTCACTCTGATACCACTTTTAATGTCCCTGACCCCAAAGCACATGCGAAGAAACCAGATTTAAACATGAAATTAATGTGAGTTAAAACATGTTTAACAACATCTATAGGATGCCTTCTACAACCACATATCACTTATAAATATCATATTTGTGCACAGTCGTACAAACATTATTAATCATAAATAAAAGGACAACCTTTAAGCATAGATATAAATCAGATCTACATGCTACAAATAAATATAAGTAAGTACGATTAAGAGTTGCAATAATACATGAAATAAACCAATCTACAAACTTAGTACCAATAAAACATAAATAATATGATCTACTTTTGCTTATAAAAACCATTAAATTTGAGATCTCAAACAACCATAAAATAAGCAGAATCATATTTAAGCAACATACAAATCATCCCATTACTTTTCATTTAACTATAAACATAAGCAGGAATAAAAATTAGATCTGCATCATATCATAAGCAGAGATAGGTTGGCCTCCTCGGGCACATATGCATCAAATTAAAACAGTGAATAAAAACATAATAATAGTAATACTTATCTACAAAAAGGGCAATTGGAATCAACGGGACTACATTCCACCTATCCATATGAGTTTCCAATATAGATCTTACTTTGACAGTCTACCCCCGAGCTAAAGCCACGAATCCACAAGCAAGGTACTTCTAGAAAATATTGAAATTTCAATATTTTCTCATAAACTACTCTTGTGAGAAAAACACACAAACATTTCCTATCTACTACTTTCTTGTCCATTCTCCACTGCCTATGGGGTGTGACGTAGTTTGCCAGTCCTATTTCCTAGCTTCCCGTGTGAAAATCCTGAACTAGTAGAGATACCATGGAAAACATCAACTACCCATAATAACTCTCCAGTTAGTTGAATAGAAAATACTGTGGAATAATCCTTGTAACAAATACATACTCTTTACCCAACAACATAGACTTGACCAAGCATATGAGTGTAACAAATAACATGATTTCACATTACATAACACCTAACATAACATACTTTCCACATACACAACACATAACATAACATGATTTCACATAGGCTTGGCCCAAGCATGCATAACCCTCACAATGAGGTAGCTCATGCATATATAGAACAAGGAAGAAATACGAACCAAGAAGGATAACTTGAGTTCATGAGGAGATTAACTCAACCATAAATAGGCTAACTCGAATTAGGGAGAGAGAGAGGGGTTACAAAAAATATACCTTTTTTTTAGAATAGCAAACAATAATGATGGGAGTTACACTTTTGAGGTGGTGGTGGCTAAAATCAATTTTGTGGGAATTAATTGGTCAAATATTCCTCAAATGGGTCCAAGGTACTCAAAACAACACGGACTAGGGTCTAGAAAGGTAATATATCTAACACCCATTCCCCATCACTTTTGGAAACTTGGCCTCCCATTCTCGTTTAGTTGTCTCTGTTGAGCCAATTGTTTAGTTTATTTAATAATAAACAACAACAAGAAGAAGAATGTCACAGTCCATAGTCCAAGCACCTCCTTCCACAATAAAAATATATGTCTAGTTCTTAAATAACCAAGGTATTACATTAGATATATAGTTTTATAATTATATATGAATAATCTCACTCATGATGGACATAGTAATCAATTAAGGAGCTAGATTGATCATAGAATCAATAAGAGTTAGTTTATCTCTCTATGCATCATGTCATATAATTGTTCAATGCAATCTTGATAAAAAATATTAGAGAGTATTAGTAAATCACAATGAGGATGTAAGTCCAAACTATTTACAAGTTACAACCCATCACTAATGTGGACTACATATAAAATCTTGAATTGCAAATGCACTTCATTTAGATTCTCTTCCTTGTAGGATACTTGTCCTAGATATCTCTTTTTATTTTAGAGGATGTAATAATTCTTCAATTAATTTTGTAGGCCTAGCTAGCATGGACAAATAAACTCCACTTTGGTACCATTCCTTTTATTTATGTTTAGCTATATTGTCCTAGTTCTTCCTAGTTTGATTTCTAAAATTAGTCCCTTGGTTGTGTTTTTCATCCCACAATTATTTCCTACAAAACTTGCACTTGTGGCCCATCTTACCATAATAAAAACATTTGACATTTTTTTCTTGTTTTTGAGTCATTGAGTAAACACAATTACTCCCATATTTATGTTTCCAAGTATTTCCATTGCCCCTAATTTTTGTTTCTAGGTCTACCTATAAAGCTTCACTCCCACTACTACTACTAAAATATTTTCCCACTTGATATTCTACTAAATTTTGCTTCTCAACTACTCAATATTAGATTAATACATTTAAAGGTTATATTACAATTCTTAAGAAAATTCTCATATGAAGGCAATAGGATTTTCAATATAAATATGATGAGAAATGGCCACTATGGATATTCCAAAAGAAGACTGTAATTAATCACCACATAAATCTTGAACATATATCATGACACTTTTCTTCTTAAACTTTTATAGCAATTAATTTCAACTTTTTTTTTGTATTTTTAGTTTTGACAAATGACCTCGAAAATAATCATTTCTTCCATATTAATTGATAATAGCCTATATTCTTTAAGAATAACTCCCAACCTTTTTCTAGCTATTTATGCATATTCTTTAGGTGCCTCCAAATTTTGAATGCATTATCACCATCTTGAATTTAAGTATCATCTAATCAACCACTATAAAATTAATCACTATCACAACTTCTTTAGTTTTCTCATCATACTTGCATCGTGACCCCTCATTTGTCACAATTCACAAATCCTTTACTATCACTATCTATCCAAACAAATATACTAAAAATTGCCATCATTCTTTTTTTTGTGTATGTTAAAAAAAATCAACTAAATTTATAATTATCTTCCAACCTGATGTGCAATAAAGTAGCCATGTTTATACCTCAAATGTTACACTAAAAAGAACTAAATAATTCCCTCTTTCTCACTAGTATAATTGAGCATACATTTGACACCTAAGCCAATTAGATTATGAATGAAATGAAAGAACAAAATAAAGCAAAGTATACAATGAATATGTAACGCCCCATATTTTGACTAGGCGTGTATATGGGTTAGACACCTTTCACTTTATTTGCTTGTTATCTGTTCGACTCAGCTAGACAGAGTGAACTATATTTTCGGCATGTTAGACATGATGATGTGTTGCTACTATGTTTAGGATGTTACTATTTCCATGCTGATACCACAGTTATGATGTTACTATATTCATGCAGTTATTAAGTTATGATTATCATGAGATTCATTGCTTTTATGATGAAAATATATGTTTTGGCGTTATCATTGATGAAATGTGAAATATATGGTGTTGTACGTGGGTGCCATCCTATGATGAAATTGATAGAACTGTTATATTCCATGCATACCTGTGATGCGATAAAATTGTGACGTGAAATAAAATGATGTTGATGATATGGATCAATTGGTGATCGAATGGAAATGCTTGTTATAAAATGTGAATTTTGCGGGATACTAACCTACAGGACACAAGGGCTATGGGATAGCCGGATACTTGATCTGATATATGGATAAGAACCTATCCATGCAGTAAACCTTAGCAACCGAAATTGATGATACGATGACATGGACCGATAATCTCAATAGCAGCAGAGTATGATTTGATAGGGGTGTAGACCCGGTATGTTGAGAGGGATGGATGTGTTTCCCACCCTATGTTCCTATGATACCCGAGGTCGTGGGAGGGCCGTGCTGAGACACGCTCCCCATGTAGTTGTGATGACGATGTTCGGATGCCTGCTAGGGGAGGATAGGTCCACTGTTCAGCCGACGCTATCGCTCTCAAGTTCTATGTGGTCAGGTTGGTGAGTCCGACACCCACTTTTGTACTAGCAGAGGAAGGATAGGGAGGATGTGGACGTAGGTTAGGATGGGAGGATATGATAGTTAGTACTGTTGAGGGTTGGGTATCCGTTGATCTTGAGTTAGTGGTAGTAGGTAGCTTTCCTTGTACCTGATTGATTGAACAAATGTAATCATAAAAATAATGAAATGAAATCTTAAAGGTTAACCGATAAAATAACCGATGATGTTTTAGTAATATTATGATGAATGTATACTTGTTCAGTTTGCATAAAGTATTATTAGTATTAGTTAGCTGTTATGCATAGGAAATATGATGTATGTTTATAGCACATGTCCGTCTTGTGCATACGCTGGCCACGCATGCACATTATGCACATGCGCGATAATATTGGTTTACAACATACTTATCAAGATTTAACAATGTTATAAGTTATCATAGATAACTCAATTAAGTATTTAGTGAATGACTTAATTAGTAAAAGATCATCAAGTTCTAATGTGTAAAATAAGTTAATTAGTCTTTGTATGTAAACATTGTAATGAACAATTAAAATAAGTGTCATTAATTGTAAGTATCCTCAAGTGAAGGTGTATTCAATATGAAGTATAACAGTTAAACATTAATACTAGAAGAGTGTACTATATAATTGTTGATTATGATTAATTAAACCATTAAGTATATTTCATTATTTATACATAGAAATACTATGTTGACACTTATCGATTAAACAAATAAATATTTTTAATTACTATTCACAATTTATTTAATTACTATTATTATTAATTATTATTGTTATTATTTAATTAATAATAATAATGATAATAATCCCTTTTATAAAAACATAGTGGATTGAATAATTTATTAAATAGACTACTCATTTAATTAATTGACATAATCATTCCAAGCAAATTGAAGGGATTTGTTTAAAATAAATTATTGAATAATTCCACTGCTCGAGAGAAACTTGGATAATTTAAAATAATATATAATCATCATTTTACCTTGAAAAGGGTGTTGCATTAATGATTTGTACTTCCTAAAACCATGACAGCTAGGGTGGCGGAGTGATAAGGAAGTTATGATTTTCTGAAGGAGGAGGATTTCTATAAAGAGGGGATTTAACAAAGTAGTAGGGGGGTTATTGTGGGAGAACTGTCAGGATTTGGAGGGAGAAGTGAAATATTCCGAGGAGGGGGATAAATCGAGGAATGGAGGAGGAAGAAAACTCCATTGAGGAGGGCGAAAACTCACTGAACAGTATGGATATTGAACTAAGGACAAGGCTGCTATGGGGATTATCGGCCTGTGGGCTCGGGGGCTAGGAAATCCGTTGATTTCCTAGAGTCAGCAAGATAATAGTTGATCGGCAGGGTGGACACATCGTTTCGGGTTGCTATGGGAAATTACAGAATCCACTACGTAAGTCTTCTGATCTTACTGCAAATCTACGGATCCAGGTATTTTACTCAGCTAGCTTAAATAAAATGTATTTTCTTTTATTTCCTAATTACGTATGTTAAAAGAACAGAGTTAGAATGAAAAGTATTAAGTTTAAGTTTATGTAATTGCAGAGACATATAAACATTTAGAAAACAGAAACATAGACGGTTGATTCTTTTTTTTATTTTAGGAAACGATAAGGGGAAAAACTTGGTATTTACATGGAAATGGAATAGAGACCCAGTGCCTAGCAAGGGCGCTACAGAATACCAAATTTTATTAATGAATCAAATGTTGAAAGATAATGTAATGTACATAGCAATATGAAATGGCTATAATGGTGGTATTTTATCTTTGAGAAAGATATGATGGGTATGCTCATTTACAAAAACTCCCATAACTTGGCATGTGGTGGCTACTTCGATATATCACACAAGTCCCATGGGTGTAATATGGGAACCACTATGAGGTTTTGTACACCACATATGGGTCCATGGGACTTGTCCATGATTTGAGGATGAAAATGAGCATCGTAATATAACCTAAAAGATTATTTTAAGGAGCATGTGCCATGAATACAATACCAATGACCACAAAACCCCTACAAATGAAATATTTATATGATGTCTGTAATGTAGGAAACAATATGACATTTATCAAGTAAGGGATGGGTGTCAGGGGCCTGGCCACAATCTAAGGATGCAAATGAATGTGTTAGGGCCTAAAATAAACTTGTAGGTGCATGATCCACACATAAGGTCCAAAAACAAAACGCAAACCCTATATTTGGATTTTTTGGAACATGAGTCTAATATCAACACCATTATAATGCTTTTTGCACCACAAATGGGTATTAGGGACTTGGATGTTATTTGAGGTGAACATTATCATTTAAGGGAATAAAATATGATTTTAGGGCACATGGATACTGCATAGATTCCCTATCAAGGGATTATTTGGCCCATAAGTGTATATAGATGTCATGACGAGGTTTTGTGCACCAGGGATGAGTACCAGGGCCCTAGCCATGTTCTAAAGATGAAAATCAATTTCTTTGTCCCTAGCATATAGTAGGGATTATGGGGCATGAGCACGGTACCAAACCACCATATATGACCTATAAATAACATACTTGGCATATGAGTGTAATATGAGTGTCATTACAAAGTTTTATGCATCGTAGATTGTTTTGTGTGCCATAACTATGGTTCAAGGAGGAAGCCAACATATTAGGGCTTAAAATATGCTTTTGGGATTAGTGGGACATGCGTAGGGTCCACAAACATCACACATTCCCTATATAGGGAGACTTTGGTCTGCAACGATATGGACAATTTGAGGGGCTAAATTTTTCCATTAGTCTAATTTTCAATAATTGTCTTCCAAAAATAGATGCACCGATTTCCATTTTTTTCAAAAGGATGCACCAAAATTCCATAGGATAAATTTAATTTACACAACAAATGGGAAAAATTTCTAGAAGATATGTGAATTTGATAATTTGAGCAAAAAAACACCAAACATGTTATAGTTGGCATTTTTAAGAATTGGTAATCTTCACCAAGGTTTTTACACTTTAACAAAGTATGGAACCTGAAACAAATTCCTAGTCTACAAGTGTCATATGATTTTCATTATAGATTTTTTTTCACCACAAATATGGATGGGACCTTAACTATGGATCAAGGAGATCTTAGTGTCTCATGTCACAAAAGATACTTTTAGGGATCATGGGCCATGCACATGGTCCCGAACGACCACATGTTCTCTATGAAGAGAATATCGAGACCATGGATCTAATATGGGCATGATTAAGAAGTTTTGTGTGTTGGAATAATGAGAATGGGGGTGAATCAGTATTTGCACAATTACCACTTTTGACCACAATATATAATCATTCAATTTATTAGTAGTAGATCACTACATTCAATATATCATGAGAAGTATAAATCAACAGTGCACAATAATCAACCACAGATACACAGTACACCATAATTTATGTGGAAACCCAAATGGGAGAAAACCACAGAAATCTTTCTTATATATATAAATATTAATGATTCAATTTGTTTACCAGCACCGACTAGAATGGGCCTCCAACCCCCTAATTTACAGGCACCAACATAAAGGAAGTGCCAAATCCCTAATTCAACACCGACTAGAAGGAAGTTCCAACCCCTTAAGATCATAGGATCCAACCTCTCCTTACTTCGTCTCGTCACCTTGATATGAATAAGAAAATTAATCTAGCATTTTCACTATATCTATCAATTAGTCTGTTCCAATATCAACTATGGCTTATATTTTTACTTCACCGAACTCTACTTCGACTTTCTCAATATTCTATGTATCAACTGGTTTAACCTTCAACTTATCCAACTGTGACGTGTGACTTGATTCTAAATATTCCTCAATCTTTCCTGTAATCTTCCAACTGCAACATGCAACTAATTTCTTTACTTTCTTCACATTCTTCTTCTTCTTCAAATCAACTAGCCATTGATTCCCTTCCAAAAACCCCCAAAATTAAAACTTCATACCATCTGTAGTCGCACTCACACCTCTCACCCCTCACCTCTCAAAGTGCATTAGTACTTGTCTACTTATATATTTTCTTATGTCCACATGAGGGCCAATATGTTTGCTTAATTTCCTTTATTTAATCAATTAACCACAACAACTATCCAAAAAATAAGGATTTGTACCACAATGAGGGACTTATACCCCATCCTTTCTTCAATACTGCGTCAATTTGTCAATTGTGTTGCGCACTTCGACCAACATACTACTTGCTTGTTATCTTCGACCTATCTATTATCTGTGTACTTTGACATGAACACTTCGACACACAACTTGCTTCGATATATCGACTATGTGTTCACTTTGACTATCTTCATTTGCTTCAACATGGGTACCTCTACACAATTATGTTGGTTATTGTTTCTCTGACTATCTGAATTTTCTTCAACATGTCTACCACTATGTTGAAATTGTACAAAATTGTTATATAGACTTCTTCAAGCTGGCTTCAAGGATTCTCGTAGACCACCTCAACATTCAGTCCAACAATCTCCCAGTTTTCATCCATGGAAACATTAACTCCAAAAATATCCCATTTGACATCAATGACAACATCAAGTCCAAAAATTTGCCCCGTTTTCATTGATAAAAACCCCCTTTGTCATAAAACTTTGACTCTCCCACTGTTATACTCTTTTACTTTTGTGCTCCCCCTTACTGCAGGATTTTGGTTACTTATTGTTTCCTCTCCCTATCTTAATTTATCCCCCTTTGATATCAATGGAAAAGGGTTCCTTCTGCACTCCTTACTAGTGTAGTAAGGATATTACTCCTATATTTTTTCGGAGACTTTCAAGAGCTTCTCTTGGAAATAGTTTTGTAAAGATATATGCTACTTATTCTTTTGTCAGTACATATTCCAGTTTCATGGTTTGACTTTCAACTTGTTCCCTTACAAAGTGATATTTTATGGGAATATGTTTTGTCTTTGAATGCATTATCATATTTTTGGATATACTAATTGCACTCATGTTATCGCATAATATTTATATTGGTTGGTCCATTAAAACTTGTATTTCCTGCAAGGTTTTCTTTATCCAAAGAACTTGTGTACAACAAGCAGTTGCTACAATGTATTCAGCTTTAGTAGTGGATAGTGAAATAGAGGCTTGTTTCTTACTTATCCACGAGAATAAAAATTTTCCCAGCAAAAATGAACAACCACTAGTACTTTTCCTGCCATCGACACATCCCACCCAATCCGCATTAGAGTATGATGTTAAAATAAAGTTTTTGATTTTGGGATACCACGGGCCAAATTCCAATATCCCTTTCAAATAATCAAGCATTCTTTTTACTGCCTGAAGATGAGTCTCATTTGTTTCAGATTGAAATATGGCTACCACACCAATATCTTGCATGGTATCGGGCCTAGTCACAGTTACATATAGCAAGCTTCCTATCATGGATCTGTATAATTTTTATTTACCTTTGTAAATTTTTCATCCTTGCTTAGTTTGGAACATGTAACCATTGGAGTGCTTACTCGCTTGGAATTTTCCATCTAAAACCTTTTGAGCATATCATGAACATACTTCAATTGGGATATAAATATATCTTTATCTGACTTCACAATTTGTAATCCTAAGAAAAATGGCATTTCTCCTAACATCGGAATTTCAAACTCATTTTGCATGCTTTCACTAAATCCTTTTCTTAGTTCATTATTGCTACTTCCAAAAATAATATCGTCAACATATACTATTGTAATAATCATTTCATCCTTTTCCACCTTAATGTAAATATTTCTATTTGTATCTCCTCTTTTGAATATGTGTTCTTGCATATATTTGTCCAATCTCGTATAACATGCTCTCGGTGTTTGATTTAAACCATACAATGTCCTTTTAAGTTTTCACACGTAGTTCTCATTTTCTAAAAGTTGAAATCCTTTTGGCTATTCAAGATAGAATTATTCCTCTAACGTTCCCTTTAAAAATGTTGATTTGACATCCATATGGTAAACCTTGAAGTTTTTGTGGCACGCCAAGGCCAAAAACATTCGTATAGCCTCCATTATTCATATAGCCTCCATTCTGGATACAGATGCAAATGCTTATTTGAAATCAATTCCTTCAATTTGTGCATATCCTTTGCATACCAGTCTTTCCTTGTTTTGTGACATCTCCCAAATATTGATGTTAGTAAAGTCGGGAATTTTGAAAAAAATTTATGTCATAGTTGAAGGATCAAAATATCTAACATATTTCCCTGTGTAAAATGGCCATTCATTAAATCGAAACGTTCATAATGCATCATCCACATTTAGCTAATAAAACGTTCTATAATGGTACACATGTTCATAAGAAATAAATTTCACAATAAATTAATATAACACATATGAAGAGACCATGTACAGAACCAAATCAGCATAACTACTCAATAAAGGAGACCATCAAATTCAACACAAATAGATCACACATAAGAGAACATATTTAAGGTGGTTCACCCAACTTGGGCTACGTCCACGAGGCAAGGTAATATCTTATATTATTAAATCAAGAAAGAGATTACACTTCACAGCCAGCTTGGTTGTCATAACACTTTTCCTTTATCTTGCTAGGCAACCTGAATCTCCGTCCAGATAAGATCACTCTAGCACAGGAAGAACAATTCTTACATGCTTCTCATTCTGACCTATATTAGAATATATATACAATTATATAAAGGTGTTTGTCATGGATCAATCCAATCATAGGAGTATTCCTCTAATCTATAATAATTATGAATACTTGATTATACAGAGTTTCGATTCAATCCCGCCAATTTCTATCACAGAAATGGACACATACATATAACTCTTATGCCGAGCCTCATTTTATCACAGAGATATAAACATATATCACTATATATAACTCTTAGTCAGCCGAGACTCATCGTCTTAGGAAAATCTGTTATTGCCATGTTATAATATATCATCTCAGTTGACTTTTTAAAATGAAAATACAGAGAAATCATAGACCATTCTTCAACATCTGCATTTCAAGCATTCTATTAAACGAGAAATGCCAAGAATGCCTAACACCTTTATCAGGTTCGATAGCTAAGTAAATTTAAGCAACATACAGTGGATTTATTCTCCGACGTGTGGAAATTATGAGATTATATTCCTACAGAGAATTTCCTCAAAGCTGGAAGTACCGAAAAACCTAACTTATAAATACCTACAGAGCGAAAACAAGTATATGGGGATCCACAATTCCATGCCATTTTCCCATTACATGTTAAAAGGGGAAAAAGGCGGAACACTACGAACCAGATCAAAGTCAGAGTTCTATAAGCAATTTCAAAGATAACTCTCTGTCCATTTCGAAAAAGAGTTTAGCTACAGGCAAACTAAATTTATACAGGGATTACGATCATAGGCAGAGTTCCGAATAACACTTACATGGTGCTCTTGTCTATAAACAAAGTCGAGTTTAGTTGAATACTAACACCAATATGGCTCCTAGTATTTCTCGCAGAGGTCAATCCTTCCCACAGGATTCCCTTGTCGAATGCCCAGCGCAAAGATCCTTTCAAATACAGAGCCTTTGCAGTGATCTACCTTTCGCAAACGCATAGATCTACCTTTCAAAGATGCATAGCTCTCCTCTGCCAACTACGCAGAGATTTCATTCACAAATCGTAGAGAACTCCTCATCCCAACTCGCAAAGGTCTAATTTCAAAAACGCCTAACACCCCTCTCCCTTCTCCATGGCCGTGTATCCAAAACCAAATCTCCCTGTAGACTCTAGAGAAGAAATATCAAAGGAGTACCTCTCCTTAACTCGTTTTCTTTTCCCAGGTTAATATTGGCGTTCTCTCCAATTTACAGCAGCGTAAATTTATATATTTTTAGATGAGTTTGGATCAATGTTACCTGCCGATGCAGAGATTAGATCCAACAATCCCTCTATCAAGAATCATTCCCCAAACCTTGTAAGAAACCCTCCTACTGCCCTCTATCATTCGAAAAGAGATCTAGTTTCATTCTATCGTTATGGCACTCCAATAGTCGGTAATTATGATTGACCATGAAACTTAAATCCACTAGCTTCTATTATAAAGTAGAAGCTGCTATCAAAGGACAACGATTGAATCAAATAAAAGGAAAAGCAAGGATAGAGGTTATTGATCAGTATTTCTACCATGTAACGCATCCTACATTAGGCTGAATTAATTAGGGAAAATATTCTAAAGCAGATATCAAATAAAAGAAACTTACTTTGTCAACGCAGAGAATCAAGACGCAGCTGTATCTTACACAATCAGTTTGCACAAGCGACACTAGCTCCGATTACAACACTTTATTTCGTGGAAATGATTTTTCCGAATCCTTCGCAGATAATCGCTAGATCCAAGCAGGAGGAGGGTGAACTCGCAGATAAGATGTTTTACCATACTCATGCAATGAGCAACTTCCAGGGTTCTACGATACAACGATCCTTTCAAGATACTTCTCCGCTCCTACAGTAACTCTATTCCCCATAGGTTAGTTCTCGCTATCTCTAAATCGCAGAGATCAAATTAAGCTGGGCGGTTCTGAAGAAAATGGAATTGTTCCATAATTAGAAGTAACCGGGATCGCTCTACCGGAGACCATAACGAGGAAGAGATCGAACTCCTATCCATCATCATCATGGCGAGCTCTCCCATTGAAAGATTCGCCTTGGGGTGAGAGATCTCCCTGCCAAGTGGAGAGTCATGCTAGAATTATGGGAAATTTGCTATGTGGTGGCAGTGAGAGTTGCGCCATTTTTCCCATAACTATTCTAGTAGCGCTTAGTTATCACTCCCTAAATTTTCCAAGATTCACAGGTAATTCAATTTCCATTTTTAACATACAGCAATTCCCAATTCTAAGTAGAACGCATCATATAGTTATTAAAGGTCATAAATAGAAGGCATAGTCAGGATAAAACATATATTTTCATCAAAGTTATTCTGCGGAGATCTCGACGGAATGCAACATGTTCTTTACAGAATACTAGGCCGAGTAATTCTAAGAATGGAACACGATACACTTATCAGAGGATATAAATCTTGAACGGCATAATAATAAAAAAAAATACAAACGCAATCCTCGCCAAATCTAACCCGAGGAGGTCCAGAGAGAGTAAAACGCATACCTTACAATTTTCTAATCTGGGGAGATTCACAAGATCCATGGCATATATTACAGAAAAACTTCTCCTGAGGAAAATCAAACCCACGATACCTATGTTCGCACGGAGATTTCCAAAAGCTGGACGTTATTCCTGTTTCAACCATCCCCTTCCTCCCCCTTTCATGTAGTATGCGACCAACTAATAATATGCTCATACTGATGCCGTTTACCCAGGGATCTGCCAAGTGTAAGTAGGTTCCAAAGAAATGCCAAGTGTAAGTAGGTGCTAAGGAAATGCCAAGTGGAATCAATGCCGTAGTGAACTCCCGGTCAGAAGGCTCAATCCCGCTAATAACTTATTGGTCATGGTGAATCAAGTCCACAACTATCTAGTTGGCTTGGTTCCATCTAAGGATACCACTACTTATCCCACTCATCGAAACTAATAGTCCAACGAGCATCTTTATTGCCCATGTGCTAGTAATTTGTTTTCTCATGGGGTAGAGAAATTCCAAGGATATAAATTATTTCTCCTACAATAAGTATAAAGAATTCATACTATGGTCTAGACGTTCCTTTTGGGGAATACTTGTACCACCACTCTTATGCCTCCTTTAAAGTGAAAGTGGTTGTGGCATGGGTAACTCTTCTCGAACAAAGTCTTAAATAAATCTTTTGGTTTTACTCCTTCCAACTAAAGCTACTAGCTTTAGATTAACATAAGGCGATGGACATTTTACTAAAATGTAAAATATATCTTAATAAGCTGAGCTTTATCAAAACCCATTAATAGGCTTAGTTTAAATTTAGCTTAGGAGGTTTACTTGGGATTTATAACACTCCGTTGGAAATGTGATAAAGTGAATTACGTCAAATTATACTTCACACATAAGGCATTATACTAAGGCGTAAGTCTTCACGGTTGCCTATTTGTTTGTAATGCAAAGGCTGTAGTCCTCGACTTAGGACATTATATGAAAGCCTTGGTTAATACCCATAGATCCAACCATTATGTCCTACATCATCCTAGGCCTTAACGTTCAGATTATCAAGGATTCTCTTGACTCTACCTTTCCGAAATGATTTAGTTGTCGACGTTGAGTTGCACTGTTGCACCTTCTCTTCTCAATTTACAACTTATAGCTTACGAAAAGAATTAATGATATTTTCAAGGTCCACTGGTGGGGCCTTGGCCTTGAGCTCCTCACCAGGGCCTCATAAATAATTTACATTATACATTTATAAATCTTAGAGGGATATTACATCCTCCTCCCCTTTAAAAATAACACCGTCCTCGGTGTTCATTATTTTCAGCAGTTTGTCCTCTCTTTTGTAGTCAACCTTTGCTTGTTTCTGTCATTTCTGTTTGTCCTCCTTTGCACTTTCACGACTCTCTTTCAAGTCCCTCTCGATCACATCTGCATTTTTCGCTACACAACCAGAATTCAAAGAACCGTAAAAACTTATCATCAATTCCATAATCGAGCTCATAAATATAAACAATGAGCCATTTTATTGCAGCATATCATTTGCAATTCATGGAATATCTATAGTCTTTGTTTGTTCTTTTATTATCACAAACACACTTACATCCAGTTCTCTAAGAATTGTAGACTGTTTAATTTAATCAACACATCAATAATTTGATCCAGGAAATTCTTGCCTAACACCCCAGTGCTCACACAGCAATCCTTTCGAAGATTTCTTGCCTAACACCACAGTGCTCACACAGCAATACTTTCTCCCATGCATACTAAGCAGCGTCCTGCCTCCCGCATATGCATTTTATTATAGTTTGCCTAGGTCTTTACAGCCTGCTGATTCATTCGAGAATCCTGACGGCTGTCAACTCCCTGATTTCCAAGGAATGTTTCAGTGCCATTAACGCACTATTACATAATTCCCCTCAAGCCTTCTCGCTTGAATCCCGGAAATTATTTCCCCTCAAGCCTCCTCGCTCGAGTCGAGGAAAATCTCATTCAAATTCATCAATTATTCCGTCATATACATTAGGATTACTCTGACCCATTTGAGCCTAGATCTTTATTCAATCAATAATTATCAAACTTAAAGAATAACTAGCAGTTATGATATGGATCTTAAATCCTCACCCCCTTATTTTTCCATGCATAGTAGTTATGCTCTTGTTTTCCACAAGCTCCTCCAATTTTTGACCATCTGCCAAGTTCACCTGTTAGTAACACTTTATAGAACAAAATCAAATATCGTAAGGTCCTTTTTGTATTCATATGTATACAAAAAAATAAAATAGGATAATCATCCTTCATCATCATAATTGAAACATTTTCTTTTATCACTGAGCATATCTAGTTGAATAAAAGGGTTTACATGAAATAACATTCTTCCTGTTACGGTCCATGCACATTATGATCACATAACCTCAGATGTTAGCTTTCATTATTTCAACACAATTCTGGTTTTAGTTATACCACTTTTCCTTGTATAGCTTAATAAAATATACTTGCGTACCTTATAAGATAACCCAATACTTTGTAAGGGCAACCACATATCTTTCTATTATAAGACCCTCGTATGTTGAGGTACCTATGTATCCCACATTGACTTGTTGACGGTTGTAAGGAAGTGATGTGCGGAATGTGAAGTTTGCTTGACCACAACATCCAAAGTGTTAGTCATATAAAGTAATTAAATCGTAAAAACAATCTTACCTAGAACGTATGTCCCATCATCACCTTTAAATCTTAGACATGATCTACTGTTAAGATTACTTCTGATCTACCACCATGGAAGTTCCATGGCATTAATGGTTTCTTAACTCATAATGCTAATATAAAACAACCATCCCCTGTGGCCACATACGTCAGGAAATTTTTAAATTAAAGCATCTTGCTAACTAGGTAATCGTTTTATGCCTGTTCTTTATTCATAATAAAGAGCATACTCCTTTGAAAATTTTCCACCTCATTTATATGATTATGATGTGAACAACATGATTAACCACCATAGCTTTTATCTAAAATAATATCTCTTAACACACATATATATACATCTATATTATATATTTCTATGGTATAAATTCATAAGAATTTATAAAAGAATTTCAATGCACATAAACGCAAACTTTTTCCAACTATTTATACGTTTTCGAGATTTAATAAACTTTCACCTTCTACTGAAACATGTTTGTGGAGACACTTAATATTGCTAGAGCTTCAATTTGATGCAACATAGTCTACTCAATTATTCTTTTCTTTTTCTTTTTCTTTTTCCTCTCTTTTTTTTTTTTTTTTTTTTAAACAAAACTCAATCACAAGTATCCAAACGTAAGAACCACACTTTTTGGATAATTATGATTTCAAAAATCTTGAATCTTCATCGTTTCGAATATAGAGATATTTATTGCAACTGGAACTTCTATTTAACACGATTTAGAGATATTTATTGCATCTAGACCTTCTCTTAGGTAACCGTCAGTAGTTTAGAGTTGTCCTGAGCCGGACATAAATAGCAAGAATATATGGGAATTCAATTCAACCTTTTATAAGATCCGAATTACCTGACGGGAGAAACTTGAAGTTGACCTTGGAGATTCATTTTCCCCTCGTCCAGTTCAGTAGACCATGCATCCAAAATAAAACCAAAAAAAATGATTAGTAATCTTAACAACCTTTTATCGTATGTTGAGCTCATTAGGCCCTAGTGCTGTAACCTAAGGCTCTGATACCATATGTGACATCTCCCAAATATTGATGTTAGTAAAGTCGGGAATTTTGAAAAAAATTTATGTCATAGTTGAAGGATCAAAATATCTAACATATTTCCCTATGTAAAATGGCCATTCATTAAATCGAAACGTTCATAATGCATCATCCACATTTAGCTAATAAAACGTTCTATAATGGTACACATGTTCATAAGAATAAATTTCACAATAAATTAATATAACACATATGAAGAGACCATGTACACAACCAAATCAGCATAACTACTCAATAAAGGAGACCATCAAATTCAACACAAATAGATCACACATAAGAGAACATATTTAAGGTGGTTCACCCAACTTGGGCTACGTCCACGAGGCAAGGTAATATCTTATATTATTAAATCAAGAAAGAGATTACACTTCACAGCCAACTTGGTTGTCATAACACTTTTCCTTTATCTTGCTAGGCAACCTGAATCTCCGTCCAGATAAGATCACTCTAGCACAGGAAGAACAATTCTTACATGCTTCTCATTCTGACCTATATCAGAATATATATACAATTATATAAAGGTGTTTGTCATGGATCAATCCAATCATAGGAGTATTCCTCTAATCTATAATAATTATGAATACTTGATTATACAGAGTTTCGATTCAATCCCGCCAATTTCTATCACAGAAATGGACACATACATATAACTCTTATGCCGAGCCTCATTTTATCACAGAGATATAAACATATATCACTATATATAACTCTTAGTCAGCCGAGACTCATCGTCTTAGGAAAATCTGTTATTGCCATGTTATAATATATCATCTCAGTTGACTTTTTAAAATGAAAATACAGAGAAATCATAGACCATTCTTCAACATCTGCATTTCAAGCATTCTATTAAACGAGAAATGCCAAGAATGCCTAACACCTTTATCAGGTTCGATAGCTAAGTAAATTTAAGCAACATACAGTGGATTTATTCTCCGACGTGTGGAAATTATGAGATTATATTCCTACAGATAATTTCCTCAAAGCTGGAAGTACCGAAAAACCTAACTTATAAATACCTACAGAGCGAAAACAAGTATATGGGGATCCACAATTCCATGCCATTTTCCCATTACATGTTAAAAGGGGAAAAAGGTGGAACACTACGAACCAGATCAAAGTCAGAGTTCTATAAGCAATTTCAAAGATAACTCTCTGTCCATTTCGAAAAAGAGTTTAGCTACAGGCAAACTAAATTTATACAGGGATTACGATCATAGGCAGAGTTCCGAATAACACTTACATGGTGCTCTTGTCTATAAACAAAGTCGAGTTTAGTTGAATACTAACACCAATATGGCTCCTAGTATTTCTCGCAGAGGTCAATCCTTCCCACAGGATTCCCTTGTCGAATGCCCAGCGCAAAGATCCTTTCAAATACAGAGCCTTTGCAGTGATCTACCTTTCGCAAACGCATAGATCTACCTTTCAAAGATGCATAGCTCTCCTCTGCCAACTACGCAGAGATTTCATTCACAAATCGTAGAGAACTCCTCATCCCAACTCGCAAAGGTCTAATTTCAAAAATGCCTAACACCCCTCTCCCTTCTCCATGGCCGTGTATCCAAAACCAAATCTCCCTGTAGACTCTAGAGAAGAAATCTCAAAGGAGTACCTCTCCTTAACTCGTTTTCTTTTCCCAGGTTAATATTGGCGTTCTCTCCAATTTACAGCAGCGTAAATTTATATATTTTTAGATGAGTTTGGATCAATGTTACCTGCCGATGCAGAGATTAGATCCAACAATCCCTCTATCAAGAATCATTCCCCAAACCTTGTAAGAAAACCTCCTACTGCCCTCTATCATTCGAAAAGAGATCTAGTTTCATTCTATCGTTATGGCACTCCAATAGTCGGTAATTATGATTGACCATGAAACTTAAATCCACTAGCTTCTATTATAAAGTAGAAGCTGCTATCAAAGGACAGCGATTGAATCAAATAAAAGGAAAAGCAAGGATAGAGGTTATTGATCAGTATTTCTACCATGTAACGCATCCTACATTAGGCTGAATTAATTAGGGCAAATATTCTAAAGCAGATATCAAATAAAAGAAACTTACTTTGTCAACGCAGAGAATCAAGACGCAGCTGTATCTTACACAATCAGTTTGCACAAGCGACACTAGCTCCGATTACAACACTTTATTTCGTGGAAATGATTTTTCCCAATCCTTCGCAGATAATCGCTAGATCCAAGCAGGAGGAGGGTGAACTCGCAGATAAGATGTTTTACCATACTCATGCAATGAGAAACTTCCAGGGTTCTACGATACAACGATCCTTTCAAGATACTTCTCCGCTCCTACAGTAACTCTATTCCCCATAGGTTAGTTCTCGCTATCTCTAAATCGCAGAGATCAAATTAAGCTAGGCGGTTCTGAAGAAAATGGAATTGTTCCATAATTAGAAGTAACCGGGATCGCTCTACCGGAGACCATAACGAGGAAGAGATCGAACTCCTATCCATCATCATCATGGCGAGCTCTCCCATTGAAAGATTCGCCTTGGGGTGAGAGATTCCCTAATTCGATTTCCATTTTTAACATACAACAATTCCCAATTCTAAGTAGAACGCATCATATAGTTATTAAAGGTCATAAATAGAAGGCATAGTCAGGATAAAACATATATTTTCATCAAAGTTATTCTGCGGAGATCTCGACGGAATGCAACATGTTCTTTACAGAATACTAGGCCGAGTAATTCTAAGAATGGAACACGATACACTTATCAGAGGATATAAATCTTGAACGGAATAATAATAATAAAAAATACAAACGCAATCCTCGCCAAATCTAACCCGAGGAGGTCCAGAGAGAGTAAAACGCATACCTTACAATTTTCTAATCTAGGGAGATTCACAAGATCCATGGCATATATTACAGAAAAACTTCTCCTGAGGAAAATCAAACCCACGATACCTATGTTCGCACGGAGATTTCCAAAAGCTGGACGTTATTCCTGTTTCAACCATCCCCTTCCTCCCCCTTTCATGTAGTATGCGACCAACTAATAATATGCTCATACTGATGCCGTTTACCCAGGGATCTGCCAAGTGTAAGTAGGTGCCAAAGAAATGCCAAGTGTAAGTAGGTGCTAAGGAAATGCCAAGTGGAATCAATGCCGTAGTGAACTCCCGGTCAGAAGGCTCAATCCCGCTAATAACTTATTGGTCATGGTGAATCAAGTCCACAACTATCTAGTTGGCTTGGTTCCATCTAAGGATACCACTACTTATCCCACTCATCGAAACTAATAGTCCAACGAGCATCTTTATTGCCCATGTGCTAGTAATTTGTTTTCTCATGGGGTAGAGAAATTCCAAGGATATAAATTATTTCTCCTACAATAAGTATAAAGAATTCATACTATGGTCTAGACGTTCCTTTTGGGGAATACTTGTACCACCACTCTTATGCCTCCTTTAAAGTGAAAGTGGTTGTGGCATGGGTAACTCTTCTCGAACAAAGTCTTAAATAAATCTTTTGGTTTTACTCCTTCCAACTAAAGCTACTAGCTTTAGATTAACATAAGGCGATGGAAATTTTACTAAAATGTAAAATATATCTTAATAAGCTAAGCTTTATCAAAACCCATTAATAGGCTTAGTTTAAATTTAGCTTAGGAGGTTTACTTGGGATTTATAACACTCCGTTGGAAATGTGATAAAGTGAATTACGTCAAATTATACTTCACACATAAGGCGTTATACTAAGGCGTAAGTCTTCACGGTTGCCTATTTGTTTGTAATGCAAAGGCTGTAGTCCTCGACTTAGGACATTATATGAAAGCCTTGGTTAATACCCATAGATCCAACCATTATGTCCTACATCGTCCTAGGCCTTAACGTTCAGATTATCAAGGATTCTCTTGACTCTACCTTTCCGAAATGATTTAGTTGTCGACGCTGAGTTGCACTGTTGCACCTTCTCTTCTCAATTTACAACTTATAGCTTACGAAAAGAATTAATGATATTTTCAAGGTCCACTGGTGGGGCCTTGGCCTTGAGCTCCTCTCCAGGGCCTCATAAATAATTTACATTATACATTTATAAATCTTAGAGGGATATTACATGTTTCTTACTACCTACCCATTTTAATTTTGTTTATTTCTGAACACCCACATAGTCCCTATTGCATTCTTATCCTTGGGTCTAGGAATCAATTCCCATGTCTCATTTTTTTCAAATTGATCTAGTTCCTCATTCATGGATTTAACCCAATGTGTTTCATTTCTATATTCTTCAAAATAGTTAGGTTTGATCTATGATAATAGAGAAAAAATTACTTCTTCAAATACTTTTAATAATTTTATGCTTATGGTTTCCACTCTTGCATCTTTTTCACCAATCATTAAACCATCAAGATGATTTCTATTTACATTTATGGACAGTTTCTTTGTGTCTTGTTTGGTTTATGATTCATTTTCTTCACTGTCTTCTTCTTCTTCTTCTTCTTCCTTTTCTGGCAGGATTTCTTCTAATTCTGCCACTAATTATGTTATGGATTTTTCTTTTCTTGGTTTTCTAAATATTGTTTCATCAACCTTTACATCCATTCTTTCAATAATTTTTTTCTATTCTCAAATTATAACATATATAGGCCTTGCGTCTAGAGGCATACCCCAAAAAGATGCCTTCATTTCCATGGAATCAAATTTCCCCAAGTCATCATAAAATCTTTTAATGTAACATATGCTTCCAAATATTCCGAAGTATTTTACTTAGGTTGGTCTTCCTTTCCAAAGTTCATAGGGATTTTTATCACTATTTACTCTGAGTTGAGCCTTGTTCTGTATGTGAATAGCGGTGTGAATGGATTGTCCCCAAAACGCATGAGATATATTCAATGCATCAAGCATTGTTCTAGTCATTTCTTGTAGAGTTCTATTTTTCCTCTTAGTTACTCTGTTTTGCTACGGGGTTCTAGCAGTTGTATATTGCATTCTAATTTTGTTTTCTTTACAGAAACTTTCAAAATTGTCTGAAATGTATTCTCGCCTATTATCTGAATGCAAACATTTGATCCTTGAGTCAGTGTCATTTTTGACCATCTTCTTAAATATTCTAAATTTCTCAAAAGCTCCATATTTTTTCTTGAGAAGACATACCCAAGTCATTCTAGTATAGTTATCGATGAACAACATAAAATAATATTCTCCATTAAATGTTTTTTTCCTTGCTAGCCCACAAATATCAGTTTGTATTAACTATAGGGGTTTTGTAGTTGAGTATTCTTTTTCCTTGAAGCTTGTTCGTGTCGAATTTCCATGTTGGCATGGTTTACACATAGTTCTATCTGGTTTTAAAATATTAGGCATGTCTCTTACGGCCTTCTTTCTACAATTTTTTACCAGATTGTCAAAATTAATATGTCCCATTCTTCTGTTCCAAATCCATCTTTCTTTAATTTGTCCCATATAACATTCTTCCTTCTATGTGGCATCTACCATGTATATATTGTTGGAGGTACTAGGTGCTTTGGCTACAAATATTCATAAGTTTTCGTTCTTATTTGGCATTCTTTAGAGTTGAAAATGAGAGTTTGTCCTTTTTCACACATCTGACTTACACTTAATAGATTATGTTTCATGTTTTCGATTAATAGAAAATTCTTTGCTTCCACATCCTTGTGGCCAAGAGTAACTTTTCCCTTTCTAATAATATTTGATGTACTATTTCCTCCAAAATTAACACTTCTTGTTTTTCCCTTTTCAAAATTTAGAAATCCATGTTTGTCTCCAATCATGTGTTTAATGCAATTGCTATCAACATACAAGGTATTTTCTCTACTTTGAGCAAGCAAAGCCAAATCATAATTTCGGTATGTAGTTCTTATGACTTTGGTTTCCAACTCCTTTTATTTTCCTTTTTGGTTGTTAAAACAAATCCCTATGATCCTGTTTGTTGAAAAGGATCTGTCTTGAGTCTATAGTTGAGTGCAGTGTGACCAAAGTTATTACATTTGTAACACTTAGTGTCAAGATTTAGAGGTCCACATAAATTATCATTTCTCCCTTTGTGATAGTTTGGATGAATAGTTCTATTCTCATAACGATTTCTAGTGTTCTCACAAATGACGTTAATATTTTCATATTCCTTACAATCATATGCTTTATGTATGAATTTTTTGCATATAAAAAAATGTCCTAAGAAGAAATATTGATACCTTATTTGTCTCCTTGTGTTCCAGCTTCGTCGCTTTTGTTGATTTTGTGAAAATTGTGTGCTTCAAGCCTATCATTCCTCCTTTTGATTTCATTATCAATAGATTTCTTAATTGCATCTTCAAGGTTCCAAGTTTCGATACATTATATGTTTATGTTTCCTTTGACTTGTCATTAGGTTCATGTCCTAGTCCTGCTTTGTCATTGTATGTTTTTTGATTGTTCATAATTTCATCCAGATTCTTGGAGCTATTGTTATATCTTGACTGGTAATTTAACTATGAATTATGTTTTTGTACCTCTCCTTTTAGGAACATGATTTCTGTTTCGAAATCCCCTTTTATTCTTTGAATTTCCCTCCGATAATTCTCGCTTTGACTGCTAACCCCTGAATTTGGTATTTGATAGTATGATTTCAGTTCTTGTAATTCCTTTCTTAACATAGCACTTTCAGATTCCATATCTTCAATCGTCTTCTTCTTACTTTCCAATTGATTTGTCAATTCTTCTTCTACTTTTTTTTTATTCAAGTTGAGTTTTCAGTTCTATGATGATATACTCATCTTCCTTTGTTTTTATGATTTCTCCTTTGAGCTTAACTACCTTCTCTTTCAGTTGCTTGTTATTTTTCCTCGCACCTTTCGGGTCATTTAGTACACTGATAATTCCACCCTCAAGATCTACTTCTGCTTCTTTGTAGTTATTTTCTTCCTTAGGTTTTTCTTCACTATCAGAGATTACTTGATATTAATTTGGTGTTACTATTTCCATAAACTACATTTTTCTTGATTCATTGCCACTGTCATATTCTTCATCAGATGAGCTATTATCTTCTTTTGAATAAAAACTATTCTTTTGTCTTTCAGACTGTTTGGTTCTAGAACTTCCTTTCTTGTATTTCATTTTCTTTCCTTTATGATAAGACTTATCTCCATCATCACTATTGTCCATTTTTTCTGTGTGGACATTTTGAAGAATAATGACTGAATTTTCCACAATTAAAACATTTTAAGGGTAACTTACCTTTCAATTTTCTTGATCCTCTTTTGAGTTTTTGAACAAAATTTGTTTCTTCAACGTATGACACAAGGTCAGACTCACTACTTGATTTTCTTCCTTCGATTCTTTCCTTCTTGGTAGACTTGAATGCTTCTTCATGTCATGTAGTTCCTTTAACTTTGTCTATTTTCATCTCATATATCATAAGAATTCCTTGTATTTCTTCCATTGTTAGTGCATCTAGGTATCGATCTTATTCAATGGATGTTATCTTTGAGTGAAATTTCATTGGAAGGGATCTAACTACCTTTTGTACAATGACCTGTGGTGGCCTATTATTCATTTTAGGCATAAGGGCACTCCTTAAACATTGACTATTTTCACACCCAAAATGATAGTCCATCATAGATCATGGACGATCCTCCACTGTATGATATCTTGGATTCAAGGGTGGCCTTTAAACCCTGAGCGCTTTTGCACCCAAAATCCTCCACAACCATTGATTTGGGTGATGCCTCCATGGTCACGTCAAGTAGTCGATTACTTTTGAAAATCATTTACCACCTACTGAAATCACTTCTTTTCTTCTAAAATGACTTACCGCCTTCATGAAACCACTCTACTTAACTTCCTATGCGATAGGGTCCACTAGACACATGGAAAATTTTGGTTCATTTTGGGAGTGAGAGAATCCATTATCCATCGAGCATCTTACATCCTAAAATGGTCATGCACTTTAGATCATGGATGATCTACGACCATTGGATATCTCAAATATCCCACCTGCAATTAAATTTCAATTACTTCCATGTCTAAAATCACCCACATCTGTTGATCTACACCCTTCCTCACATTCATATCTTGTAGGAAACCATTTCAAAGATCCCATTCCTGGTTCCAAATACGTCCACCTACACTTTTAAGACCACCAAACTGCCTTTTGAAATTTACCATTATGTCAAAATCCCCCCCCTACACATTGGATTGATGGAAATTTCTTGAGTCAATTTTTAGACAATTCTCCGCCTTGTGAATAATAGAAATTGGAAGTTTAATGAGTTTGGGAATATCATTGATGATTCCACCCCTATCGATGGTAATTTTAATTACAGTAATAGCCAAATGACATGCAAATTGCATTTTCGACTTTCCAATTTTTTCCTCATTGAAGAATTATGTCAAACATTTAGCAAGCAAATGAAAATTTTGTCAAGCGATTGAAATTTCTTGTACATGAAATTACTCTTGTAACAAACTAATTTCTACCCCAATAGCCCAAGTGTTTCAATCTAGAGCTCTAATACCACTTTATAATGTACTCAACAACCTCTTTACACTATGGAGACTACAAGGTACTCATTTCCAAATACGAAATCTCATTTATGATATCAATTTTTGGATTTTGATCCATAGACTTGCTATACTAATAGAACTTTAATAGTGGAAGTACAAAAATATAACAATCTTTGAAACTAAAATATGCATTCTATTATGCAAAAATTTCTATCATGTCTATCAAATTGCACACCATAGTTCCATAAAATAATTTAAGCAAACACATAACATAAATTTAATCCATGGCATTCAAACACAACTGACACTTTCTCATAATGTCTTCCAACCAAATACAAGTGAAGGATGTTGCTCCTATCCATAAGCACTCTGTCAAGCCTTCTATTTATTTAACATATGAAACCCTCAAGTTGGAGCTATCAATCCACAAGGGGAAAATTTCCACCTCTTACTCTTCAATTCACAACTCCACTCATCTCATAACACTACTCACCCAAAGGCACCTATCTTCTACCCAATTGGTGTAGGTAATCCCATACAAAACTTGTAATGTCCCCAGCTTGACCCTATTGCATTAATATTGTAAATGATGTAAATATTGTTATTTAGTCATGGTGAGGAGCTCAAGGCCAAGGCCCCGCCATTGATTTATCGTTCTATGTATCGGAAATTAGAATAGATGCATAGAGTTCTTGTGCTAGCGGTGCACAATGTATAATCGGACATCATGTAAATATGCAATTTTAATGAAAAACCCACAACCAACTACGCAATGCAACAAAGAGATGGGGGCATGATCTTTACAAGGAATAGGGAGGGAAAATAACCAAACCCTTGAGCCATGGTGTTAAGCCATTTCATGGAGGAAACCCATAAACTCTCAACTACCCATTTGGTCTCATGCACCCCATCATTTAATTCTTCCAAGAATTGGTTGAGACAATTAATGCATTGGGATGGGAGAGGCATGGCTGTCAATTTTCGTGTATGGGAAAGACAGCAACCTGGAGAATCGAGTTTTGGTTTGCTGGGCAAGAAAACCCCCATGAAATTGTGCCCAAAGCCATTCTTCACCCATGGCATTCATTCTCCCACGCAGTCTGAGCTTGTTGGGGTTTTATCCTTCATGTTTTTCACCATTTCCGGCATTATTCCATGTCTGCAAACTCATTTTTGGTTAGCTCAGTGGCTGGGAGAAGAGAGCCACGATTTTTGGGGTTATGGAGGTCGTTTCTGCCCACGAAATGCCCATGAGCATTTTTCTGAAAACGATTCTGTTTTCCTGGGGTTGATTTCCCACTTCCTCCTTTTCGTTTTTGGTTGCCCACGTTTTTCTGGAACTGGCAGAAACCCACTATTGGGAACTTCACTATATAAGCATTTTGCTCATGCCCAACACTCATGCTTTTGATGTTATATGCATCCATCTCTTAACAGCCTGAGAAACCCAACTGCTGATTGGCTTGGATGATTCTGGTATACCTTTGGCTATGTGAGAGCCTGCTTTCCCCTTTTTCCTTGTGGAGATCATGCCCAGCTCGGGGGTGGCCTTCGGACGGACTCAGTATAAGCTGTCGAAGAGCCTATGGTTGGGTGGAACGTTGCAGCGACATAGCTAGTTGCTTGGGTAGTTGCAAAAATGAAGATAAGTGTTTTGATGTCTATGTATTTACTTCTGCATTGTTTTAATTAATTGATGACTGATATTGATATACTGAGTGCATATGAAGATATGTGTGTGGATGAATTTGTTTCCACTGTGAATATTTGTTTGATTTACATTTGCACACTTTGTTTTAACTGTATGCCTCTAATGAATGGGCTGAGCTTTATGAAGAGCCCCATAGATTGGTAGCATGTTCCCTGCCTTGCATTGGTTCCAAGGGTGGGTACATGACAAAACTGACCCCAATTCATCACTCATTCACAATCAATGATCAG
Organism: Larix kaempferi; assembly: GCA_027924585.1. NCBI lineage: Eukaryota > Viridiplantae > Streptophyta > Pinopsida > Pinales > Pinaceae > Larix > Larix kaempferi. The sequence goes on along the minus strand of BSBM01002204.1, from coordinate 8,994,263 downwards.
CCTACACAATTCCAAGGAAGGTACCCCCTTCTCTACACTGCAATCCCTCAAGCTATCCCCTTCCCATTTTGGCACTGTTGTAGAAGTTGACCAAGAAGTTTCCATGACAAGTCTCTGGGGATGTCACACTGCAGGACAAGTTCCCTGATCTCTAGGAACTAGTTTATTAAGGTAGCTAGGACTTCGTTTATCAAGGTTTTCCCGAGTTATAGATTATGAGAGAACAATATTCCTTTGACATACCAATCAAAGATGACATAGCACGGATGATCCCTCTCCATGAATGATGGAATGAATGAAAAAATATCATGCCTAGATTATTCTAACAATATATATGGATCACTATGGCTTGACAAGTGGCTTTCTTAGAAGTGATCACTTTCCCCCATTTAATCTCACTTAGGATAACTAATCCCATAATTAATTAAAGTGACACCCAAACTAAAGTTAAGTAAATATGGTTTAAAAAGTTAATGAAGGCTAAGGACATTAGCTAGGTCATCTCCCCTTAGCCTCTCTCACTTCCCCCACTTGTCGAATTATAATCTCCCATCTCATCTTCATCCTTCTCCACTTGCATCTATTGGGGATTTTTATATTGAAAATTATATATGGCATTTACAATATCCATCGTCTTGTAGACCATATAAGTTTGGCATGTATCTGTTGTTTCATTACATACATATTCACATATTGGGGTAAAAAACAGGGTGTTACAATATGTTGGAATATTTTATATTCCTTGGAGGGTAATAATGTCTATGTATTATGTCGGAAGATATCCACAATCTTATGTAAAAGAATAATACATTTTATCCCATATTCATTATGGTAAAATATACTCTTGATATGCATTATTTTATAAAGAGATGTTATTATGGAGAATTAAATTATCCCGCATGTAATATGTGAGAGTAATTCCTCCTCATCCCTTGGTATATAATAGAGTCAACGGAGTCTTTCACATTCATCCATTGTGGATCACTCATCATGATCTTTACTTATTCACAAGTATTGCTATATTGTATTGAGGTTATTGGCATTGCTCTCTTGTAAGCTTGAGGGAGATATTCTGGAGATAATAGAAGACTACCGTCCCGTGGACGTAGCCCAATTGGGTGAACCACGTATATCTGGTGTACTCTTTTCTCAGTTGTTCTCTTTTTGTACTTGTTGATATATTATTGTTTTGCATAGATAGGTTAGCTAGTTTAATTAGATCCATATCTCTGACACAATGCTCCCTCACCAACTAATGATCATACGACATTAATGTTGCAGTGACATTTTGAAGTTATGTTTGAGTCATTGCAAGAGGTTGGTGTTAGTGTTTATATATGAGAGTTTTCCCTTGAAGATATATATACAGTTAAACCCTTATAAAAAAATATCTTCCATGTTTTGTTTAAAATGTAAAGAGTTGAACCTTTTCCATTTTGGTTTAGAATAAAGATGTAAAATAATATTGCATTTTCCATTTCAATTTTAAAAATATTGTAAATTCTTTACTTTTAACTTTAAAAAATATTTAAATAAATATTATAAAAATATAATTATTTTTTGTTTTCACTAAATTAATTTTTTTAAGCCAATGAATTATGACCAAAAACTTTAATAATATCATGATTAAATTATATAATGATGTATGGTAGTAAAGTAGACAATGACAATACTATAATGCTATTTTTAATATGTTGCTCACTATGAATTCTTGCACAAAAATTAATTATGATTAAACTCTATAGGGAAATAACAATTATGCTATCTCATGAAATATGGGTATAAGCTCTAATATGGACAATATTTAAGTGATGATTGTATGAATGATGCTTCACCTCCCATATAGATAATGTTGTTAGAGCTCCACATTCATCATACAAACTCTAATATTGATATATAAATCTACTTACATATTTTTTTAATGCATTTTCATCTAAACTTGTATACATTATATATTTACATTTTCTTATTATGTTGAATATTTAACAAATATTACATCACCTATCTTTGCACCTTTTCATGCAATTGCTAATCTCTAATATTATGAAAAGAGAAAATAATCCTATCCTATATGGAACATGGTAAAAAACAACACTTTCATAATATGTGAAAAGTATAGTGCTATGTGTTCAAGTATTTAGCCACACATTTTATAATTTTTTCTTCATTATTATGTTTATGAATTTTATTGGAGTCCTCATCACAAATCTAATCAAGGAATTCATCTTTTTAATCACAAATCCAACAAGAGTCACAAGTGGCAATGTCTGTGACAAGAGAATGAGAGGGATGGCAAGAGCATGAGAAGGACAATGCAAATAGAATGATGAGGCAAAGGAAGATGCAGGAAAGGAACAACTAAACTAAGATTATGAGTAAAATTGATGATAATCCCTCTATAAAATAGTTCCATTCCATCCTAAATGGATTGGGTTTTAACTGAATTTTGACATGTAACACAATGTCGATGGAGGATGATAGGTCAGATGAATTGAAGGCTCTGCCCACAAGGGTGTAATAGGTAGTCAAATGAAGGAAGCTGGATTGGAAACGGGGACAAGTGCAATTTTTCATCAATCAAAATATGAACAAACTCATTTACAATATGACCTTGAATGTGAATTGCATTGACCATGAATCTGAATTGTGTTGTGGTTATGAAGTTAAATCATAGAACTTTCAGGCATAAGACCCACATTTAAAATCCTTAGAAGGCCTATTGCCAACAAAGATGTGGCCAATAGAGTTACTTACCATAGTCCAAACCGCCGGGAGAAAATACTTGTAACAATGATAGTAGCAGTATCTAATCCTGATATAAAGCATGTCAAATCAAAATGCCAAGTCCCATAACTAAGCCTCATGCTAGTCGAACCCACGGGTAACATTGCACTAAATTTTTTTTTAAATAGTAGAAAACAGTATATATAAGCACATAAAGTCTCCAATTTGCAAAGGATTCGAGATATATATATGTCATGCAACACAAAAATATGTGACAAACAACCACTTGACACTGTAGACAAGTAAACGCCAAAATTTACACCATAGGTTCACTAATTCATAAATTCGAATGCAATTTACAAGTTTGTGTATTGAATAACATTTTTGAAAGGGTAAAATTACTCACCTTGTGTGGGAAAAACAATCCAACTTCATGGTTATCAAATACTCAAAATGATTTGCTCCATTGCGATAATGAACTCGCTAGCAAAACAATATCAACCAATTTGATTTTGATTTTTGAGAGTAAACTCTAGAGTTGTTTGTTATATGAATAATATGATTTCAAATTTGAACAATTGAAATGGATGGAGACCTCATGCTGAGACTCTTACAGTTGAATCAAAGAATGTAATGAATTTTGTATATAAGGCATGGCTCCATTATTCTGATACTAAATAGAAAAAAAAAACAAAATTGATGTCAAATGGATCCAAGGTGCATAGAGATCCACTACCACTTGCTGATGCATTGGTAGTAAACCATGCTAAATCTGAAAATCAATTTTTTGAATCAACAATTCATTAATTCAGGGGCATGAATTCTTTCAGACCTGTTAGTGATTTTTATGATCTGGTGTAATGGTTATGTATCACCCATTCATCATTTTTTGTTTAGGACAATACAAAAATTCATCCAAGAAGTTGCTTAGCCGAGCATTATAAAGCTATGCAATTTTTTGAAAATGGTCCACATGGGGTGATAGTACAAAATTACAAGTCATGACTTTGTATCATGCTTTCTTTTGCTTCACAATGAGTGCCTCCATGGATTCAATAGGGATAACCCTATAAAAAAAAATATAAATGTATAGCTGAGGGAATTGTGGTTGTTGATGTGATAAAATTATGAACACATTAGAAAGCCTCCTATTATGAGACAATAAGCATAATGAGTTGAAATACAACATACCTTAGCGAAGCACAAGTTATTTAGAGGAAATTTATTCACTAAAATATTTAATACCATGCTAAAAGGTATACATGCAAACTATATAAATACTTGTCAACATATCGGAGCTTGAAAAATAGTTTGAAAAAATCCTCCAACATCACAAGTAAAGTTGTTTATGCAACATCATGCTTTGCCACACTTGAATGAACTTTGTCAAACCCCAACAGTTCCGCACTCCGTTATCTTCCCTTTAATAGTTCCTTTTTCGCAACACTCTACTTCTTTAACAAGGAAGTAGAATAACCTGTGGCCCAAACTTGAAACAAGAGACAACACAGTTAGACTTGAATCTAACTAGCAATCAAACAAAAACCCTATAACAAAAGATCGAATTTGACATGCTTAATCATTAATTGCAATACTAGGAGGATCTAGTAACAATTATATATGCATTGAAAATGCCAAACTCGTTGTAAAATAAAATCATAAGTCAATAAAAACGGGATGAGTCAGTTGAAAGGAGAAAGACAAAAAAAATATTAATTATGTTAGTTTTTCATCATTTAATTCAATAGATCTATGATCTTAACTGAAAGAACAACATGTAAAGCACATCAAGCATAAGAGACAAGAGACACAAAAAATTTCACCGGGGAAAACCAAGAAGGTGAAAAACCCCGCAACTTCCTCAGAGATAGAATAAGAATCAATACAAGGATCACCATGATCAAACCCAAGAGATAGATATCTTCAGCAGCATACTCCTCCTCCACTTGTGCACACCCTCCTCTTCTCTCACTAATGCGAAGTGATTGAAAGACAATGTGTAAAATGAGAGATACACACTCTCTATTTATACACTAACTTTCACTTGACCTTTACTCAATTAGGTCAGCCCCAACTTAACCACTTAACATAATGGTGACTGGGCCGACCCCTACTAGGGTGGTCTAATAACCCTTTGACCCACATGACTCATACAGGGCCGACCCCATCAAGGTGGTCTAATAACCCATCAACTATAAGTTACGACACTTACAATATAACTTGCGACACATGCAAGTACAACTGACGACACTTCCAATCGGAGGAATAATACAACTCCGTTGGGGATACAGTAAAGTACAATTACAATATACAAGTGAATATCTTCCGAAGTTACAAATACATCAACACTCCCTCTTAACTAGGAAGGTATTCTCTTGACACAAGTCATCAATACATATAAGCACAAGTCTTCAATTCTAGAGCTAGATCATCAACATTGGATCATGGAGCATCATCATCATCACTGCTACTGTACTCGACATCTCGATCACTGGTGCTATCTCGTAATTCTTCTCATCATAGGAAGTTCTACAGAGCCAACCATTTTTCATGCTGGATGTAGGCCTAGCCTCCATGTAGGTCTTCATCATCTCTGCGAGCAAGCCAACAAGTAGGTACACCTTAGGACTGATTACACTACCTCTGAAAAACCTGCAAGATCTCTCAGGATTTATTATATGACACTGCAAAACTTGCAAGAGAATCTCAGGACTGATTATATGCCTCTGCAAAACCTGTGTACCCTACTTTCACCTCATCGTCTTCAGATCACCTCATAGTCCATGGAGCACAACCCAGATGGACATCACACAGCACTTACACTCATAGGCATGGGAAGACACACCTCAACCATACGTGAAAGGCTCAACACTTATATCTACGCCATGGGAAGACACACTTCAACCATGCAAGAATGGCATCGCACTTATATCCATAGCCATGGGAAGACACACTTCAACCATGCTAGGAATAGAACAACACTTATATCGCAGCCATGGGAAGACACACGTCAACCATGCTCGAATGGAACATCACTTATATCGCAGCCATGGGAAGACACACTTCAACCATGCTCGAATGCAACAGCTCTTACATCAATGACCATGGGAAGACACACTTAAACCATGTCGGAATGGCCCCAGCCCTTATATATGCACCATGGGAGGACACACCTACCACCATGTGATAATGGATCATGCACATCTGTGTCTCCGAACTCATCACTTCCCCTTGGAAGGAATATTGATCTGAAGTACACCAAGCCTCTCTCTGAAGTACTCAAACTTCACTCTGGCTAGTGGCTTAGTCAACACATCGGCTATCTACTCATTTGTTGCAACATACAAAAGCTACACTGCTCCTCTCTGCACCATATCCCTGATATAGTGGAACTTGATCTCAATGTACTTCGACTTGTCATGGAACACTGGGTTCTCCGACAACTTCACACAACTCTGGTTGTCGCAATATATACAAGTATCACTCAGCTAGAGATCAACCAAATCAGACAATAGCTTCCTAAGCCATATTGCCTCAAAACTAGCCGAACAAGCTGCGACATACTCTGCTTTGGTTGTACTCAGTGCCACACAGGACTCCTTCTTGCTAAACCAAGAGATCATACTGAATCCCATGCTGAAGCAGCACCCCGAAGTGTTATTCCGATCAATGGCACTTCCTTCACAATCTGAATCAACATAACCCTCCAGGTTAAAATTTTGATTCGCATCATACTTGAGCCCATAGTCAACTATACCCTTCAGGTACCTCAGAATATGCTTTGCAACAATCAGGTGAACATGTCTCAGATCTGTCAGATACTGGCTCAAGGTGTTCACATAAAAGTAGATATCTGGTCTTGTATTCGTCAGGTACATTAAGGACCCAATCATCTGATGATACATCGTAGCATCAACCGGCTCAGATGAAACATCACACAGAAGCTTCAGGTTCGATGCCATAGGTGTGGCCATGGCCTTGCAGTCTATCATCCCAAACCTCTTCAGGATCTCTACTGCATACTTCCCTTGTCCAAGGAAGATTCCATCTGCACTCTGCCATACCTCCATGCCTAGAAATTAGTGCATCATACCCAATTCCTTCATCTTGAACTCGGAAGCAAGCTTCCTCTTTGTGTCGGAAATCAATCTATCCTCACCTGTCACAAATAGGTCATCCACATACAATAGTAATATTACTGGATTTCCTTCCTCAACCTTGTAGTAAAGGTTGGAATCCTCTTTACTCTGGGTAAAGCCCAAACTAAATAGAAAGATGTCTCCCCTACCATACCAAGTTCTAGGAGCTTGCTTCAAGCCATACAAGGCTTTCTTCAATCTGCACACATATGAATTCCTGTCATGTGTCTCAAAACCGAGTGGCTACTCCACATACACTTCCTCTCCGACTACACCATATCCATTTGGTGTATCTTCCACTTCATCACTTGCTTTGTATTTCTCTATGCTACCACCTGCAGCATGCTTGATCTTATAGATCCACTTGGAAGTCACAACAGACTTCCCTTCAGGTCTTGGGACTACATCCCAAACATCATTCTTCATGATCAACTGGTACTCCTTGATCGTGGCATTCTTCCACTACTGCATCTTGTATCCTAGGAACTTCAAATTCTTCAATATCTTCAATAGATAGATTTCTCTAAACTTCGTTGCTGGAACAAATGTTCTAGTCCTTCTTTTGTAGGTGATTGTATAGGATCTTTCCTACAAGTCAAGTTCAATTGCATGATTAGAAACATCTCATATTTTTTCAAAATCTTACACATAAGTACATATGTCATATAGTCATGCAATTATCTTACCAATGCTTCAATACAACATTTATCCATATCCCGTAACTTTATAGATTCCTTCCATCTCTACCAGAACATTGTTAAGAGTGTGCATAACTCACAACATGTTAGTAAAGAGGTTTCATTCTAGATAAGTAGCAATGGAATGTTGTGCAGTACCATAGGACACTTACCCATTACTTGCATATTAGTAGTATCTTTTTCATTAATGCAAATTTTCTAAAATGCAAAATGTACATCCTAAATCTAGGAACATAAGTATGTACATGAATGAACAACGGCATTTAAGTAATAAGAAATGATAATTCAAATACTTATCTTTGTTTAGTTGTTGGGTGAACTCCCTCTCAATCTTTGCTTCCTTGCAGGAACTACTGGAGTGTGCTCCCTCTTGATCTTTGCTTCCTGGATTACCTGTCCTTGAACTTATACTCATCCTAGACCACTATGCATGCTTAAGTGTGCACTAGTGTCACCATTGTGTTATCCTCAAGATCTCATACATAACCATACATACATTAGTATAATCTCAATACTATCAAAGCATTATGATCCTAAATAATCTTATGTATGGTCATGATCATTTCACACACATGTAATACGCATTAGTGTTCAAGGTTTCAGGGAAGACTTCTTTTACTCATGCATATTCTTATTTGACCATAGGACTCTTCTAGTTAGTCATATCATCAATCAAAGTAGGAAACATAATATGCATAAACCCTTGATTACTTATAACTTCAATAATAATCATTATCATTCATACAAAAGTATAAGATCCTAACATAAGGTAGGATTCTAACTTGGTATAGGAAAAACATACATCGATTATCATGTTAGCTAGCTATGTCTAACATGCCCACATAAAGTCTTCTTGTTCTCTTCAATGACTTGTGCTTAGTAACCTGCATAACTCATAGGTTAAGCATCGTAGAACCAAATTATACATACCTCGTAAGTAGAGCTTCTATGTGATCCATGAGTCTTTGTCTTCATGTCACCATGGTTATATGTTCTTGATTTAGAACTTGATTTGTACCTTTCATGTTAGCGAACAACATCATCCTCATACAACACCATAGTGCATTAGTACAATCATAAGTTTCATAACCCTAATCAATGAATGTCTTCTATCATTCACATGCATTCATACTTTTACTAGGGTGATGAGACAAGTCTAATATTAATCATGATTGTACTAACCTTAATAATATGAAGACAAACATATCATAAACTCAATCATGAACAAATTTCAAAACATACCTGTATCTCTTCAAGCCATACCTGTCGGGATTGCTTGTAGCCTTCTCGTAAAGCCTCAGCCTCATCTCCCTCTGGAACTGGAACTTCTTCACTTATGCAGGTGTCTAATTCATTCTTTTCTAGGATTAACCCAATCCACTTTGATTTGCTGAAACTGGATTTGGAGCTGGATTAGGGCTTGTCAGAGAAACCCTAAAAATTCAAACTTTGAATTTCAAACTTCTGAATGGATGGAAAGATGTGGCTTGCTGAGCTGATAAAGTTAGTATACTTCAATTTTTAAAACTGCAAAATTTTACCCCTCAAAATTTCCTTTGAAACTTCTGGATTCACTTGACAGGACCCTGAACTAGGGTTTGATAAAGCCCACTCTTCTTCCCAACTAAAAGGTTCGATCCAAATCTCTAAACTTTGATTTTCCTGAGGAGCTTCCAGCCGTGATCACAAACTTCAAAAATTCCAACTTTTGCAAAAGCCCTAATTTTCCATCTTTCCGATCAAAATCCCAAACTAGGGTTTGATCAAGCCCGACCACAAAATTGGATCTTAGTCTCTAAATTTTGATTTTGATGAGGAGCATTCAGCCATGGACTCCGATTCCAAAAATTCTAACTTTCTCCGAAGCCCTAAATTCCCGCAGTAGTGATAAGCCAAGAATGACGGTGCTCAGAATCCAATTCTGTTTTGATAGAAATATGCACCTGATTGTTTCTGATGCATCTCTGAAATTACTAATCTACAGGGTCTAAAACTTTGTCTTGTGGTAGCATGACCTGTCATCTTTCCAACCCCATAGGACTGACCTCAATTGGATTCTCTAAGAGAGAGTTATGCCAAGTGTCGCAACATGACCTATTTATGGGATAAAACAGGAGAGAGAACTTGTACGGCGTTCCACGTGTCATTGGCTCAATTTTGGCCTCTGAAAACCTTACCTGAGAAACTACTGTGTGTTCCCTACTTGTAACCTTTTACTAAATTTCATTTGGAGCTTCCTAGCCCAAGTTGTAACCTTTTTTCCTAGGTCACATGTTTATGATTGAGATCTGGAAGAGGCGAAAACCCTAGATTGTACAGATCATAAATCACAAAGTACAACGAATCAGATGTTTTTCTTCGAACACGAGGTACATGGGGATGTTATCTTCAACCTATAAACGTTTCACAACCTGAACCTTCACCAAAATGGATTTATAGTGAAAGTTCCATGATGACTGGTTTTTGCTATATCAAGCCCTAGCTTTCGATTTGTTGCAAGTGCAACAAGTCTCATAAATGCAATAGCATGCCTTCCTTCAGGCAAGCTTTGATACCATGTTAGTTTTTCATCATTTAATTCAATAGATCTAGGATCTTAGCTGGAAGAACAACATGTACAACATATCAAGCATAAGAGACAAGAGACACAAAACATTTCACCAGGGAAAACCAAGAAGGTGAAAAACCCCGCAACTTCCTCAGAGATAGAATAAGCATCAATACAAGGATCACCATGATCAAACCCAAGAGATAGATATCTTCAACAACATGCTCCTTCTCCACTTGTGCGCACCCTCATCTTCTCTCACTAATGCAAAGTGAGTGAATAAGACAATGTGTAAAATGAGAGAGACACACTCTCTATTTATACACTAACTTTCACTTGACCTTTACTCAACTAGGTCGGTCCCAACTTAACCAATTAACATAATGTTGACAGGGATGACCCCTACTAGGGTGGTCTAATAACCCTTTTACCCACATGACTCATACAGGGTCGACCCCATCAAGGTGGTCTAATAACCCATAAGCTATAAGTTACGACACTTATAATATAACTTGTGACACATGTAAGTACAACTGACGACACTTCCAATTTGAGGAATAATACATCTCCGTTGGGGATACAATAAAGTAAAATTACAATATACAAGTGAATGTATTCTGATGTTACAAATACATCAACAAATTAAAATGATGGTCATTAGTTATCACCCGAGAATCCTCTCTCCTGAAGATGAGCCCATCTTGTGGCTCGAAAACGTTCGAGAACTCTAAAAAAAATTGATGCAGAGGTCCTTTGAACAATTACAAATATTTACATACTGAGTATTGGGTGTTGCAACTAGAGGAGAGTCCACTGTACATCCCTTGATTTTATCTATTAAAGTATGAGCAAAAGTTGAAAACTTCTCTAGCATAACTCCATAATTTCTAAAGGCACAAAAAAATGCATTTGGTGAACATTTGAATGCTTGCAATAAATTCCTATTGAAGGTGCAAAAGAGAAGAAAACCCAATAAATGATAGTTACGGCAACCAACTAGTATTGGTGAAAGCATGAAACACTAGGCATTTCTCTGTGGAATCTTTATTATATTGCTTCATCCAATGAGCAAATCAAGTTACTTTTCTAATTTTCCTCTAGGTATGAAGCTGGAAACATCCTTCATGGGAACTGTGAAAGTAATTGTGTTAAATCTCCTAGAGGTGTACCAATCTGCATACCTTTTAAGATGATTCTACCTATATCCCAACCATATAATCAAAACAACAACAATTGTAGACTTCTTATTCTCAAGTTGTCCCTCTAAAGAATTTGTGAAACTGTATGTCTCCTGCTTTGGTAAATGCCAAATATACTTAAACCGTATGCAGCAGACTACTGGCCCTCCCAGCCAAACACAATTAAGCCTAGCATTTAACCAAATTCTAGTTAAATGTGACAATAAAGGGAAAGGTCATGCCTGCAAGGAAACTCCAGGTTGTTTAACCATAGTCGGGCCTAGGAGGGAAAGCCTTTTCTTCTAAAGAAACCCAGAACAAACAACTAGGTCCAAGAATAGGAAGGTTGCCCAAGCAGGATGAACCTTCAAGAACAGAGCTAGATAAAGTATTGTTAACTAGTGAAAACTTGCTTTTACCATTTTTCCCAAATAAAAATGCAAATCAATTGTTGAGTATCGAAAGATCATGATCAGTCCTTCATCCAGGCTCTTGAGTTTTGTATTCTACTCACATTAATTTTATTTTTATTCTATATTTCATGTTTTCTGGCATCATGTTTATCCTATTTTTATTATTGTTATTATTCTAAGTTGTTTTCTCTTATTATATTCCAATATAAAATGTATTTCATCATCAAATAATCATCATTTAAATCAATGCAAATAGTTTGTTTGAACTATATTTTCACTGAAATCAATGCATTTAATCATTTTGCATTGTATTTTTTATAATGAATTAAATTGTTTTCACTATATCATTTTTCATTGTACTATTGTTAAAAGCAATGGACATGTGTATTGTTATTGGCATTTGATGCACTAGTCACATGATCATTTTGCATTGTTACTAAAATTAATGTACATATGAGAGTAAATCATCATCTTACTTAGAGTAAATATTGTGGACCAAGATTTGCGTTACAATTTTTAGGATCTGGATGTTTTAATCCATACTATGGGATCATCTTTGGGATTCTTTGTCGCCTGTGGATGCTACTATGGGATCATGATTAGGAGACAACATCTTTGGGATTCTCTGTCACGATGCTATTATGGGATCATCCTTAGGATTCTTAGGATTCTTTGTCTCCTGAAGATGATCCCATAGTATGGATCAAAACCTTAAGATCCTAAAAGTTGTAGCATAGATCATATTAAAAAAAACTAAATCATATTAAAAAAAATCATAAGTGAATATTCTCACACTTTGTTGTGGTAAGATTATTCGAATATTAGTTGTTATATTCTCCCATTTTTAGAAACCACCTTTAACGTCAAATGTGACCTGATCAACTTAGGGCTAACTACACACTTGTATCATTGTTGAAATCATTACATCAGATCATTTAATAGTGTATTGTTATTGACATAATGCACATGTCACAACCATATTGCATTTTTACTAAATTTAAAGCATGGTATCTATCTCGATTCTCAATCATATAGAAACAACTTATAACCAATTACTATCTATTATCACACTTTGTTTTAGTGTGAGTATTTAGCTATCCATTGTTATATTCTCTCATTTTTTATAACCACCTTTAACATCAAAGGTGACCTAATCACCCTAGGATTAGCTACTCACTAAAACCACATGTATAATGAATATATTGTTTTCTTCAAAGAGTTTTCAAATTCGAGGTCGATTGACATACTTATAAATAGATTAAGGATAAGATTAAAAAAATAAAAATCATGATGCTTTGCAAGCCGTGTCATGGGGAATGATGACTTTCACTTATGTTTTTTCTCTCTTCTCCACATAGATTGATTATATATATATATATGAAATCAATGCAATGGAAATGTTAAATTCAATACAAATATATGCATTGCAATGCTAAACTCAATGCATACCAAATAAAAAGCCGAATTGTAATATAAATAATTGTATAATTAATCAATGATCATAGTCAAGTGAAATGTATATGAAATGATCAATTTAGTTTTTACAACATAAATATTTCCTTGTAATTTGACTTTAATTTCTTTCTTGGATTTATGTATCGTCATTTTTCCCTTTTGATTTCAGTAAGTATTTAATTTTGATTTTGTTAATCTTTCTTAGCATATGGTTATTGTTAATTTCTTGCATCTTATTAATCATTGATAAGGGAGCATATTTTTCATTTGCAAGTCAAAATGATTTAACTTTGAATTAAATTAGCTTCAACTTATAAGTTTTTATAAAAAAAATTAATGTTAAAAAATATTTTTTTTAAAAATGAAATTTTTTAAAAAATCATTATTTTGGTTAAAGAAGCTAAAAATGCTAAAGATGGGACATAAATACAAACGAGTAGTGATCAAATTTGAAGGATTACTCTTGATTTCAAGTTGAAGGGTATGCATCCATCTAACCTTTCTATTATAAATAGTTAAAAAAGTAATTGTACTTCAATTGCCAAAAGTAAACTAGGGACACACTTTACAAGATAAATTGTTCTATATCAAATATTGTGTATCAACGTTTTTACAATATTAAAAATCCATGAACAACCGAATAGATAATGAGTGATTTTGATTGAAAGTAATATTAAATATACTTTGTAATTTTAAATTTAACTTGTTGAAGGGTTATATGCACATTCAAAAAATCATTAACAAGTAGCTACATTTGTTTTCTTCTAAGGAATTTGAAAGTGTTATAAATGAGAATATAAAGCTTCTAAGGCTTCAAAGACAAATGTAAGTATCAAACACTTTTGTGGACACCCATATAAGAAATAATTTTTTTCTATGAGCACCAATATTGCTTCTTGGATTTATATCTTGAGAATATCACAATCATGCTCAACCATGGGACTAATATTTGGTGTAATCTGTTCAGGTACACAGGGTACTCCCAAAAGACCGAACACCTAGAGCAACCACTTCACACAAATAGATCACAGATCGACACACGATGTTTTTACATGGTTTGAACCCTCGAGAGGGAAACACTCCACGGCCCCGGCCAAATAGATTCTACGGAGCATTTTATTATGCAAAGGAAAGAAAGTTACAAATGAGCTTCTCATAATCGATCAACTAGACAATGACCCTCCATGCTCTTTAAATAGAGATCATGGACCAATTGGGTGTTAATCCATGGATCAAGGGTAGGTATGATCTAAGATAATTTGATCCGTCAGATCACTATATGTCTAGAACATATCGTGACCGTTGGATTAAATATTTACAAATGCATACTAATGCATACTAAAGAAATGCACTTTACCTAATAGATATATTACACAAGTTGATCTTAACTAACTCCTAAGTGTCTAAATATCCTAACATCCCCCCTTAAGAACAACTTGGGATAGGATTTAAGGATTTACAAAAGTGACACTATTAGGAGAAGGAAGGAGGCATTAGAGCCTATCCTCCCTTAATGACAAATTCCTGAACTCCTAACATAGACCGAAGTTTAGAAAACTTCGCTCTGTAAGAGACTTGGTGAAGATATCTGCAACTTAATCATCTGTAGGACAAAAGAGCACTTCAAGAACACGATCATGAACAAGATTTCTGATGAAGTGCATATGTAGCTCAATGTGTTTGCTGCATTGATGTAGGACTGGATCTTTGGTGAGCTTGATGGCACTTTGATTGTCACACCAAAGTGGAGTAGGCTGCTGCTGCTCGAATCCAAACTTTGAAAGGATCTGTCGAAACCATAAAGATTCCTGACTAGCATTAACTGCGGCTCGATATTCTCCCTCTGCTAAAGAAATAGAAAGAGCTTGTTGTTTAGATTACAAGCCCAAGTGATAGGTCTAGATACCAAACTGAAAACATAACCTGCAGTAGACTTTCGATCATCAGGATTGCCGGCCCAATCTGAATCAGTGAAACCAACCAACAAATGTTCCCCCCATGTACTGTAATGCATCTCAAATTGGATTGTACCTTGAATATATCGAAGTATTCTTTTAGCTGCTTTCCAGTGACTTTCATGAGGTGTTTTCATATAACGGGCAACACAACCAATGGAAAAGGAAAGGTCAGGACGGAAATGAGTCAAGTATAAGAGACTACCAACAAGCTGACGATACAAGGTGGCATCTACTTCAGGTGAAGTACAAGTGGCAGAAAGTTTGACTCCAGACTGGAAGGGAGAAGGGGTTGGTGTACAATCTTCCATGTGAAAGCGACGAAGAAGGTCACAAGCATACTTAGACTGAGAAAGAAATATTCCTTCTTTGGTTTGCAGGACTTGGAGACCAAGAAAATAATGCAAATGTCCTAAGTCTGACATTTCAAAATTTTTCTTAAGGTTGGATTTCGCATGGGTTAAAAGCTTAGGGTCACTACGAGTAAGAATAAGGTCATCATCATATAGAACAAGTATGATGAGATGGTTTCCTACTTTCTTGGTATAGACATTGGGGTCAAAATGGAATCTAGAAAAACTAGTGTCAAGGAGAAAGCTATCCATTTTGGCATACCAAGCTCTAGGAGCTTGCTTAAGGCCATATAAGGATTTCTTAAGGCGACAGACAAGGCTAGAGTTATTCTGAACATATCTAGGGGGTTTTTCCATGTAAATTTCCTCCTATAAATCACTTTGTAAGAACGCAAACTTGACATCCATTTGATGGACTTCCCAGTTATGTAAGGCTGCGAGGGAAAGAACAAGGTGGATGGAGTTCATTTTTGCGACAACAGCAAAGGTTTCATTGTAGTCAATCCCTTCAACTTGTGAAAAACCTTGGGCAAATAACCTTGCCTTAAGTCGTTCAACACTTCCATTTGAGGCATACTTAGTTCTATAGACCCATTTACATTTGACAAGTTTTCGTCCTTTTTGAAGAGGTACAAGATCCCAAGTATCGTTGCCATTAAGGAACGATATTCTTCATCCATAGATGCATCACAATCTGAATTTCAAGAAGCTTCTGCAAAAGTTTCTGGATCATGATTCTCAGAAAATTGAGCCAAAAGAGAAGAGGCTTGCTGAAACTGAGAACGTGTTCGACGTTGATCTCTAGGATCACCGGAAAGATCACTAGCTGCTTCACATGTTGAATGGACCCATCGAGGAAGCACTTGTGTTGGTGCAATTGGAGGAACATGAGCAGGTGGCAGTGGATTTTCATCCTCACTATTATCATCAGAAACTGGAGTTGGAAATCTGTCAAAGACGTTGGAAGTAGAAGAATCGTCAAATCAGGCTCGCAGGCCAAAGATGGCACAATCGTCGAGTTAGGCTCGCAGGCAAAGATATTTTCATCAAATTGAGCATCTTTTCTAATGAATATATCATGAACATGTGGTTAAAGAAGTCTATAACCTTTTACATCTTCAGAATATCCAACAAATATGCATTTTTCACTTTTAGGCTGCAATGCTTTCCATTTTTCATTCAGAATGTGAGCCCATGCTTCACTACCAAACACATGGAAGTGACTTACATCAGGTTTAGTTTCACTCCATGCTTCTTTCGGTGTGATACCTTGTAAAGATTTAGTGGGGTTGCGATTAACTATGTAATTTGCACAATTTATGGCTTCAGCCCAAAATTGAAGACTTAGTCCCTTAGATTGGATCATACAACTAGCCATTTCTTTTAAAGTGCAGTTCTTCCGTTCAACTACACCATTTTGTTGTGGTGTATAAGGAATAGTGTGTTGTTGTTGGATTGCTTGTTCAGTGCAGAAAGTAGTGAACTTTTTGTTAACATATTCTCCTCCTTTTCTGGATCTTAACTTAATAATTTGATGACCAGATTGTGTTTCAATAAGGGCCTTGTATGCCAAAAACATGTTAAATACTTCGCTCTTATGTTTTAGGAAATAAACCCAAGCGCTCTAGTGTAATCATCAATGGAAGTTAAGAAATATTTGAAACCAGAAAAGGAAGAAGATGGAAGAGGACCACACAAGTCACTACGCACAAGCTCCAAGGGAACCGAGGCATGCCAAGAGACACGTTTGTAAAAATTGTCCCAATGATGCTTTTCGAGTCCACAAAGGAAACAAACACCATCCCTACAAGATACCATCGGAAGACCTGTCACCATATTTTCTTTACATAGTTGTTGCAATGAGCGATAATTTAAGTGACCAAATCGCTCATGCTAAAGTTTGCTCAAGTTATCACTATGAGAAACAAAAACTGAAGGAAAAGGTGATGACCAAAAGTTGTTAAATTTGTACAACCTGGTAATATCATCAACAATTCCAGTAGATAGGACATGTTGAGGATCTTTAAAATCCTTGATTACAACTTGGTGAGGTGTGAATGTCATAGTTTTACCTTCACTGGAATGAGTGATTTGATAGACTGATAAAAAATTGTAGGAAATTCTTGGAACACATAGTACATCACTAAAATGACCATTATCTACTGGAACTGTTCTAGATCCTACAACACTTTGAGATCTATCATCACCAACAAATATGTGTTTGGTGTTACATTCATGCATAGTAGAAAAGATGGCTTGATCCTTAGCCATATGATAAGATGCTCCAGAATCAATGAGCCATTCATTTGAAGTAGAAGAAGAAGATGCAATATAAGAACAACCAGAAGCACAAAGTGCATGTCCATGAGAGTTAGATTCTGAAGGCAAATCTAGGTTGATGTGGTGCTTCTTCATTGCTGCTTCCAAGGCTGCCATCTTCTTGAAACACTTAGATTCATCATGATTATCTATAACATCCTGACATTTTCATAAAATTTAAAAAATTTTAAATCGCCATATAAAGAGCTAATATTGTAAAATGTGGAAATAATAAAAATAAATATTCAGCAATTAATAAAGGTGTCGCTTGGTAGTAACAATTTAATGGTTGTGTCCTTTGCCTTTTAATGACATCATGAAAATCAATTGATGATTATGTAATTTGTTTGTATGCTGGAATGATTGAAAATTTATGATGCATTGGAAAACATAATTCTTTTGACAAGTGCTGACAGTTTAACTTTTCTGGGTGATAATGAAAGGGGTCCCATGAGGTGCCCCGAGGCTTACTTAGCGACTCCACCAAAGCATTGCACTCGTCGTTCATGCGCAGATTTGTAGGTAAGAAAATATCGATAAAAGTCGAGAGTTTCATAACCGGGATAGAAATCAAAACTGCTTATGATTTTTTATGCTACAGGTATGACCTCCTTTCAATACTTGTAAGATGAACTTGTCTCTCTCAAGTCTGCAGATAACGTCTACTTCAGGGTGTGATTGTTGTGAATGTGTCCGTTAAGTGTTGATGAATTTATGTTAGGTCATTCCGTGAATGCCTTGCGGCTATTAAGTAATTCTTTCTATAATAATGACGGTGATAGGTTGATGACAAGGACGCATGGTCTTAAGTCATACTATGGAGAAATTGACAAAAAGGTTCTAAACTCTATTGTCTGGGCAATTAAAATGGTGACGCTTTAAGTATTAATACCCTACCATGCAATGTGTGCAATGGGTCCTTGGGTGGCAACCATACCCTAGCGGTGTGTTTATATAACTTAAGGTGTGGACGAGATTTATGAGCTCTACAACGATCCCTATAGTGAACTATACAAAAGACTTCATGAGAAGGGTGGAGTCAAACCATGCCCTATGGTTGCTCGCGACCGTAGTGGATATTCATATGCTATGATTATGTTTCGAATTTCGTTATATGGATCGTATGAGACCTTGGTTATATGCTATCGGTTGATCGTTATACATTGCTAAAGTTTACATGTTGAAACTTTTAACGTTGATTCGTATGGGTTGGCAGGTGGAATGATGGCCCTGCAAAAAGCCTGTATACGAATTGAGGGTGTAATAAATGGTTTGGTTTGCAATTAATGTGACTGGCCATCGTGTTAGGGATAGTGTTATGTGCATGTCTATGTGGATGTTTTCTACGTGATAAGGTTTGGCAATTGCTGAGTTGTAGCGGCCTCCTTCCCTGCTATCAACCAATATGGCAACTCTATGGCTTGGGAGGTAGATGAGCCATTTAATGTTGCACCTGCCACCTACCAACATGGCTTGATGTGGGTGAATCTCCACCGTTGATCGTTATGTATTGGGATAAGGCAAACCCTCGCGTAACTTATGGATTCTTTGTAACGTTTCTTGGTCATTTGCTTGGTGGTAGGGTTTGGGAGGTGAGGCCAACTTGCCGAGAGACCCTTAGGGTTTGCTGGTTTTTCTAGCCTCCCACGAGCTCGATTCTGAGACCGGTAGCAACCCTGGGTCTGCGAGTAAAGGTTATCCGTGGAAGCCAAGTCTGGAACGATGGTGTGGTAATCTACAGGTGGAATGAGTGTATCTGTGTCGGCATTGCTGTAGCTTGTAAGTATGGGTTTTTCAATTGAGTTGGAAGTTTTGGCAGGTATCCCTCATCGTGGTCTTCGAACTGGGTACATCTCCTTCACAGTGGATGGATGTTGGCTATGTCAAAAACTCTGTCATAAATAAGGTAATGTATTCGTTGCAAATGTTTTCCCACTATTCTTTGTTGCATGCGTTTCTACTCATGATCCGATACTTAACTTGTTGCATGGCTATTGGCAGCTAACCCTCGGTGAATCCATATGGTGCCAGAATAGTTGAAGAGGAAGAGATTTTAAGTGAACCCACCAGTAAGCTTCGGTGGTATCCCTCCTTAGTGGTTCAACTGGAATCGTACTTGATGAGCAAATGCTGGTAGCATGCCTTCGCGGCAATGGCTTTGTATCGCCTGCATCATTTGGGAAACCTTCAATTTCTGAGTTTTGTTGATAGAATAGGTGATGTAAATGTTTAAAATATGTGGCCGGCCATTCCAGGCATCGACGAGTTTAGCAAGGTTGATCCCTTATGTTTGCAAATCATCTTGCATCGTTCCATTTTATGTCGTATCATTTGAGTGCTTCTGGGTTGATGCATGAGGAGATATGTTGATAGTAACTTTGTTTTCAGTATTTGTTGTGTGTATAAATGGGGTGGGGTTTTGAAAGGAACCTCCATCAAAAGATATTGGCGATCGTAGGGTGTAACTACTGTTATTTTAAATGGAAACAATAATATTCAGGGTTTAATGGCTATGTTTAGTAAATTTGGTCTTCTCATTTTTGTATCTGTATCTAATAGCTAGTTAATATATTTTGGGTTTTATGTCTGCGTGTAATATTTTTCGATCTTCTCATTATTGAACTCAGATCCAAGGATCGAAAGGCATGTTTTCAGTTGTTTAAATAAAATGTGGCTATACACTGAGAAATATAAAGGAAGTGGTTTTGTTTCGAAGGCATAAGTGATAACGTTAAACCCTAGCTTATTGATGTGAATGAAATCTACATGTCTAAATTGATGTTTTAAAGGAATAAGAATAACAACCCTTGATTCTGCAATTTAATTGTCTAAGGTAATGAACCTTTGATTTGGAAAACAATACATGCAATTTGGAAAACCCTTGATTCTGCAATTTAATTTAATTGTCTAAGGTAATGAAACCTACTGCTATACTTAGTTTCTGTTAAGTTGTTTCAGTACACAGAATTGGAAAACAATACATGCATAGATCTAATCTACAACTGCTAAAATATAAGATGCATGATAAACATAGGTCTGTGCATGGGTGGTCTTTGGTTTAGATATTTAGATGCATGCTAGGTTTTACTTTTACCTGGGAATATTTAATGCTACCTCTCTATACTGAAGTACGATGCAGCTCCACGCATGGGTAAAAATGCAAAGGAGTCATTTTATCAGTTCAGCAAATCTAAATTAATTAGGATCTGAAATTTTCTACTATTGATCTTTAAATAACAATACTAAGCCATTTTCTAAGAGCATTCATGTGATTTGAAAAAGAAAACACAACAGAATAGAACCTGAGGGTAACGGGAGGAACAAACCACTCAATAAACCTGTTCCACCCAACGTGCTACCAAACAGCCAAGATGTATGACTTAGGACCCTCGAGCCTATCCACTGATCCACCAGGAGGAAGAAGGTTCTGTAGCTTAGGACTTCCACTTGCAGCAACAAGAAAATTTATATATCCATCCTTGCAGGCTTAGTAATTCCATGGGATCAGCACCAGCACCTCTGGTCTATCCTTCTCATAACATTTGCAGACTTATACTTGCACTCTCCACAGCCTCCCCTATTCGAATTACTCAGCCATCACCTGATGAGCATGAGGAATGTTTTTGCAAAAAGCATTGTAAGAGCTGCCTGCTCAATTCGAATTGCTTTTTATAGGTTGCCTAGGTATTTGGTAATTAACTGGTGATTAGTGAGATGCTTGCTCACCTCTCTCCACCTGGAGAGGGAATGCCACAAAATTAGGGGGAGTTGTCCCATAACAACAGCTAATGGTAGAGTGCAAATGCTGCCATCTGTCCCAATCCTTCCAGCAGCTTCCATTCGTCCTAGTGGGCCAGTGGATACTCTTGTAACAACTTTCTTGAGTGTTTGTCTCCCATTTTAATTTATTAAATAATAATAATGAGTCATTACATTCATTTTTGACCTACTTGGTCATAATTACAACTTGCAATTATAATTTAACACAAAGTAATTTTTTTCAAAAAGAATAATAGTAGAAAATAATTATTCTCAAAAATTGGGTAGGTGACATACACCCCCCCTTAAGCCTCAACATCGTCCTCGATGTTGCTTTATTCACTCATTGAGTGTTCCTGGAACAGAGTTGGGTATGCAACCCGCATACTACTCTCCAACTCCCAGGTAGCCTCTGCTGGGCTACAGTGCTTCCATTGAACTTTTCCTTGACCAACCATGTGGTTCCGGAGTAGAGTTTCTTTCCTTGCAAGAATACAGTCCGGTTCCATCGGAAAATTGCTGCCTTGTTCCACCTGAACATTATTCCAATTTACAACATGAGTAGGATCATGCACATATCTCTTTGAAAATGAAATGTGAAAAACATTATGGACTTTGAGGTTTGAAGGTAGGGCTAATTGATATCCCACAGGTCCAACCCTGGACAAGATTTCGAAAGGGCCACAATACCTGGGTGCCAGTTTGGCACAGCTTCCCAATTTTAAGGAACTCTTTTTCGGCCTTACCTTAAGAAAAACATGTTCACCAACCTGGAACTCTCTATGAGTTCTTTTAAGGTCTGCTTGACTTTTCTATCTATCCTGGGCAGCTTTAAGATTCCCTTGTACTTGCTTCACGATTGATTCTAATTCCTGCAACAATTCGGGCCCTAAGGTGACCCTACTAACCGGATCACTCCATGACACTAGTGTGTTACACTTTCTTCCGTAAAGGATCTCAAATGGGCTAAGTTTGGCTGAAGCATGGTAGTGATTATTATACGCAAACTCTGCTAAATGCAAGTAGTCTTCCCACTTACCAGGCTTATCCTTAACATACAGCCTAAGCATATCTTCCAATATTTGGGTCACCCTTTCCGTCTGTCTGTCTCTTTGTGGATGGAATGCAGTGCCGAAATTTTTGATTTTGAAAATTTTTCTTCTGAAAACTAGAATTGCCGCCATATCTAAAATTCTTCTTTTTCTGTTCAAAGTTACTGGGTTTTGAGTTTTTCCAGCTAGGTATCCCTTCTCTTCTCTTATTATGGTCAAAGAAAAAGGTGGCTTTCCTCATGGCTTCCTCTAGGGTCTTAGGGTTATCGTACTCTATCTTGTCCTTGATGTGGAAGGTAGACATCTTAGGTACCTCTAGACCTTTGGTTTTTCTTCCACCATATACGGCACGTATCTTAGCTGACTTAAAAACTTGTTGTTCAGTTCTTTCATATTCATTGTTCCTAGTTTCAGATCATAAAATTACTTGGAATTTTCTTCATAATACTGCTCAGATAAGAATTTCTTCTTGAAGTGTCTTTTGAAAGTACTCCAACTCAGATATCAATCTTTTACACCTTTTACCTTTTTAAGTTCTTACAATCAAATATCTGCCTTCCCGGTAAGATTATAAATTTCCATCTTCGCCTTCAAAAACTCTAAGTAGTCGTAGATTTGAAAATACTTTTTCATGTCGGACAACCATGCTTCTACTGTCTCTCCTTTTTCTGTCTCGCCATTGAAAATTGGGGGTTTGATTTTCTTGAATTCACCAGATATCTGTTCTTAGTGTCGATTCCTTTTTCTTTTTGGCTTACAGTCTCCTTCACTGCTATCACTAGAGTAGTTATGCTTTTTTTTACGTGGTTGTTTGGCAGCTCTTGATGATGTTGAGTTGATGTTTTCTTCAGCTGCTTCAGTTTTTTTGTTCTTGCCCTCCTGGGATAGCTCTTTAGTTTCAAAAGTATGTTCCAAGTTCTGTTCATATTTTGGATATTGGTCAAACAGTGCTTGCTTCAATTATTCTTGTGTCTGCAGGATTATTTCATTGTCCTATTTTACTGACTGGATATCTTCTTTTAATTCATCAAAAACACGCAATAATTCTAATGAATCATTACCCTGATTGCCCTGGAATTGTTGTTCCATACTTGGGTTGTTTGGCAGAAATATGCCCCTTATGTGTTCAGTTGATCCTTCCATTTCTGTAATCAAAGAAATTTTTCTGTATAGGAAAAAATAATTTAAACTTGAGTTAGTGAAAATTTTCAGTCATAAATTTTCCGTTTGCGTGTTTCTTGGACCGTCTTTAGGCCTAGAGTTCGAACATGAGCTCTGATACCACATGTAACATCCCGATATTTTCATAAAATTTAAAATTTTTTAAATCACCATATAAAGAGTTAATATTGTAAAATGTGGAAATAATAAAAATCAATATTCAGCAATTAATAAAGATGTCGCTTGGTAGTAACAATTTAATGGTTGTGTCCTTTGTCTTTTAATGACTTCATGAAAATCAATTGATGATTATGTACTTTGTTCGTATGCTGGAATGATTGAAAACTTATGATGCATTGGAAAACAAAATTCTTTTGACAAGTGCTGACAGTTTAACTTTTTTGGTTGATGATGAAAGGGGGTCCCACGAGGTGCCGCGAGGCTTACTTAGCGACTCCGCCAAAGCATTGCACTCATCCTTCATGTGTAGATTCACAGGTAAGAAAATAGCGATAAAAGTCGAGAGTTCATAACTAGGATAGAAATCAAAACTGCTTATGATTTTTTATGCTATAGGTATGACCTCCTTTCAATACTTGTAAGATGAACCTGTCTCTCTCAAGTCTGCAAATAACGTCTATTTCAGGGTGTGATTGTTGTGCATGTGTTCGTTAAGTGTTGATGAATTTACGTCAGGTCATTCCATGAATGCCTTGTGGCTGTTAAGTAATTCTTTCTATAATAATGACGGTGACAGGTTGATGACAAGGAAGCATGGTCTTAAGTCATACTATGGAGAAATTGAAAAAAATGTTCTAAACTCTATTGTCTGGGCGATTAAAATGGTGACGCTTTAAGTATTAATACCCTACCATGCAATGTGTGCAATGGGTCATTGGGTGGAAACCATACCCTAGCAGTGTGTTTATATAACTTAAGGTGTGGACGATATTTATGAGCTCTAGAATGATCCCTATAGTGAACTATACAAAAGAATTTATGAGAAGGGTGGAGTCAAACCATGCCCTATGGTTGCTCGCGACCGTAGTGGATATTCATATGCTATGATTATGTTTCGAATTTGGTTATATGGATCGTATGAGAGCTTGGTTATATGCTATCGGTTGATTGTTATACATTGCTAAAGTTTACATGTTGAAACTTTTAATGTTGATTCGTATGGGTTGGCAGGTGGAATGATGGCCTAGCATAAATCTTGTATACGTATCGAGGGTGTAATAAATGGTTTGGTTTGCAATTAATGTGCCTTGTGATCGTGTTAGGGATAGTGTTACGTGCATGTCTATGTGGATGTTTTTGGTGTGATAAGGTTTGGAAATTGCTGAGTTGTAGTGGCCTCCTGCCCTGCTATCAACCGATATGGAAACTCCATGGCTTGGGAGGTAGATGAGCCATTTAATGTTGCACCTGCCACCTTCCAACGTGGCTTGATGTGGGTGAATCTCCGTCGTTGATCGTTATGTATTGGGATAAGCCGAACCCTCGTGTAACTTATGGATTCTTTGTAACATTTCTTGGTCATTTGCTTGGTGGTAGGGCTTGGGAGGTGAGGCCAACCGGCTGAGAGGCACTTAGGGTTTGCTAGTTTTTCTAGCCTCCCATGAGCTCGATCCTGAGACCAGTAGCAACCTTGGGTCTGCGAATAAAGGTTATCCGAGGAAGCCAAGTCTAGAACGATGGTGTGGTAATCTATAGGTGGAATGAGTGTATCTGTGCCAGTGTTGCCGTAGCTTGTAAGTCTGGGTTTTTCTATTGAGTTGGAAGTTTTGGGAGGTATCCCTCATCATGGTCTTCGACCTGGGTGCATCTCCTTCACAGTGGATGGATGTTGGCTACGTCGAAAACTCTATCATAACGCAGGTAATGTATTCGTTGCAAAGGTTTTCCCACTATTCTTTGTTGCATGCGTTTCTACTCATGATCTGATGCTTAACTTGTTGCATGGCTGTTGGTAGGTGACCCTCGGAGAATCCACAGGGTGCCAGAATAGTTGAAGAGGAAGAGATTTTAAGTGAACCCACCGGTAAGCTTCGGTGGTATCCCTCCTTAGTGGTTCTCCTGGAATCGGACATGATGAGCAAGTGCTGGTAGCATGCCTTCGGGGCAGTGGCTTTGTCTCGCCTGCAGCATTTGGGCAACCTTCAATTTTTGAGATTTGTTGATAGAATAGGTGATGCAAATGTTTAAAATATGTGGCCGGCCATTCCAGGCATTGGCGAGTTTAGCAGGGTTGAACCCTTATGTTTGCAAATCGTTTTGCATTGTTCCGTTTTATGTCTTATCGTTTGAGTTCTTCTGGGTTGATGCATGAGGATATATGTTGACAGTAACTTTGTTTTCAGTATTTTCTATGTATATAAATGGTGTGGGGTTTCAAAAGGAACCTCCAGCAAAACATAGTGGCAACCGTAGGGTGTAACTACTGTTATTTTAAATGGAAACGATAATATTCAGGGTTTAATGGCTATGTTTAGTAAATTTGGTCTTCTCGTTTTTGTATCTGTATCTCATAGCTGGTTAAGATATTTTGGGTTGTATGTCTGCGTGTAATGTTTTTCGATCTTCTCATTATTGAACTCAGATCCAAGGATCGAAATGCATGTTTTCAGTTGTTTAAATAAAATGTGGCTATACACCGAGAAATATAAAGGAAGTGGTTTTGTTTCGAAGGCATAAGTGATAACGTTAAACCCTAGCTTATCGATGTGAATGAAATCTACATGTCTAAATTGATGTTTTAAAGGAATAAGAATAACAACCCTTGATTCTGCAATTTAATTGTTTAAGGTAATGAAACCTTCGATTTGGCAACTGTTTAAATGTTTATAAATAATAATGTATTGAAAACCTGTTGATCCCAGCTAGGGTATAGTGATATTACAATTTAATCTGTTAATTTAATAAAACTATGTTTTCCCTAGCTGTTAATAACTCCGTATTCTGTGATGTAAGTTTTTATCGCATGCAATTGATAGTTCAAGAAAACAAAGACAATAACAGTGCAATCGTCAGATAATTTGATTGCTTATGAATATGCAGTTTTTCTATTCTAGTTATTTATTCCTGTATTCGTCCATTTTGGACCCCTGATGAAAGGATAAAATACACAGTAGCATTCTTTATGTCTGTACAATATAATACAGTGAAGACAATATTCATATAAGAACAATCAGATTCTAAAGCAATAAGAAGATAGAAAAATGGGAATATGGTTAAACAGAATGCATACTATTGTTTACTTTGAAATAATTAATGAATACCAGTAACTCATAATGATCACCTTCAGGAATAAGAAAAGAACCTACTGCTATACTTAGTTTCTGTTAAGTTGTTTCAATAGACATAATTGGAAAACAATACATGCATAGATCTAATCTACAACTGCTAAAATATAAGATGCATGATAAACATAGGTCTGTGCACGGGTGGTCTTTAGTTTAGATAATTAGATGCATGCTAGGTTTTACTTTTAGCTAGGCAGATTTAATGCTACCTATCTGTACTGGAGTACAATGCAGCTCCACGCATGGGGAAAAATGCAGAGGAGTCATTTTATCAGTTCAACAAATCTAAATTAATTAGGATATGACATTTTCTACTATTGATCTTTAAATAACAATACTAAGCCATTTTTTGAGAGCATTCATGTGATTTGAAAAAGAAAACACAACAGAATAGAACTTGAGGGTAATGGGAGGAACAAACCACTCAAGAAACCTGTTCCACCCAGCCTGCTACCAAACAACCAAGATGTCTGCCTTAGGACCCCCGAGCATATCCACTAATCCACCAGGAGGAAGAAGGTTCTGCAGCTTAGGACTTCCACTTGCAGCAGCATAAAAATTTAGATATCCAGCCTTACAGGCTTAGTAATTCCATGGGATCGGCACCCGCCCCTCTAGTCTGTCCTTCTCAAAACATTTGCAGACTTATACTTGCACTCTCCACAGCCTCCCCTATTCGAATCTCTCAACCATCACGTGATGAGCATGAGAAATGTTTCTGCAGAAAACATTGTAAGAGCTTCCTGATCAATTCGAATTTCCTTTTATAGGCTACCTAGGTCTTTGGTAATTAACTGGTCATTAGTGATCTTCCTTCTCACCTCTCTCCACCAGGAGATGGAATGCAACAAAAGTAGGGGGAGTTGTCCCATACGAATAGCTAATGGTAGAGTTCAAATGCTGCCATCTGTCCCACTCCTTTCAGCAACTTCCATTCCTCCTAGTGGGCTAGTGGATGCTCTTGTAACAGCTTTCTTGAGTGTTTGTCTCCCATTTTCATTTATTAAATAATAATAATGAGTCATTACATTCATTTTTGACCTACTTGGTCATAATTACAACTTGCAATTATAATTTAACACAAAGTAATTTTTTGCAAAAAGAATAATAGTAGAAAATAATTATTCTCAAAAATTGGGTAGGTGACATACACCCCCCCTTAAGCCTCAAGATCGTCCTCGATGTTGATGTTTCTTTATTCACTCATTGAATGTTCCTGGAACAAAGTTGGGTATGCATCCCGCATACTACTCTCCAACTCCCAGGTAGCCTCTGCTAGGCTATAGTGCTTCCAT
Organism: Larix kaempferi; assembly: GCA_027924585.1. NCBI lineage: Eukaryota > Viridiplantae > Streptophyta > Pinopsida > Pinales > Pinaceae > Larix > Larix kaempferi. The sequence goes on along the minus strand of BSBM01002204.1, from coordinate 8,965,909 downwards.
TTCACTTTTACTTGACCAACCGTGCGGTTTTGGAGTAGAGTTTCTTTCCTTGCGAGAATACAGTTCGGTTCCACCGGAAAATCACTGCCTTGTTCCACTTGAACATTATTCCAATTTACCACATGAGTAGGATCATGCACATATTTCTTTAAAAATGAAATGTGAAGAACATTATGGACTTTGAGGTTTGAAGGTAGGGCTAATTGATATGCCACAGGTCCAACCCCAAACAAGATTTCGAAAGGGCCACAATACCTGGGTGCCAGTTTGGCACAGCTTCCCAATTTTAATGAACTCTTTTTCGGCCTTACCTTAAGAAAAACATGTTCACCAACCTGGAACTCTCTATGAGTTCTTTTAAGGTCTGCTTGACATTTTTGTCTATCTTGGGAAGCTTTAAGATTCCCTTGTACTTGCTTCATGATTGATTCTAATTCCTACAACAATTCGGGCCCTAAGGTGACCCTACTAACCGGATCACTCCATGACACTGGTGTGTTACACTTTCTTCCGTAAAGGATCTCAAATGGGCTAAGTTTGGCTGAAGCATGGTAGTGATTATTATACGCAAACTCTGCTAAATGCAAGTAGTCTTCCCACTTACCAGGCTAATCCTTAACATACATCCTGAGCATATCTTCCAATATTTGGTTCACCCTTTCCGTCTGTCTATTTGTTTGTGGATGGAATGCAGTGCTGAAATTTTTTATTCTGAAAAATGGAATTGCTGCCATATCTAAAATTCTTCTTTCTCTGTTCAAAGTTATTGGGTTTTGAGTTTTTCCAGCTAGGTACCCCTTCTCTTCTCTTATTATGGTCAAAGCAAAAGGTGGCTTTCCTCATGGCTCCTCTAGGGTCTTAGGGTTATCGTACTCTATCCTGTCCTTGATGTGGAAAGGTAGACATCTTAGGTACCTCTAGACCTTCGGTTTTTCTTCCACCATATATGGCACATATCTTAGGAGACTTAAAAACTTGTTGTTCAGTTCTTTCATATTCATTGTTCCCAGTTTCATATCATAAAATTCCTGGGATTTTTCTTCATAATATTGCTCAGATAAGAATTTATTCTTGAAGTGTCTTTTGAAAGTACTCCAACTCACATCTCGGTCTTTTACACCTTTTACCTTTTTAAGGTCTTGCCACCAAATATTTGCCTTCCCGGTCAAATTATAAATTGCCATCTTCGCCTTCAAGGACTCTGAGTAGTCGTATATCTGAAAATACCTTTTCATGTCGGACAACCATGCTTCTACTGTCTCTCATTTTTTTGTCTCGCCATTAAAAATTGGGGGTTTGATTTTCTTGAATTCACCAGATATATGTTCATAGTGTCAATTCCTTTTTCTTTTTGTCGTACAGTCTCCTTCACTGCTATCACTAGAGTAGTTATGATTCTTTTTACGTGGTTGTTTGGCAGCTCTTAATGATGTTGAGTTTTTTTTTTTCTTTAGCTATTTCGGTTTGTTTGTTCTTGCCCTCCTGGGATAGCTCTTTAGTTACAGAAATTTGTTCCAAGTTCTGTTCATATTTTGGATATTGGTCAAACAGTGCTTGCTTCAGTTCTTCCTGTGTTTGTAGGATTCTTTCATTGTTCTATTTTACTGACCAGATCTCTGCTTTTAATTCATGAAAAACATGCAATAATTCTGACGAATCATTACCCCGATTGCCATGGAATTGTTGTTCCATACATGGGCTATTTGGCGGAAATCTGCCCCTTATGTGTTCAGTTGATCCTTACATATCTGTAATCAAAGAAATTTTTTTGTATAGGACAAAATAATTTAAACTTGATTAGTGAAAATTTTCAATCATAAATTTTCTGTTTGCGTGTTTCTTGGACCGTCTTTAGGCCTAGAGTTCGAACATGAGCTCTGATAACACATGTAACATCCCGATATTTTCATAAAATTTAAAATTTTTTAAATCGCCATATAAATAGCTAATATTGTAAAATGCGGAAATAATAAAAATCAATATTCAACAATTAGTAAAGATATCGCTTGGTAGTAACAATTTAATGCTTGTGTCCTTTGTCTTTTAATGACTTCATGAAAATCAATTGATGATTATGTACTTTGTTCGTATGCTGGAATATTTATGATGCATTTGAGAACATACTTCTTTTGACAAATGCTAACAGTTTAACTTTTCTAGGTGATGATGAAAGGGGTGCCCCGAGGCTTACTTAGCAACTTCGCCAAAGCATTGCACTCGTCCTTCATGCACAGATTCGTGGGTAAGAAAATATCGATAAAAGTCAAGAGTTTCATAACCGGGATAGAAATCGAAACTACCTATGATTTTTGATGCTACAAGTATGACCTCCTTTCAATACTTGTAAGATGAACCTGTCTCTCTCAAGTCTGTAGATAACATCAACGGCGGAGATTCACCCACATCAAGCCACGTTGGAAGGTGGCAGGTGCTACATTAAATGTCTCATCTACCTCCCAAGCCACGGAGTTGCCATATCGGTTGATAACAGGGCAGGAGGCCGCTACAACTCAATAATTGCCAAACCTTATCACGCCGAAAACATCCACATAGACATGCACATAACACTATCCCTAACATGATGGCCAGGAACATTTATTGCAAACCAAACCATTTATTACACCCTTGATTTGTATACAGGCTTTTTGTAGGGCCATCATTCCACCTCCTTTCAATACTTGTAAGATGAACCTGTCTCTCTCAAGTCTGTAGATAACATCTATTTCAGGGTGTAAGATGAACCTGTCTCTCTCAAGTCTGTAAGATGAACCTCATTTGCTTGGTGGTAGGGTTTGGGAGGTAAGGCCAGCCGGCCGAGAGGCACTTAGGGTTTGCTGGTTTTTCTAGCCTCCCACGGGCTCGATCCTGAGACCGGTAGAAACCCTGGGTCTGCGAGTAAAGGTTATTCGTGGAAGCGAAGTCTTGAATGATATTATGGTAATCTACAGGTGGAATGAGTGTATCTGTGTCGGCGTTGCCGTATCTTGTAAGTCTGGGTTTTTCAATTGAGTTGGGTGTTTTGGGAGGTATCCCTCATCGTGGTCTTCAAACTGGGTGCATCTCCTTCATAGTGGATGGATGCTGGCTATGTTGAAAACTCTGTCATAACTCAGATAATGTATTCGTTGCAAAGGTTTTCTCACTATTCTTTGTTGCATGCATTTCTACTCATGATCTGATGCTTAACTTGTTGCATGGTTGTTGGCAGGTGACCCTCGGCGAATCCACATGGTGTCGGAATAGTTGAAGAGGAAGAGATTTTAAGCGAACCCACCGGTAAGATTCGGTGGTATCCATCCTAAGTGGTTCAACTGGAATCGGACTTGATGAGCAAGTGTTGGTAGCATGCCTTCACGGCAGTGGCTTTGTCTCGCCTGCAGCATTTGGGAAACGTTCAATTTTTGAGTTTTGTTGATAGAATAGGTGATGCAAATGTTTAAAATATGTGTCCGGCCATTCCAGGCATTGGCGAGTTTAGCAGGGTTGAACCCTTATGTTTGCAAATCATCTTACATTGTTCCATTTTATGCCTTATCATTTGAGTGCTTATGGGTTGATGCATGAGGAGATATGTTGATAGTAACTTTGTTTTTAGTATTTTCTATGTGTATAAATGGCATGGGGTTTCGAAAGGAACCTCCAACAAAAGATAGTGGTGACCGTAGGGTGTAACTACTGTTATTTTAAATGGAAACGATAATATTCAGGGTTTAATGGCTATGTTTAGTAAATTTGGTCTTCTCATTTTTGTATCTGTATCTAATAGCTGGTTAAGATATTTTTGGTTTTATGTCTGCATGTAATGTTTTTTGATCTTCTCAATATTGAACTCAGATCCAAGGATCGAAAAGCATGTTTTCAGTTGTTTAAATAAAATGTGGCTATACGCCGAGAAATATAAAGGAAGTGGTTTTGTTTCGAAGGCATAAGTGATAACGTTAAACCTTAGCTTATCGATGTGAATGAAATCTACATGTCTAAATTGATGTTTTAAATGAATAAGAATAACAACCCTTGATTCTACAATTTAATTGTCTAAGGTAATGAAACCTTTGATTTGGAAACTATTTAAATGTTTATAAATAATAATGTATTGAAAACCTGCTGATCCTAGCTAGGGTATAGTGATATTACAATTTAATCTGTTAATTTAATAAAACTATGTTTGCCCTAGCTATTAATAACTTGGTATTCTGTGATGTAAGTTTTTATCACATGCAATTGATAGTTCAGGAAAACAAAGACAATAATAGTGCAATCGTCAGATAATTTGATTGCTTATGAATATGCAGTTTTTCTATTCTAGCTATTTATTCTTGTATTCATCCGTTTTGGACCCCTGATGAAAGGATAAAATACACAGTAGCATTCTTTCTGTTTGTACAATATAATATAGTGAAGACAATATTCATATAAGAACAATCAGAATCTAAAGCAATAAGAAGATAGAAAAATAGGAATATGGTTAAACAGAATGCATACTATTGTTTACTTTGAAATAATTAATAAAGATCAGTAACTCATAATGATCACCTTCAGGAATAAGAAAAGAACCTACTGCTATACTTAGTTTATGTTAAGTTGTTTCAGTACACAGAATTGCAAAACAATACATGCATAGATCTAATCTATTATTGCTAAAATATAAGATGTATGATAAACATAGGTCTGTGCATGGGTGGTCTTTAGTTTAGATATTTACATGCATTCTAGGTTTTACTTTTAGCTGGGAAGATTTAATGCTACCTCTCTGTACTAGAGTACGATGCAGCTCCATGCATGGGAAAAAATGCAGAGGAGTCATTTTATCAGTTCAGCAAATCTAAATTAATTAGGATTTGACATTTTCTACTATTGATCTTTAAATAACAATACTAAGCCATTTTCTGAGAGCATTCATGTGATTTGAAAAAGAAAACACAGCAGAATAGAACCTGAGGGTAATGGGAGGAACAAACCACTCAAGAAACCTATTCCACCCAACTTGCTCCCAAACAGACAAGATGTCTTCCTTAGGACCCCCGAGCCTATTCACTGATCCACCAGGAGGAAGAAGGTTTTAGAGCTTAGGACTTCCACTTGCAGCAGCAAGAAAATTTATATATCCAGCCTTACAGGCTTAGTAATTCCATGGGATCAACACCAGCACCTCTTGTATGTCCTTCTCATAACATTTGCAGACTTATACTTGCACTCTCCACAGCCTCCCCTATTCGAATCTCTTAGCCATCACCTAATGAGCATGAGGAATGTTTCTACAGAAAACATTGTAAGAGCTGCATGCTTAATTCGATTTGCCTTTTATAGGCTGCCTAGGTCTTTGGTAATTAACTGGTCATTAGTGAGCTTCCTTCTCACCTCTCTCCACCTGGAGAGGGAATGCAACAAAATTAGGGGGAGTTGTCCCATACCAACAGCTAATGGTAGAGTGAAAATGCTGCCATCTGTCCCAATCCTTCCAGCAACTTCCATTCCTCCTAGTGGGCCAGTGGATACTCTTGTAACAACTTTCTTGAGTGTTTGTCTCCCATTTTCATTTATTAAATAATAATAATGAGTCATTACATTCATTTTTGACCTACTTGGTCATAATTACAACTTGCAATTATAATTTAACACAAAGTGTTTTTTTGCAAAAAGAATAATAGTAGAAAATAATTATTCTAAAAAATTGGGTAAGTGACATTATCTTTCCCGCAATAGTTGCAATGGCGCTCAGTCTTCCTTCCTTTTGGCTTGTATCCTTTGTCATTTTTTAAAGAGGGAGTTGACTGAGAGGGTTTGGGACCCTTGTTTGACTTATTATTGCAAAAATTTGTTTCTTGGGAGGCTTGGAATTTTCTTTCTGTTGGGACAAGAAGGCTTTCCCAGATGTATCTACATTGTTGATCATTCCAAGATGGATGAGTTTATCTTGCTCTCTATTCAAGGAATCGCAAAAGGATTCAAGACTAGGCTCTTGATAGCTAGCTTCATTCAAGGATTCTTTCATAGAATAAAATGTAGATACAAAAATAGAATATGCAAGTCCAAGTTTTGAAAGAATATGATAAATGCATTGTTTGTCTTCCCTCTCAATATTCCATTCTTCACATAAGAGTTTAAGAGTTTTGTACTTAGATAAATAATATTGAATGCATGAAAAATCACTTAGATTTAATGAAATCAACTCATTTTCGAGTTGATAACCTCGAATTTCATTGTGTTTACCAAACATAGCTTCCAACTTGTCCCAAGCTGTATCAGGTTCATCAATTCCAAATATGTGGAATAAAAAATCAGTAGAGATTGACATCCAATCAATCCACGAGCTTCGTCACATCTATTTGCCCATTTTATTTTCTTATCATCATCAGTGGGTTTTGTTTCTTTCCCTGAGGTAATTCTGAAAAGTGCCTTACTTCGTAGAACATCCTCCATACGAGATTTCCATGAGAAATAGTTGGAACTGGTAAGTTGAATATCACAAGGGGCGGCCATATCGTAAATTAATAGCTGTAAAAATAGAAACCAATAGTCTGGATGTGAAGAGCTCGAAGAAATAGGCAGTTAAAAAAAAACGGCACTGAAAACTGACTCTGTATGATGAAGTTATGCTTGAACAAAGAAAATGTTGAAGATGTCCCCAATAGTGATGTGGCAGATAAAGAATGTCGAGTTAAAAAAAAAAACCCTCTTCCCAAGATGAACCTTTGAAAATCACTTTACAAGAAAGTTGTTTTAAGTGAATCACTTTTGTAAAATAAATGATATCATTTTTACAATGATGTTACTTTAAATAGTGTAGCAAAGAAAAAAAAAGCTTAAGTGACTCACTTTTATTTTTATTTTTATTATTTAAGTGAGATGCACTTTTACAATAAAGTAACTTAAAATTAGAATTGCATGGACTTTTGTTGTAAAGTAACTTAATAAGACTTGAACTCAAGACCTATTAAGGAATAAAACAACTTTGAACCAAGTGAGTTAAAGTTAAAATGTATGTAAAAGAAGGGAAGGAGGAAGGGTTTTTTTTTTTTTTTTACTCTTCTCTCTCGGTTTTCGTGCTTGCCTTTTTTCCTGCAAATCACACTACTAACCAAAACAAAAAAACTTTTTCATGCTTATAGGGTTAGATCTTGTTAGCTTTCTAGGAGAGTCTACGTTTTCTCTCTGTTTCTGATTTGCCGAGATCGCACAAGGTGCACGACAAAGAGCATGCGTAGCCGAGAAAAACCCTTTCCCGTATTGTTTCTGATTCGCCGAGATCGCACAAGGTGCACAGCAAATAACATGCACATACAGGGAAAGCAACAATCTGAAGCTAAAAAAAATCTAATAATAAAAACTCATAAAATATGAAATATTTTTTAAAATAAAAAAAAAAAACGTCACTGTAACATTATACCTTCAGATCTGATGAAATACGCGTTTCTGAAGCAACCAGAAACCGTTTTTGATCAAACAAAAATTATTTCCCAATAAAAACGGCACTCCGGATGCAATGGAATACCTCCCACGGCCCATAAATGCACAGAAACTCCAAAACCAGAAACCCTTTCAAGTTTCGGCAACAACAGTTCAAGATCTAAATCCTAATCGGAAGCGACTCTTCATAAAAGTTATGATACCATGTTTGGGTACATAGGGTACTCCCAAAAGACTGAACACCTACAACAACCACTTCACACAAACAGATCACAGATCGACACACGATGTTTTGACGTGGTTTAAACCCTCGAGATGGAAACACTCCACGACCCCGGCCAAATAGCTTCTACAGAGCAGTTTATTATGCAAAAGAAAGAAAGTTACAAATGAGCTTCTCATAATTGATCAACTAGACAATGACCCTCCATGCTCTAGAAATAGAGATTATGGACCAATAAGGTGTTAAGCCATGGATCAAGGGAAGGTATGATATAAGAGAAGTTGAGCCGTCGGATCACTCTATGTCTAGAACATATCGTGACCGTCGGATTAAATATTTACAAATGCATACTAATGCATACTAAAGAAACACACTTTACCTAATGGATATATTACACAAGTTGATCTTAACTAACTCTTAAGTGTCTAAATATCCTAACATAATCTCATTAGAAAAGGAGAAACTGTAGTAGAACTTGTGGTTTTTGCTGAAGATTGATAATTCTATCAAAACACTATAGGATCCATGAAGAGAACCTACTTTCTTTATAGGCCTCTAGGAACATGCAAATCTAGCATGATTACATACATTGCTTATTATTTAGGCAAATATTCCTATGGTTTGGATATTGCTAAGATCCATACAAATACAAAGCTCAAGGAAATTACTACTCAAGACCACCAAGTATATTATTCTTATTGAGGATATTGATTGTTCACTTTATCTCTGAAATCATGCAACATTGCGTGAAAAAGTGGATGTTAGAGCATAATCCCTAATGCATAACTTTGGTTATAACAAGAATTATGTTAAATCTTCTCCATAGATTTCTTAAGAATCTCACCCACACAACAATAATGTTGTTCCAAGTATTAATGCCACAAAGGATATGTCTCATTAATCTTGAGAGCCTTGGGATGAGATAGATGGAAACATAGATATTTAGAGTTCTCCAAATATTTGACGTGCAAAGTGTCATCACACGGTCAATTTTGCGAGAAATAACAAGAATAAAGTGAAATACAATGATCGTTATAGATGCTAAGAATTAGGAAAAGGTGAATGACCATTTTGTAGAGCACATGAAAGAGGATTTGGTGGTGCAAAAACTAGAATGAAATGAATCACAATTCTCACTAGAGTAATGCCAATTTTAGGCTTTGTGATGTTGATAAGGTCCATTTTCTATACGTTCATATTTAAACTCATCAATGGCATAAAAGTTTAAAAAATACATTGAATTTAATAGAGATTTTTCTCCAAAACAGGTTCATTAATAGTTTTGTTTGAAACAAATAAAAATTATGCAATAGGATTGTGACAAGATAACTATGAATTAACATGTTAGATACCCTTAAAGAGATAGAATATGTGAACATGAAAAAAGAGAGATGGTCTCATTTCCTTGGGTTCACTCCATGTTTATGTTATCTCTTCCAAATTTTCACTGAAGCACACAAATTGTAGTTAATCCTACTTAAACATTTCCAATCCCATTACAATTTAGACCCATATCCCATGACTAGATGTTTTTGTGTTGTTTAGAGCCAAGAACGAAGACAAAGATAATAGAGGAAATGACCTTATGGCGAGTGTGGAATCTAGATACATTAAGTATGGGCACTAATTGCGATGTCGATTCTCATACCAAGAAGGATCAACAATGTTCATAATACATGATCCAAGTGGGGATTTAGAAAGTCAAAGTTTATGGGCTTCTCCAAGAATCTTTCATTCATGTGATGCATAAAATGATACATATGCTAGTCGATGATATAATTTTCTACATATGAATTATGTAGGCATTTAATGTTATAAAGGGATACATGGTATCAAGGAATATATGAGAGCTAAAGTGAATATAGGTTATTTTACTCTTTATATGCCAAAGGCAAGTAATGACTAATGAATAATAAATCTTGTTCATGATTTGCATTCATTTTCATTTAACATGGAAAAAGCAATTCTCATTGAAAAAAAAGAGTTGAGAATCAAGCCATTGATGGTGGTTGAAAATATGGCCTTTCTTTCAAAATTTTAAAATACTTATCATGTTTCATAATGATAAGTGATTTCAAAAATTTCTATATTTTTAAGGGCGTTTTTTTTAATTACCTTTTTAGGAAAGGTTCAAACTCCTTGGAAGGGTTGGAAAGGGTCCAATTTTGATCACTACATGAGAGTGTGACCTTATTTTTTAAAATTAAAAACATGTATTGTGAGTTTTTCTAAAATGCCATGTCGCTACCTTCATATGTCATTGAGTTTTGTTTAGAAAAAACAAAAATAACAAAAACAATAAAACAAAATTTGTTGTCATTTTTTTTATATGATGCTTTGATTTTGATGTGACCTCTTTCATCTATTTTTATTTTAATGTCTTTATATGAATAATTACTTATTGATGTGACAAATTTTATAAATTATTTTTATGTGGTTATGATTTCTCATTTACTTTCTTAATTTGTATAATCAAACTAGAGCTTATTTATTTTTTAATTTTTTATATTTGAATAGATCCTTTTGGGTGCTTATAGATCCCGCTTTAAAATGGATCTAAATTAAATTATCCATTATGTTTATATATCTTATTTTCTGTTTTCTATTTATTTTTAATATTTTTCTTTTGAAAATTTAAAAACATATTTTTTTTATTTAATTTTTTTATTTATAATAATTAAACTATTTATTTTTTATTTTTAAATGATTATAGACATAGTTTGTAAAAGTTCTTTAACTTTTTTATACAACACATAAGCAATATTTTAAATACAAAATGGTATATTTATATCTTCATCTACCTTACAGTGTGAAGTAGTAGAAAATACCTTTCATATAATGATGCTAATAATCAAATTCAAGAGAACAACCATTTATGCATAAATAAAATAGTTTAATAAAATAGTAGAAAATACCTTTTATATAATGATGTTAATAATCAAATTCAAGAAAACAACCATTTATGCAAAATAAAATAAAAATATTTGAAGAAAAAAATTCAAATCTTATGCATGATACAATTATTTGATAGCTTGGACGGAAGGATGGGCAAATCTAGAGAGATCAGTACAATATCTTAAGTGGAAGACAAAAAAACAGAAAGCACTATACAAGTCCAAATAATAGATAGTGGACCGATAATGAGCCAACCATTCTACAGAGGATGATAATTGCCGAAATCTAATGGGCATAGATACATTCGTACCTTGGAATATTTTTCTACATCAGGGTGAATCTATACCAGCTCAAGCAAAGAACGAACTCCAATCATTTTGATCTTTTCCTCAGAGTCTGCTTGCTGTATACATTTTTTCCCACTGCTGTTCTGTGTGTGGCAGCTTTTTGGCCATTTCCCTGAGAAGAAATTTTTGAATTTTACCAGTGGACGTTTTCGGCAGTGACTCCATAAACACCACAGTTTTGGGAGCCATGTAGTGAGGCAGCCGTTCTCTGCAGAAAGAAATCATCTCTGCCTCCGTTAGCGTTACCCCTGAACGATTAGGATTGCTCGGCCCTCCTCTGGTACTCACAAACGCACATGGGGTCTCTCCCCAGAGAGGATCAGGCCTCGCCACAACAGCTGCCTCAATAACCATGGGATGGCTATACAACATAGACTCCACCTCCACGCTGCTGATGTTCTCGCCCCCTGAGATTATAACGTCTTTGGAACGATCCTTTATCTCCAGGTAACCGTCCGGGTGGATTACTCCCACATCCCCTGTGTGAAACCACCCACCTTCCATGGCTTTGCCTGTGCTTATCTCGTCCTTGAAATATCCCTTCATAATGCTTGGCCCTCTCATCATAACCTCGCCCAACATCGCTCCGTCTCTAGCCACGCTAGCCATGGTACCCGGATCCTTCACGTCCAATTCAGCCAACCCTAGCGACCTAACGCCTGTCTCGCCTTGATTTGAGCCCTCTCGTTCGCCGGAAGTCTGTCCCACTCAGATCTCCAAGCGCATAAAACCACCCCTCCTGCGGTCTCTGTGAGGCCATAGCAATGAGTCACAGAGAATCCCAGCTCTTCGATTTTGTGCAGCACAATAGCAGGCGGAGGAGCGCCGGCGGTTAAGATCTCCATCCGACTGGGCAAAGGTTTTCTGTCGGATGGATCTGTATTTGTCATCATGGAAAGCACCACAGGTGCCGCGCAGAGATGGGTAACCCTGTGGTCGCTGAGGGCTTTGTAAATGACGTTCCCGTCGAATTTCCTTAAGCAGATATTTGTTCCACCGAGGGCAGCTATTCCCCACGGGAAACACCAGCCATTGGAGTGAAACATGGGCAGAGTCCACAGATAAACTGGCTGCGACTTCATACCCCACGTTAAAAGAGCATCCATAACCATTGTGTAGATGCCCCTGTGGCTGTGAAGTACTCCCTTGGGAGCAGAGGTTGTGCCCGATGTATAATTCACAACAATACTCTGCCATTCGTCCACAGGCCACCGTGTCTGGAACTCCGGGTCTCCCTCTTGCAATAGCCCTTCGTATGTTGTGGCTGTTGCTGTACTCGTCTGCACTAATTCTGTGCCATTGACGAGCTCCTGGATGAGTACCAGGCTGGGCTTATGCTTGGTTCCGCGTAGAGCTTCAGTAACGAGAGGCAAGAATTGGTAATCTGCAAACACAATCTTGGTTTGACAGTGATTGAATTGAGCCGCCATAGTTCGAGCATCGAGACGCGTGTTGACGGTGTTGAGAACAGCCCCTGCCATTGGAACTGCGAAATGCATTTCGTATATGGCAGGAACGTTGGGGGCAACCACAGAGACCTGCATGCAACCACAGCTATAAATATCAAGATTCTATACTATTCTGCTATGTTGGGTTTCTGGAAAGAATAATAAAATTCCCATGAAATTGATGATTCTGATATGAAAAATTGGAATAGTTACCACATCTCCTGGTAAGATATTGCGAGCAGAGAGAGCAGAGGCGAGCCTGCGAGAGCGTTGATAGGTGTGAGACCATGTGAAACGAGTTGAATTGTAGACGAGAGACGTGCAGTCTCCATAGACAATGGCAGCTCTCTCTATGAAGCGAATTGGAGAGAGAGGAGGATGATTTGCAGCACAGCGCTTCAATTCCTCCATTTTCTCTCCGTCCTTCTTTCGCCCAAAACTTTAAATCTGAAATTTAGACACCCAACGCTCGAACTTTATAACAAACGAAGTAGCACATATCAGAATGAATCGGATAACCCGAAATGTTAAGGCGCAAAGAATATTATGTCTTATGTCAAGGCCCTGCTAGCGAATCATTCCTCTCACGTTTGTACGTGATGACATGAAAATCACATATGTTTGCTTTTTCAGAGGCCTTTTGCGATGTCTGCTTTTTTAGGCCTTTTGTTTTTACCGATTTGAGTAGTTTAAAAATGAAACGAGTTGAATTTATTTTTGTTTTGTATTTTTAATGATTTTTTGAAAATTTGATTGGACGTGTTAAAATCATAGATATATTGAGATGGTGCAATCAACGTAGAACCAAAGTGTTTTACAGCCTTGAATCTATTTATACAATAAAAAAAAGATATATTGAGATTTTACAATCAAAGTATCAAAGTGTTTGACAGCCTTGAATCTATTTATACAATTAAAAAAACGAGTGGAGTTAGGAATAAAGCTTTTTGGTATCTGCCTTTTAGTAAAAAGAGGTAAAAAATAATGATAATAATAATAATAAGATAAGAATGTAATAAAAAATAATGATAATAATAGTAATAAGATAAGAGGTAGAGAAGGAGAGAGAATATATGCTTTTTAGTAAAAAGAAGTAAAAAATAATGATAACAATAATAATAAGATAAAAGTGTGATAAAAAATAATGATAATAATAGTAATAAGATAAGAGGTGGAGAAGGAGAAAGAATATAGGATAAGCAGTAATAGTAATAATTAATTTTAGAATTAAAACTAAGTAATAATTAGATTTAATTGTTAAAGCAATAGTAACAACAATAGTAATAGTAATAATAGAATAAGGAGCTTTGCTCCTTAGTATACAAGTAAAGAAAATTAAGTAATAATAATATGTACTTATGATAATAATTTGTCTTTTAGAAGGTTATAAATTTTATAAATAGTAACTTTTTTAGTTATTTAAATATATATATAGAAAAAAAAGTTAATAATTGGACAAACTGAATTTTAAGTTCTCAACATTACTCTGGGTTATATGGTGGAAATTGCATTGGACAAACTTAATTTTAAGTTATCAACTCTGGTTTATATGGTGGAAATTGTGTTTATTGGTCTTGTTGAAAATTCGGCCTTTTTATTTTCAGGTTTAGACTTGGATTTGCTTTTTTTAACTCATGGTTATTAGATTTTTTCTTTGTGGGTGATGTTTTAATTCTAGTAGTGTTTGCAGTTCATGGATTTTGAAAATTTGGGCTCGATCTAGACATGGCTAGGTTATCCTTCATCCGTGGTTTCTTTGAATATCAGTAGTATAGGACTAGGAAAGTGTTAAGGCACTTAGAAAGCAAGTGGAACGCATGCATAAGGACATGAATTACATCAAAGTGCAAATGGCGAATCAAATGAAAAAATAAGAAGAATTGGAAGCTAGATTAGATAATAAAGGTAAAGAATTGATAAGTTGGCTATTGATATGGAGGTGCATTGCAACATCATTTTGGGTTTTGCATGAGGCTCTCAATACCTTATAGAACATTCAACTATATTCACCCTATCTCAAAGAAAATCTAGTTAAAAAAACATTGTACATCAATTTATCATGGAACCAAAGAAACAACAATTAAACCCTAGAAATGTAAGCATTGAAATTAAAAACAGTTTAATGAAGGAAACACATAGTAAACCTACTTTCACTAAAACAACAAAACATATGTAATGCATATACATTTTGATTTGGTATCATAAATGCTTTTTTTATTACTATAAAAATAATCAAAACCATTTAATAATAATTTAAACTCCATTAATATTAATTTTAATTTTGAAATGCATACCATTTTCATAAACTTTTGAGGATTTTTTTATCATTAAGTGAAACATCTAAGGGAAAGTTTCCCTTATATTTATAAGGGAGCTATACACTTTTGTGAATTCTTTTTTTATAATGATGTATATATCTTACTTTTGTGAACTTAAATTAATCACAAACACAGATTTTATATTAAATATATATTATTGTCTGTCATGTAAACGAATGACCCCATTTCGTTAGAGGACATTGAAATTTAAGTCTTATGGAGTGCACAAGTTTAGCGAATTTAAATCATGACCTCTTTTGAACTTGTGATTAGTTGAAGATAAATTGATAATTTAAGTGATAATGCCAATAAAGATGCCCTCCTACATAGGCCCAAATTGGGTAACATCACCGTATGTGACTAAAACTTTTGTGGCTAACGTATAATGTTGAGGTGTGGTGACAAATTGCCGCACTTCGAAATGGATAAAAAAGCCGCACTTCTGAATGGATGAAAGGGTTTATGAAAAATGACTTCAAAAGCATGTGCTTAAGAGGCCTAAGAACCAAGGGAAAAGAGATTCCCAACAATAGAACCCGATGACCAAAGTAGTTTAAAAACAAAATCACACTAAGTGATTGGCTTCAAAAATCACACACTTTGCAAATCCAAAAGCAAGCAAATGATGTAGTTTCCCAAGAGAATTGAATTGAATTGTTTTTATTAGGATAAAAAAATCACAAGTCCATGAATTTGAGAAGTATGCGCTTGAGATGCATATTTAAAATTAGATATTGTTATCATCCCCACTAGAGTTTAAGATTTTATAGTGACATGCTTGTTATTGTGCTTATAATTGTGTGCACTTGTACTTGTGAAAACACGTAGGTCTAAGTGTTAATCATGGGCTACTTTAGTGTAATAGATAACCTCCACATAGTGTTTCTTAGTTGAAAAAAAATTCTTGTAGCATGGTGGTACATTTCTATCCTAGAGTGAAATCTAAAACAGAATATATGTTCATTACTCAAGTTCAATAAAAAAATAATAAAAAACAAGCAAACTAAATAATTAACTTAAAAAAAAATACTTTGGATGTCAAAAGCACACAAGCACTGATTTCTAAACTTGTCCACATTAAAATGGTTAAAAGAGCCTAAAATCCATGATTTTAGGAAGAGGCCTAAAGACAAGAGGGAAAAATTCTCAATTGCAAGAACTCAATGATAGGAAGGATTAAAAAATAAAACTCAATGATAAGAAGGATTAAAAAATAAAAGCACATTGTGTGATTAACATCGAAAATAAGCACTTCAAAAAGCTAAAAGCACACCACCAATCTCATTTCTAAATGACCTAAAAATCATAAAAATCATGACATCAACAAGTATGTGGCAGTTTGTCACGAGGGAAAAGAGAAAAGAGATTTGATTGTAAGAATCTATTTATATGAGAGGTTTATAAAACAAAAAATGTGCACACTAAGTAATTTATTTCAAAATGAATAACTTTGAAAAACCAAAAACATGTATTTGTACTTTCTAAATAGATTCATTTTTGAATTTGGTTAAAAGAACCTAAAAACCAAAACTTTGAGAAACACATTAAGTAATGACTTCTAAAACAAACACTTCAAAAAGACAAAAACACAAAATTGCTCTAGTTTTCAAAGTGGCCCACTTTTGAACAACTACCAAAGCCTAAAAACCATGACTTCAAAAAGCATGCTCTTGGGAAGCAAAACAATAAAGGGAAGAGTGTTTCACAATTGTAGGAGTCTAATAATGAGAGACAAATATAACAAGAGTTGCTAGGTGCATAGTCCTCGCCTTTAGAAAGTTAAAGATAATATAGTTAAAAATATGAGTTAATACTACAATTAAAACAATATCTATCAAATTTATAATATGCAAAGGAAAAATACTATCAGAGTGACAATGATAAAAATAGTCACATCATGCACTCTCTACCAATAGGAGTTTCACATTCATTAATATATCTTATTAAATAAATACAAATAAATAAATAAATCATTCAACATTTAACAAACTATAGCTAGATTTTAGAAATATTCCTGTACGGAACAAATTAATAACAAAAAACAGAACATATTATCTCTGCCTACGGCAGGGTTATAATGGATGAATCAAAGTGGCTAAGGCATTCAATATTGACAAACGATTGAGACAAGTTCAAAGTGAGCTCTAGGATTGTGCTAAATTATGGGTTTTTCAAAATAGGGTGAATTTGGATTGGTTGTGTGAAAAAAAAGTGAACATAACATGCAAGAGGCAAACTTGTGATAGTTTCAAGGGTTGTATTGCTAGTTATGGGCAAGAGTTGCCTATTGTACTTGTAGTCTATAAAAAGAGGTACAATCAATTGGCCTAGCTCCTTTGTTGTACATTGTAACATGTTGCATCTTATAAAATGTAAGGCATCTTCCTTGGATGCCAGTTGCACATAAAAGTGAACATAACATGCAAGAGGCAAGCTTGTGATAGCTTCAAGGGTTGGATTGCTAGTTATGGGAAAGAGTTTCCTATTGTACTTGTAGTATGTAAAAAGGGCTACAATCAATTGGCCTAGCTCCTTTGTTGTACATTGTAACATGTTACATCTTATAAAATGTAAGACATCCGCCTTGGGTGCCAGTTGCACATATACCTTATGTTCTCTTTAGTTGTTTGAATGTTGTTATGTTTTTAACAATGCAATATATGGCTAAATTGTTGTAATATTGGCTAAGAAAAAACATTGCAAGAGATGTTTTAAAGGCCACAGTTGGATGTGTGTCTCTTGTTGGATACCTTGGTTAAGTATGGACTAAATTTGCACATCTGACACAGTGTAGTCCAAGGCGAGGTTATGGACAGACGTTAAGTGAAGAGACAGTCTGGTTGCAATAGGCACAATTTGGTCGAACCCCTATGGTCGAGACAAGGCAGTTTCGCAAGACTGAAGATGACGAAAAGAAAAATTACAAGCAAGACTTATGTGTCCATGACACATAGGTTATAAAGATGTCTTTAATACATTAAACATGATGTTAGGTGAGATGTTCAAAGTGTTACATAGACAAAATAAGAAACACCATTAGGGTTACTGTCGCAGACACTATTAGGGACATTTCTAAGAACACTCTTCGAGACATGATTAGGTACACTTTAATAACTAATGACATGTTTTTTAACATGATATTAAGGGCATTTTCAAGGGTACATAGGGTTATTTTGAATGTAACTCACATGTTTTTTTGGAACACATCACAAGGCATAAATGAGACACTATTGAGGATGTTTTAAAAAATGTTTCTTACTTGGACCAAAATTGAAGATATGACAAGGGATGTGTATTTACTTAGAATGTATACAATTTTATTTAGGTTGTAACACATCAAAGTATTTAAGAAAATAACCTAGGGAAAAGAATGAATCTTTGTAAAGTTGTATTGAGGATACTTATATAGATGTAAATAACATTAAGAATTCTACAACTTAGATCAAAACTGATGTTTTTGTGAATGCTATGTTGCACTAATGATAAAGACACAAAAGTGGTAATTACCTCTTAAAAAATTACTTTTACCATCTTTTGAAAATTTAGATCTTTAACAAAACTAAAGACAAAACAGAAAAAATTCAATAAGAGGCATTAATTAACATATATGTAATAGTAAAATCAAGATCTAAAAGATAACACCTCACTTTGGCATTCCTTGCATTCCTCTTAACTTCCAATTCAAAAACTAAGGAGCATGGTGAACATACCCATATCCATGTGTGTACAAACATACCGAAATCATACAAGTTCCCTGCTATACATCATCGTACCCAAGAAAAATAAGAGACGTACTGCAATTTCAAGTACGAATTACAAAAAAGTTTATTATAAGTTTGCATTTAGGGTAGACTTGAAATAGATCAATAGACAAGACAGGAAGTTGGGCATTATTTGTAGTGTTTATTGTTTTTTGTAAGTTTGCATCTGGATTAGACTTGAAATAGATCAATAGAGAAGATAGGAAGTTGGGCACTGTTTATTGTAGAAAATCAGTGTCCAGCAATGCAACATTAAGCATTCTTAATCATTATCGGCATTCTTCACTCCCGTGTCCCCACATTTCAGTTTCATCGAGTTGCAAATTTCATATTTGTATGTTTGCCATTTCCACTCTATGTTAGTGAAGGAAAGGAATGTCAAATGTTCACTGTGAAATCATGAATGTCCATTGATAAATGATGAACTCTAAAGATTTTATTCTTGAAAATTTGAATCTAAAATGAATCTGAATCTTTGCTAATTTCTACATTAGTTCTAGTGCTTTTTATTTTCCATATATTATTTTATACATAAAAGTTTAAAATTTAATATTTGTACACCTTGTCATGCTCTTGTTCCTTGATTCAAAACATGTAGTGGCCCTAACCGTACCATGACAACTTAGTTGTAAAACAGTAAGGAAACGCAAGAAGGATACAAAATGATTGCTATCGATGCTTTAGAGCTGCATTCCTATTGATATGAAATGTAGAAAAAAATAACCTTATATAAATTATTCCATGTATCCCTAAATAAACAGATTCAAATGATTACAATTTGCCTATCTGGGCACAACATCCTTGCTTCACTATTAACTATGAAGTGGACAATTAACTATGAAGGGGCAGACATTTCTGGAGTGTCTCTAGGATAGCTTTACGATTTGGTGACGTTAAATCTAGCGTTGTAATGCTCAACGTAATCGTAATAATAGGTACCAGTGTTCATCATTTTCTACATATTTTCACAGGGTTTGCTACTAAAAAATGGTCTTATGAGATACGTTCTCTTATCATTCACCGTTTTCATTAATCACTTTACAGCCACAATGTTTTGGCATTTAGGCTATTTTCAATGTTCAACACCCGCAGGTCAGGTTAAAATCGATATTATCAGCTCCATTATACTATGGCCTAAAAGCTTGTTAAATCGACAAGAATTAAGACGGGACGTTGCCAAATTCTGATGATTCCCCTTGTTCATAGCCACTTACATAGGGGATGGTTTCATAATTATGAACTATTTATACATTGTATATGCCCAGTATAAAAATAGTAAGCGATTTTTACCTTGTGGATAACAAAATTCAATGAAAGAATAATTTTAATTAGGAATCATGTCCGACTTGACATTGTCAATTGTTTATAAATGAATTTCACTTCCCCTTCTTGTTGGGAGTCTCGTTTAATTCCAACCTCCTCTAAAATACAATGACATGAGCTCTATTGAAGGCCTCTGATAATGTGGCTAATACTTTGATAAGCTTGCTGATTTCGTAACTCCAAATGGGAGTAGTTTTCAACAATGATTAAAGACATGTCCTTACTACTACATCGGAAGTATATTGCATTGGGGAGGATGAACATTAGCCCCTATCCAAGAAATCATGGCAGGCCTTCAAAAAAGAAAGACTTCTCTGCTTTAGCCAATATCATGATATTTCCCCTAAAAAGAATAGTTGAATAAGAATATACAAGGCTCCTTGTGTGCCTGTGGTAAAACTTAACGATTAGGTACCATTCTGTATAGAATCCAAGTCAGAGAAGATTTGCATAGGCACTGATTTTTCACTAGCACGAGAATAGTGAAGCCTATCAGTTGTCCAGGGAAACCATGCCTTTGTATTCTTTGCTCTTTCCTCCCACAATGCTGCCACCTCTTCAAAGGATGGTCCCTCTGTTTTTGGAAGAGTTACAAAGACAAAAATGATAGCCAGCACAGACACGCATGTAAACAGGAAAAATGTCCCAGATGTTCCTAATAAACGTGCCAGTGATAGGAACGACTGCGTAACAAGAAGATTTGAAATCCAATTTGCAGTTGCTGCGATTCCTCCACACACACCCCTATATTGTGTACGGTAAATCTCAAAATTGACTGTCCAAGGAACTGGCCCCATTCCAGGGGAAAATGCCACAATGTACAATACAAGGCCAACCAATGCTAACCAACCGTACTGGCTTGGGCAAGTTTGTGTATACCATGATCTAGAACTACTAGTGCAGATACCAGCGACAGTTGCATTGTAAATTAAACAGCTACCTGGTTCCATCTGCAATAATTGCAAATGATGTTAGTATAGATCCTTTGGGACTAGCATGCTCTCCTTAGGTGTTTGTTATTTTTAATTACACTTGAAATTTTGAAGTTCAACACAATAAATAGATACCTTATTTTCAGGAGCAACACAAAACCCGCATGATGCATGTAAGCAGTCAAGGTAAGAGAGAGATCTAGATATACTTTGCTCGGTCTGCATGGCTGAAAGTATCCTCTGGTCTTATGACATTGGGTGAGTCAGTTGTGGTCATGAAGAACCCCACTCATAGCAAAAGTAAGGCTATTGTTACACCAATCAAGCTGGATAGTGCAAGCCTTCTTCTTCCTGATCGGTCTATCAGTAGGATGCCAGCAATTGTGCCCAATACATTCACACCAGCAACAACTAATGACAGTATTAAGCTGTCCTATGAGAGGCAAATCTTGCCAGCTCCATGATAGATGGGCTATAATACATCACAGTATTAATACCCACTAACTGCTGAAAAAGCTGCATCCAACAACGTAATCACCAAATGAGCAAAAATATACGTCAATGCCATCAAGGATAATCCACATAACTGAATAGTATGCTTAACCACAGTTGAAGTAGACCATATGATGGATACAATTCATATCAGTAACACTGACTAGCCAAATCATTATTGTTCACATAGTCATGATTTTTGTGACAGCAATGCATGCAGTACAAGTAACTGAAAAGGAATTGAAGTTTTCATCCCAAAGGGAATAAGATGATTGTTGTTAACAAAGAAACCCTTCTAGCCAGTCATAGAACAAAGTAAGAAAATGTATTATTCATACATATAAAAAATGAAACGGATATATAGGGGGCACTATTACTGAAATTAGCTTCAATAAACTTAGTAACTAGCTACAAGAATACTCCTTCAATGCAACAGTTCAAACTTTTCATGAAATTAGCTTCTCATTCTACAAATTTTGCAAAAGCTAAGAAAAGAAGAATATCCTTAACAATCCAAAGGCTACAATATCATTGATGAAACTTTAATTACCCTGGCGATGATAAGCCTTCCTGGAAGATTTGTGGGTAGAAGAAGAACCAAGGGTTAGCGCAAGCTCAGGATGCCCTTTCTGCGCTTCCCAAACATTTATACGGTTCGATACCATCCCTTGCTCTACATTGGCATCCGCTCTCAAGTATCCGGTCCCAACATGCTCCCAAGGCGTCGTGGAAGTAATCCCTTCATCAATTATATTCAAGGGTATGAAGGATGAATCACTCATGTTTTAATTGCCTCTTATGCTTGCAGAAACCCCAACGTTCTTTGAGACGATTGAGTTATAAGGTGCATCAACATCTTGAATCGAAAACCCGGATTCGAAGTTCGAATGGCCCATACCCTGAAACGACCAGGAAGCCGATACTAGAGGCCTAATGATGAGAGGAGTCAATGGGGGAGTGACGGGCGCACTACCATGCCCACTGGGGATGATTTGCAGTGGTGGCAATGGCCTTCGAGTGGCCAGTCTGTTGCTACCCAAACCTTTCAACCATGGAATCAGAGAAGCCTTTTCAGATTCATAGGTCGCCGCAACCACTGGTGGAGACGAAGATATCGTACCTGTGGGATCCTCGCACCCTTCATAGATAAAATAGCATGACAAAATTAAAGAGGGAAAACTATACTGAATTCTTGGGTAGGTCATGTTAAACTTACGGGTCTGTAGGTTGTTCCATCTGGGTGTACAATCCAGCCAGCCTCGGTACAGAGAGCCTTGAGAACTTCATTGCTGTCGTAGTGCTTTGGAAGATTGTAATTTCCAAGTCCTGTAAAGATCTTTGCTGGTTTCGCTCTTCGCCTTCTCTCTCGTTTAACCTCATATTTGGGCGGCTCTCACCTATGAAGTGTAGTGCCCCATATCCAACACAACACAGAGGTTACTTCAGGATGTATTGAGATGAGAGGCAATTGTTCAATATCCAACACAGAGGTTGCTTTAGGATGCTCTTGAGATGAGACGCAATTGTCCAATATCCAACACAACTAACTAAAGATAGGTTAGTAAGAAAATACTAGAAGCACGAGCAGGACTTGCAAATCTATCAAATCTGATGCTGGTCAATCTGACCACCATTATGGTAACTGTTAGTCATTAGAACACAAATATTTAGATGCTACATTTGTAAGTTTGAAGTCAGGTTTTATTTTTATTTATTTTTTATTATTCTTAATCAGTGGCAATGATAAAAATAGTCACATCATGCATTCTCTACCAATAGGAGTTTCACATTCATTAATATATTGATAACTTTATTACCACTTTATATACAACTTATTACTAATGATATTTTTATTACTTAAAGATAATATATAAGAATGGGTGGGAAGAAGTAAAGGACTTTTATAAAACAAGTGATTTTATTTTTTTATGAAAGTTTAATATATAAGGATGATTTTTTATGAAAGTTTAATATATAAGGATGAGTATTTTGTTTTTAGTAGAGATAATGAAAATTTGAATAAAAGTATATATTTTAGATAATTAATATATGAGGTGAATGGAAGTTTTTGATATGGTAAAAGAAAGTGGCAAATAATAAACACTAGAGTGTAAGTTGGTATAATTGGTATAAATGTTTATATATATATATATATAGATTGTATGTTGATTTTTGAAAAAGTAAAGTTTATATAAAATACAATTTATTAGAGTGTATGTTGGTATATATATATATATATATATATATATATATATATATATATATATTGATTTTTGAAAAAGTAAAGTTTACATAAAATACAATTTATTAGAAAATTTTATTTAAAATGATGTATAGTTTATATATAAGATATTGAAATTCAAGTAGAATATAATATATTTGTTTAATATTATTTTATAGGATTAAAATATAGATAGAGAAAGATGTGTTAAAAGAAAATGTTGATTTTTTTTAATATAATTTGGATAGTTTAGATATAAGATATTGAAATTCAAGTAAAATATAACATATTTGTCTAATATTATTGAGAATTTTTTTATCTAAAAAGTTGTTGAAACACATTTAAATTGGAGTCGAAGTAGGGAGGATATTTTATGATGAATATGTGTTGGTGGATGATAAGAAGATAGGAAAGCCTTACTAGGTTAGGTGGCTACATAAATCTTGTATAAGGTCATTATTTATATTAGTTAGTATTATTTGCATAATGTGTATTTTGAATATACAAGATTTACAATTTTAATTTAGAATAAAAATACAGACACAAATTTTAATGATTACATAGTTTTAGACAACATAATTATACCAATACTATTACATTGTCCATTTCAAAAATAGTCTGTTCCTCAGGCTGAAGTTTAATGGGGCAAGGCCTTAAAATGTAATGGGTTATCGGGATGTTTCGAACAAAATGTAAGGAACTTTAATTTCCATTGAGGCCAACGCCTCGGCCTGGGGTAGTTTTGTCTCTTTGCAGTGCATTGTCAAATTTAAACATCTTAAAGCATTTTTCTGTTCTGATGCAATCTCTAAAACAAAGTTAACCCTCTTAACCACACAGACAAGAAACAAATAACTACAAGTCGGAATCAAGAGAAAAACCGTATGTATGTATTGGAAAAGCAGAGTGGTCACCGGTGGAATGACGAAAAGCTCCTGTACTGTAAAATTGATGTGATTTGCCAATGTTGTAAAATCCAAAGCCAAAAGCAAAATAAAAAAATAGTAATCCAATTAAACATGTTAATGTTATTAATCTGATCTAATTTTATTCATTTATAATTTTTTAAATCTTAGTTCAATAATTCCCAACTTACGAATTTTTAATTGCTAGGATATTAATTGGCTCAATCTTATCCATCAATAAATTGAGTACTGGACACCATTAAGAATATTCGCATGAGTTAAAAAGAATTGTGTAACTAAAAACATATATTTAAATAGAATTTTGTAACTAAAAACATATATTTAAATAGAGTACTGGACACCATTAAGAATATTCGCATGAGTTAAATAGAATTGTGTAACCGAAAACATATATTTAAATAGAATTTTGTATCTAAAAACATATATTTGAGTCGAGAATATTCAGTTCTGTGTCTTAACGAGACCAACTATGACAGAATACAGGAGCTTGGTGTACATTAGATTTTAAAGTTGAGTGCTACATGCATTGTCAATTTTAAATGTTGCAAGTTGCAGCATCCAGTTTGAATGGTAGCCCGTTCTGTCAAGTAGCAGCAGCTAATTTCAAAGGTGCCCTCTATGTCAACTAATGTCAACTAGTGTGGTTGGCTGGGAGTGAAAGGTGTGTTTTTAAATCATATGAGATATTGCATAAAGCCCTCATTTTTATTTATGGAATTTGGATATGATTCAACATAACTAGTTTCTACAGCTTTATTTTTACCAAAAGTAGTCTACAAAAGGTCCATCCTTTACACAACGTTTACATCAGTGACATTTATGAGTTAGGCTCGTTACCAAAGGATGGGAGTTAGGTTGGGAACCTAAGGCTGATGCTCATAACCCGCTCCTCCACCAATTGACATCTGGTGACTGAATGTAGCAAACTGCTCAACTGCTTTATAACATATCAATCTTCTAACGTCACAATTTGAATTTTAAAGTTTTTCCAAATTCTGTCAAAGTTTAATTATGAGGTGAAGGAAACCCCCACTGAAAACTACATCGTGGGAATCATCCATGGATAGTTGAACAATTGAGTAAGAAATTTGAATGTAACTGTAGATTGAATTGAGTTTCAATCTTTTGAAGTTAATGCTGGTTATCAATTCCGAAGAATAACTCTATTCAACTTAGAAAAATAATTTATTTGATGTTTATTGTTTTTTTTAAGAATAACTCTATTCAACTTAGAAAAATAATTGATTCGATGTTTATTGTTTTTTAACGAATATATATGGAAATAACAAAATCGCAAATATATTCGTTCAAAATAAGAAATAACTGTTGGCATTCATGACATAAGATATGTGAAACAAAATTCATTGGTTGAGATAGACTATTTTTGAAATGTAATTAAACTAAGTTTTTTAATTAGTTGAACAAAATTCATTAGTTGAGGATAGACTATTTTTGAAATGTAATTAAACTAATTTTTTTAATTAGTTGAGGACAATGTAATTAAACTGCCAGAAATAGAAGCGTGGAACCAAACCGCGAAGTGCAAAATACTCAATGTTAGCTTACCTGCTTACAGTATTTTGTCGAGCCTTCTTCATTCTACAGAGTTTTATTCATCTAGATTTTATGTAAGTGAAGATACTCTTTTGAGACTAAATCTACTGTGATAGGAAATTTCAATTTAAAATACAGATTTAGTTGGATGAGAGATTTAATTGGATCTCTCTCATCCAGGACGTCCAAAAGGTTCTGGCACAAAAAATAAAAAAAATCAGATCTTAGAGGCGACAGGCCCAAGGTTTGACCATCTAAAAAATTGAAGGAGAATAAAGTTTAAATATCAAATTACATTTAAGATTGAGGTCCACTTTTAATTACCATGATAGCTCACTAACTACTCTTACGACTATGGACCTCCCACAGTTAAACCTTGTAGACGAATAGAGGAAGAGGGAGGTGATTGAGAATAAAAGAATAATAGAGGAACACAGAGGGAGGTGATTGAGAATAAAAGAATAATAGAGGAACACAGAGGGAGGTGATTAAGTGATGGTAAAATCTAGATTGAATTCTCTTTTTCCAAGCTACTGCCATAATCGTCGTCAGGAATATAGCCTCCTTCGGCATGGTCGGATCAACCTTTCAGTAATAGTTGTTGCGGTCGCTTTAAAACTATTCTATTTCCTTTATACACTGTAAAACAACAATACTACCACTGAAACCAACCCTAATATAACAAAAAGGCCCCAGAAGTGTTGAACATGAAGTTGGATGGTTCCCAACTGATCACTATGTTTGCTGCAATCACCGTCATGGTAAGGAAACCATTGATTTTGCAAAGTATGCAGTTGGCCGTTCTCTGATAGCTCTAGTATTCTGATGGAAATTTCCCTTACCACTTCATAATGCATGCGATCAAACGCCTGCCCAAAGCAGTCTTTTGTAGTCTTGGCTAGACTAAATGGTTCTCAAAAAGTGGACCCGCCGCTACCCTTATTACAAGAAGAGAAGACCAAGTTGCTGGATAAGGATCAACAGTCCAACCAATCTGCTTGAACAATTTTGTTGTACTGGGTCCCTATAAAGGTTTTATATTGCTTAGCTGTAGATGGATATCTGGTTAACGAAGATAAACCGATTGTCTAGTATTAAGAGTCCCTCCTTAAAGATTGCAACAAACAATTTGAGGAGTAGAGGTTAAAAATTCTTCTTCCATGCTGTTAAAATTTATTTGATTAGGTAGGGTTCAGAAAGTAGAGTAGATCAGGAGTGCGAAACGAACCATATGGAACTTGAAACAGTTCGGTAGGTATGGTAATTAGCTTGTTGTCGAACTCTGTTTTCATGTAAGTTGTCACATGCAGTTTTCTCTCTCTTTTTTTCTGTGCATCCAGCCAAGGACGGGCAAGTTCCTGGATTACTCGATGGCATGGGATTAGTTTAACCAAATGTCTGAATTTTAGAAGTGGTGCCAAGTTAAATATTTGATAGATTTGTTTGACAATTTTAAACGTGTGCATAGGTCATCAGCAACTTGAAAATGAAGTGCAGCCTTAATTTTTATCATTATTTAAATTTGTTGTTAGCTATATGCATTTCTCATTTAGCTTGTAAAATTGAGTATGGTTTAAATTTTAACAGAATCTGAGATTCAATCTGACCGTGAATTTCTTGTCACTTGAAATTTAAATGACATTCTTAGGTATAACATTGTAAGAGAACTTAAAAGATGCACCTCAAAGTTTTGTACTTAATCTTTCTAAAACTTGGGTTATATATTGTTCCAGCTGATGCCCCGTATCCTGTGCATAACTTAGAGCGGCTTTATTTTTCTGAATGATCCCAATTAAATAAATTGCATAATTTAATATGCATAAAAAATTTCGGATCATAGTATCAATCGCACACTAGATAAATATTAAATAGTGGAAGAAAAAAATAGTTTCACACATATACACGTAATTTCCTTCAAACTCAACTTGTCATTCAACAAATCAAAGCTTATAAGGCAACCTCTATAGCTACTAAAACCTAGCAGTTGCATGGTAAGAAAATCCACTCAACTTGAGGTGTACATCTTGCATGGAAACTAAGAAACATACAACTATATGGTACTATATGGATAGCCCCTTATCTATATTTGAATGTACCGACTGGCGCACGGGATTTAGAGTTTCGATGCCTCTGGGTGCATATCTTCACATTGTTACTGATTACGGGATTTTCCGTATGTTCTAAAGTACGAGAAACAAACATCTTTTTATTATTATTCCACAAAAAAGTCGATGTTGGTATTTTATACTGACACTTTCACACATTCCTTGAATGACATTAATTCTTTTGATATAATTACAGCAAAGAGCAGGAAGATGCAATACTAGGACTTGAGTAGCTATAATGTAAGAAAGTAGTTCAGGTCTTATGAAACTGAGGCCTTGTTCTTTTTGGTCTCGAATTTGCGCCATATGGTCTTGTAAGTTGCATAAAAAATGAAAGCTTGGTGTCTTTTAAGTGTTGGTCCTAAACGTCGAGCTGTCAGAATAGCCGATAATTTGCTGTATAGCACGAATACAGAACTCCAATAACAAAAAGCCAGGACACAACCAATATGTCGGCCATAACAGTCCGAATATCATCTACTCTCCTGATTCAATTTTCAATTAGAACCATACGATTTAAACCGAAAAAAAAGGAATACAATCCAGAATTTTGCGATATAGAAAAATTAATTGCAACTTACCCTGATCGCTGAACCAAGTTGAAAAACCAAACCTGCACACAAACCAACCTTGGTAAATACAGTGCGTTTTTGAAGCCGTTGCATTGCCGCCTTGACTGTTTTGTACATATAAAATAGGTCATGGACTAAATTGTTACTTACCACAATACGTTTCCAAATTGCTTGCTTGGTTGCTTCTTTCTGCGCTCCAAGAGATAGATCACCATTCCTCTGGAGAAGAAAAACCCCGTTGAAAAAAGAACAGATTCGAAAAGCCATGCCTAAAGCAGAGCAAATCTCACACAAAATCACAGGTTGTTTATGAAAAACTATTTGATTTGTTACAACAAGGGCTCTCGCAGAAATCTGACTATGTATTAAGTATCCTCTTCCAAATTCACACAGAATTAGAATTAGAATTGGGTGGAAAATTCGATAAAACCTAGTACTAGGGCAAGGTTACCCGCTGCGACTGCACAGGTGCCATTCCAAGGAATTTTCTCGGTCATAGAGAATCGAGATCCCTCTGCTATGCATTTAATAGAGGGCATTACAACCCGAAAAGACATTTAATACTCTCTGGTTGGAGTGCCATAAAGCAGCATGCAATAAAGCATTTGTCACAAATTTCACTTAACATCACCTTTGAATTTCGGGATAACATTCTACCTGGAACCGATCTTGTAACCTATCATGCAATGATATCTAATGGAGTGCACACAATAAATGATGAATGACAGTTTCGTAGAAATTAAACTTTGCAATCAAGGTTGAAGTATTTTTTAATTTTTTAATTTTGACTAAGATAAAATTAGTCAAATCATACCCTATAATCCAATGGAAGTCTAACACATTTGAAAATAATAATTATTAAAAAATTCAACAAATCTTTATTTTCTATAAACTTTAGCTATTTATATAGCTATTTTATGCCACTGTACAAATTATTAGACCACATAGGAACATATAGTCTGCCTACTGCAAGGACTAAAAAATAAAAATAAAAAACACAATAAGCAATTAGATTTAAAAACAAACACTTGAAAAAGAAGAAAACACAACCTATTTTCATACAACTAAAAGAGCCCAACCACGTGTTCTCAAAATGAATAATATCAAAGAGAAATGTGATTCCAAATTTTAGCAACTCAATTACAAGAAAATATTTCCTTTCTAAAGAATCATACTGGAATAATACCAAAGAGAAAAGTGATTCCCAATTTTAGCAACTCAATTACAAGAGAATATTTCCTTTCTAAAGAATCATACTGAGACAAAATCATGTGGCCACTTTGGTGCCTCAAGTGGTTTATTTCCAAATTATCCAAGGAGCCTAAAATCAAATACTTCAAGAAGCATGGGCTAATGTATCCCGAAGGAATACATAAGATAGATCCTCAATTTTTTTTCCCGCGAAAAAAAGCATACTATCGATATTTAATAACTGAATCAAATAGTACATAATGAAGTCACTGGAGTACAATCATCCCAAAATAAAACCATATAGCATGATTTTCAGTTCCAACTAATACAAAAAGACTAATGCCTTATACCAACATCTCAAAAAGCCTAACAACAAAATATAACTTAATCATAGAAATATAAAGATCCATAATCCAGAACCGTCTGGTCAAAAACTTCTTCCCAAAAAAGAACCCCTTCATCTCCCTCCAAAGTCTGCTTCGATAACAGGTCTTCGTGGGAGTTGAATTCTCGATAAATATGCTGGAGTATGAAGTTTTTGAAGTTTTTTAGCTCGTTCTGGATCCTGCTGCACCAGTTTGTCAAGTGTATGACCTTTAGTCCATATTCACCCATAGCCCATTTAATAGTCACCCGGAAGTCACCATAAATCCTAATCTTTGGCAAACCGAAATGATTAGCAACTCGTGTGACACACCATAATGCCAATAATTCTGCCTTCATATTATTACCTCTGTCACAATTCATACAGAGAGTGAAATAGTGATCCAAATTGAGGATTATAACCCCATCAGTGCCACAATTCCCCAGATTTGTTGCCCCATCAAAGAAAAGAAGAGGATCATCAAAAATAAGTTGAAAGTTCCCAATGTTACAATGAACAGGTTCAAGTTCCATCCTATGGAATTTCAAATAGTGACAAAGAGAAGCATTATAAACACAATCTAGAATTGGGTGATAATTATCAAAGATGGCCCTGTTTTGTGCCATCCAAATGGCCCAACAGACAAAAAATGGTAATGTGGCGTGTTCTTTTTCAATGGAAATCCAAGTGTGTAAACAATCTTCTAAGAAAGCACCAGTCCAATTTACTGAGAAGTTGAAATTTAGGATAAACTTTTCCCAAATTTTCTTTGTAAAGGAACAGTGGATAAAAAGATGAATGGCACTTTCAGAAGCTTCCCTACAGAAAGTACACTGGCTGGGGCCAATCCATCCTTTAAGCATTAAGTTGTCCCAGGTTTTGAGCCTGTCCAGTAAAAGAAACCATAGAAAACACTTTAGCTTCAATGGGAGATGCCAATACCAAATGGATTTATACCACCAATTAATGGGATAAATACATCGACGCCTGATCATGAATGTATAAGCCATGCTAGCAGTCACCTTCCCCATCGATTCATTGCCTGCCCAGATAACCAAATCCTCTTCACAGTTCAAATGGATGCCATCCCCATTTAAAGTATTTATATAGTGGGTCCATTCTGTAGCAAACTGCCCTGTCAGTTGCAGATCCTCCAGTTTAAGCCAATAACCCTGTACATTATTGACAACAATTGAATTTAAGGTATAAAATCCACCATGCCTTAAAATCTCAAGTAATTGGTCAGACAATTTGTAGCTGTCGTTTAAACCAACAATGGGGTCTGTACCAATAGCCACCTCTAAGCCATTTCCAACTTTCCAACAGAGTTTGTCAGCTAGCCAGCAATAAACTTTTAGAAACCCATTCCAGATAGGAGAAGTACCTCCGACCACCTTGTTTGGCCTCCTCAACCAATGAGACGTAGGAATTTTTACATGCTTTCGATGTATAATAGTAGACCAAAGAGAGTTTCCCAAAACAACCCTCCAAAGATTCTTCAGTCTCAAATCAGCACTGGAAATAGATAGATCTTTTATCCCCCAGCCACCTACAACAGTAGGCAATGAGATTTTTTCCCAACCAATCATGGATAGATATGAGTCCTTCAAACCTCCCGTCCATAGGAAAGAAAACATAAGTTTCCTGAGCGTATTCAGCACCAAACATGGAACAGGAAGAAGAGAGAACCAATACAACGGGGTTCCTGTCAGCACAGACTTCACTAAGGTAAGTTTTCCACCAATAGACATAAGGCGATAAGTCCAATGTGAAATTCTAGCCTCAAACTTTTTAATAAGCCAGTGCCAATCTTTGACCAAGTATCCGTTAGGTTTAAGATGATACCCCAAATAAGTAAACCCATCAATGAGTTTGCAATAGTTATAAGGCAGAACAACATGGATAAACCTTAGTGTATTCTCATCAACCAGATTCTGATATAAACAAGACTTTGAAATGCTTACCTTCATACCAGACGCTCTACAGAAAAGTTCAATGATCCCCTGATATGACTGCCATTCCTCCAAGGTAATACCAGCCAATAAAATGTCATCTACAAACAGAATGTGGGAAATAAATAAATCTTTTTCAATTTTCATCCCTTTGATCCTGCCTTCTGTATGAGCCAACTTGATCAGTCTGCTCAAACCATCAATAATCAAAAGAAATAAAAGTGGGGACATGGAACAACCTTGGCGTAGCCCATGAGAACAACTGAAAAATGAGGTTGGAGCACCATTCACCAGAACAGAGAAGTTCATGGTTTCCACACACACCATAATCCATCGAATAGCTGGAGTAGGAATACCAATCTGGATCAATACAAGTTGCAGAAAAGCCCATTTTACTCGATCGTATGCTTTTTCTAAGTCCATTTTCAATAAAATTGCTCGCATCTTCTTACATTTGATAGAGTGCAATAATTCCTAGGTAATGCCCACAGCATCATGGATTTGACGATCTTGTAAAAAACCAAATTTCTCCAATGTGATAAACTTTGACAACACGGGCTTTAGGCGACTAGAAATAATTTTTTAGACCACCTTATAAACAAGGTTGCATAATGCAATAGGATGGAAACCACCAAAGGACTTAGGATCAGTAACCTTCGGAATCAAAGTGATAAAGGTTGCATTTAAAGCTCCTGAGATAAAACCCTGCCTCCTGGTAAATTCTGCCATCTCCAGAATGTCACTCCCCATCATATCAAAGAAATGCAAAAAGATCTCGATCGACCAACCGTCCAGCCCAGGACTCTTTTCCTTTGCAAATGATTTTAGAGTACTTTCCACTTCTTCCAAGGTGATTTCCTTATAGAACTCTGTAGCCTCCTCCTCATCAAAGAACCTGGGATAGAGTCTAGCAACCCTAAGCTGTGACATTAAATCACATCCATGATCATCAGAGTATATGTTACAAAAATTGTTTTTAGCCAAAGACTGAAGATTCACTTCCCCAGTCACCTCATTACCACCCCCATCCAATATTTTCCAAATAGTGTTCTTGTTTCGTCTAGAAGAGGCATAAGAATGAAAAAACCATGTATTCTTATCACCAAATTTTACCCATAATGCCCTGCTTTTCAATCTCCATTCCATCTCCTCCTTTAAATGAATACCCTCTGTCTCGGCTTCCATATTCTTCAACAGATTAAAGCTTTGACAGTCTAAAGGAGCTTCCAAATTATAAGAGTACAGAGTTTGCAAATGAGATGCCACCAAACATAAATTCTATATGTTAGACATTTTCTTTTTCTTAATCCAATGAGTGACCTTACCCTTAAGTTCTCATAGCTTCACACACAGCCGGTCCACAGGATTTAGGTCCCCATCAAATGTTAAATTCAACCAGGCATTTTTCACAAAAAGAACAAAATCCTCATTTCTAAGCCAAGAACTATCAAATTTGAAAGGATAATTTCGATTTAGTTCACAGTCATCCATCATAAAGAAAATAGGCCAATGGTCCGAAATTTTGCTCGAGCCAACCCATGACCGATATCTGCTACATGCTTCCATAAAAGGCCTTTTAATAAGAAACTTATCCAATCTTTTGAGTATACAGTCCCCTCCACCTCTGCCATTTGACCAGGAAGGGGCAAAAGGACCTGTACAGACATCAATAAGATCATTCTTAATTAGGAAATCAGAAAAGTAGTCAGCCAATGAATCCAATTTTGCATCTCTCCCCCATATTTCCTGCGATATTCTGGTAAAATTAAGATCCCCGGCCACAATGATATTATCCCGGTTCAAAATGCCAGAAAAGTGTAAAACATTCCAGAACTGAATCCTATTTTTGTAGGGGGCATAACAGTTCAAAATAGAGAAAGGTGTGTCATCAGACCTGCGCAAATCCTCCATCAAAATACCCCAGTCCGTTTTGTATACCAAAAAATTATAAAATCTAGGATCCCAAGCTACTAATATCCCACCCGACATCCCAATAGACCTCAGAGTAGAGGCTTCCCATCCCCCAAGTAGCCTAGTAATTTTTGTGACAGCTGATAAATCATCAGTCATAGTTTCCTGCAAAAGTAGTACCCCTGGACGAGTAGTAGAGATTAAGTCAGCTAGGGCCCTAACTCATGTAGCCCTACCCAACCCACAAATATTCAGAGAGAAAATAGACTGCAGGAAACCCTATCCACAGGGGAAATTGCTCTAAGGTCCCCAACAACAACAGTGTTCTCCAAAGCCCCATCCTCCACATCAATCCTGTTAGAAACATGAATATAACACACCTCCATAATCTCATCCAAACCCCCTTTTTTACGACCAGGCTTTCGGGATTTCTGAATGGTCACATTTTGGAATCTCGCAGTGTTCACAGATTGAACTGAAGGATTGGGTAATGGGTTATTTGAAAAAATAGGTAATGGGGTAAGGGCAACAATGGATTCAGAATCCCCATACCTAGCTTCCCTAATAAGGTTTTCCCCTTCAGAATTTAAACAAATGTCATCATCCCCCTCCAGTCTCAACAATCCCCCCCCCTCATCACTGGAAACCTTACAAGTAGGACTTTGACTTGTCAAAGGATGTGATTTCGAAGCAGGACCCACAACCACCAAGTCAGCATTCACACCAAAAAGATCCCGGCAAGCATGTGATTTATCAGATTCGGTTGCATTTACAACCCTACCAAGGGTATCATCACAGTTCTTCAAATTTAACGACAAATTTGAGTCATAAATCAAATTAAGGGCATCATCCGGTGTCTCAACAAAATTATAAGAAGGATGAGCATTTGACTTACCCTGTAAAACTAGCTCTTTCAAAGCAGCGGCGGTCGAAACCCTACCAGACGAGGTCCTATCTACAGGGAAATCCAATGGAAGAACAGCACGAACCGGTGCAGTTACACCTGGACAATGAGCCTTAACATGCTCGGTTTCATGACACAAAAAACACCTAAAAGGAATCCTGAAATAATCAAGTTTCTGCCTCCAAATCTTGGAGCCCCAGACCAATTCCACCTCTTCAGAAAACCCTTCACCATATCAAAAGCAACCATAACCTTGTCAAAGCATCGGTCATATCCATAAAGAGAACGGCTATCCAGGTGAAAAAATTTCCCAACTGTGTTGGCAATGCCAATCAGTATTTGCTCCATCCAAAGTTCAATGGGTAATCCTGGTATAAGAAGCCAGAGATGACAGGAATTTTGCTTCTCCGAAAGAGGGTCGAAGGCCAAATGCCATTTTTTTAGGCAAAAGGATCCCTCTTTAAAACACCAAAAGCGCTTAAGTATCATCCCAACATGACCAGGCTTCGAATAGATAAACAATATCAACCATTGACAAGTTGCGACACCCTCGGCATATCCCCCAAGATTGGCATCCAGTTTTTACGAACCCACTCTAGGAGCTCCGTTTGATCCCCAGATGTGAACTCCAGACGACCCACGATCGCCCGAGTCGCCAACATTTCAATCCGATCCAGGTTTGTTTCCAGAGGGATAGTGAAGCGATCAATGCCCTCTCGAACTTTTTGAGCCTTCACCTTCCGCTATCTTCTCCCTTTTGCCCCTCTGTATCTGGACGGCCAAACCCCATCATGGCAGCTCCCATCCTCATAGTTCTTAGGGTTTGGTGAGTATTCAAGTATCGGACGAGTAGGAACCTTATCGTGTAATACATCTCTTTCAACAGAAAGGGAAGCATATACCGGGCTAACATTATGGTGACCCATAAAATCGACACCCGTCCTGACCAAAACCCCACCAGTGGGTAAAATGTAACGTACAAGTAGAGTGCAGTTGTCCACCACAAACCCAAAAAAATATGAAAAATAACCTACCTCCAAAAATGGAAACTAACCCCAGATCAACAGATAGCCAACACCACAAAAGAAGACACCACCACTCGAATATAGAGACCACTAAAAATGATAAAAAATGATGGAGGAGCAAAGAGAAGTAATCAGGAAACGACAAATTTGAGAACAATCATCGTACACCAGATTCCCACTTTTTTTATACTTGCCTGGTACTAGGATGGTTTGGATGAACCATCTTGACTCCAAGTTGATGAGCGTTCAAGAAAATGTCACTCCTACCATTCTCTTTCTGTAGGAAAACCAGTAAACCCTAGCCGCCATCGATCCCCCACCTCTCCCACAAATAGTATGATAAGATAGATCCTCAATTATAGGAACTTGATGACATGAGGGTTTTAAAAAAAGTACACAAAATAATTAACATTACACGGACATAGACACACACATCCACTCTAATTTTTGAATATCCCTAAAAGAGACTAAAAGTGACTTCATGAAGCATGCACTCAAGAGTCTTAAAAGTAGAGGGGTAAGGAACTTGTTTATTGCAAGAACACTGTGATGGGAATACAAAAAAACACCATAAGCAATTGAATTCAAAAACATGCACTTTGAAAGCAAAAATAATGCAACTATTCTAGTTTACAAAGTGACGCATTTTTTAATGGGATAAAAGAACAGGTTACCACCCAAACCCTCACTTCTTGTAATAAAGTCCCAAATCCCAAGTAAAACCTTGGAGGAACTAATAGGGTCTACCCAATGTCACTGTGGTGTCACCGCAATAGCACACTCTCTCACTTTAGGCCAATTCTCCTTTGGCACAGTCAGGGTATCCCTATAATAGGATCACTAAATATATGCAATATAGGCTCAAGATACAATGGAGAAGTAGATTTAGCAAAACAAAAATTGTAAGATAGATTTTAATAAAGTGATGGGTGGACCAAGACTTGTGCCAATTCATTGGGAAAGTGGAGTTAAGGGATATAACTAAGAGGGTTATTTTCTTATGTGAGTAGGAAAGGATGGAGTATGAATGAACATGCTACAAAAATTCTATCTTTATGTCCACTAATTAGGATGGACCTTAATAAATGAAGACCTCCAAACATGCATGAAAGGTGAGCTCATGAAAGGATAAGAAAGATGGTGGAAAATTCTAATTATTAAATGAAGATACACATAGTCGCTTTCAACAATGTACCCAAAGACATATGAATAGTAATAATATATAATCAATATATTCTAAATAAGGAACAAAGTAACTTGGATTATCCTTAACATTCAAGATATTCAACTAAGTTGTAAGCAATACTCTTCCCCACCATGACCACGCAATGGAGAGATAAAATACTTATAAATATTTGAGCTCTTTCTCCCCTACAGTAAAATATCAATTAGTAGAATTTAGATCCACTTTATTTTCCACGAAAAATACTAGATGAACCCATTCACCATGTGAAAAATACCCTTCAAGAAGAACCCTTTTTTACCAAGAAAAAATAAATATTTATGCCATTTGTCCTCTTTCTCCATCGAACACTCTCCTATACATGTCTTCAATAACCATATCCAATAAAATATGATATTTTGCAAGTTAAATGAAAGGGAGAGATTTCCAAAAGCAGTGAAAATATGCCAAGTGTTGTCTTTATAATGAGGGTGCTCTCCAAGAAGTCCACTTTTACAAACAAATAATGTAAAATATTCAAGGGATACGTGCAGCCTTGAGAAGTGTGCAATGGGTATTTTTTACCACATTAACTAGTCCATAATATAAAATAATCAATGATAAGAGATGCACCCTTGAAAAAGTGTGTAATGAGACCACATTGACCAAGCCAGGATAATATTAAATAGTCCATGGAGAATTGTGCTATTGGGAAATGCGCTAAGGTAGTTATTCTTCTTGGATCTAGGACCTCCAAACAGATAAAAGAGTCTTACCAAATTTGAGTGCCCTAGATATATGTGTCAAAGTAGTTATATCTCCTTAATAAATGTACAAAATAGGAGCACCCTCCTAGATAAGGTAGTTATAGCAACCTCATGGGCTGGTGCAAGCTAATGCTGGCCACTCATGATGCGTTAGTCGCAATGGACTTCTAGAAAAATAGAAATATGAACGTCAAAAAGCTATATTAGAGCTACCTACACAACTTTTTGGAATATGGCGCAAGAAGATAAAACGTAGACAATCGGACAATCTTCCGGAATATATAAATATTATTGATGGAAATTAAGTATAACTCCCCAAAAATGGGGTTCTCCTAAGGTTGGTATGTTATTTTTTTAAGAAAACATAATGAATATGTTTGCATTAGCCCCCTGGTTCAGTATCCAAATGGTGGATTTTTGTTAAAAAAATTATATACAGTTGTAGATAACAGGCCGTTCTAGTGTGGCGTTATTTTTCCATATTTATTTATGTTAATTTTAATTTTTTTTTAATTAAGGAAGTCAACCCATCCCTAAAATGACTAGGTTGAGCATTAGCCCTTGATATCATGGTCTTAACATAATCAATCAACATTTTTATTTATTTTTAGGACATATGTTTTTGTGTGTACTTGTGCGGGTTCTTTTCCGTTTTCAAAATAGGTGAGCCAAAAAAAAGTTATAAACGGAAGAAATAACCTACGTTTTGTGTAAGATTGACGTTAGTGCAATTGAAATTAACTAAAAAATAGGAGCAAATAATAGTTTTCATAAAAAAGCACATATTCGAAATCTACACACATAGTTCTACAAGTGTGTGCAATTTCATTAGCAGTGGACAAGTGTAGCATATGCAGAATCATGCTCAAAACAGAAGAAGTTATAGAATAAGATGTATTTTTTTATATTATTATATGTATTTTGGCAACCCAAACCTAAAACCATAGCAGCCAAGTCATCCACCATGTTGGTGGGAAACGAATTACCCGCCAAAATTTAAAAACTAAACTACCGCATGTGCGTGTATTTAAAAAGCGCGTACGCGCAAAATGGCGTGTGCCCGTTGTTTTTAATACGCGCAAAATGGCCCGTGCGCGTTGTTTTTAATAAAGTTTGAAATTTGTCATAGTGATTAAATAATTTTATAAATTATGTATTTTTTGATAATTAATAATGTTTTAAATTGAATTAAATTAAATTTATATGATGATGAGGAGGAGGAGGATGATGGGGATGATGACGATGATGTTGATGATGATGATGAGGATGATAGGGATGATGACGATGTTGTTGATGATGAGAATGAGGATGATGATGATGATGATGATGATGACGAAGATGATTATGATGATGATGATGAGGATGAGGATGATGATGATGATCATATTCGTCATCATCAGCATCATCATCTTCATCTTCGTACTCATCTCCATCATCATCCATCATCTTCATCATCATCATCATCTTCGTCATCATCATCGTTATCAATGATGATGATGAAGAAGATGATGATGATGAAGATGATGATGATGATGTTGACGATGATCATGATGATTGAAAATGATGATGATGATGAAGAAGATGATGATGATGATGATGATGATGATGACGAAGAAGATGATGATGATGATGATGATGATGATGATGATGATGACAATGATGATGATATTGATGATGTTGATGATGATGATGATGAGGAACTGGGTGATGATCCGGATTTTATGAGCAGAACGAAATGAATACAGATTATTATCAGATGCTTAACACAAAATAACAGAGATACAGTAAAACTGGTTTCTATTCAATAAGGAAATAAGCTAGAACTGTAAAATGCAGCGGAAAACAAGCTTGCTGGAATGGTGGCGGCTTATCTCTAAGAAGAGATGTGACGGCTGCGCTCATTTCGCAAGAAGATGGTTACAATGAGGCTCTCAAGGCCTTTTACAATAAACAGGAATGTAAAAAACCCTAGACATCCAAAAACCTAACCCTAGGAGATGAAGCGCCAAAAGTCATGTGGGCCACGTTTGGGTAAGTTAGTACATCAACTTCCCAGGGTCGTAACTTTTGCATACGATCTCCGTTTGGGGCGCTCTGTAGCCCATTGGAAAGGTCTATCCGAGATTTACAACTTTCGAATGGGGCCAATTGGCTGCCTTCGGCATGCATTTGGCCACCCAAATTGCCAAAAAAGGTCGTTTAGGGCCTCAAAAT
This sequence comes from Larix kaempferi, assembly GCA_027924585.1. Classification (NCBI taxonomy): domain Eukaryota; kingdom Viridiplantae; phylum Streptophyta; class Pinopsida; order Pinales; family Pinaceae; genus Larix; species Larix kaempferi. The sequence goes on along the minus strand of BSBM01002204.1, from coordinate 8,925,895 downwards.
GGCCCCGGAAGTTCAGGACCCGAAAAACTGCTAAAAATAGTACAATACCAAAATTGCCATAAACATGTTTTGAGCCAGTTGGAAAGGTGGGTGGCCACCAATATCCACCTGGATCAATCCTCCCTCCTTAGGAAGCAATGGTATCCATTGCGTTGAGTTCCCCCATCAGATGAGGAAATTTCTGCTGAATTTGGCCTCGGGTGAGCCACTTGCCTTGGTGCAGAAGCTGCCCTGCTTTGACAACTCGATAAAGCTGGATCCTTTGATGTCGAGTGCCCTTGATCTGTGTGTCTGCAATATGATCACTGGATGCTTGTTGTAGGCAGTCAGGGTTGAGCTCTGTTGGTGTCAACTTCTCTGCTATCTCTGCGGTGTCTAATAGTGGTGGGAAATATGGCCGAAGGAGAGCCACGTTGAAGACTGGATGCAGACCCAGGAAGGGGGGAATGTTGAGCTCAAAAGCATTGTCACCCACCGCCTTGGTGATGGTGTACGGCCCATAACGGAGTGGGCGAAGCTTTCGATGGGGCCCTGTAAGGCATTCTTTCTGCAAATGCAACCAAACTTTGTCGCCCACCTGAAACTTATGTGGCACCCGATGTTGATCATGGCGCTGCTTGTACTTGGCATTAGACTTCTGTAGAATATCTTGAACCTGTTGGCGGATATGCTGGATCCATTCAATGAACCGGGTGGCTTTGTCAGCTTCTAGGGACGAGTCGGCCGAGTTGGTCGCAAGGGGAAGTGCAACATCCATGGGGCCCAATGGTTGGAATCCCAACCCCACCTGAAAGGGGCTGTGGCCAGTTGAGCTATGCAGGGCTCGATTGTAGCTATGTTGGACATAGGGGAGACTCTCATCCCATGTGCGGGGGTGTGTTGAATTTTACATGCGTAGGATATGTACGACCATTCGGTTGACGACCTCCGTTTGTCCATCGGTCTGGGGGTGGAAGGCAGTGGATTTGGTGAGCTTGGTATCCAGCAGTGACCAGAGGCTTGACCAGAATGAGCTGAGGAACCGACTGTCACGGTCTGAGATAATGGTTTGTGGGATACCAAAATGTACCCATACTCGTTCAAAGAAGAGCTTGGCAGTGGCTTCTGCTGTGATGTTCTTCTTGCAAGCGGCTAGAATTGCCATCTTGGAAAAGCGATCAACAACCATGAAAACACAGTCGTTTCCCCTCTTGGTGGACGGGAGGCCCGACATGTAGTCCATTGAGATGGATTCCCACGGCCTGTCAGGAGTAGGCAGAGGGGTGTATAGGCCCTGTTTCTTAGTGGTAGGTTTGGCAATAGCGCAAGCGGTGCAGGACCTGATATACTTGCCGACATCCTGTCGAAGTTTCGGCCAGTAGAAATGTTTCTACAACACTGCCACTGTCTTTTCGACGCCAAAGTGTCCTGCCACCCGACTATAGTGAGCTTCCCAAATCAGCTTCGCACGCTCGCTTGATGGAATGCAGAGATGGCCCAGATGACACAACAACCCGTCCTGAAGATGGAAATTAGCAACCACTGAGTTGGTGCCCAACATTTTATAGGTGGCGGAGAAGTCAGGGTCTGTCTCGTAGAGGTGAGGCCATCCGGAGGTCTCGTGGCCACAAGAGTCTAGCACCGTGGTAAGTGCCGCGACTGGAGGTCGACTGAGGCAGTCAGCAACTCGGTTGGTACTCCCTGTTTTATATTTGATGTTGAGGTGGAACTGCTGTAAATATGTTGACCACTTCTGATGGCGGTCATTCTGCAACTTTCCTTGGGTCTGCATGAACTGTAGTGGCTTGTGATCAGTGTGGATGACTGTCTCCTTCCCGAGAATGTAATGTCTCCACTGGCGACAGGCTTGTACAATGGAGTACATTTCTTTGTCATAGGTAGGGTACTTGCGGACAACATCTGATAGTGTCTCACTATGATATGCCACGGGGTGGCCATGTTGAGTGATAACGACACCCACAGCATAATCTGAAGCATCTGTCTCGATCTCAAAGGGATGTTGCAGGTTCGGTAATGAGAGTACCGGTGATGAGCACAAACGCTTCTTCAAGTCATCAAAGGCTTGTTGTTGGGACAGGCCCCACACAAATTTTGCCTTACCACCACCCCTGGTCACTTGGCTGAGGGCCCATGCGATATGAGAGAATCCCAGCACGAACCGATGATAGAAATTGGCGAGGCCCAAGAAGCTCCGAAGTTCAGTGAGTGTGGTTGGGGCTGGCCAGTCACGAATGACCTGGATCTTGGTTGGATCCACATGCACACCATGTCGATCAACGATGTAGCCTAAGTAATGGACCCTGTCCATGCCGAAGGAGCATTTTTCCAAGTTTGCATATAGTTTGTGCTTCCGCAAGGTGTGCAGAACCTGCTGAATATGCTGCAAGTGTTCCTCCCAAGTCTTGCTGTAGATGAGGATGTCATCCAGATACACCACTACAAAATTGATGGTGAAAGGTCGTAGGATATCGTCCATCATCCTCATAAAAGTTGCTGGAGCATTTGTCAAACCAAAAGGCATGACCAGCCATTCAAAAAGACCTTCTTTTGACTTGAAGGCAGTCTTCCATACATCTGTCTGTTCTATTGGGACCTGGTGGTAGCCAGACTTCATATCAATCTTACTGAAGTATTTGGCCCCCGTGAGCTGATCAAGGAGGTCGTCGATTCGGGGAATCGGGTACCGGTTACGGACTGTGATTTTATTCAGGGCCGGGTAATCAATGCAGAGTCGCCAGGTCCCATCTTTCTTCTGTCCTTTATTCTGTGGGTTGGGGCCGCCCTTTCCTGTCTTTTGCTGTGAAGGGTTCCCAGGCCCAAATTGCTGTGTCTTTTGTTTGATCTTCTGCTCGATTTTGACGGCATATCGGTAGGCCGCGCCCAAGGAAGAGATGTCCAGAAATTCCATTTCGGTCTGGATGTATCTATGCAAACCACCGCGATACTTGAGCACCAGATGTCGCTCTGAATCTTTGATACCCAGCTTGGTGCGCAAGGTATGGAAGATATTTGTGAACTCTGGCACTGCTTGGTCTCTTTCTTGTCGCAGTGTGGTCCATTTGGTATACAAATCGTCATAACTTCCAACAGGGTAGTATTGTTCCTTAATAGCATCCCTGAAGGATTCCCAGGTGGCCGTGACTGAAAATAATGAGGCTTCTTCTGTGTCCTTTTGCTCACAGAATGTTTCCCACCAATCTTTGACATGGGGAATGGCTTTGAGGAGCGCAAAAGTAATCTTTTCTTTATTCGAAAAGTTATGGACAGAAAAATACCCTTCTAGTAGATTCAACCACTTATCTACAGCATCTGCGTCTATCTGTCCTTCAAATATAGGGATATCAAAGTTGATTTGTACCTTGAAGGGGGTGGCGCCTCCGCTCGAGGAAGATGCGTCGCTTGTTGGTAGTCGCCGAAGGATTTGCGCGAAATTATCCATCATCTCATTCCTCTGCTGCGTGAGGGCTTCCTCAAGCAACATTTTGATAGGATCTCCTGTCCCGTCATCTTTCTTTTCTCCTGCCATGAGAGGTCGCTTGGGCGTGCGAGAGCTTTTGTCCTCAAGAGAAACAAGCTCGATACCCAATTCTTTGTACCCTGACCTCGTTGGGGACATGCATTAAGACAATAAGGAGCAGACCGCTCTGATACCACTGATCCGGATTTTATGAGCAGAACGAAATGAATACAGATTATTATCAGATGCTTAACACAAAATAACAGAGATACAGTAAAACTGGTTTTCTATTCAATAAGGAAATAAGCTAGAACTGTAAAATGCAGCGGAAAACAAGCTTGCTGGAATGGTGGCGGCTTATCTCTGAGAAGAGATGTGACGGGTGCGCTCATTTCGCAAGAAGATGGTTACAATGAGGCTCTCAAGGCCTTTTACAATAAACAGGAATGTCAAAAACCCTAGACATCCAAAAACCTAACCCTAGGAGATGAAGCGCCAAAAGTCATGTGGGCCCCGTTTGGGTAAGTTAGTACATCAACTTCCCGGGGTCGTAACTTTTGCATACGATCTCCGTTTGGGGCGCTCGGTAGCCCGTTGGAAAGGTCTATCCGAGGTTTACAACTTTCGAGTGGGAAGAAATGCATGCTAGGGGCAAGCATTTGGCCCCCCAAATTTCCAAAAAAGGTCGTTTAGGGCCTCAAAATGGCCCCGGAAGTTCAGGACCCGAAAAACTACTAAAAATAGTACAATACCAAAATTGCCATAAAGCTGTTTTGAGCCAGTTGGAAAGGTGGGTGGCCACCAATATCCACCTGGATCAATCCTCTCTCCTTAGGAAGCAATGGTCTCCATTGCGTTGATTTCCCCCATCAGATGAGGAAATTTCTGCTGAATTTGGCCTCGGGTGAGCCACTTGCCTTGGTGCAGGAGCTGCCCTGCTTTGACAACTCGATAAAGCTGGATCCTTTGATGTCGAGTGCCCTTGATCTGTGTGTCTGCAATATGATCATTGGATGCTTGTTGTAGGCAGTCAGGGTTGAGCTCTGTTGGTGTCAACTTCTCTGCTATCTCTGAGGTGTCTAATAGTGGTGGGAAATATGGCCGAAGGAGAGCCACGTTGAAGACTGGATGCAGACCCAGGAAGGGGGGAATGTTGAGCTCAAAAGCATTGTCACCCACCGCCTTGGTGATGGTGTACGGCCCATAATGGAGTGGGCGAAGCTTTCGATGGGGCCCTGTAAGGCGTTCTTTCTGCAAATGCAACCAAACTTTGTCGCCCACCTGAAACTTATGTGGCACCCGATGTTGATCATGGCGCTACTTGTACTTGGCATTAGACTTCTGTATAGTATCCTGAACCTGTTGGTGGATATGCTGGATCCGTTCAATGAACCGGGCGGCTTTTTCAGCTTCTGGGGACGAGTCGGCCGAGTTGGTCGCAAGGGGAAGTGCAACATCCATGGGGCCCAATGGTTGGAATCCCAACCCCACCTGAAAGGGGCTATGGCCAGTTGAGCTATGCAGGGCTCGGTTGTAGCTATGTTGGACATAGGGGAGACTCTCATCCCATGTGCGGGGGTGTGTTGAATTGTACATGCGTACGATATGTACGACCATCCGGTTGACGACCTCCGTTTGTCCATCGGTCTGGGGGTGGAAGGAAATGGATTTGGTGAGCTTGGTATCCAGCAGTGACTAGAGGCTTGACCAGAATGAGCTGAGGAATCGACTGTCACGGTATGAGATAATGGTCTGTGGGATACCAAAATGTACCCATACTCATTCAAAGAAGAGCTTGGCAGTGGCTTCTACTGTGATGTTCTTCTTGCAAGCGGCTAGAATTGCCATCTTGGAAAAGCGATCAACAACCACGAAAACACAGTCGTTTCCCCTCTTGGTGGACGGGAGGCCCGACATGTAGTCCATTGAGATGGATTCCCACGGCCTGTCAGGAGTAGGCAGAGGGGTGTATAGGCCCTGTTTCTTAGTGGTCGGTTTGGCAATAGCGCAAGCAGTGCAGGACCTGATATACTTGCCGACATCCTGTCGAAGTTTCGGCCAGTAGAAATGTTTCTGCAACATTGCCACTGTCTTTTCGACGCCAAAGTGTCCTACCACCCGACTATAGTGAGCTTCCCAAATCAGCTTCGCACGCTCGCTTGATGGAACGCAGAGTTGGCCCAGATGACACAATAACCCGTCCTGAAGATGGAAATTAGCAACCACTGAGTTGGTTCCCAACATTTGATAGGTGGCGGAGAAGTCAGGGTCTGTCTCGTAGAGGTGAGGCCATCCGGAGGTCTCGTGGCCACAAGAGTCTAGCACCGTGGTAAGTGCCGCGACTGGAGGTCGACTGAGGCAGTTAGCAACTCGGTTGGTACTCCCTGTTTTATATTTGATGTTGAGGTGGAACTGTTGTAAATATGTTGACCACTTCTGATGGCGGTCATTCTGCAACTTTCCTTGGGTCTGCATGAACTGTAGTGGCTTGTGATCAGTGTGGATGACTGTCTCCTTCCCGAGAATGTAATGTCTCCACTGGCGACAGGCTTGTACAATGGAGTACATTTCTTTGTCATAGGTAGGGTACTTGCGGACAGCATCTGATAGTGTCTCACTATGATATGCCACGGGGTGGCCGTGTTGAGTGAGAATGGCACCCACAGCATAATCTGAAGCATCTGTCTCGATCTCAAAGGGATGTTGCAGGTTCGGTAATGAGAGTACCGGCGATGAGCACAAACGCTTCTTCAAGTCATCAAAGGATTTTTGTTGGGACAGGCCCCACACAAATTTTGCCTTACCACCACCCCTGGTCACTTGGCTGAGGGCCCATGCGATATGAGAGAATCCCAGCACGAACCGACGATAGAAATTGGCGAGGCCCAAGAAGCTCCGAAGTTCAGTGAGTGTGGTTGGGGCTGGCCAGTCACGGATGACCTGGATCTTGGTTGGATCCAGATGCACACCATGTCGATCAACGATGTAGCCTAAGTAATGGACCCTGTCCATGCCGAAGGAGCATTTTTCCAAGTTTGCATATAGTTTGTGCTTCCGCAGGGTGTGCAGAACCTGCTGAATATGCTGCAAGTGTTCCTCCCAAGTCTTGCTGTAGATGAGGATGTCATCCAGATACACCACTACAAAATTGTTGGTGAAAGGTCGTAGGATATCATCCATCATCCTCATAAAAGTTGCTGGAGCATTTGTCAAACCAAAAGGCATGACCAGCCATTCAAAAAGACCTTCTTTTGACTTGAAGGCAGTCTTCCGTACATCTGTCTGTTCTATTGGGACCTGGTGGTAGCCAGACTTCAGATCAATCTTACTGAAGTATTTGGCCTCCGTGAGCTGATCAAGGAGGTCGTCGATTCGGGGAATCAGGTACCAGTTACGGACTGTGATTTTATTCAGGGCCCGGTAATCAATGCAGAGTCGCCAGGTCCCATCTTTCTTCTGTCCTTTATTCTGTGGGTTGGGGCCGCCCTTTCCTGTCTTTTGCTGTTAAGGGTTCCCGGGCCCAAATTGCCGTGTCTTTTGTTTGAGCTTCTGCTCGATTTTGACGGCATATCGATAGGCCGCGCCCAAGGAAGAGATGTCCAGAAATTCCATTTCGGTCTGGATGTATCTATGCAAACCACCGCGATACTTGAGCACCAGATGTCGCTCTGAATCTTTGATACCCAGCTTGGTGCGCAAGGTATGGAAGATATTTGTGAACTCTGGCACTGCTTGGTCTCTTTCTTGTCGCAGTGTGGTCCATTTGGTATACAAATAGTCATAACTTCCAATAGGGTAGTATTGTTCCTTAATAGCATCCCTGAAGGATTCCCAGGTGGCTGTGACTGAAAATAATGAGGCTTCTTCTGTGTCCTTTTGCTCACAGAATGTTTCCCACCAATCTTTGACATGGGGAACGGCTTTGAGGAGCGCAAAAGTAATCTTTTCTTTATTCAAAAAGTTATGGACAGAAAAATACCCTTCTAGTAGATTCAACCACTTATCTACAGCATCTGCGTCTATCTGTCCTTCAAATATAGGGATATCAAAGTTGATTTGTACCTTGAAGGGGGCGGCGCCTCCGCTCGAGGAAGATGCGTCGCTTGTTGGTAGTCGCCGAAGGATTTGCGCGAAATTATCCATCATCTCATTCCTCTGCTGCGTGAGGGCTTCCTCAAGCAACATTTTGATAGGATCTCCTGTCCCGTCATCTTTCTTTTCTCCTGCCATGAGAGGTCGCTTGGGCGTGCGAGAGCTTTTGTCCTCAAGAGAAACAAGCTCGAGACCCAATTCTTTGTACCCTGACCTCGTTGGGGACATGCATTAAGACGACAAGGAGCAGACCGCTCTGATACCACTGATCCGGATTTTATGAGCAGAACGAAATGAATACAGATTATTATCAGATGCTTAACACAAAATAACAGAGATACAGTAAAACTGGTTTTCTATTCAATAAGGAAATAAGCTAGAACTGTAAAATGCAGCGGAAAACAAGCTTGCTGGAATGGTGGCGGCTTATCTCTGAGAAGAGATGTGACGGGTGCGCTCATTTTGCAAGAAGATGGTTACAATGAGGCTCTCAAGGCCTTTTACAATAAACAGGAATGTCAAAAACCCTAGACATCCAAAAACCTAACCCTAGGAGATGAAGCGCCAAAAGTCATGTGGGCCCCGTTTGGGTAAGTTAGTACATCAACTTCCCGGGGTCGTAACTTTTGCATACGATCTTCGTTTGGGGCGCTCGGTAGCCCGTTGGAAAGGTCTATCCTAGATTTACAACTTTCGACTGGGGCCAAATGCATGCCGAAGGCAACCATTTGGCCCCCCAAATTGCCAAAAAAGGTCGTTTAGGGCCTCAAAATGGCCCCGGAAGTTCAGGACCCGAAAAACTGCTAAAAATAGTACAATACCAAAATTGCCATAAAGCTGTTTTGAGCCAGTTGGAAAGGTGGGTGGCCACCAATATCCACCTGGATCAGGTGATGACGACGATGATGATGATGGAGATGATGATGATGATGATGATGATGATGATGATGATGATGATGTTGATGATGAAAATGATGATGATGATGATGATGATGATGATGATGATGGGTATGAGGATGAGGATGATGATGATGATCAGGAATTGGGTGATAATGACGATGATGGTCATATTCGTCATGATCAGCATGATGATCACATTAGTCATCATCAACATCAACATCTTCATCTTCGTACTCATCTACATCATCATCCATCATCTTCATCCATCATCTTCATCATCATCATCACTGATAATGATGATGATGACGAAGATGATGATGATGATGGTGATGATGATGAAGATGATGGATGATGATGAAGATGATGATGATGAAGATGATGTCCAAGATGATGATGATGAGGAGGAGGAGGATGGGGATGATGATGAGGAAGTGGGTGATAACGATGATGATGATGATGGAGATGATGATGATGAAGAGGATGATGACGATGATGATGATGATGCTGACGATGATGAAGATGATTATGATGAGGATGATGAGGATGATGATAATATTCTTCATCATCAGTATCATCATCTTCGTCTTCGTACTCATCTTGATCATCATATTCATCATCATCATCATCATCATCATCATCTTCGTCATCATCATCATTATCAATGATGATGATGAAGAAGATGATGATGATGTTGACGACGATGATAATGATTGAAAATGATGATTATGACGAAGAAGAAGATGATGATGATGATGATGACAATGATGATGATGTTGATTATGTTGATGATCATGAGGAACAGGGTGATGACGATGATGATGATGATGGAGATAATGATGATGATGATGATGACGATGATGATGATGGGGATGAGGATGAGGACGAGGATGATGATCATATTTGTCATCATCAACATCATCATCTTCATCTTCATACTCATCTTCATCATCATCCATCATCTTCATCATCATCATCATTGATAATGATGATGATGATGATGTCATCATTGATAATGATGATGATGATGCATATGATGATGATGATGATGATGATGCATATGATGATGATGATGATGATGATGATGACAAAGATGATGGATGATGATGAAGATGATGATGATGACGTTGATGATGATGATGACGATGATGATGATGTTGATGATGAAGATGATGAAGATGATGGCCAAGATGATGATGGTGATGATGATGAGGATGGAGATGATGACGAGGAAGTGGGTGATAACGATGATGATGATGATGGAGATGATGATGATGACGATGATGAGGATGATGATGATGAGGATGATGATGATGAGGATGATGATGATGATCATTTTCTTCCTTCATCAGCATCATCATCTTCATCTTCGTATTCATATTCATCATCATCCATCATCATCATCATCATCATCATCATCATCTTCTTCGTCATCATCGTCATTATCAATGGTGATGATGAAGAAGATGATGGATGATGATGATGTCGATGATGACGATGTTGATGATGAAGATGATGATGAAGATGATGACCAAGATGATGATGATGAGGAGGAGGATGAGGATGATGATGAGGAAGTGGGTGATAACGATGATGATGATGATGGAGATGATGATGATGATGGAGATGATGATGAGGAGGAGGAGGATGATGATGATGACGAGGATGATGATGATGAGGATGATGATGATGATGCTGACGATGACGAAGATGATTATGATGATGATGAGGAGGAGGAGGAGGAGGAGGAGGAGGCTCCTTGTAGAGGGATAGCGTCATGGATTCTATGTGTTATTGATGATGTGTGAGGTCTAGAATTTTCAATTAAGGCCCAGGTGGAATTCAATTGAGCTCGATATGCTTCAATAAGATCTCGAGAAACCTGTTTTCATTCTTCGATGATGTTCAATGATTTTCAACATATCCACGGTCTTGCATGGTAGGCTGAGGATGCATTCATGGCATTTGATCTTTACAAAATATGTGTTTTGTCAAAATGAAATTCAAATTGCCTCTTTGATGAATCCTCCTCTACAAGACTTCATTTATTGCATGAATGTCACAGACTCACGGAAACTCTAAACAACACTCAATGGCATGCAAATACAAATAATGGCATGCAACTATAACCACAAACCAAGCAAAGGTTGATTTTATGCATTGATATAGAAAGGTGGTAGTAGGCACACAATATGGAGAAACAATGAGTTAGAAAAAAAAATTGGACCAAAGTACCACAATGCTTATTAATAAAATTTTAAAAACAAATTTTGGCTCAGGAATTGTGGTTTATCACCACGTTTCTCTTCGACACTCGCCATCAAAATACGTACAAAAATAACACGTCTTTACATCCTATTCCATTTAAATCCTCATCGCATAGTCATAAATAAGGATTATTATGCATGCACATCCTCACCTTACGATGTCAATTGGGTCAAGGCGCATAGACAACCATAAATTATCAAATGTGTCAAAGAGTAATCCCTTCCAATAAAAATTAAGACCCACCCTTCAAACTTCATCACCGAGTCCAATTTATGCAAATATTTTCAAAGTAGGGGAAGGTTTGGCATTAAATGGTGTAAATGTTGGGGAATAAATGGTGTAAACGTTATACAGGGGCATGTGCGCGGTTTTGGGTGCATGCGCGCTCCTAACATGTATGCGCAAAAAACACAAGTGCACGCGTTTAAGCACGCGTGCGCGGCCCTATTACTAGTTAAAAAAAATAGAGTTCTCTGTTTCCCGGGAATTCCACCAAAAACATGGGTTTCACTTCTTCCGCGGGTTTCAAGCTCTCACAGGTTTCTTATTGGCTCACACTCATTGATATTTTGGACACTCTTTGATCTATTGCACAAAATCACCATTGGAATCTAACAAACATCTTCAGTGGTATTGGAATCTTGTGGATTCATTCAAGCTACCAGTTTCCATTGCAAGTGGAGATCATTTCTATAGAGGTATGGTGAATTGTAAATATGTCTTTTCATTCACAAGATTTGAGATGAGCACATGCCTTTTTTTTTTATCATATTCCCACAACAATATCCATGCATAGACAACAATGAATTTGACAAGAAGATTTCCCAAGTTCACATCTAGAAAAACTCATATGAACACTAGACAAGATGAAGTATGCAACCTCCTCATTGTGTAATTAGTTCCCAAGTTAATTTTGTTCTTTTCACCTCATATTATGCTAGCAAAAAAATCCACACACGCACTAAACATAACTAAAAATATCACTTCAACTCATCCACAAAACCTCAACTCTCTCATCTCTTATTCAATACCATTGTATGGAATGAGGATATCTGTAAGTAGATGCACCTTTCCTTTCTTTATGAATCCAAATATGATAATATTCATCCATATTTTCCATCCTTACAATATCCCCTCACCTTTAATAATGATTTTTTTTTCCAAAAACCAAGACTTTCCCACTTCATGCTCTATTCAACATGATGATTGTTGGTATAGTCCCTAGTTCCACTCTCCAATAGCTCCCCACCCTAGATATTGCACATTGAAAGCTCAAATTATATTCCCCCTAATCACCCTTCCCAAGACCATGATCCTTGTTAGAAACCTTCGCATCCTCCTTAAGGTTTTGCACAAAACAAGGTATACATTCATTCTATTGTGATGCATTGTTGAATTCAACCATGGGTATTTTAAACTCAAAATCACATGCTATCATCTTAAGGTTTATAGATAAGCAAATAGTTTGTTATTGTTTCTTCAACTCCTTAAGGTGTTATATAAACTAGTAATTTACGATGGTAAAGGACATTGCCTCAAATGGAAGGATATACCATTCCACTATGAAGACAAAGCAATCAAACTAGGTGCAAAATTTATAATTGATAACATTAACGGAGAAAGCAAAAAATGCAACTAATTAAGGTTACCTTATTTCATGTAGAAAAATTATCAAATTATTCCCAAGGCATCTCTAGCCATCTTTGTTGTAGGGTGTTACTACCATAATTTTTATGAATTCATGGCTAGGCAAGACACTAGTTTCTCCTCTCTACACTTGACCAACCATCATCTATATTGATTGGAATTGTAAGGGATAATGATGTTTATTCGAACACAAATAAACCAACATAGTTTGTAGTTGTATATGTTAATTTGTAAAGTGGTAAGCTATGTTGGAATGTCTCAAGTTCATTGTATAATGGCACTAACATCTTATTTGTTGTTTCTTTTGTAGCGGTAGTCCCGATAGTTGTGTTAAAGAGACTTTTGGAGATGGGAAACCTACAAAACGCAAAAAAAAAATAGAAGGAATCTACCCATTGAAAAGGTCAATTACTTAAGAGAAAAGGCCAGGTTCGGAATGGAAAGATTGAGACATGGTCCTATCATTGCCCCAGATCATGCCACTGATCCTAACACAGTTGTTGACACAACAACCTCTTGTTCAGAACCACGGGTAAAGTGGTCGCGTCCAACGGACCCAACTCAAATTCCAACATCAACACAATCTCCAACCAACAATCCATCAACGAGTCATTCTGAGGTTCCTCACAACACAAGAATTTTGGGAGATGCTGCATGTGTATAGATGGACATACAAGCCTTGCTTAATTTGCAATCTCTCCAAGAAGACCACAACCTTGTCGACCACACTCCCATTATGGCCCAATATATGAACGAAGCACCACAACAAACAAGCTCCGGTATTCATGTCTCATGCCCACCCTCCCTACCTCGACTGTCCAGTGCAAGAAGAAGAAATCCTAGACGTATTCATGTGGATGAGAGTGCTATGTTGGGGCTTGAAGGCAAGTTTCCAAAACGCACTATCAAATGGCAATGCAACAAAATTGTCAAATAATATTTTAAATCCAAAGGTGATGCAAGTAAATGTCAATTATTGCTATGTTTGTTAAAGTCACGTTCTTTAGCTATTATTAGGAGAATTTTGGGCATAAAGATGGTTAAAAGTTCAGAGGCCAACAGTCATATTGTTAGAAATATCCAATCTGCATTTAATGCCATTGGGAAGATGTCTTGTACAAAAGATCTTTGTGCGGCTCATCGTGTTTTAGCGGAATCAGTTGTAGGCAAGTCCAGAAGGCAACGTCGCCTTCTATCACACACTTCTCACATAATCAAACTAAATAGAAAAACTATTAAAAAGCACTCTGTTATAAGAGAAAATCTTGACACTCTGGGTGGAAACGATTGTTGGGCTTTTGTTGGTAGGTTGCCTCGTGTAGATAGGAAGCTATTTGATGCTGTTAAGGAGTTAGTACAAAAGTTCTGGCATGATCATACTAGACCTTCATCAAACCAAAGAGACGTGCTAAAACTGAGAAAAGGTTCTATTGAATGTGAGCCATGTTAAACACTTCCTTGACACCACACAGACTGAACTCTATAAGAGATTCAGGAATGAGCACACACAATTGAACCTGGGCCAAAGGTCCTTTGAGAAATGCAAACCATGGTACGTTCGTATATGAATTGATCGGAACACTTGTTGTTGTAGATACCACGTAGAATATGAATATTATTATGACACATATAAACATATATTTTGTGATTTGCATACTAACATTGTGCAGGGATGCAATGAATCCATATATTATACCACCAGATGCATCAAGAGACTTTATCCACAACATCATGTGTCCAAGGCCTGAAGGACAAAAGTATTATGGAAAATCGTGTCTACATGGGACATGTTCTAGGTGCAGTGGGTTTTCTCTTTTGAACCGTTGCATTCATGAAAGCAAGGAGCATGAATTTGGCACGATGGGCGTCGAGATGCAGAGCTTGAAGTACGTGACCTATCAATTAGATAGTGTCATAGAAAGTAAAAAGATTGCATTGGTGAAGTCACAGGTACAAATGAATATTGCATATTTTTCATATTACACGTTCAATTTATGGCATATACATTTTTCCAAAGGCCACATTGTAATATTTCCCTTGTTTCCATGGTAATAGGTACCGGTATGTGACTTCTAGACGGAGTTCGACGAGAAAACCAAGCAGTATGTTCAACATGTGTATGTAGCGCGATGGCAAGATGAGCAGTACATAAAATGTAGGGACACATTTCCCATTGGAACCATAGTGTCAATTGTGGATTTTGCAGAAAATTACACCCTTCAGCCACAAAATGAAATCCAGAGTCAATACTACCATTCAGACCAAGTCAGCATCATGGTACATATTATGTATAGGCATGGTCCAGAGAGCAGCAATGATAAGAGGATAATACTGAAGGAGACAAACTTTTACATAAGTGATGATAGAACCCATGTCACCTACCCAATTTCTGAAATTATTATTTTATTGGCAAAATACTTTATGTTAAATTTTAATTACAAGGTTTTGTAATTATGACCAAGTTTGGTCAAGGATGAATGTAATTACTAAATTATTATTATTTAATAAATTAAAGTAGGAGACAAACACCCAAGGGAACTATTAAATGAGTGTTCACTGACCCACTAGGAGGAATGGAAGCTGTTAGAAGGCATGGGACAGATGGTAGCAATTGCACTTAACCACTAGCTGTTGGTTATGGGACAACTACCCCTAAAAATGTGGCATTATCCCCTGGGTGGAGGGAGTGAGTAGGAATCTCATTTAATGACCAGTTAACAACTGAAAAGGCCTAGGTAGCCTACATAAGGCAAATTCGAATTGAGCAGATAGCTCTTACAAAATATTTTCTGCAGAAATATTCCTCATGTGCATCAGGTGATGACTGAGAGATTCGAATAGGGAGGCTATGTGAGTGCATTGTAAGTCTGTAAATTATTCTGAGAAGGAGAACCAGAGGTGCTGGTGTAGGTCCCTTTGACTGCTAAGTCTTTAATACTGGATAACTATTACTACTGCAAGTTGAGGTCCTAAGCTTTTAAGTTTCTTCCTCCTGGTGGTTCAGTGAACAGGCTCGGGGTTCCTAAGGCGAGTAACTTGGTTGTCTTCAGGAATTGGTTGGGTGGAATAGACTCCTTGGACTATTTGTTTCTCTACAGTTAACCAAGTTTTATTGTTCCTATTTTATTTACAGTTCAATGTTCTGTCTAGTAGGATTTATCAAACTCTGTTTTATAAAAGAATTTATTTATTTCTGATTTATGTTCCATATCTACATGATGAAGTATGTGAATTATTGATTTGAAACCATCTCTATATTTTTCCATGTGCTGTTATTTGAATCATACTCTAGTATAGAGAAGCAAATTAAATAATAGATGAGAGATAGGCAGATTTCCATTTGATTGGATAAATAATTACAGTAAGTGTTTTGTTTACAATTCTGTCCTATATCTAAACAGAGTAAGAATTTACTGTATAAGCATAGATAGTGATATAGGATTCCTTTGTTATTTCATGCAAGAAAAACATAGTCTAATTTTTACATAGTCTTATATTTTCCTCTTATCTCCATACATCTAAGATAGCAAGCAAATACAATTAAAATCATACATATCATGTTGTCCAAGTAATAGTATTCCCAAGGTTCTTTTCACGGTTGCAAGAACTAATCAACTTATAGTTTTTTGATCATCATACATACTTAAATTCTGCATGAGTTTCCTGTTTGATTTCATATATCAATTGTTTATTTTAATAGTCTCAAAAAATAATGCATTGCAAACCCTAACTCTGTATTTAAACATCGTAATTTCTTTCTCTCTGGATTTTCTTTTAACAGCTATAAAAATGAATATATTCCTTTTTGAAAGTTATTATAAGCATTCTAGCCTATAGAGTTTATAGTATTTACATGCAATGGTATTGCAGAATAATACTATACTAACTTAAATAATTACTTCTTATTTGTATCAATTTCTGAGTTTACAGTATTCTTTTGTTTTAGTATCTTTCAAATCAAAAAAATGTGGAAACCTCTGTTCTTCTTTTCTTTCATACAATTCCAAGATCAAACCCTAGATAGATCCCTTATTTACTGAGATTCATTTCTAAGTTCATCTCAAAACCCTGCTTATCAAATCTCGACTTTTATTTCAAAAACTTGTCAACAGTAGTAACTAAACTTTTAGAATTCACTTTACCGAAACATAAACTTTCATTTCATAATGAAGTCAGGCTAGGGTTCTAACAACTCTGCCAAAAACATTTTTAACATAGAATGAAACATTACCAAAGCAAAACACATCTCCTCTAGTTTAAGCTTGTATCAAAATCTCCCATTGTTCAAACTTAGGTTTCGATTGCATAAGTTTTCAAACTACTGTATTATCGTAAATAATAGGTACAGATTACACAAGTCAACACAGTGTTTGCAATAACCAAAACCATGATTTATTTCCAAGTCATATGACTTTGAAATCCAAAATGAAGCTTGCTCGTTGTACTATGGCAAAGTGCCATTACACAAATTAAACAGTTTACAATGCAGGCTTGAAGCCTCGGCAACACGAAAAGTTATTACTGTCTACAGCTTAACCTAAACAGAACATGTTAACTTCCAACGAAGTCCAAGGTTATGGATGAACCCGAGACTTACCAGGATAGTAGAGTGCTCAGTGTCCTTCTTCCACAACGAGTGAGGTTGTCATTCCATCACAAACCATGCATTGTATATATAAGGAAACTGCAGTTAGCATTCGCATTATTGGAAGAATTCAATTCATACAAGCGAATTTTGGGAGAAATTCTTCAACACTTACCTTCGGTTTTCGATAGAGATGCAGACTGTAATTGTTGAAAAAGCCAAAGTTTGAAACCCTTGCAAAGATAGGTTATCACCTTCCCTCTCGACCACACTGAAGTCATAACATCGAAACTCTAAACAAACACTTGAACCCTGAACGAGCATTCGATTTCTAGAGTATTAGGTTCAGTACCACCGATTAAGACAAACACCGAGGTTGTAATTTCAACCCTGAGAAAACAGGATGAATAGCTTGAAGCTTTTACCTCACAGCTACCTTGTACAAGGACTATAAAACACCATTAAAATAACGTAGAGGTCGTGAGTTCCAAACTGAAAACCAACTCTTCTAATTCTAAGACTTTGCGGCCTATCATCCTCACGCCAAAAGACAACAACAACAATGAATTTTGGGGTTTAAACATGTAGTTAAGCCACCACTTGTGCGAGGTGTAGAAACCAAGGAGAAAACCACATGACACAAGCCAGAAGGGATGCCACCATTGCAAACCACTCAGACGTGGAGTTATTGGCATTTAATTCGTAGTGCTAGCCAACTTGTACACCAAAACGACGTCAAACCCATACTTATTTTATAATAGTTATAATTCTATTCAAAATTGAATACATTGCATAGTATCATTGTTATCATTCGAATGATTCAATATTAGTTTTCGAAACTATATCCATTGCATATAATTGAAATCCCATATCATTGCAATAATATTATTACTATCCATTCAATTATTATCACAATAATTTCAATATATTTCATTTATGCCAAAGTTAGTAAAGTCATATTATAGATCTTTGTACATAGGTTTGGTTTTGTTTATGACCCTAACTTTACACAAATCGTAGTTTTATTACATTTTGTTCATAGAATGAAGTTTAGAATGCCTTTGTAATAGTTTAGTTAATATTTTGATACTTTATTATTATAAATCCTAGGGTTAATGCAATTATTACTACATGCCATTATAATACATTGTAATATTGGTATTTTTCGACTAATTATAAGTAGATTTCATTCTAGGTTGACTGCATTATATAAATGTTTTCACCATGCGATTATAGGATGATAACTCTAGAATATTCTTACAATATTAGAATTATTTCGTCATGAATTATAATTTAGAATCATAAATGTCAAATGTACTGCATAACATCATTGTCAATATAGCTATACAAAATTTATGGATAAATGCATACTAGGATATATTCTGAAGGAAGAACTTTATTCTATTTCATGTAATTATCAAATGTAACGTTCATGCTTACGACAACTATATGTGCTTTTGTCGCTACATCTATTTGTTCAATTACAGTAATCTTTGATAGACGTGGCAATAGGTCACTTTAGTTTCCTACAGAAGGTACTTTAAAAGTAAGGATCTCACCTGAAATAATCTTCAAATAAAAATACAGCTGTTATTCTAAATGCTGGTGGATCACAAAATAACTTCAATGACTGGAATTATTCTTACCTGTAAACTTGCGTCAAGATAAATGACTTTAGCGTTTGCAGCTAAGTAAGCCCCGGGTGTCAAATGAGCCCTTCATCATCAGAAGAAGACATGTTTAGTTAGGCAAATAAATTAATCTTGTGTAAAACAGAAATCTTAGCAAACTACTTTTTTTTTTTAACAACGGTAAGATATTTTAGTATTACTAAAATAAATAAACAGATAATTACTTCCGCGTAATTAATTTTTGTATTTACTGATATTTTCAAAATATTTTAAATTTTAAGATTTTTGGGACGTTACAACCCATCATTTGTATTATGTGCAACATTGTTTTTGAATTTTCTATGATCAGTTGAAGGAGAGAGATACACAGATGGATTAGCAATTGATATGGTAAGATGGTTGTGCCAGCTAGTTCAAAAATGCCCGAGTATTCCAATGGATGAGTACTTTGCATAAGACTTATAATGTGCCGCATATCTAGAACTATTTTGAGACCGGGCATGGCAAAGGCGAGCATGATGGGGCCGGTGCATGCATCAAGACCGCACTACAAAGGGAAGAGATGAGTTTTGAAAAGGAACCTCATATCCGAGATGCACGATCCACATTTCAATGGTGCTCCACAACAATGTCAGAACGAGCAAGAGATCAACAAACATCATCAGTGGCAGGATGTGTGGTGAGAAATTTCTGGCTAGGGGTTGACATAGATCGATCGCATTCCTGTACTTGCGGCACAGTACAAGGAACATGTGGATTTCATTCAGTTTGAAGCTCAAACAACCACTTATTTGAAATATGGATGTGAAAGCTTGCATGATTTTGCAGCCCTTGCAGTAGTGGCGAATGGGATGAATGTGAATGCATGGATTGGATTGATGAATGGGATTGTGTTTCACTTGCAGTAGACCAACGTGCAGTTGTTGAAACAACCCAGTTAGAGGAGGGTGAGTCAGCGATTTCGACAGACTACGATCATATCTCAGATCTTGTACAACCAGGACACATATACGCAGTTGTTGCACCGAAAGACAATGAATGGGGTGCGGATTATTGGTTGGCATGGTGCATCCAAGGTAAGAAAACCCTCTACAGATCATTAATCGACGATGAAGGAATTGAATTTCCTACTGGCTCGATGGTGGTTAAGGGGGAATATCTTACACTAGATGGGAAGTCAAGAAAGACTAGTGGGCATGTATTCATGGATTACAGACTAGGTTCAGTGGTGTATCACTTCACAAACTTGATCGTTGGCACAAACATCCATCTTCAGACAATGTCAAGCAAGAGCTCAACCAAGGTACGCTACTACCTGCCTCATTCAGAGCACGAGAGATTGATGGAGACAATTAGCAACAGAGAGGATCTAGATGGATTTATTGAATGAGGACGGTCAACTTTACATAAGATAAAGAATTGCATCAAAGAATGTTCTATTCTACATCGAGGTATGTGTAGTTCTATGTTATTTCGTTGGTACATGCATTTTTTGTTGATACATACATACATACATGTCTTTGCCTATGTTTTTTATTTTTCCTATATGTATTAAACTGTTCCATGCTTCTCTTTTATGTTGAATAAAATGGTGATGTGATTTGGATCAAATTTGAGTAAATTTGAGTTAGTATTTTCTTAAATATATCTATTTATGTTTGTAGCATTTGAAGATAGCGGTTTTGATAGGTTCTCAAGATTAGAATTACCTAGGTTTTAGGAAATTTTTTGAAGTACATAATCTATTACAATCGTCTTGAAAATTTAACTTGGTAGATGAAACCTTCTAGGAATCCATGTATGGATAGAAGGGTCTTCCACTTGGGGTAGGGAGTTATCATAAAGTTTCAAGGGTGGTATTTTTGAGATCTATACTTGAGAAAAGCATTGGGGAACTGTGAAATTCTTAATTGATCAAATATCTCTTTAGTTTCTCTCTCTTTAGTTTTGTGTCCACCCAAACCTTTTTCATGATTTGGGTATGTTGAGGTATATCCCCAACCCAAAAAACTCTTATATTATGATGATTATGTTGGTTTAGGGTTTTGGTTCCCCATGCTCTTATAACACAAAAAACTCTTTTATCCCCAACCTTTTTCACAGATTTGGTTCCCCATGCTCAATGCTCACCTAAATCTAGCTAGATTTTGGGTTTTTTCCCTTATCCAAGCATCATGTCATCAACCTAGGGTTTCCACTAATATATTTTAAAACATGCTCATTTATGGTTGGAGATCGACGCTTTATTCCTATAGATAACCACTTAGAGGGACTTGTTATGATCATCACCAACATCATCTCTAGGCTCCTCATCAACATATCCATCATCATCATCTTCTTCATTATCACCATCACCATCACAACCATCGTTAACATCTTCATCGTCGCCACCATCTTCATCATCATCATCATTAACTCTAACTCTAACACTAATTCAATTTCCTTCTATAACTCTAGCCCCAACCCTCACCCAAACCCTAGCACTAAGCCATCTTCTTCATCATAACCATCACCATCACCATCAGCCATCTTCTTCACCATCACCATCACCATCACCATCACCGTCACCGTCACCGTCACCGTCACCATCACCATCACCATTACCATCACCATCATCATCATGTCTTCATCATCATCACCATCTTCATCATAATCACCATCTTCATCATCACTATTAACTCTAAGTCTAACCCTAATTCAATTTCCTTCTATAACTCTAGCCCTAACCCTCACCCAAACCCTGGCACTAAACCATCTTCTTCATCATCACCATCACCATCACCATCACCGTCAATGTCTTTATCATCACCACCATATTCATCATCATCATTAACTCTAACTCTAACCCTAATTCAATTTCCTTCTATAACTCTGGCCCCAACCCTCACCCAAACCCTAACTCTAACTCTAACTCTTACTCTAACTCTAACTCTAACTCTAACTCTAGGTTCCTCATCAAAATCTCCATCATCATCATCTTCTCCATCAACATCATCTTCATCACCATCACCATCACCATCACCATCACCATCATCATCAACGTCTTCATCATCATCACCATCATCATCATCATACGTGCCCATCGGACGATTTTGCAAAGTTGACCCTAGTGTACAAAAATTGCACACTTCCTCACTGAGCAAAACCCTAGTTTCCAAGATGGACGTACAAGATGGAACTGGGGCCACGGGACTAGAGGAGAGAGGCACCCCTGGCACTATCCTGACGTTTTGAATCCAAAGGAGTCGACGGTTCAACGATTGGAGCCACGATCGTCATTCTATGGCTCCTTCTGTCTCACATCCAAAAGGCCTTCAGGGACACCTCCAGGATACCTGCCGGGGGCATAGAAGTCCAACCATGTAGCAAAAACTAGTTTTGGGGAGTCCTACAAATGTGTCTAGGCAGGTTTCAGCTACGAACGCTAGCCATAAGTGCCTAGCGGACGATCTTCCAAAGTTGATCTCGTGTGCAAAAATTGCACACTCTCTCACTGAGCAAAACCCTAGTTTCCAAGATGGACGTACAAGATGGCACCGTGGCCATAGGACCATAGGATAGGGGCACCCCTGGAACTATCCCGGCGTCCCAAATCCAATGGATTTGACAGTTCATCGATCAGATCCACGGTCGTCATTCTATGGCTCGTTCCGTCTTGCATCCAAAAGGCCTTCAGGGACACCTGCTGGATACCTGTTGGGGGCATAGATCTCCAACCATGCAGCAAAACTTGGTTCCGAGGAGTCCTGTAGGTGTTTCTAGGTAGGTTCTGGCTGGGAATGCTGGTCGTAAGTGCCCGGTGGACAATTTTGCAGAGTTGATCCCTGTGTGCAAAAATTGCACACTCCCTCACTGAGCAAAACCCTAGTTTCCAAGATGGATGTAGAAGATGGCACCGGGGCCACAGGACCGGAGGAGAGGGGTACCCCTGGCACTATCCCGGTGTCTTGAATCCAACGGATTTGATGGTTCGTCGATCAGAGCCACGATCGTCATTCTATGGCTCGTTCCGTCTCACATCCAAAAGGCCTTCAGGGACACCTGCTGGATACCTGCCAGGGGCATAGAAGTCAAACCATGTAGCAAAACCTAGTTTCGGGGAGTCCTACAGGTGTGTCTAGGTAGGTTCCAGCTGGGAACACTAGCCATAAGTTCTAAGTGGACGATCTTCCAAAGTTGACCCCGTGTGTAAAAATTGCAGACTCCCCCACTGAGCAAAGCCCTAGTTTCCAAGATGGACCTACAAGGTGACACCGGTGCCACGGGACCAGAGGCGAGGGGCACCCATGGCACTATATCGGCGTCTTGAATCCAACAGAGTTGATGGTTCATTTATTGGAGCCACGATCGTCATTCTATGGCTCATTTCGTCTTGCATCCAAAAGGCCTTCAGGGACACATGTTGGATACTTGCCGTTGTAGGTATCTATGCTTTTCTTTCGACAGAAATTGTAACAGGATTTCCATTTATAATACAGGCATATTTTTTACTGGTTTTGTCAACATAAAGTATCATTTTCAATAACAAGTGGAACCATGGAATCCTTCGTTGTGTTCCATTAGCCCTTTGTTTAGCATTTCGTGCTCTGGTAAGTGGTAATTCACCTCTATCATCGAAAACTTGGGTCTATAGGGACCTTCCCTTTCATATTCCTCTTAATGCACAGATAGTCCATCCTTATCTTGATAAACAAGAGTTTTATAATAGCTTAAATTTTTTTGGCATGGTTATCTCCTTGTATTCGGTTGTCTGATTGGTTGACAAGCTTGCCTGAAAATCTGTACGTTGAACTTCTTTGTTTTAATGCTGAAAATTGGAAGGGATTTTCAAGTTACCTGCAAAATGCTCCTTTGTTGATATATGTAAGTTCTTCCAAGAACATTGATTTGGCTAGTGTATCAAATGCTGCCATCCACACCAAAATTTATCTTTGGTCAAAGGAGTCGCACATATTGTGGCTGACCAAATGGTCTGGGGAGCTTGGAAGTGCCGCCAAATATTATTCCATGCCTGAATCTACCCATAAGGCAATTATAAATTTAGATCCTCGAGAAGGTGAGAAACTATATGAGTGGTTGAATCAGTATCTTGAAATTATAGAGCTTTCTATCTAAAAGTTTGTTGAGCGGCTCCTGGATGTAGTATTAGACTCAGCATCCAGTAAACTTGTTATCACCACTACACATTTTTTGCACTATTTATCTGCAAATAACTACGTCTGGCCCGAAGAGCTTACCAATCTTTGCAAAAATATTCCCCTAGTAGATGAAGGTGGCAACATCATTAGGGTATGAGGCTCTCTAAAGTTTCTCCAGCCTGCATCCACGAGTAATTGGGCCAATTTAATTGGGCTAAGGTGTCCCTAAATGGCCCCGGGGTGCCCAACTAGAATGCCCGTAGCACCCGAACCGTGGCTTGGTTCGCAAATCCATCGATTTTGGTGGGTTCAGGATGATGGGGTTCAGCTAGGGGACCCCCAACAACGTGCCTGAAAGACACAAAAGCGGTGCCAATGGGCCATCTATGGAGCTAGGGTTTTTCTCAGTGAGGACCATTCCAAATTTGCTCAAGGGGACCATTTCTCGCCTGGAAGCCCTGGGCATGCATGGCCACCGTGGACAGGTCCACAATGGTTACATGGATCTATGGGAGGAAATGGAATCAAATTCCACTCGTCGGTTTGGGTTCTATGACACTGGGACAAATCCTCCAAGTGTCCTTGAACAGTCCCGGGGTGCCCGACTAGAATGCCCGTCGCACCCGAACCATGGCTCGGTTCCTGAATTCGTCGATTCCGGTGGCTCTGGGATGCCGGGTTTCAGCTGGGGGACCCCCACAACATCCCCCGAATTGGTGCCAATGTGTAATATATTGGGAAATATTTGACCCAAATATTAACTCTACTTTAAAACTTTTCAACTTTTACTAGTGAAATTTTGTGGCAAATCCTTCGAACCGGACTGGAGGTAAGTGAGGGGTACTGGTGTACATACTGAGGATGGTGGGATGAAAGTTTAATTCTAGAATTTATATGGGATTAGGTGCAGTAGTAGAAAAATATGTTTTTAGCAGGATTCCTTGGCACAAGGTACTAAAGCCATTCACTTTTCAGCAATAGAACGAATCTATTGCCTACTTCGAGGCTTCCCGGGATTCTAGCATATGCCAACAAGACTGGGTAAGGGTTAAAGGTGTTTAGGAAATAGATATATCAGTCATGAAACTCATAAGGAATGCTGGAATAAAGACTTGATTGACTTGGAAAGGTTTGGAGCAATTTGGGGATTATTTGCACATGGTGGACTGCTGAGATAGTCACAATACAGGATTTCCAAATCGAGGCTAAAGGCATCCAAATTCTTATTATAGGGACTGATATGGATACTAGACTAACTTAAGGACTAGATCCAACTGATAGAATGTAAAAATAGTGATTAAAATAGATTCAGCAGGAAAACTGGTGAAACTAGTCTAGAATTTCCATCAATCTAGCTAGTCTTGCATTCTAACTTCACAAATTGCTTTAATAAACCAAAAAATCTGTTCTGATATTAATTTAGAATCTGATATAACTTGTTACACACATATAACTCGAAATATGATGTTTAGAACACTTCTTCTTTCATTAATAATTTGCTTCTTAAATAACAATGCCTCACAGGCTAATCTTCGGTTACAATCAGTGAGAGAATAGATAAGAGAAGTAAGAAGTTACTGTGGCTCTGTTCTGGAAGTAAATATCAGTCTATCTACAGATTCGATGGCTGATCTTGCTGCACTCAGAATGATTGATCTTCAAATGGGCGCCATCACCAACAACTAGCTCTCTTCTTCAGTGGAAACCCTGTCCAAATCTAGCCGTGGTTGAGAGAATGAGATAGAAGAGAAGGATGGTTCAACTCTAAAGCTGATCTCTGATATGTGTCTCTTCTAATGTCTGCAAAAATGGCTGAACTATCTCTCCACAAAGTCTTGGGCGCATTCACTGGATCAAACCTCTTCAACAGGAGAATCTTCACTAAAACTAGCTGCAGAATCACTGTTGGAGGAACCTGTTCTCCTGTATGACTGCAGATCTTCAATAGAGGCTAGAAGCATATGTTACTGGCTGCAATATCTTGATAAGGACCTACACAACACTCACTGGAAACTATGGGCCTTGGGGCACATCACCCAAGAAGCACAGCTGAAGCACATCACTCAACTGGAGAAGCATCAGAGCTCTCATGAGAAAACATAAATGATCAAAATTTCTTTCCTGAAGTTAGAATCATGCTTAAATAGATGATTTAGCTTGCTTGGCAAACATGAACACACGTGTGGGTGAGGTAGGGTGCATCCTCTCTGAGATTGGCAACTTTTGTGCTTTCTCCACTTTCTTTCCTCAACTTCCTTTAGTTAGAATTGGCAAGTGCGCCCTAGCTACTTTTCTGGATGTTGCTAATTATCTTCTGAATGCTTTTCCTGATTCTTTCAATTCCATTTACTTTATACTTTTCTGCTTTTGACAACTTTTTCCAGCTTTTGCCAACTTTCTCCAGCTTTTGCTAGTTTCTAATTCCATTCTGACTTTCTTTCCTTTCTGAAATATCCTCCACTTAGGCAAGGTTATCCTCTTATCACTAATTCGACCTCCTAGCCTTCATTATCCACTTGGAAACATTTTATTAGCATTTAAATAATAAAAACACCAAAATACCCCTCAATATTAATTCTAGCTTCATAATTAATTAAATAACTCAATAATCAATTATTTCCTAAGGTGTACTTGCCTCAAAATATCCCCATAAATTAAATACTCAATTAATAGTGAACTTAGAGCCCTAGGGATAGGAAGATCCAAGTGGTGACCAAGGTCACTAGGGGGGGGACATGACAGTCCTCCCTTCCCAAGAATTCTTTTCCTCAAGCAGTTTCAAACTAGGATGTTGCAGAATCTGTTCATCCTCCCAAGTGGCATCCCCAATGTGCAGACGTTTCCATTGTACCAGGTATTCTTTAATAATTCTACTTCTCAACATCCTCTCCCAAGTCTGCAAGATGTCTTCAGGCTCTAGTACCAGATGTCCTTCATCATCAGGGGGGGCAGTATTTCTGAAACCTTCACCTGTTGGCCCACTACCTTCTTCAAACAAGACACATGAAAGACATTGTGTATTTTGCTTTCTGCTGGAAAATCTAACTCATAGGCTACTTCACCCACTTTCAATGTTATTTTGTAGGGCCCATAAAACCTTGGCAATAATTTTTCAGCCCCCTTTATCTTAAGAGTGGTTTGCCTGTATGGCTGCAATCTCAGATAAACCAAGTCTCCTTCCTGGAAATTTTGATCTTTTCTATTCTTATCTGCGTTAATTTTCTGCTGATTTTGTGCAACCTGTAAATTTTCTTTTAGTGCTCTGAGGATGTCCTAGCCTTCTTGCAGCCAATCTTTTGCCTTTTGTGCCTTGTAGTTTCCAAAAACTAGATCTTCAAAAGTAGCAGACTCATACCCATACAAAGATTTGAATGGGGTCATTCCAATGGACATGTGGAAAGTGGTGTTATAACAAAACTCCCCTAGATGTAACCAGTTGACCCAAGCCTTTTGCTACCCTGTAACATAGTTCCTGAGATACCCCTGCAGCCATTGGTTAACTCTTTCAGTTTTCCCATCTGTCTGGGGATGGTAGTTGGTACTGAGGTTTATATTAGTATTTACCAATTCGAACAAAGATCGCCAAAAGGAATTGGTGAACTTACTATCCCTGTCACTGATTATGATATTTGGTAGTCCATGCAATCTAAATACTTCCCTAAAAAAGAGTGCAGCAACTTGACTAGCAGAAATAGTAGATGTGATAGCAAAAAAATGAGCAAATTTGGTTAATTTGTCAACTACTACAAAAATACTCTCTTTACCTTGGGATTTGGGAAAACCTGTGATGAAATCCATTGATATGCTCTCCCATTTCTGTCCAGGAATTGGCAAAGGTTGTAGGAGACTGGCAGGACGAGTGTGCTCCACGTTGTTCTGCTGGCATGCAGTACACTCACTAACATGTCTTAGAACATCCTCCTTGAGTCCCTTCCAGGTGAATCTTTCTCTCAACTTAAGGTAAGTTTTGAAAATACCAGGATGGCTTGCTACCGGAGCATTGTGGGAAGCCATCAAAATCTGCTCCTTCAGCTTAGATTCAGGAGTTGAAAAAATTA
Source organism: Larix kaempferi (assembly GCA_027924585.1). Lineage (NCBI taxonomy): Eukaryota > Viridiplantae > Streptophyta > Pinopsida > Pinales > Pinaceae > Larix > Larix kaempferi. The sequence goes on along the minus strand of BSBM01002204.1, from coordinate 8,898,122 downwards.
TGTTCTTATAATAGATGACATCATTGATGACCTGGTAATGATCCTCCTGATTTATTCTATCTAACAATTCACTAGCAAACTGATTTTCTACATATTCTTTAATTAGTTGTGCCTTCCAGTCGGTAGGCACTTGCAGCAAGGAAAAAATAGGCTTCCTAGAAAGGGCATCAGCAACTACATTCAACTTACCTTTCTTATATTCAATATCAAAATCATAGGATTGAATTTTGCTTACCCACTTTTGTTGCCTATCATTCAGCTCCTTCTGGGTAATTAGGAAATGCCTCAAACTATTGTGGTCTGTTTTAACTATGAATTTACCTCCCACCAGGTACTGCTTGAATTTTTCCAATACATGCATGATGGCTAACATCTCCTTGTCATAGATCGAATATAGCCTCTCATGGGGCTGCAACTTTCTGCTCTCATAAGCAATTAGGTGTCTATTATGCATCAAAAATGCTCCTATGCCTTCACCCGAGGCATCACACTCCAAAACAAAAGGCTGGCTGAAATATGGGAGTGCCAAGATTGGGCAGCTGCTCATAACTTCCTTCATTTTATTGAAGGCTTTTTCAGCCTCCTCATTCCAGCAAAAAGCTACCTTCTTAGTAAGGTCTGTCAAGGGAGAAGTGAGTTTGGAGAATCCCTTCACAAATTTCCCTTAATATGTGCATAAGCCTATGAACCCTCTTAGAGCAGTTATATTCTTTGGCCTGGGCCAATCTAAGATGTATTGGATCTTCTCCAAGTGTACCTTAACTCCTTCTTTCCCAATGATGTGGCCAAGATAGAGGAGTTCCTTCATACCAAACTCACACTTTGGCAATTTGGCATAAAAGGATTGTTCTGCAAGTAGAGTTAGTACACTATCCAAATGCTGCAAATGATCTTCCCATGTCTTACTATAAATCAGAATGTCATAAAAAAAACAAGTACAAACTTAAGAAGTTGTTTGCTGAAGATTCTGTTCATGCAAGATTGAAAGGTTGCTGGTGCATTTGTCAAGCCAAAAGGCATGACTAGAAATTCAAAATGCCCAAAATGGCACATAAAGGCAGTTTTCTGCATATCTTCACTTTTCATTCTGTTTTGGTGGTAACCAGAATGAAGGTCAATCTTAGAAAAATACTTGGCTCCATGTAGATCATCCATCAACTCATCAATCCTTGGAATAGGATATCTGCTCTTGATGGTTTTCTTATTTAAAGATCTGTAATCAATGCACATGCGCATTGTTCCATCTTTCTTCTTGACCAAAACCACTGATGAAGCAAAGGGGCTTGAGCATGGTCTTATGAACCCCATTTCTAGCAGCTCTTTGATGGTATTTTCTATTTCATCTTTGAATCTCTTGGGGTGTTTGTAGGGATGGGTTTTTAGAGGAAAAGTACCAGGTTCTAGCTCTATCCAATGTTCAGTACCCTTATTAGGAGGCCTACCATGTGGCAGATCCTCAAACACTTTTTTGTGTTTTTGAAGCAGTTTTGGATATCTTCAGGATGTTGTGACACATCAATGGTGGTGCCTTTGGTAGATATAAAACATTCATCAGCCCACTCTATGACTCCATGCCTCAAAACAGATCTCATACTATGTGTAGCAATCACTTGTTTTGGGTAGGTGTTAACACCCCTCAAAACTACTTGCTTACCCTCATTATCTTTAAAGCACATTTGGGGAATCCTATAATTTACCACATGCTCCCCAAGTGAAAACAACCATTGCAACCCCAACACAATATTAGTATCAGCAACATTAACAATGTAAAAACTATCAGTTACAGTATCGTCTCCAATAGTTATCTGCAGCTTGGGAATCCATCTGTTGCACTCCATAGTGTTGTTCTTGCCAAAAATAATAACTGTGAAACCCCCAAATTTTTTAGTTTGGAGTTTTCTTCTCTCCACCATGGCTGCATCAATGAAATTATGTGTGGCACCCCCATCGACCAACACTAAAACTTTCAGCCCTTGCACTACTCCTTTAAATCTCATAGTGTGGTAGCGGGGAACTCCACTCAAAACTGCAAATTTTGCTTATGTTCGTGTTGGCTCCTCTTCTTCTACTGTATTATACCCTTCTTCTTCTGGTTCTTCCACTTGTGCTTCTACACTCATTTCCTCCTCATCACTTTCAGAAAATACTTCTATGTAGTGAGCTTTGCCTTTTGCACATTTCTGCCCCAGAACCCATGGTTCTTGGCAGGAAAAACACATCTTTTTCCCCCTTAACTCATCCCGATCTTGGAATGAGTATTCTTTCTTATTTCGGGCAGAATTATTTCTAAATAGTAGCTTTGAATTCTGAAATTTTGTAGGTGGATTAAACTTAGGTGGGTATCTGGTTCTTGGGATTGCATCTTGCAGATCCCTCATTCTGCTCATAGCTTCTTGCAGGGTGACTGGTCGATAGGCTTTAACCAGCCCTTTCAAAGGTTCTTTTAATCCTTCTGTGACTAGTAGGATCAACCTAGGTTCTGATACATCAGTTACCATCACTACCAACTTTTGAAATTCTGATATATATGCTTCTGGTGTGCTGGTTTGTTTCAAATGTGCCAGCTCACGGAAAGACAGCTTAGGATCCCTCCTATCAAATCTTTCCACCAACCTCTTGGTGAAATCTTCATAAGACTCAACTAAATCATGTCCCAAGGTTCTCATGCCATGAAACCACCAATCACTGGCCTCCCCTTCCAAATGCAAAACTGCCATCTTGATGGCATCCTTTTCTGCCATGGGATGCAACTGAAAATATATGTCTAGTTTCTGCACCCGAGAATTAGCATTGCGTTTTGCAGTCCCATCAAAGTAAGGTATCTGGACCCCACCTACAGCATTCCTCGACTCAAAATTTCTTGTTGGCTGCCTATTATATCCCCTTGGCTGATTTTTAAGGTAAATCTCAGAAAAATCCTTGAAAGTGAGATCTCTTCTGCACTCCTCACTTAAGGTCAGATATACTGCATGTCTCTCCTCACAGGTAGCTACAGGTGCACTGGGTGCTTCTTTATTTTCCTCAAAGAAGGTAGGCATGGTTTGTTGAGGTTGATCTTTCAAATACATTTTAAATTCTCTAGGCCTATTGAATGGACCAATTTTTGAAAAAATGGTTTCTCCAAATGTTTTTCTTTCACCCTGGTGAGAACTACTAGCACTCCCTTCTGCCTCTTTGTGTGCAAACTATTTGCTAAGGATTTCTTTAGTTTCATGACCATTCTTTGCGATAGTATGTGTTATATTTTCTATCCCTCTATCCATTTTAATAATTAGTTGTCTAAAATAATCATTAGCTTCCTGTTCAGACATGTCTCTATTCCCTTGTATTTCTCCTTTAGTAGAATCTACCTCTTCTTCCCTAGTGTCTTTGTGGCCTTTTCCTTTGGTTCCAGGGGTTTTTCTTGAGCTCATCACCCCAACAAGAGCAGGTTTAGAGGACCATGCTTTGATAACATTGTAATATCTGGGGCAAGATCTGACCCAAATATTAACTCCACTTTAAAACTTTTCAACTTTTACTAGTGAAATTTTGTGGCAAATCCTTCGAACCAGACAGGAGGTAAGTGAGGGGTACTGGTGTACATAGTGAGGATGATGGGATGAAAGTTTGATTCTGGAATTTATATGGGATTAGGTGCAGCAGCAGAAAAATATTTTTTTAGCAGGAGTCCTTGGCACAAGGTACTAGAGCCATTCACTTTTCAGCAATAGAACGAATCTATTGCCTACTTCGAGGCTTCCTGGGATTCTAGCATATGCCAACAAGAATGGGTAAGGGTTAAAGGTGTTTAGGATAGAGATATATCAGTGATGAAACTCATAAGGAATGCTGGAATAAAGTCTGGATTGACTTGGAAAGGTTTGGAGCAATTTGGGGATTATTTGCACATGGTGGACTGCTGAGCTAGTCAGAATACACGCTTTCCAAAACAACGCTAAAGGCATCCAAATTATTACTAAAGGGACTGATATGGATACTAGACTGAGCTAAGGACTAGCTCCACTTGACATAATGTAAAAATAGTGATTAAAATAGATTCAACAGGAAAATTGGTAAAACTAGTCTAGAATTGCCATCAATCTAGCTAGTCTTGCATTCTAACTTCACAAACTGGTTTAATAAACCACAAACTCTATTGTGATATTAATTTAGACTCTGATATAACTTGTTACACACATAGAAATAAAAATATGACTTTTAGAACACTTCTTCTTTCATTAATAATTTGCTTCTTAAATAACAATGCCTCACGGGCTAATCTTCGGTTACAATTAGTGAGAGAATAGAAAAGAGAAGTAAGAAGTTACTGTGGCTCTATTCTGGAATTAAATATCATTCCATCTACAGATTATATGGCTTATCTTTCTGCACTCAAAATGGCTGATCTTCAAATGGGTGCCATCACCAACAACTAGCTCTCTTCTTCAGTGGAAACTCTCTTTAAATCTAGATGTGGTTGAGAGAATGAGATAGAAGAGAAGGATGGTTCAGCTCTGAAGCTGATCTCTGATATGTGGCTCTTCTAATGTCTGCAAAAATGGCTGAACTATCTCTCCACCAAGTCTTGGGCGCATTCATTGGATCAAACCTCTTCAATAGGAGAATCTTCACTAAAACTAGCTGCAGAATCACTGTTGGGGGAACCTGTTCTCCTGTATGACTGTAGATCTTCAATGGAGGATGGAAGCATATGTTATTGGCTACAATATATTGATAAGGAACTACACAACACTCACTGGAAACTATGGGCCTTGGGGAACATCACCCAAGAAGGACAGCTGAGGCACATCACTCAACTGGAGAAGCATCAGAGCTCTCATGAGAAAATATAAATGATCAAAAGTTCTTTCCTAAAGTTAGAATCATGCTTAAATAGATGAGTTTGCTTGCTTGGAAATCCAGACCACACGTGTGGGTGAAGTAGGGCGCATCCTCTCTAAGATTGGAAACTTTTGTGCTTTCTCCACTTTATTTCCTCAACTTCCTTCAGTCAGAATTGGCAAGTGTGCCCTAGTTGCTTTTCTGGATGTTTCTAATTATCTTCTGAATGCTTTTACTGATTCTTTCCATTCCATTTATTTTATAGTTTTATGCTTTTGCCAACTTTTTCCTGCTTTTGCCAACTTTCTCCACCTTTTGCTAGTTTCTAATTCCATTCTGACTTTTTTTCCTTTTTGAAATACCTCCACTTAGGCAAGGTTATCTTCTTATCACCAATTCAAACTCCTAGCCTTCATTATCCACTTGGAAACATTTTATTAGCATTTAAATAATCAAAAAACCAAAATACTCCTCAATATTAATTACACCTTCATAATTAATTAAATAACTCAATAATCAATTATTTGCTAAGGTGTACTTACCTCAAAATATCCCCATAAATTAAATACTCAATTAATAGTGAACTTAGACCCCTAGGGATAGGAAGATCCAAGTGGTGACTGTTGTGGCCACAACAGATCCCATGCTTAGCCAAGCATGGGAGCCCGACAATTTTTATAAATGCAAAGGTAGTTGGGTGAGTCATCTTGAAAATTTTAGATTTAGATTTTACCTTTAAAAGTTCTTTACCCATGCTTTTGGTCTGCTTGTTTGTAAGGGTTTGATTATTTCTTCCAAAGTGTTTCGGGCTGAAAAGAGCCAAAACTTTGAGTATTTTGCTGATTGCTATCATCATCCTGAAACCCGACATTTGGAGAACCCGAATCCCGCAACCTGACAGGCGTGGGTTGCGGGACTATTTTTTTTTAAGTTTTGGTTTTGTTGATTTTGAAACCCGCAACCCGATGGCTGCGGGTTGCAGAATCATTTTTAATATGATTGAAGAATAATTACTCTGAAAACCGAACCCCGCAATAGCAGCATCCAACTTTCGGGACTATGATTTTCGTTTATCTGGTGTGTGTTCCTGAAACCCACAACTCGTGATTTAATGTTTCCGAAACCCGCCACCTGCACAGTTGGTTTTCAGCTTTCGGAAATCCTTTTTCACTTTTGTTTTGAATATCCATAGCCCGCAAATCCATACTTTCGGGTTTCGGCTTGCGGGATCTTTGAATAAGAACTTCATGCAATTTTTTTTAACTCGATTCCGGATTCTGCTCCGGTTAATCTCCATTCTCCGTCTGTTATAATCTCACGGTCATGTTGAATTTGGGTAATCAGTTAAGTCAGGCTTTGCCATCCTGTCTTTTGAAACTTGGTTCTACCAAATTATCAGTTTTCTATGTAATTCATCACAGCGCACACCATTACAAGTCTATCTGTCACCTCATGTTGGATGGACACCGTCTCTCTGCATTAAGTTCGCCATGCCTAAACTTGAGCTTTGACATCTCGTCATTTTTGTTCCACCTCTTAATGATCGGATTTGTTACGTGCGAAGAATTGATGGCTCATGTACTGGAACTCCGAGTCAGGACCTTTTCACATTAAATTTATCACCATAACCTTCGTCTCTATTATTATTCACCAGTAATAATTATTGATGAGAGATTGCTTATAACGATGTGATCATCAAGACAATTCAAAATCATGCAAGCAATAATTGAACTCGTACTTCACATAGGCTTTGATCCGACTGGCACATACCTTGGCTTTCTTCATTTCAATTGAAGTAATTACAATGAATTGACTCGATAACTTTAATCATTGTAGTTTCCCCTCCCGATTATCATAGACATGCTTACTGGCCTTTAAATAAGCAATTAACTTGAAAGGTCCAATTCACCCATTGCCTTCTGAAACAGGAAACACTTTGTTCGGCATTCTTCTTATATCTTTTTATCCAAGACTCATTCAGAATGAGTAATATTCATGCAGATGGTAAATTTTCTAATGTTCAGGTTGAAAATGAAGAGCTCTATTCCTTTTTATATCAAGAAATGTTGTCACCACCATTTGATGCAGGTGTTGCTAATATTAGCAGCGGTAGCAGCGAAGAAGACTTCGAAACTTTGTCTGCCTACATTCACAACCCCGAAAAGCGAAGAAAGGAAATTCTGGAGGGATCAATAGATCTTGATATTGATGTTATGAAATACTTTATAATCAATGAAGAACCCGACGTGTCGGCTACCGTCCCTAAAGTAAATCCTCTAATGGATTTCTCTATTTTCGATAGTGGGTTCCCCGACCTCGAATTTCCTTCAGCGGATGCTCTACAAGCCACACCACTTGTCAACGATAATGAACAATCTGTGATTGAATTTTTTTGGTGCCACGAGACCTTATCTGATTAAAGAACAAGTCTTTCTTTTGTGAAAGGTGGCGAAAAATATTTTGAGCTTAAAAATAGCAAGAATTTTTTGGATCGATGGTTAGACCCGATTTTGTAATCCCTATTTTGTAGATTCTCTCCTTTTGGAACTCTGATGTAAATTTAGTATATAAGGGGGAATGTTTCTCTTAGTAAGGGGTTGGGAATTTTGGAATTGCAATTCAGCGGGAGTTTGGACTGAAGATACTCTATTTATCAGAGTCATTGAAATTTTTGTACAAGACTTCTCTATTCAGGAAAGTTATCTTTTAATTCACCTCCTATTGTTCTTCAAATTTCTTTGGGAATTGTTGAGTTAATGTTTCAAATTTGTAATCGATCATGCATTTAATCTTTTGCAGGATTTTTGTTAATGCATAATATCTCCCATATTGATTTTTTGTATGTGTGGATTATGTTCAAAATTGTTCTATTAAATTTCTTTAATTGAATGTTTTCACTTTTTTTTACTTCTACAAATGATTTGATGCAATTAAATATGTATAATCAAATGTTAATTTTTCAATTAGCACAATGATTACAGATCAGATATTTGAATACGCTTAACACTTTGAAGAATTGTCAGTTAATTTCTTAATTGATAAAACTTTAATTAACAATTGAAGAACCCAAAGACATTTCTATTTAAGGTTTAACTATTTGTTCATCACACTTCAACTCTGATCTGTACAACATCAACTTCTCCTTTTAGGTCAGATCTGACTTAAAATAGATCTGTTCCTTAGGTAGTTTAAGTTAGATTTTGGTAACAAGCTTTCACACTTAGTTTTCCTTGATGGGAAAACTGATCTTTTGAGATCAAATATTTTACTCATAGAGTGCCAGCAGAGGCCAAATATCCGTGGGTGATTACCATCCCAAACAACTCAAGGATAGGGCAACTCTTGCATAGGGTTAATTGAAGCCTTTGGGTGGGTTTTCATCCCCTGTTGTGTACCTTGGAACCCATTTCAGCACTTTGCACTCACCCTGCACGCCCGAGGCATCAACAAATGGCACTAGAAGGAGGGCCACTAGTAAAACATCCCTAAGCAAGCTACTAATAAGCCTCCTCCAGCAAGTACTTCAACGGTTCAAACCCAAAGCCAAAATAGGGCTTCAACAGCTGAACAACCAACTTATCCACAACCTACAATTCTCCCTATCACGTCTACACAACCTGTGGTTATACCCATTACACCGGTGACGCAACAGGAGAACAAAGGAGATATCATTTTCACGTCACCTACAAGGGGACCCATTTCATTAGAGTAGATATTGAAAACATCCGCTGATAGGGTTTTAAGAGTAGAACAATGACTTGCCGATCAGAGGAGACGCGGCCCGACAGCTCTAAACTTAGAAAGTACTTTGCAGGCTAGTAGTCGGGAAGACGAGCAAGTTCCCACCTCATAGACCAGTGATCCACAGGTTCAACATACCAATAGTTTTAACACAGAAGATCAACATACAACTAATCAACCATCTGAAAACCAAGACCTAGTTAATTCATCATATTCTCCTGAATATAACCATGAGACCACTCACACAGCAACACAAGGTCAACCAAATCTTGGAGCCGGTGGTCCACCACCATCCACTCCTTCGTCTTAGTCATCTTCCTCAGACGAAGAGAATTCTTCTAGTTATCCATCTGAAGAAGAAGAAGAAGAACCTTCAATGTTTGGTGAAGGTCAAAACAGACCTTGGCTTGACCAAGGTGCAGTTTTCATATTAGGTGATCAACATAGATTACCAAAGAATCCTGAGAAATGGCTGCCTAAATACAACCCTGATGACAAGATACCTGCGTTGGACCATATAAAAACTTTCATGCAGGAAATCAGGCTTAGAAGTGTGGTACATGAGGATGTAGTATGCAGACTCTTTCCCTACACTTTTGAGGGTAGAGCAGCCACTTGGTATTTTGCTTTGTCGGCCCAATCTATAACTTCCTGGGATGAATTCAAGAAACATTTTACCCAGAAATTTGGGGATGACGAAACACCTCAAGATCTTGTCTTAGAATTATCCTCCATGAGAGCCAAAGGAAAAGAAAGGGTAAAAGACTTTAACCAAAGGTTTTCATATCTCAAAAACAGAATTCCTGCCAATCTTCTTCCTGCTGAAGAATTATTGGTGGCTTATTATGAAAAGGGTCTGCCTCCCCCTATTGCAATATGGGTCAAAAGGGCACATAAGGGTACTCTACTGGAATCTTTTGATGAAGCAATCCAAGTTGAGAAATACATCTTTTGTCTAGAAGACAACCCTAAATCCTCAGAAGGACAGCCTTCCACTTCCATGAAGAAAATTGAGATTATCCCTAAACCCACAATCCAGAACAAGGATTCATTTGATTTGACTGACATGAAAAAATTCCTTCAAAAGATGAAAAATGAGATGGTGGACTTGAAGAAGAACACTAATGATAATCATAATCAGAATAGAGGTTTTGTAAGGCCACCATTTAGGAGGCCTTACCAGCCTCCACAAAATCCACCACCACCAAATCTAGCAAATGCACTCACAAACGAGGAACTTTTTTCTATTTTTAGAGCATTGGCAGCAGAATCTCAAGTCACCCCTGACACTTCCAAAGATCAGACTACCCCGGATCCTCCACTACTTGAGCAAGAAGCAGAAGATGATCCACAGGTTGACGCTGTGGGTTGCTTTTCGGAGCTTCCTATGTGTGAAGAAGAAGAAGAACCTGAGGCAGTGTTTAACACACAACATCCTTATAACACAAGGTCAAGACCATAGCCACCTTAAGAACCTTCATCTTCTTCCCCCGTTCTCACAAGAAACCAGACCGTCCCACAGAAGGATACTGTCCTCCCTCAAATGGAGTAAAACTTGGTTGAAGACTTAAAAACGGTCAAAGCAAATATCTCTCTGTTTGCACTACTCAAGATTCCTGCTATGAGGGATTCTTTACCTAAAAACATGATAGTCAAACAACCTAGAGAGTCATAGAATAATAACTTAGTCTCTGTCACTAAAACTGATGATCAGAAACCAACAAGTAAGAGAACTCCTCCTTTCTTGCTTACTTTTGAGAATTTCAACCGGAATGTACACAACTTCATGATAGATTTAGGAGCATCATCAAATGTGATGCCCCTCTCTGTTTGCAGAAAATTGAATGCAACGTGGGAACCTTGTCCAACCCAGATTGTGCAACTTGACAGATCCAAAGTTAGAGTGGTTGGTAAATTGAGAAATGTTCTACTCACGCTGTCAGCTGATAGCTAATATCCCAGAAGCTTATGATATGTGGTTAAGCAGGGACTGGTCAGAGAAACTTAAAGGTTACTTTGCAACCGACTGGTCCCATTTATGTTTTCCTTACAATGGTCAACCAAATAAAATTAAGATCAGCAGAGAAACTTTTATGAAATAGAAAGTTACTGATCTTAATGATTCAAGTGAACCTGCTGGTTATCTCACCTCTCGTGTAGGGAAATTTACATTTGATACCTTTTTCGGTGAATTCCCAGCTGATGCCTCACCAGAAGAAAGCATCCAAAGAGAATCACATATCACTCAGGTTACTTATGTACCTTTTTCTGGTGAAATTGTGCATAATGTATATAATGTGAATACGAATTTTAGATTAGACCCTGTCACCTGGACTTTATTTTTCAATGGCTCTACGTCCAAGGACGGAGCTAGAGTGGGTTGTGTTCTTATCAATCCTAAAGGAATAAAATGCATGATTGCTTGTAGGTTAGAATTTGATTACACTAATAATGTAGTTGAATATGAAGTTCTTGTGCAGGGTCTCAAGAAGGCCGTTGATTTAGGTGTACAAGCAATAGAATGCTATGGAGACTCCAAAATTATAGTCAAACAAATCAGGAATAAAATACACTAGTTATCCCCACGTTTGGCTAAATATCAAAAGTTGGTAAGAGAACTAACCAGCTCATTTTCGACATTCAATATTAAATCTGTTCCTAGGTCACAAAATTTTGATGCAGACCTGTTAGCAAATACATCATCTAGATTGATCCCGCCAGAAGGTCTATCTTCTCAAACTTTTTCTATTGAATTGATGTACAGACCATCCATTCCGGATAATGTGTCTAATTGGAAGGTGTTTGATGATGACCGACAGATACTTGATTTCCTCACTGCTCAGGATATGTTTCAAGACATGGCCATCGATGAAGCAGAACATGAAAAGTCTCTCACTGATTTTTCCAACGTCATCCCGAAGTCTGTGATCAATCTAGAAAAGTTTTATGATTTGCATGACAAGTTCAAATCTCAAACTAATTGTAAAACTAAAAGCTCATCCTTGAACTATGAACGGGTCAACCTAGGAACTGAACAGGAACCTCGTTTCATCAACTTGGGAGTTGATTGTACCCCTGAAGAACGCAGAGCCATTATTGCATTGTGTAAGCAATATAAGGATGTTTTCGCCTGGACGTATGACAAGCTGAAAACGTTTGACATTGGCGTCATGTTTCATAATATTCCCATGAAACCAGAGGTCAAGCCATTTCAACAAAAGCTGCGGAAGATGCATCCCAGTTTGTAATCTTCTGTAAAAAAGGAGTTGGAGAAGCTGCTCACTGCTCGAATTATCTTTCTAGTCAGGCACACTCAATGGTTCACTAATTTAGTACCTATCCGTAAGAAAAGCTGTGAAATTCGACTATGTGTCGATATCAGAAACCTAAACCGGGCTTCTGAGAAAGACAACTATCATGTTCCACCAATGGAGAAGATTCTTCAAAAGGTAGCTGGGTCAGAAATGTTTTCCCTCTTAGATGGTTTTTCAGGGTATAACTAGGTCATGGTTGCCTTGGACGATCAATTGAAAACAGCCTTTAGGACCCCATGGGGTACTTTTTCCTATAGACAGATGCCTTTCAAGCCGATCAACGCAGGAGCTACTTTTCAGAGAGCTGTGGATATAAATTTTCGAGGGTTAATGCATAATTCTGTCACTGTTTACCTTGACGATATCACTATTTACTCTAAAAAACGACATGAACATGTGTTTGCTTTGAAACAAGTTTTTGATCGCTGCAGGAAATTTGGTATATCTCTCAACCCGAAGAAATCTATTTTTGCAGTAATAGAAGGAAATCTTCTGGGCTTCATTGTTTCGAAAGAAGGTATGATTATAGATCCTAAACATACAGAGGCTATTTCAAAGATTGGCTTACCAGGCTCATGCAAAGCAATGCAATCGTTCTTAGGTAAGGTTAATTTTGTACATAGATTTGTACCAAAGTTTGCTCAGATTGTTAAACCACTATAACTTTTGGTCAAGAAAGATGTGCAGTTTACTTGGTCTCAGGAACAAAGACATGCATTTATCTGAATTCGGAAGGCCATTGTAGAATCTCCTACTCTCATGTCTCCAGATTTTAATAAGGATTTCATTCTTTATACTTTTGCCACTGACTTTTCTTATGCAGCTGTCTTAACTCAGAAGCATGACAATGATACTGAAGTCCCAATCTCTTTTATGAGCTCAACATTCAAAGGTGTAGAGCTTAAATATTCGCAGATCGATAAGCAAGCTTATGTGGTTTATAAATTTGTCAAACATTACAGACCCTACTTGCTGAATTCTTGGACCAAAGTCATTGTTCCATATTCTGCTATCAGAAATGTTCTCATCCAGAAAAAAATAGGAGAAAAGAGGGCCCATTGGATGACCGCACTACAAGAATATGATCTTGAGATCAGACCGGATAAAATTGTAAAAGGCTAAGGCCTTTGTCTTCTTACTGCGCAATCCAACAACCCCGCATAGCAGCTATCCGAATGGGATCATGAGGAAGAAATTCCCTCAGGTGTTGTCAATGTTATCTATGCCCTGACATCGGAATGGTACGATGATATCAAATTTTTCCTGAATCGTGGGTTTGCTCCCGAAACCCTTGATTTTAAGAAAATAAGAGCTTTGCGACTGAAATCTGCTCCCTATCAATTCATTGATCAAGTTCTTTTTAGGAAAAATTATGATGGAGTATTTCTTAGATGCTTGGAAAAACATGAAACTGATGGCATTTTGTCTCAATTTCATGTAGGTCCTGCTGAAGGCCATTTTTTAGGAGAGACTACGACACACAAGATTCTTAGGGCTAGATATTATTGGCCCACATTGTTTAAAGATGCTTATGCTTATGTGAGAAAGTGTGAGCCGTGCTATAAATGCACAGGTAAATTTAGGAAACCTGCATTTCCTTTACAACCGGTTACAATTCAGTTTCCATTTCAATAGTGGCGACTGGATTTTGTTGGACCTATAAACCCTCCTTCATCCCTCCAACATAAGTATATCCTCGCAGCCATAGAATATTATGCTAGATGGGTGGAGGAAACTCCTCTCAAACAATGTAATGCTACCCAAGTAATCTCTTTCCTTGATAGTCAGATCATTACACGGTTTGGCGCTCCAGAGTACTTAGTTTTCGATAATGCATCCTACTTCTCTTCAATCGATATAATTGAATATGCCTTTGAGATGGGGATTAAGCTTAAGTTTTCTGCCAATTATTGTTGATGTATATGTAACTTCGGAATGTATTTCACATATATGTATATTGTATTTCTATAGAGATGGTCTTATTCCTCTATACGAAAGTGTCGTCATTTATATTGTAAGTGTCATAACTTATACTTGATGGGTTATTAGACCACCTTGTTGGGGTCGTCCCTGTATAAGTCATGTGGGTCAAAGGGTTATTAGACCACCCTATTGGGGGTCAGCCATGTGGGTCTAAGGGTTATTAGACCACCCTATAAGGGGTCGGCCCAGTTAGCATTATGTTATGTGGTTAAGTTCGAGCCTACATGAGTTAGGTAAAAAGGAAAGTCAAGTAGAGTATAAATAGAGTGCGGGAGGCACTCTATTTACTCACTCACTTCTTACTCATGCACTCAAGGAGGAGTGGTGCACTTATGGAGGAGGAGGATCTGCTGCTAGGTTATGTCTATCTCTTATGGTTGGTTGTATCATTGCTCTATCTATCTCTGAGGAAGTTATTGGGGTTTTTCACCTTTATGGTTTTCCCCAAGTAAATCTTTGTGTCTCTTGTGTGCTTGCATTATTGTCTCCATGATTGATATGCTGTAGATATGCTATACATGTTGTTCTCTCAGTTAAGATCCTAGATCAGATTGAAGTAAATTCTGAAAATTTAACATGGAATCAGAGCTAGCCTGAAAGAAGGCATGATATGGCATGTATGACACTTGTTGCACTTACGATGCTAGGGCTTGATATAGCAAAAACCAGTCATCGTAGCACTTTCGCTATAAATCCGTTTTGGCGAATTTTTTGGATCTGAAATTGTTATAGGCCGACGCTAAGATCCCCATTACCTTGTGTCCAAAGTACAACCTCTAATTTGTTGTACTTTGTGATTTATGATCTGTACAATATAGGGTTTCTGCCTCTTCCAGATCTAAGTCAAAATCAGGTGACCTTGGGAAAAAGGTCATAACCTGGGATAGGAAGCTCCAAATGAAATTTCGTAAAAAGTGATAGGTAGTGCACAGACTGTACTATCTCATGAAACTTTTTCAGAGGCCGAAGTTGAACCAGTGACACGTGGCACGCCGTACAAGTTTGCTCTCCTGAATTATCCCAAAACAGGTCACGTTGCGACACTTGGCATAACTCTCTCTCAGAGAGTCCAATTGAGGTCAGACCTATCAGGATGGAAATATAACAGGATGAGCTATCTCAGGAAACGTTTTCAGAGGCCGAAGTTCCAACAGTGACATGTGGCACGCCGTACAAGTTCGCTCTCCTGAATTATCCCAAAACAGGTCACGTTGCAGCACTTGGCATAACTCTCTCTCAGAGAATCCAATTGAGGTAAGACCTATCAGGATGGAAAGATAACAGGTCAGGCTATCTCAAGAAACTTTTTCAGACCCCGTGGATTGAAAAATTTGGAGGTACACCAGAAACAATCAGGTACATATTTCTGTCAAAAACAGAATTATTTTTTGAGTACCTTCATTCATAGCTTCCAGAATTTAGGGCTTTGAATAAAGTTGGAATTTTTGTAATCGGAGACCACGGCTGGATGCTACTCATCAAAATAGAAATTTAGAGACCAAGATCAGAAATTTTGGTTTGGAAAAAGGCCGGGCTTGATCAAACCCTAGTTCGGGACTTTGATTAGAAAAGTGGAAAATTAGGGCTTCTGTAAAAAAGGGAATTTTTGAAATCTGTGACCACAGCTGGAAGCTCCTTAGAAAAATAGAAGCTTAGAGCTTTGGATCAAACCCTTTGATGGGGAAAAAGAGTGGGATTCATCAAACCCCAGTTCAGGGTCACATCCAGTGAATCCGGAAGTTTCAAAGGAAAAATTGAGGAGTGAAACTTTGCAGTTTTCAAATTCTGAATATACCAGTTTGATCAGCTCATCAAGGCGCATATTTCTATCCTTTCGGAAGTTTGAAATTCAAAGTTTGAATTTTTGGGGTTTCTCTGACAAACCCATATCTAGCTCCAGGTCCAGTTCTTGCAAATCAAGTGGATTGGGTTAGTCCTAGAAGAAGATGGATTGGTCACCTGCATAAGTGAAGAAGTTCCTGTTTCAGAGGGAGATGAGGCTAAGGCCTTACATAAGAAGATTACAAGCGATCTCGACAGGTATGACTCATCGAGGTATGTTTCGATATTTGTCCATGATTAAGTTTATGGTATGTTTGTCTTCATGTTATTACGATTAGTGCAATTTTGATTTTAGATTTGTCGTATCACCTTAACAAAATTATGAATGCATGATAGAAGATATTCATTGGTTAGGGTGTTGACACTTATGATTGTACTAATGCATTATGGTTTTGTATGAGGTTTATTTTGTCTACTAACATGAAAGGTACACCAAGAAAGACAAATCATGTTCTGGTCCAAGAACATATGATCATGATAACATGAGGACAAAGATTCATCCATTGTCATGGATCTCATAGAAGATCCATTTACGAGGTATGTATAACTTGGTTTTGTAATAGTTAACCTATGAGATATACAGGTTACTAGCACAAGTCATTGAAGAAGAACAAGAAGACATCATGTGAGTATGTTAGACATAAATAGCTAGCATGCTAATCCAGGTATGTTTTTCCTATATCAATATAGAATCCTACCTTGTGTTAGGATCTTATACTGTTGTGTTGTTTGATAATGATTATTCATGAAGTCATAGGTTTGAATAAGTCATGGCTGTATGCATATTATATTTCTTACCATAATTGATGATATGACTAACCAGAAGAATCATGAAGGTAAAGGTTTGAATAATCACAGGTTTTATGCATATTATATCTCTTATCTTGATTGATGATTCAACTAACCTGAAGAGTCATAGGTTTGAGTAATTATAGGTTTAGACATGTTATGTTTCTTATGATTTGACTAACCATAAGAATCCTACATAAACCTTGAATGCTAATGCTTATTATTTCTGTTTGAAATGATCATGAGTATACATGCTTGAGATTATTGTGTTTTAATAGTATACTAATGAATGTGTGATTTTATATGAGTTCACAAGGATAACACAATCATGATACTAATAAGCATGCATAGGGACCAAGGATGAATATGAGCTCAAGAACAGGTAATTCAGGAAGCAAAGATCAAGAGGGAGCACACTCTAGTTGTTCCTGCAAGAAAGCAAAGGAGCACACTTCAGTAGTTTATGCAAGGATGCAGATATTCAGAGGGAGTTGACCATCTCTCTACACTTCACAACAGAAAGGTGTAGAAGAAGCTACTTCAGATTAGGACTCCAGCAGCTCCTACAAGGAAGCGAAGACTCAGAGGGAGTCCACCCAACGAACAAAGAAAGATAAGTATTTTAATCATCATTTCTTGCATATTTGTTTGTTTAAATAAAATTGTTCAATGATGTATATGCTCATGTTCCTATACTTAGGATATGTATTGTGCATAGTAGAATAGTTGCATTAATGAACAGTATACTACTAATATACATGGGTAAGTGGCCTATGGCACTGTACAACATTCCATTGCTACTTATCTAGAATGAAACCTCTTTGCTGACATGTTGGGAGTTGTGCACACTCTTAACAATGTTCTGGTAGAGATTGGAAGGCATCTAGAAAGTTACGGGATATGGATAAATGTTGTATTGAAGCATTGGCTAAGATAATTGCATGACTGTATGACATATTTCTTTATGTGTAAGAATTTGTTCTGAAAACTGTGAGATGTTTTCTAACCATGCAATTTAACCTGTTTTGTAGGAAAGACCGTATATCTTCACCTACAAAAGGTCTACAACATTTGTTCCAGCAACAAAGATATCTATTGAAGATATTGAAGTTCCCAGGATCTGGGATGAAGAAATGGAATGCCATGATCCATCGATCATGAAGAATGATGTTTGGGATGCGATCCCAAGAGCTAAAGGGAAGTCTGCTGTGACTTCCAAATAGAACTATCAGATCAAGCATGTTGCAGATGGCAGCATTGAGAAATACAAAAGTGATGAAATAGAAGATGCACCAGATGGATTTCAAGACAGCATGGTGTAGTCATATATGTGTGCAGAACTTGATATGATAACCTGTTT
Organism: Larix kaempferi; assembly: GCA_027924585.1. Lineage (NCBI taxonomy): Eukaryota > Viridiplantae > Streptophyta > Pinopsida > Pinales > Pinaceae > Larix > Larix kaempferi. The sequence continues at coordinate 8,880,269 of BSBM01002204.1, read as the reverse complement.
GTTACAGGTGAAGATAGATTGATTGCCGACACGCAGCGGAAGCTTGCTGCCGAGTTCGAGTCGAGGAACTTGGGGATGATGCACTATTTGTTTTTGGCATGGAGGTGTGGCAGAGTGTAGATGGAATCTTCCTTGGAAAAGGGAAGTATGCAGTAAGAGATCCTGAAGAGGTTCAGGATGATGGATTGCAAGGCCATGGCCACACCTATGGCATCGAATCTGAAGCCTCTATGTGATGCTTCATCTGAGCTGGTTGATGTCTCCATGTATCGTCAGATGATTGGATCCTTGATGTACCTGACGAACACGAGACTGGACATTTTCTTTATTGTGAACACATTGAGCCAGTTCTTGACGGATCTAAGGAGTGTTCACCTGGTTGCGGTAAAGCATGTTCTGAGGTACCTGTAGGGTACAGTGGATTATGGGCTCAAGTATGAAGCAAATCAAAAGTTTAACCTATAGGGTTATGTTGATTCAGATTGGGCTGGCAGTGCCGGAGACAGGAAGAGCACATCTGGGTGTTGCTTCAGTATTGGATCAGGTGTGATCTTTTGGTTTAGCAGGAAGCAGTCCTGTGTAGCACTGAGTACAGCTGAGGCAGAGTATGTTGCAGCCTGTTCATCTAGTTGTGAGGCAGTATGGCTACGGAAGCTACTGTCTGAGTTATTTGATCTCCCGTTGGAGGCTACTGGTATCTTCTGTGATAACCAGACTTGTGTGAAGTTGTCCGAGAACCTAGTGTTTCATGACAGGTCGAAACACATTGAGATCAAATATCACTATATCAGGGATATGGTGCAAAGAGGAGCCGTGAAGCTCCTGTATGTTGCGATGGACGAGCAGATTGCAGATGTACTGACGAAGCCACTAGCCAGGGTGAAGTTCGAGTACTTCAGAGAGAGGCTTGGCGTTCTTCAGATCGAGGACACTTCGAGGAGGAAGTGATGGACACATTTGCTGAAGCCATTCCAAGCATGTTGGAAGGAGGATCCTTTAGATGGCTATGGATGTAAGCGCTGGATGATGAACATCAGGATGATGTTCTGGTTTCTGCTGGATATGATCAGTTGGATCATTTTTATGTATGTATGTACGCATCATGTTGGATGCTGTATATGATCAGGTGGATCATTTTTATGTATGTATGTACGCATCATGTTGGATGCTGGATATGATCAGTTGGATCATTTATATGTACGCATCCTGTTGATGCTGGATATGATCAGTTGGATCATGTGTATGTATTTTGTATATGCATCATGTTGGATGCTTGGACCATGTATCTGTATATGTATCAGGTGGATACATTGTATGATCAGGTGGATCATGTATGGTGATATGTATCATGTATTTGTATTTGTATCAGGTGGATACATTGATGATCAGGAGGATCATGTATGATGATATGAATTAGGTAGATACTTGGTATGCATCAGGTAGATGCATTGATGATCAGGTGGATCAGGTATGATGACATGCAGCAGGATGTTGCAGTGATGATCAGGATGATCATAGATGATGAGCTTCAGGATGTTGCTCCAGATGACATGCAGCAAGATGTTGCAGTGATGATCAGGATGATCATAGATGATGAGCTTTAGGATGTTGCTCCAGATGACATGCAGTAGGATGTTGCAGTGATGATCAGGATGATCATAGATGACGAGCTTCAGGATGTTGCTCCAGATGACATGCAGCAGGACGTTGCAGTGATGATGATCAGGATGATCATGGATGCATCAAGATGATGTATGGTGAGTATCAGGATGATACTATATGGCCGTGGATCAGGTTGTGCAGATGAGCATGTAATCCGGTGCCCTGGGAGATTTGCAGATGGTCTTTCGAGGTTTTGCCTATGGCATGTAATATTGGTGCCCTGGGACATCTGGAAAATGCTCTTTCAAGGTTTTGCTCTGGGAGGACATGTAATTCGGTGCCTTGGGAAATCTGCAGATAGTCTTTCGAGGTTTTGCCTATGGCATGTAATAGCACCCTGGGATATCTGGCAGATGCTCTTGCGAGGTTTTGTCCTATGGCATGTAATAGCGCCCTGGGAGATCCGATAGGTTGGGCTGTGTGCCCGTAATCAGTCCTAGGATGCTCTTGCGAGGTTTTGCCATGACCACATATAATAGCGCCCTGGGAGATCCTACAGGTAGGAGTTGTGTACCCGTAACATCCTGGGATGCTCTTTCGAGGTTTTGTGGTGGGGTCACATGTAATAGCACCCTGGGAGATCCTATAGGTAGAGCTGTGTGCTCGTAACAGCCTGGGATGCTCTTTCAAGGTTTTGTGACTCACGTAATAAGTCCTGAGGATTCCACAGTATGGCCAGTGATGATGAAGACCTGCAGGTGGTGGGCCTACATCCAGTATGAAAAAGGACTGGCTCTGTAGAACTTCCTATGACGAGTAGATTCAGAGATTGATTGGGATAGCAGCAATAGTGACGATGATGATGACTTGATGTCGATTATCCAGTGACGATGATCCAGAGAAGATGACTTGTGCTAGAAGAACTGTGCTGAGAAATACCTTCCTAGTTAAGAGTGAGTGTTGATGTATATGTAACTTTGGAATGTATTTCACATATATGTATATTGTATTTCTATAGAGATGGTATTATTCCTCTATACGGAAGTGTCGTCATTTATATTGTAAGTGTCATAACTTATACTTGATGGGTTATTAGACCACCTTGTTGGGGTCGGCCCTGTATAAGTCATGTGGGTCAAAGGGTTATTAGACCACCCTATTGGGGGTCGGCCATGTGGGTCTAAGGGTTATTAGACCACCCTATTAGGGGTCGGCCCAGTCAGCATTATGTTATGTGGTTAAGTTCAAGCCTACATGAGTTAGGTAAAAAGGAAAGTCAAGTAGAGTATAAATAGAGTGCGGGAGGCACTCTATTTACTCACTCACTTCTCACTCATGCACTCAAGGAGGAGTGGCGCACTTATGGAGGAGGAGGATCTGCTGCTAGGTTATGTCTATCTCTTATGGTTGGTTGTATCATTGCTCTATCTATCTCTGAGGAAGTTATTGGTGTTTTTCACCTTTATGGTTTTCCCCAAGTAAATCTTTGTGTCTATTGTGTTCTTGCATTATTGTCTCCATGATTGATATGCTGTAGATATGATGTACATGTTGTTCTCTCAGTTAAGATCCTAGATCAGATTGAAGTAAATTCTAAAAATTTAACAATTATTACCCTCAAGGTAATGGTTTGGCTAAATCATCGAACAAAAACCTGATAAACATTCTCAAGAAGACCGTAGCCTCCCATCACAGAGATTGGCACACATAGTTGTATAATGCATTATGGGTAGATCGAATTACCCTGAAAGCAACAATTGCAAATTCTCCCTACTGTCTGGTTTATGGAAAAGAAGCCATTCTTCCCACTAATCTTATTATTCCTTCGCTACAATTGGCCCAGTCTATTCAAGAAGATGATTCTTCTCCCCTCCAGCAAAGAATTGACACCCTCTTGAAGTTAGAGGAGGACAGGGAAATAGCCAAGAACAAGTTGTATCATCATCAACAGATGGTGACGAGATGGTTTGATGAAAAATCTTCATCTGACAGATAATTTTCTGTTGGTTACCTGGTTCTGAGGTGGGATAAACAACATAGATATAATAATCAGTACACCAAGTTTCAGCGCCTTTGGCTAGGACCTTTCATTATTACATAAAATGTTGGTCCCAACACTGTTCAATTATAGACGTTAGAAGGAGTTGTAGACACCTTCCCAGTGAATGTGTCTCTTGTGAAAAAGTATTTTGTTTGAACAATCTGGTGGACTTGTACATAGGTGTGGTTTGTTTTACAATCATTTGTTTTATTGCATTTACATTTTGATTGGGTTTCTTGTTTTGTTTTGGTTTTCATTAATAAGGCTTCACACTTGTGGTAATGGCTTATGATCACTTTTCTTAGCAGCAATCGCTTCTGAAGTTTCAACATCATTGTCAATCTTACTTTCTGGCTTTTGATTAGAATTTGCTCTAAAGAATTAACAGTCAATAAGTGCAGTGCCTTTGGATACTTTTCACTTGGATCATTATCTTTCACATCGCTTTATTTGTGTAATTGAGATATGGAGGATGGTTATCATTTCTTTATCTAGTGTTTCATGGTTTAACGACATATCATAATAACCTAACCAGTTCTGATTTCTCATGGATCCTTTTACAATCACTTTGATTATAAATTCTATTTAAAACTATAAGTTACGAGGTGGGTGGTCTTGTTATCAAGCCAACCCATTAGGTTCATAGGTGCTTAAAGTGGAATGACATCTTCACATCAAGCCACCACACTTGGAAGATGACTTTCAGTTCTTTTGGAAGGTGGAAGATCCTATTACAGGTTGGTCCATTCATGATCCGCAAAGTACTGGTGAGTAACATTACCACTAAATGGCCACCAAACCATGGTAATGCCTTGTAGCTTATGCTAAAATAAATTGTTTTGTTTTTCATAAGATTTCGTTGTATACAAGGACAGGGGGGTCTTATTACAAGCCAACCCTGCTATGATGATGGGTTTGACCTTGGACTGGAATTATCACTATGTGGTTACCAAGCCATGATAATTTCTTTTGGTCTTACAACCAGAAGACAAGGAGTCTCGTTATCGAGCTAGCTTGAACAATTTCCGGATCATGCATGTGAATGGCGTTGTTTCATCTGATCACCAAGTCAGTGCAGTGGTCTTGTGTTAACAAGGTTTTATGTATAAAATATTAAAAAAAAGAGAGAGAAAGAAAAGATAAAAGAAAATAAAGGAAAATATATATAATCTATTGAGGATCATTGATTAATAAACCAAGTCGATTTGTAATTAGGATATCCATGAGCATTTCTAAGACTGTGCCTAGGTTCAACACAAGCTAGTTTTCAATGATTACATCATGGTAAATATTTGGTATTACTCTCTAAATCTCCTTATCGAATGAGTGTTATCTTTAAAATGGTCATTATTGAGATCTATCCATTTTCATGTTCATTGCTTGTTGGCTGTTATCTTTTGAGTATCTTCTTTGAATTGAGTTTCAAGAAATTGGTTGATTGACATGTTGTCTTTAGTTGGATTTGATTGCAAGTATAACTAGTTCTTCCCAGCCAGTTGCCATTTGTTGTGGCCACAACAGATCCCATGCTTAGCCAAGCATGGGAGCCGCACAATTTTAATAAATGCAAAGGTAGTTGGGTGAGTCATCTTGAAAATTTTAGATTTTGATTTTACCTTTAAAAGTTCTTCACCCATGCTTTTGGTTTGCTTGTTTGTAAGGGTTTGATTATTTCTTCCAAAGTGTTTCGGGCTGAAAAGAGACAAAACTTTGAGTATTTTGCTGACTGCTATCATCATCCCGAAACCTGAAATTTGGAGAACCCGAACCCCGCAACCCGACATGCACGGGTTGCGGGACTATTGTTTTTTAGGTTTTGGTTTTGTTGATTCCGAAACCCGCAACCCGATGGCTGCGGGTTGCGGAATCATTTTTAATATGATTGATTATGATTATGATTATGATTTTAATTTATCTGGTGTGTGTTCCCAAAACCCGCAACCCGTGATTTCGGGATGTGGCTTTTGGGATGGTTATCTTACATCACAATTTAATGTTTCCGAAACCTGCCACCCACACAGTCGGTTTTCGGCTTTCAGAAATCCTTTTTTACTTCCGTTTTGCATACCCGTAGCCCGCAAATCCGTACTTTCGGGTTTCGACTTGCGGGATCTTTGAACAAGAACTTCATGCAATTTTTTTTAACTCAATTCCGCATTCCGCTCCGGTTAATCTCTGTCTTCCGTCTGTTATAATCTCACGGTCATGTTGATTTTGGTTAATCAGTTAAACTTGGTTCTGCCAAATTATCAGTTTTCTATGTAATTCATCACAACCCACACCATTACAAGTCTATCAGTAACCTCATGTTGGATGGACGCCATCTCTCCGCATTAAGTTCGCCATGCCTAAACTTGAGCTTTGACATCTCGTCATTTTTGTTCCACCTCTTAATGATCGGATTTGTTACGTGCGAAGAATTGATGGCCCATGTACTGGAACTCCAAGTCGGGACCTTTTCACATCAACTTTATCACCATAACCTTCGTCTCTATTATTATTCACCAGTCATAATTATTGATGAGAGATTGCTTATAAAGATGTGATCGTCAAGACAATTCAAAATCATGCAAGCAGTAATTGAACTCATACTTCGCACAGGCTTTGATCCGACTGGCACATACCTTGGCTCTCTTCATTTCAATTGAAGTAATTACAACGAATTGACTCGATAAATTTAATCATTGCAGATTGGCCCGCCCGATTATCATAGACCTGCTTACTGGCCTTTAAATAAGCAATTAACATGAAAGGTCCAGTTCACCCATTGCCTTCTGAAACAGGAAACACTCTGTTCGGCATTTCGAATGAGTAATATTCATGCAGATGGTAAATTTTCTAATGTTCAGGTTGAAAATGAAGAGCTATATCCCTTGTTATATCAAGAAATGTTGTCACCACCGTTTGATGCAGGTGTTCCTGATCTTAGCAGCGGTAGCAGCGAAGAAGACTTCGAAACTTTGTCTGCCTACATTCACAACCCGAAAAAGCGAAGAAAGGAAATTCTGGAGGGATCAATTGATCTTGATACTGATGTTATGCAAGACTTTATAATCAATGAAGAACCTGACATGTTGGCTACCGTACCTGAAGTAAATCCTCTAATGGATTTCTCTGTTTTCTATAGTGGGTTCCCCGACCCCAAATTTCCTACAGCGGATGCTCTGCAAGCCACACCACCTGTCAATGATAATGAACGATCTGTGATTGAATTTTTTTGGTGCCACGAGACCTTATCTGATTAAAGAACAAGTCTTTCTTTTGTGAAAGGTGGTGGAAAATCTTTCGAGCTTAAAAATAGCTTAAAGAAACATTCCAAAAGTTATCAAGTCAAATCTGATGTCCTGCACAAATTGAAGAATTTAAGAATGAAGGACCTTGTATTTGCAAATAATCCCCTCATAAGATGATATCCCTCGTCATGCCGTTTCCAACGGTAGGTGGCACGTCACGTGGTTCCTCACGGTTGAAGAAATATAAATTTTTGAAGTTGAAGTATTTTCACCCTTTTTGTGAAGTCGGCCAGCCTTGAAAGATATTTTTAATTAATAAATATTATATATTTATAATAGCAGGTTGGCCCAATCAAACTCCACATTGGAATATATATAAATACACACTCATTCCATTCATTTAATACACAACATTTTCAAGAATCAAGCTCTGAAATTTTCGGATTGACTGAGGCAGCTACAGAGAAAAAGTAGTGAAATTTGTTTTAGAATTCTTCTATGAAATTCGGTGGTGAATTAGAGCACTAATTTTTGGGTGATAAACTGAAGACTGTGGTAGCGAAGGAGCAGGAGAAGGGTTTGAAAAATTTGGGCATACTATCCACAGGAGCAGCAGCAAATTTAGACTGTCTAAACCTTTGCAAAAATTTGGACTGTGTTTTTTCCCTGTGAATTTCTGACTGTTTCTCTGCATAATTTTTGGGCTACCTTTTCTCCAAAAATATGAACTATCTGCCCCTATAAAATTTCAGACTGTCTCTGCAACAAAAGAAAAAATTCAGACTGTGTCTCCTCTCTGCAATTTCGGGCTGCTTCTGTGTTCTATGCTGGACTGTCTCTATAAGATTTTCGGGTTGCTTCCATGATGAACTTAGACAGCACAATCTCTGATTTCTCATAAGCCCAGTAAGTTAATTAATTTTAAAACCTTGAGTATGATGTGAATATTGTACATACAAAGTTGGATTGCATAGAGTTTTTGTATATTGTTGAATTGCTAAGTATGTTGTTGTTGAATTAAGTACAGAGTTGTCAAGATAATTGATCTATGAAGTACTTAGCATTACTCTCATAGCAATTTCTTAGTAGTGTTGGTAAACTTCAAAAATTGAGTAAGCCAAGTTGATGCAGATCTGACATGATGTCATTGAATCAGAAGTATGATAAGATGACCTTGGAGTGATTGTGACAATCCTTATAAATCTTGTGCAAGTGTGATATAACAGACCTTAACATTTTGAATTGACAGACGTTAGTAAGTGTGATGAAAAACCTGATTGAACAGACCTTGCATAAATACCGACTTGACAGTCTTAGAATGACCTTGTACATGGTATACAAAGTGACGTTGTCAAATGACAGCCTTTGAATTTGTATGATTCTAATTTTTCTTGCCTTAAGAATGTTTACTATAGTACCTTGAGAGTGTTGTGGCTGTGACCAAAAATTAGTCTCGTAAAATCTTGGATAGATGAATGAAGTTGTTAACTTTAGATGTTTGCTGGTTGTTGAAGCTTGACTTGATTTGAGTTGACCATATTTGGATTCTTGATTTAAGTTGACTTGTGTGTGCACTATGTGATGACCTAAGTGGAGTTAAGACTTGATCAATCAAGTAGCTAAGACTTGTGATGACTGAACCCTTGACAAGACTAAGACTTGTTTTCTATTCTTTGACAAGTACTCCTTTTTGCAAGTTTGGTTAAGCAAGGTTGATTGATTTGACAATATTGACATGTGACTGAAATGGTAACACTTCTTGATTGAAGGTTAAATTGATTTGTGATTGACTAAGTTTGACATTGTTGATTAAGTGTGTCTTAGGTTTTTTTATTGTTTGTTTGAAGTTGTTTGTCAAGATCTGCTTGACTAAGTTGTTTGTCAATTTGAGAGATTGGTTATGATGTCATTGGACTAAGTATGATTGGGTGAGTTAAGTCATTATCGTGTTGTAACTGTACTATCTTGAGTCGATATTGACCAAGCAAGAAAGCAGGAGTAGTTGTGGTTAGGTATTTGATTAGATTGACACAGGCTCATATTTGATTTGTCACAGGTTCAATTGAGCAGGATTAGCACAAGTTGCTATATGTGCAGTTGGTTTGACTCAGATTGGCTTAGTTGTATGAGCAGTTGGTTTGACCTAGGTGGTATGGTATACAGTTGATTGAACTCAGATTTATTGGTTCAAATAATGTGAACAGATAGATTGATTGGTACAACTAGATCAGATAGATTAATGTGTATAGCCAGATTGGAGAGGTTGATTGCACAGGTTGATAAGCAGTGTTACATAGTTGTGGTGTAGTTCTCAGTGGACAGTTGATGAGCAGTGGTCAGTTGACGAGCAGTGATAGTGGTTGTGCATTGTGGTACAGATTCTATAGTGTGGTACAAGTGTTGGATAGTAGGTCCACAGGATCAGTGTGGTTTGTGGTTCACTAGTTCAGTTTCTATCTTCATATCAGGGTGGCAGGACGGGGCAAGGAAATCTAGCGAGCTAAGGCTTCCTTCATGTTGTAGCCTGTAAACCAGGGGGTTGTAGCCTCCTTCCAGTTGTAGCTGGAGAATTGAAGTCTTTGTAACAAAGGGGGTTGTTGCCTCCTTCCAGTTGTTGCTGGTAAATTATTATTATAAAGGATTATGTGGTTTTTCCCCCAGGACTTGGGTTTCCACATAAAAATATTATGTACTGTGTTTTGCTATGCTTCCTATGTGATGATGATATGATGATATGTGATGATGAGCTGTAATTGTTAATAATGCTGATGATATAATGATAATGTGATAATACATTAATGAATGATGTATTGAATAGGATGTTGATGATTGTTAAAGTTGAAAAAGTAATAAAAATCTATACACACTGTTCACCCCCCCCTTATCAGTGTGCTCTGTGTGTCCAACAATTGGTATCAGAGCGGGTCCTTCACAGAAAGTTTTACCAGCTTGAAGAAGATCCTTGACACACCATGGGGTTTTCAGTGAATGGATTGTCTTGTGGGACAAATTACTTGATTTGGAAAATAAGAATGTAGGCTTATCTTGAAGCAGAAGGCAGTTGGGTATGGCAGTCAGTGCTTATTGGGTACAGTCATCCGAAGAAAGTGAAAACAACAGCTCGGAAGGAAGCAAGGAAAAATAATTCAATGGCTATGGAATCCATTCTTGAAGGCTTATCAGATTCCATAAAAGAGAAGATTGGAAAGTGCAACACTGCTAAGGAACTATGGCTCAAAATAGAACATCTCTACTCCTCTAAGGAACATGAAGAAGAAGTTATGAAACTCATGATTGCAAATCTGATGGATCTCGAAAAGAAGAAAATAGGAAAGTGCAACTCAATTGAATAATTGTCACTGAAGTTAGATCAACTCTACTCCATTGAAGAACAGAAAGCAGAAGACAACTCCATAGAAATGTCAGTACATGATCCAGGTAAGTATGAAGGTAAGTCTCCTGAACACCCTATTTTTAATGTTTCGAAAGAGATATGTTTATCAGGTACAGAAGATAAGAGCCATCTTGAATTCATAGAACGTAATACCTCGGAATGTGATGAATCTCATTGTTCCCCGATAAATGATGAAAATGAAAGTTTAAACAATGATATTACTAATGCTTTGTAAAAGGTTGAGAAACTTTGTGAACAGAACCAGGTATTGCAAGAGCAATTGGACAGATCTGAGAAGAGGAATCAAGAAGATTGTGAGAAGGCCACACAAACTATAGTTGATCTAAACCTCCAAGTTGAAGAAGCTATCAGAATAAAAGAAGCCATATCTAACTCTCTGAAGGATCAACTTCAGAAGTCAGCTGCTGAAAATAAAAGGCAATCAGAAGAAATTGACAGGCTCAAAAGATAGCTAGAAGATAAGGAGAAAGAATTGACTCGCAAGCTTCAAGACAAAGATAGTGAGATCAATACCTTACTTGAAAAATTGCAGAAGGAAAGTACTGCTAGTCAAAAAGGTGATTTAAGTGACAAAAAGGGAATTCATTTTAGTCATGAGATTGAAGACAAACTAAGAAGAAACCAAGAAGTTGAAATCAAATCCTTGAAGATAGAATTACGAAAGGTATGTTTGACATCGCTTTATTTGTGTAATTGAGATATGGAGGATGGTTATCATTTCTTTATCTAATGTTTCATGGTTTAACAACATATCATAATAACCTAACCAGTTCTGATTTCTCATGGATCCTTTTACAATCACTTTGATTATAAATTCTATTTAAAACTATAAGTTACGAGGTGGGTGGTCTTGTTATCAAGCCAACCCATTAGGTTCATAGGTGCTTAAAGTGGATGACATCTTCACATCAATCCACCACACTTGGAAGATGACTTTCAGTTCTTCTGGAAGGTGGAAGATCCTATTACAGGTCGGTCCATTCATGATCCGCAAAGTACTGGTGAGTAACATTACCACTAAATGGCCACCAAACCATGGTAATGCCTTGTAGCTTATGCTAAAATAAATTGTTTTGTTTTTCATAAGATTTCGTTGTATACAAGGACAGGGGGGTCTTATTACAAACCAACCCTACTATGATGATGGGTTTGACCTTGGACTGGAATTATCACTATGTGGTCACCAAGCCATGATAATTTCTTTTGGTCTTACAACCAGAAGACAAGGAGTCTCGTTATCGAGCTAGCTTGACCAATTTCCGGATCATGCATGTGAATGGCGTTGTTTCATCTGATCACCAAGTCAGTGCAGTGGTCTTGTGTTAACAAGGTTTTATGTATAAAATATTAAAAAAAAGAGAGAGAAAGAAAAGATAAAAGAAAATAAAGGAAAATATATATAATCTATTGAGGATCATTGATTAATAAACCAAGTCGATCTGTAATTAGGATATCCATGAGCATTTCTAAGACTGTGCCTAGGTTCAACACAAGCTAGTTTTCAATGATTACATCATGGTAAATATTTGGTATTACTCTCTAAATCTCCTTATCGAATGAGTGTTATCTTTAAAATGGTCATTGTTGAGATCTATCCATTTTCATGTTCATTGCTTGTTGGCTGTTATCTTTTGAGTATCTTCTTTGAATTGAGTTTCAAGAAATTGGTTGATTGACATGTTGTCTTTAGTTGGATTTGATTGCAAGTATAACTAGTTCTTCCCAGCCAGTTGCCATTTGTTGTGGCCACAACAGATCCCATGCTTAGCCAAGCATGGGAGCCGCACAATTTTAATAAATGCAAAGGTAGTTGGGTGAGTCATCTTGAAAATTTTAGATTTTGATTTTACCTTTAAAAGTTCTTCACCCATGCTTTTGGTTTGCTTGTTTGTAAGGGTTTGATTATTTCTTCCAAAGTGTTTCGGGCTGAAAAGAGACAAAACTTTGAGTATTTTACTGACTGCTATCATCATCCCGAAACCTGAAATTTGGAGAACCCGAACCCCGCAACCCGACATGCACGGGTTGCGGGACTATTGTTTTTTAGGTTTTGGTTTTGTTGATTCCGAAACCCGCAACCCGATGGCTACAGGTTGCGGAATCATTTTTAATATGATTGATTATGATTATGATTATGATTTTCATTTATCTGGTGTGTGTTCCCAAAACCCGCAACCCGTGATTTCAGGATGTGGCTTTTGGGATGGTTCTCTTACATCACAATTTAATGTTTCCGAAACCCGCCACCCACACAGTCGGTTTTCGGCTTTCAGAAATCCTTTTTTACTTCCGTTTTGCATACCCGTAGCCCGCAAATCCATACTTTCGGGTTTCGACTTGCGGGATCTTTGAACAAGAACTTCATGCAATTTTTTTTAACTCAATTCCGCATTCCGCTCCGGTTAATCTCTGTCTTCCGTCTGTTATAATCTCACGGTCATGTTGATTTTGGTTAATCAGTTAAACTTGGTTCTGCCAAATTATCAGTTTTCTATGTAATTCATCACAGTGCACACCATTACAAGTCTATCAGTAACCTCATGTTGGATGGACGCCATCTCTCCGCATTAAGTTCGCCATGCCTAAACTTGAGCTTTGACATCTCGTCGTTTTTGTTCCACCTCTTAATGATCGGATTTGTTACGTGCGAAGAATTGATGGCCCATGTACTGGAACTCCAAGTCGGGACCTTTTCACATCAACTTTATCACCATAACCTTCGTCTCTATTATTATTCACCAGTCATAATTATTGATGAGAGATTGCTTATAAAGATGTGATCGTCAAGACAATTCAAAATCATGCAAGCAGTAATTGAACTCATACTTCGCACAGGCTTTGATCCGACTGGCACATACCTTGGCTCTCTTCATTTCAATTGAAGTAATTACAACGAATTGACTCGATAACTTTAATCATTGCAGATTGGCCCGCCCGATTATCATAGACCTGCTTACTGGCCTTTAAATAAGCAATTAACATGAAAGGTCCAGTTCACCCATTGCCTTCTGAAACAGGAAACACTCTGTTCGACATTTAGAATGAGTAATATTCATGCAGATGGTAAATTTTCTAATGTTCAGGTTGAAAATGAAGAGCTCTATCCCTTGTTATATCAAGAAATGTTGTCACCACCGTTTGATGCAGGTGTTCCTTATCTTAGCAGCGGTAGCAGCGAAGAAGACTTCGAAACTTTGTCTGCCTACATTCACAACCCCAAAAAGCGAAGAAAGGAAATTCTGGAGGGATCAATTGATCTTGATACTGATGTTATGCAAGGCTTTATAATCAATGAAGAACCTGACATGCTGGCTACCGTACCTGAAGTAAATCCTCTAATGGATTTCTCTGTTTTCTATAGTGGGTTCCCCGACCCCAAATTTCCTACAGCGGATGCTCTGCAAGCCACACCACATGTCAATGATAATGAACGATATGTGATTGAATTTTTTTGGTGCCACGAGACCTTATCTGATTAAAGAACAAGTTTTTCTTTTGTGAAAGGTGGTGGAAAATCTTTCGAGCTTAAAAATAGCTTAAAGAAACATTCCAAAAGTTATCAAGTCAAATCTGATGTCCTGCACAAATTGAAGAATTTAAGAATGAAGGACCTTGTATTTGCAAATAATCCCCTCATAAGATGATAGCCCTCGTCATGCCGTTTCCAACGGTAGGTGGCACGTCACGTGGTTCCTCACGGTTGAAGAAATATAAATTTTTGAAGTTGAAGTATTTTCACCCTTTTTGTGAAGTCGGCCAGCCTTGAAAGATATTTTTAATTAATAAAAATTATATATTTATAATAGCAGGTTGGCCCAATCAAACTCCACATTGGAATATATATAAATACACACTCATTCCATTCATTTAATACACAACATTTTCAAGAATCAAGCTCTGAAATTTTCGGATTGACTGAGGCAGCTACAGAGAAAAAGTAGTGAAATTTGTTTTAGAATTCTTCTATGAAATTCGGTGGTGAATTAGAGCACTAATTTTTGGGTGATAAACTGAAGACTGTGGTAGCGAAGGAGCAGGAGAAGGGTTTGAAAAATTTGGGCATACTATCCACAGGAGCAGCAGCAAATTTAGACTGTCTAAACCTTTGCAAAAATTTGGACTGTGTTTTTTCCCTGTGAATTTCTGACTGTTTCTCTGCATAATTTTCGGGCTACCTTTTCTCCAAAAATATGAACTATCTGCCCCTATGAAATTTCAGACTGTCTCTGCAACAAAAGAAAAAATTCAGACTGTGTCTCCTCTCTGCAATTTCGGGCTGCTTCTGTGTTCTATGCTGGACTGTCTCTATAAGATTTTCGGGTTGCTTCAATGATGAACTCAGACAGCACAATCTCTGATTTCTCATAAGCCCAGTAAGTTAATTAATTTTAAAACCTTGAGTATGATGTGAATATTGTACATACAAAGTTGGGTTGCATAGTGTTTTTGTATATTGTTGAATTGCTAAGTATGTTGTTGTTGAATTAAGTACAGAGTTGTCAAGATAATTGATCTATGAAGTACTTAGCATTACTCTCATAGCAATTTCTTAGTAGTGTTGGTAAACTTCAAAAATTGAGTAAGCCAAGTTGATGCAGATCTGACATGATGTCATTGAATCAGAAGTATGATAAGATGACCTTGGAGTGATTGTGACAATCCTTATAAATCTTGTGCAAGTGTGATATAACAGACCTTAACATTTTGAATTGACAGACGTTAGTAAGTGTGATGAAAAACCTGATTGAACAGACCTTGCATAAATACCGACTTGACAGTCTTAGAATGACCTTGTACATGGTATACAAAGTGACGTTGTCAAATGACAGCCTTTGAATTTGTATGATTCTAATTTTTCTTGCCTTAAGAATGTTTACTATAGTACCTTGAGAGTGTTGTGGCTGTGACCAAAAATTAGTCTCGTAAAATCTTGGATAGATGAATGAAGTTGTTAACTTTAGATGTTTGCTGGTTGTTGAAGCTTGACTTGATTTGAGTTGACCATATTTGGATTCTTGATTTAAGTTGACTTGTGTGTGCACTATGTGATGACCTAAGTGGATTTAAGACTTGATCAATCAAGTAGCTAAGACTTGTGATGACTGAACCCTTGACAAGACTAAGCCTTGTTTTGTATTCTTTGACAAGTACTCCTTTTTGCAAGTTTGGTTAAGCAAGGTTGATTGATTTGACAATATTGACATGTGACTGAAATGGTAACACTTCTTGATTGAAGTTGAAATTGATTTGTGATTGACTAAGTTTGACATTGTTGATTAAGTGTGTCTTAGGTTTTTTTATTGTTTGTTTGAAGTTGTTTGTCAAGATCTGCTTGACTAAGTTGTTTGTTAATTTGAGAGATTGGTTATGATGTCATTGGACTAAGTATGATTGGGTGAGTTAAGTCATTATCGTGTTGTAACTGTACTATCTTGAGTCGATATTGACCAAGCAAGAAAGCAGGAGTAGTTGTGGTTAGGTATTTGATTAGATTGACAAAGGTACATATTTGATTTGTCACAGGTTCAATTGAGTAGGATTAGCACAAGTTGCTATATGTGCAGTTGGTTTGACTCAGATTGGCTTAGTTGTATGAGCAGTTGGTTTGACCTAGGTGGTATGGTATACAATTGATTGAACTCAGATTTATTGGTTCAAATAATGTGAACAGATAGATTGATTGGTACAACTAGATCAGATAGATTAATGTGTATAGCCAGATTGGAGAGGTTGATTGCACAGGTTGATAAGCAGTGTTACATAGTTGTGGTGTAGTTCTCAGTGGACAGTTGATGAGCAGTGGTCAGTTGATGAGCAGTGATAGTGGTTGTGCATTGTGGTACAGATTCTATAGTGTGGTACAAGTGTTGGATAGTAGGTCCACAGGATCAGTGTGGTTTTTGGTTCACTAGTTCAGTTTCTATCTTCATATCAGGGTGGCAGGACGGGGCAAGGAAATCTACGGAGCTAAGGCTTCCTTCATGTTGTAGCCTGTAAACCAGGGGGTTGTAGCCTCCTTCCAGTTGTAGCTGGAGAATTGAAGTCTTTGTAACAAAGGGGGTTGTTGCCTCCTTCCAGTTGTTGCTGGTAAATTATTATTATAAAGGATTCTATGGTTTTTCCCCCAGGACTTGGGTTTCCACATAAAAATATTATGTACTGTGTTTTGCTATGCTTCCTATGTGATGATGATATGATGATATGTGATGATGAGCTGTAATTGTTAATAATGCTGATGATATAATGATAATGTGATAATACATTAATGAATGATGTATTGAATAGGATGTTGATGATTGTTAAAGTTGAAAAAGTAATAAAAATCTATACACACTGTTCACCCCCCCCTTATCAGTGTGCTCTGTGTGTCCAACAATTGGTATCAGAGCGGGTCCTTCACATAAAGTTTTACCAGCTTGAAGAAGATCCTTGACACACCATGGGGTTTTCAATGAATGGATTGTCTTGTGGGACAAATTACTTGATTTGGAAAATAAGAATGTAGGCTTATCTTGAAGCAGAAGGCAGTTGGGTATGGCAGTCAGTGCTTATTGGGTACAATCATCCGAAGAAAGTGAAAACAACAGCTCGGAAGGAAGCAAGGAAAAATAATTCACTGGCTATGGAATCCATTCTTGAAGGCTTATCAGATTCCATAAAAGAGAAGATTGGAAAGTGCAACACTGCTAAGGAACTATGGATCAAAATAGAACATCTCTACTCCTCTAAGGAACATGAAGAAGAAGTTATGAAACTCATGATTGCAAATCTGATGGATCTCGAAAAGAAGAAAATAGGAAAGTGCAACTCAATTGAATAATTGTCACTGAAGTTAGATCAACTCTACTCCATTGAAGAACAGAAAGCAGAAGACAACTCCATAGAAATGTCAGTACATGATCCAGGTAAGTATGAAGGTAAGTCTCCTGAACACCCTATTTTTAATGTTTCGAAAGAGATATGTTTATCAGGTACAGAAGATAAGAGCCATCTTGAATTCATAGAACGTAATACCTCGGAATGTGATGAATCTCATTGTTCCCCGATAAATGATGAAAATGAAAGTTTAAACAATGATATTACTAATGCTTTGTAAAAGGTTGAGAAACTTTGTGAACAGAACCAAGTATTGCAAGAGCAATTGGACAGATCTGAGAAGAGGAATCAAGAAGATTGTGAGAAGGCCACACAAACTATAGTTGATCTAAACCTCCAAGTTGAAGAAGCTATCAGAATAAAAGAAGCCATATCTAACTCTCTGAAGGATCAACTTCAGAAGTCAGCTGCTGAAAATAAAAGGCAATCAGAAGAAATTGACAGGCTCAAAAGATAGCTAGAAGATAAGGCGAAAGAATTGACTCGCAAGCTTCAAGACAAAGATAGTGAGATCAATACCTTACTTGAAAAATTGCAGAAGGAAAGTACTGCTAGTCAAAAAGGTGATTTAAGTGACAAAAAGGGAATTCATTTTAGTCATGAGATTGAAGACAAACTAAGAAGAAAACAAGAAGTTGAAATCAAATCCTTGAAGATAGAATTACGAAAGGTATGTTTGACATCGCTTTATTTGTGTAATTGAGATATGGAGGATGGTTATCATTTCTTTATCTAGTGTTTCATGGTTTAACGACATATCATAATAACCTAACCAGTTCTGATTTCTCATGGATCCTTTTACAATCACTTTGATTATAAATTCTATTTAAAACTATAAGTTACAAGGTGGGTGGTCTTGTTATCAAGCCAACCCATTAGGTTCATAGGTGCTTAAAGTGGAATGACATCTTCACATCAAGCCACCACACTTGGAAGATGACTTTCAGTTCTTCTGGAAGGTGGAAGATCCTATTACAGGTCGGTCCATTCATGATCCACAAAGTACTGGTGAGTAACATTACCACTAAATGGCCACCAAACCATGGTAATGCCTTGTAGCTTATGCTAAAATAAATTGTTTTGTTTTTCATAAGATTTCGTTGTATACAAGGACAGGGGGGTCTTATTACAAGCCAACCCTGCTATGATGATGGGTTTGACCTTGGACTGGAATTATCACTATGTGGTCACCAAGCCATGATAATTTCTTTTGGTCTTACAACCAGAAGACAAGGAGTCTCGTTATCGAGCTAGCTTGACCAATTTCCGGATCATGCATGTGAATGGCGTTGTTTCATCTGATCACCAAGTCAGTGCAGTGGTCTTGTGTTAACAAGGTTTTATGTATAAAATATTAAAAAAAAGAGAGAGAAAGAAAAGATAAAAGAAAATAAAGGAAAATATATATAATCTATTGAGGATCATTGATTAATAAACCAAGTCGATCTGTAATTAGGATATCCATGAGCATTTCTAAGACAGTGCCTAGGTTCAACACAAGCTAGTTTTCAATGATTACATCATGGTAAATATTTGGTATTACTCTCTAAATCTCCTTATCGAATGAGTGTTATCTTTAAAATGGTCATTGTTGAGATCTATCCATTTTCATGTTCATTGCTTGTTGGCTGTTATCTTTTGAGTATCTTCTTTGAATTGAGTTTCAAGAAATTGGTTGAATGACATGTTGTCTTTAGTTGGATTTGATTGCAAGTATAACTAGTTCTTCCCAGCCAGTTGCCATTTGTTGTGGCCACAACAGATCCCATGCTTAGCCAAGCATGGGAGCCGCACAATTTTAATAAATGCAAAGGTAGTTGGGTGAGTCATCTTGAAAATTTTAGATTTTGATTTTACCTTTAAAAGTTCTTCACCCATGCTTTTGGTTTGCTTGTTTGTAAGGGTTTGATTATTTCTTCCAAAGTGTTTCGGGCTGAAAAGAGACAAAACTTTGAGTATTTTGCTGACTGCTATCATCATCCCGAAACCTGAAATTTGGAGAACCCGAACCCCGCAACCCGACATGCACGGGTTGCGGGACTATTGTTGTTTAGGTTTTGGTTTTGTTGATTCCGAAACCCGCAACCCGATGGCTGCGGGTTGCAGAATCATTTTTAATATGATTGATTATGATTATGATTATGATTTTCATTTATCTGGTGTGTGTTCCCAAAACCCGCAACCCGTGATTTCGGGATGTGGCTTTTGGGATGGTTATCTTACATCACAATTTAATGTTTCCGAAACCTGCCACCCACACAGTCAGTTTTCGGCTTTCAGAAATCCTTTTTTACTTCCGTTTTGCATACCCGTAGCCTGCAAATCCGTACTTTCGGGTTTCGACTTGCGGGATCTTTGAACAAGAACTTCATGCAATTTTTTTTAACTCAATTCCGCATTCCGCTCCGGTTAATCTCTGTCTTCCGTCTGTTATAATCTCACGGTCATGTTGATTTTGGGTAATCAGTTAAACTTGGTTCTGCCAAATTATCAGTTTTCTATGTAATTCATCACAGCGCACACCATTACAAGTCTATCAGTAACCTCATGTTGGATGGACGCCATCTCTCTGCATTAAGTTCGCCATGCCTAAACTTGAGCTTTGACATCTCGTCATTTTTGTTCCACCTCTTAATGATCGGATTTGTTACGTGCGAAGAATTGATGGCCCATGTACTGGAACTCCAAGTCGGGACCTTTTCACATCAACTTTATCACCATAACCTTCGTCTCTATTATTATTCACCAGTCATAATTATTGATGAGAGATTGCTTATAAAGATGTGATCGTGAAGACAATTCAAAATCATGCAAGCAGTAATTGAACTCATACTTCGCACAGGCTTTGATCCGACTGGCACATATCTTGGCTCTCTTCATTTCAATTGAAGTAATTACAACGAATTGACTCGATAACTTTAATCATTGCAGATTGGCCCGCCCGATTATCATAGACCTGCTTACTGGCCTTTAAATAAGCAATTAACATGAAAGGTCCAGTTCACCCATTGCCTTCTGAAACAGGAAACACTCTGTTCGGCATTTAGAATGAGTAATATTCATGCAGATGGTAAATTTTCTAATGTTCAGGTTGAAAATGAAGAGCTCTATCCCTTGTTATATCAAGAAATGTTGTCACCACCGTTTGATGCAGGTGTTCCTGATCTTAGCAGCGGTAGCAGCGAAGAAGACTTCGAAACTTTGTCTGCCTACATTCACAACCCCAAAAAGCGAAGAAAGGAAATTCTGGAGGGATCAATTGATCTTGATACTGATGTTATGCAAGACTTTATAATCAATGAAGAACCTGACATGCTGGCTACCGTACCTGAAGTAAATCCTCTAATGGATTTCTCTGTTTTCTATAGTGGGTTCCCCGACCCCAAATTTCCTAGAACGGATGCTCTGCAAGCCACACCACCTGTCAATGATAATGAACGATCTGTGATTGAATTTTTTTGGTGCCATGAGACCTTATCTGATTAAAGAACAAGTCTTTCTTTTGTGAAAGGTGGTGGAAAATCTTTCGAGCTTAAAAATAGCTTAAAGAAACATTCCAAAAGTTATCAAGTCAAATCTGATGTCCTGCACAAATTGAAGAATTTAAGAATGAAGGACCTTGTATTTGCAAATAATCCCCTCATAAGCTGATAGCCCTCGTCATGCCGTTTCCAACAGTAGGTGGCACGTCACGTGGTTCCTCACGGTTGAAGAAATATAAATTTTTGAAGTTGAAGTATTTTCACCCTTTTTGTGAAGTCGGCCAGCCTTGAAAGATATTTTTAATTAATAAAAATTATATATTTATAATAGCAGGTTGGCCCAATCAAACTCCACATTGGAATATATATAAATACACACTCATTCCATTCATTTAATACACAACATTTTCAAGAATCAAGCTCTGAAATTTTCGGATTGACTGAGGCAGCTACAGAGAAAAAGTAGTGAAATTTGTTTTAGAATTCTTCTATGAAATTTGGTGGTGAATTAGAGCACTAATTTTTGGGTGATAAACTGAAGACTGTGGTAGCGAAGGAGCAGGAGAAGGGTTTGAAAAATTTGGGCATACTATCCACAGGAGCAGCAGCAAATTTAGACTGTCTAAACCTTTGCAAAAATTTGGACTGTGTTTTTTCCCTGTGAATTTCTGACTGTTTCTCTGCATAATTTTCGGGCTACCTTTTCTCCAAAAAATGAACTATCTGCCCCTATAAAATTTCAGACTGTCTCTGCAACAAAAGAAAAAATTCAGACTGTGTCTCCTCTCTGCAATTTCGGGCTGCTTCTGTGTTCTATGCTGGACTGTCTCTATAAGATTTTCAGGTTGCTTCCATGATGAACTCAGACAGCACAATCTCTGATTTCTCATAAGCCCAGTAAGTTAATTAATTTTAAAACCTTGAGTATGATGTGAATATTGTACATACAAAGTTGGATTGCATAGAGTTTTTGTATATTGTTGAATTGCTAAGTATGTTGTTGTTGAATTAAGTACAGAGTTGTCAAGATAATTGATCTATGAAGTACTTAGCATTACTCTCATAGCAATTTCTTAGTAGTGTTGGTAAACTTCAAAAATTGAGTAAGCCAAGTTGATGCAGATCTGACATGATGTCATTGAATCAGAAGTATGATAAGATGACCTTGGAGTGATTGTGACAATCCTTATAAGTCTTGTGAAAGTGTGATATAACAGACCTTAACATTTTGAATTGACAGACGTTAGTAAGTGTGATGAAAAACCTGATTGAACAGACCTTGCATAAATACCGACTTGACAGTCTTAGAATGACCTTGTACATGGTATACAAAGTTGTTGATGTATATGTAACTTCGGAATGTATTTCACATATATGTATATTGTATTCCTATAGAGATGGTATTATTCCTCTATAAGGAAGTGTCGTCATTTATATTGTAAGTGTCGTAACTTATACTTGATGGGTTATTAGACCACCTTATTTGGGGTCGGCCCTATATAAGTCATGTGGGTCAAAGGGTTATTAGACCACCCTATTGGGGGTCGGCCATGTGGGTCAAAGGGTTATTAGACCACCCTATTGGGGGTCGGCCCACTCAGCATTATGTTATGTGGTTAAGTTGGAGCCTACATGAGTTAGGTAAAAAGGCAAGTCAAGTCAAGTATAAATAGAGTGCGGGAGGCACTCTATTTACTCACTCACTTCTCACACATGCACTCAAGGAGGAGTGGCGCACTTATGGAGGAGGAGGATCTGCTGCTAGGTTATGGCTATCTCTCTTGGTTGGTTGTATCATTGCTCTATCTATCTCTGAGGAAGTTATTGGGGTTTTTCACCTTTATGGTTTTCCCCAAGTAGATCTTTGTGTCTCTTGTGTGCTTGCATTATTGTCTCCATGATTGATATGCTGTAGATATGCTGTACTTGTTGTTCTCTCAGTTAAGATCCTAGATCAGATTGAAGTAAATTCTGAAAATTTAACATGGTATCAGAGCTAGCCTGAAAGAAGGCATGATATGGCATGTATGACACTTGTTGCACTTACGATGCTAGGGCTTGATATAGCAAAAACTAGTCATCGTAGCACTTTCGCTATAAATCCGTTTTGGCAAATTTTTCGGATCTGAAATTGTTACAAGACGAAGCTAAAATCTGCAGGTACCTTGTGTCCAAAGGACAACCTCTAATTGGTTGTACTTGGTGATTTATGATCTGTACAATATAGGGTTTCTGCCTCTTCCAGATCTGAGTCAAAATCAGGTGACCTTGGGAAAAAGGTCATAACTTGGGCTAGGAAGCTCCAAATGAAATTTAGTGAAAAGTGAAAGGTAGCACACAGTATTTACTATCTCAGAAAACTTTTTTAGAGGCCGAAGTTCAACCAGTGACACGTGGCATGCCGTACAAGTTCGCTCTCCTGTATTATATCATAAACAGGTCACGTTGCGACACTTGGCATAACTCTCTCTCAGAGAATCCAATTGAGGTCATACCTGTCAGGATGGAAAGATAACAGGTCGAGCTATCTCAGAAAACGTTTTCAAAGGCCGAAGGTCAAACAATGACACGTGGCATGCCGTACAAGTTCGCTCTCCTGTATTTTCCCAAATCAGGTCACGTTGCGACATTTGGAATAACTCTCTCTCAGAACATCCAATTGAGGTCAGACCTATCAGGATGGAATCTAGCAGGTCAGGATATCTCAGAAAACTTTTTCAGACCCTGTGGATCAAAAATTTCGGAGTTACACCAGAAACAATCAGGTACATATTTCTGTCAAAACATAATTATTTTTTGGTACCTTCATTCATGGCTTCCGGAATTTAGGGCTTTGAAGAAAGTTGGAATTTTTGTAATCGGAGACCACGGCTGGATGCTACTCATCAAAATAGAAATTTAGATACCAAGATCAGAATTTTTGGTTGGGCAGAAGGCCGGGCTTGATCAAACCCTAGTTCGGGACTTTGATCAGAAAAGTGGAAAATTAGGGCTTCTGTAAAAATGGGAATTTTTGAAATCTGTGACCATGGCTGGAAGCTCCTCAGAAAAATAGAAGCTTAGAGCTTTGGATCAAACCTTTTGAATGGGCAGAAGAGTGGGCTTCATCAAACCCCAGTTCAGGGTCACGTCCAGTGAATCCAGAAGTCTCAAAGGCAAAATTGAGGAGTGAAACTTTGTAGTTTTCAAATTCTGAATATACTAGCTTGATCAGCTCATCAAGGCGCATATTTCTATCCTTTCAGAAGTTTGAAATTCAAAGTTTGAATTTTTGGGGTTTCTCTGACAAACCCATATCCAGCTCCAGGTCCAGTTCTTGCAAATCAAGTGGATTGGGTTAATCCTAGAAGAAGATGGATTGGTCACCTGCATAAGTGAAGGAGTTCCTGTTTCAGAGGGAGATGAGGCTAAGGCTTTACATAAGGAGATTACAAGCGATCTCGACAGGTATGACTCATCGAGGTATGTTTTGAGATTTGTTCATGATTAAGTTTATGGTATGTTTGTCTTCATGTTATTATGGTTAGTACAATTTTGATTTTAGATTTGTTGTATCACCTTAACAAAATTATGAATGCATGATAGAAGATATTCATTGGTTAGGGTGTTGACACTTATGATTGTACTAATGCATTATGGTGTTGTATGAGGTTTATGTTGTCTACTAACATGAAAGGTACACCAAGAAAGACAAATCATGTTCTGGTTCAAAGAACATATGATCATGATGACATGAGGACAAAGATTCATCTATTGTCATGGATCTCATAAAAGATCCATTTACGAGGTATGTATAACTTGGTTTTATAATGGTTAACCTATGAGATATACAGGTTACTAGCACAAGTCATTGAAGAAGAACAAGAAGACATCATGTGAGTATGTTAGACATAATTAGCTAGCATGCTAATCCAGGTATGTTTTTCCTATATCAAGTTAGAATCCTACCTTGTGTTAGGATCTTATACTGTTGTTGATAATGATTGTATGCATATTATGTTTCTTACCATAATTGATGATATGACTAACCAGAAGAATCATAATGGTATAGGTTTGAATAATCACAGGTTTTATGCATTTTATATCTCTTATCTTGATTGATGATTCAACTAATCTGAAGAGTCATAGGTTTGAGTAATTACAGGTTTAGACATGTTATGACTTGACTAACCATAAGAATCCTACATAAACCTTGAATGCTAATGCTTATTACTTCTGTTTGAAATGATCATGACTATACATGCTTGAGATTACTTTGTTTTAATAGTATACTAATGAATGTATGATTTTATATGAGATCACAAGGATAACACATTCATGATACTAATAAGCATGCATAGGGACCAAGGATGAATATGAGTTCAAGAACAGGTAATCCAGAAAGCAAAGATCAAGAGGGAGTACACTCTAGTGGTTTATGCAAGGATGCAGATATTCAGAGGGAGTTGACCATCTTTCTACATCCCACAACAGAAAGGTGTAGAAGAAGCTACTTCAGATTAGGACTCCAGCAGCTCCTGCAAGGAAGCAAAGACTCAGAGGGAGTCCACCCAACGAACAAACAAAGATAAGTATTTGAATTGTCATTTCTTAAATAATACTGTTCAATAATGTATATACTGATGTTCCTAGAATTAGGTTGTGTATTATGCATATTAGAATAATTGCATTGATGAACAGTATACTCCTAATATGCATGGGTAAGTGGCCTATGGCACTGTACAACATTCCATTGCTACTTATCTAGAATGAAACCTCTTTGCTGACATGTTGGGAGTTGTGCACACTCTTAACAATGTTCTGGTAGAGATTGGAAGGCATCTAGAAAGATACGGAATATGGATAAATGTTGTATTGAAGCATTGGCTAAGATAATTGCATGACTGTATGGCATATTTCTTTATGTGTAAGAATTTGTTCTGAAAACTATGAGATGTTTTCTAATCATGCAATTTAACTTGTTGTGTAGGAAAGATCGTATGCCATCTCCTACAAAAGAAGAACTACAACATTTGTTCTAGCAACTAATATATCTATTGAAGATATTGAAGTTCCCAGGATCTGGGATGAAGAAATGAAATGCCATGATCCATCGATCATGAAGAATGATGTTTGGGATGTAATCCCAAGACATAAAGGCAAGTTTGCTATGACTTCCAAATGGAACTATCAGATCAAGCATGTTGCAGATGGTAGCATTGAGAAATATAAAAGTGATGAAATAGAAGATACACCAGATGGATTCAAGACAGCTTCCTTGAATGGTGTAGTTGAAGAAGAAGTGTATGTAGAGCATCAACTTGGTTCTGAGACACATGATAGGAAATCATATATGTGCAGAACTTGGTATGGTGAGGATAGATTGATTGTCGACACGCAGCGGAAGCTTACTACCGAGTTCGAGATGAAGAACTTGGGGATGATGCACTATTTGTTTTTGGCATGGAGGTGTGGCAGAGTGCAGATAGAATCTTCCTTGGACAAGGGAAGTATGCAGTAGAGATCCCAAAGAGGTTCAGGATGATGGATTTCAAGACCATGGCCACACCTATGGCATCAAATCTGAAGCTTCTATGTGATGCTTCATCTGAGCCGATTGATGTCTCTATGTATCGTCAGATGATTGGGTCCTTGATGTACCTAATGAACACGAGACCAAACATTTGCTTTGCTGTGAACACATTGAGCCAGTTCCTGACGGATCCGAGGAGTGTTCACCTGGTTGCTGTAAAGCATGTTCTGAGGTACCTGAAGGGTACAGTGGATTATGGGCTCAGGTATGAGGAGAATCAAAAGTTTAACCTGCAGGGTTATGTTGATTCAGATTGGGCTGGCAGTGCTACAGACAGGAAGAGCACATCCGGGTGTTGCTTCAATATGGGATCAGGTGTGATCTCTTGGTTTAGCAGGAAGCAGTCCTGCGTAGCACTGAGTACAACAGAGGCTGAGTATGTTGCAGCCTGTTCAGCTAGTTATGAGGCAGTATGGCTACGGAAGCTACTGTCTGAGTTATTTGATCTCCCGCTGGATGCTACTGGTATCTTCTGTGATAACCAGAGTTGTGTGAAGCTGACCGAGAATCCAGTGTTTCATGATAGGTCGAAACACATAGAGATCAAATATCACTATATCAGGGATATGGTGCAGAGAGGAGCCGTGAAGCTCCTATATGTTGCGACAGACGAGCAGATTGCAGATGTGCTGACGAAGCCACTAGCCAGGGTGAAGTTCGAGTATTTCATAGAGAGGCTTGGCGTTCTTCAGATCGAGGACACTTCGAGGAAGAAGTGATGGACACATTTGCTGAAGCCATTCCAAGCATGTTGGAAGGAGGATCCTTCACATGGCTGTGGATGTAAGCGCTGGATGATGAGCATCAGGATGATGTTCTGGTTTCTGCTTGGATATGATCAGTTGGATCATTTTTATATATGTATGAACGCATCATGTTGGATGCTGGATATGATCAGTTGGATCATTTTTATGTATGTATGTACGCATCATGTAGATGTTGGATATGATCAGTTGGATCATGTGTATGTATATGCTTGGACCATGTATCTGTATATGTATCAGATGGGTACATTGTATGATCAGGTGGATCATGTATGGTGATATGTATCATGTATTTGTATTTGTATCAGGTGGATACATTGATGATCAGGACGATCATGTATGATGATATGTATCAGGTAGATACTTGGTATGCATCAGGTAGATGCATTGATGATCAGGATGATCATAGATGACGAGCTTCAGGATGTTGCTCCAGATGACATGCAGCAGGATGCTGCAGTGATGATTAGGATGATCATAGATGATGAGCTTCAGGATGTTGCTCCAGATGACATGCAGCAGGATGTTGCAGTGATGATCAGGATGATCATAGATGACGAGCTTCAGGATGTTGCTCCAGATGACATGCAGCAGGATGTTGCAGTGATGATGATCAGGATGATCATGGATACATCAGGATGATGTATGGTGAGTATCAGTTTGATACTCTATGGCCGTGGATCAGGTTGTGCAGATAAGCATGTAATTTGTGCCCTGGGAGATTTGCAGATGGTCTTTCGAGGTTTTGCCTATGGCATGTAATCTGTGCCCTGGGATATCTGGCAAATGCTCTTTCAAGGTTTTGCTTGGGAGGACATATAATTTGTGCCCTGGGAGATCTGCAGATAGTCTTTCGAGGTTTTGCCTATGGCATGTAATTTGTGCCCTGGGATATCTGGCAGATGCTCTTTCAAGGTTTTGTCCTATGGCATGTAATTTGTGCCCTGGGAGATCCGATAGGTTGGGCTGTGTGCCCGTAATCAGTCCTGGGATGCTCTTGCGAGGTTTTTCCATGACCACATGTAATTTGTGCCCTGGGAGATCCGATAGGTTGAGCTGTGTGCTCGTAATCAGTCCTGGGATGCTCTTTCGAGGTTTTGTGGTGACCACATGTAATTTGTGCCCTGGGAGATCCGATAGGTTGAGCCTTGTGCTCGTAATCAGTCCTGGGATTGTCTTTCGAGGTTTTGTAGTGAGGTCACATATAATTTGTGCCCTGGGAGATCCTATAGGTAGAGCTGTGTGCTCGTAACAACCTTGGATGCTCTTTCGAGGTTTTGTGACGCACGTAAAAGTCCTGAGGATTCCACAGTATGGCCAGTGATGATGAAGACCTGCAGGTGGTGGGCCTACATCCAGTATGAAAAAGGAATGGCTCTGTAGAACTTCCTATGACGAGTAGATTCAGAGATTGATTGAGATAGCAGCAGCAGTGACGATGATGATGACTCAACAACGATTATCTAGTGACGATGATCCAGAGAAGATGACTTGTGCTAGAAGAACTGTGTTGAGAAATACCTTCCTAGTTAAGAGGGAGTGTTGATGTATATGTAACTTCAGAATGTATTTCACATATATGTATATTGTATTCCTATAGAGATGGTATTATTCCTCTATAAGGAAGTGTCGTCATTTATATTGTAAGTGTCGTAACTTATACTTGATGGGTTATTAGACCACCTTATTTGGGGTCGGCCCTATATAAGTCATGTGGGTCAAAGGGTTATTAGACCACCCTATTGGGGGTCGGCCATGTGGGTCAAAGGGTTATTAGACCATGCTATTGGGGGTCGGCCCACTCAGCATTATGTTATGTGGTTAAGTTCGAGCCTACATGAGTTAGGTAAAAAGGCAAGTCAAGTCAAGTATAAATAGAGTGCGGGAGGCACTCTATTTACTCACTCACTTCTCACACATGCACTCAAGGAGGAGTGGCGCACTTATGGAGGAGGAGGATCTGCTGCTAGGTTATGGCTATCTCTCTTGGTTGGTTGTATCATTGCTCTATCTATCTCTGAGGAAGTTATTGGGGTTTTTCACCTTTATGGTTTTCCCCAAGTAAATCTTTGTGTCTCTTGTGTGCTTGCATTATTGTCTCCATGATTGATATGCTGTAGATATGTTGTACATATTGTTCTCTCAGTTAAGATCCTAGATCAGATTGAAGTAAATTCTGAAAATTTAACAAAAGTGACGTTGTCAAATGACAGCCTTTGAATTTGTATGATTCTAATTTTTCTTGCCTTAAGAATGTTTACTATAGTACCTTGAGAGTGTTGTGGCTGTGACCAAAAATTAGTCTCGTAAAATCTTGGATAGATGAATGAAGTTGTTAACTTTAGATGTTTGCTGGTTGTTGAAGCTTGACTTGATTTGAGTTGACCATATTTGGATTCTTGATTTAAGTTGACTTGTGTGTGCACTATGTGATGACCTAAGTGGAGTTAAGACTTGATCAATCAAGTAGCTAAGGCTTGTGATGACTAAACCCTTGACAAGACTAAGCCTTGTTTTGTATTCTTTGACAAGTACTCCTTTTAGCAAGTTTGATTAAGCAAGGTTGATTGATTTGACAATATTGACATGTGACTGAAATGGTAAGGCTTCTTGATTGAAGTTGAAATTGATTTGTGATTGACTAAGTTTGACATTGTTGATTAAGTGTGTCTTAGGGTTTTTGATTGTTTGTTTGAAGTTGTTTTTCAAGATATGCTTGACTAAGTTATTTGTCAATTTGAGAGATTGGTTATGATGTCATTGGACTAAGTATGATTGGGTGAGTTAATTCATGATTGTGTTGTAACTGTACTATCTTGAGTCGATCTTGACCAAGCAAGAAAGCAGGAGCAATTGTGATCAGGTATTTGATTAGATTGACACAAGTACATATTTGATTTGTCACAGGTTCAATTGAGCAGGATTAGCACAGGTTGTTATATGTGCAGTTGGTCTGACTCAGATTGGTTGAGTTGTATGAGCAGTTGGTTTGACCCAGGTGGTATGGTATACAGTTGATTAAACTCAAATTTACTAGTTCAAATAATGTGAACAGATAGATTGATTGGTACAGCTAGATCAGACAGATTGATGTGTACAGCCAGATTGGACAGGTTGATTGCACAGGTTGACAAGCAGTGTTGCATAGTTGTGGTGTAGTTGTCAGTGGACAGTTGATGAGTAGTGGTTAGTTGATGAGCAGTGATAGTGGTTATGCATTGTGGTACAGACTGTACAGTGTGGTACAATTGTTGGATAGTAGGTCCGTAGGATTAGTGCGGTTTGTGGTTTAGTAGTTCAATTTCTATCTTCATATCAGGGTGGCAGGATGGGGCAAGGAAATCTATGGAGCTAAGGCTTCCTTCAGGTTGTAGCTAGTAAACCAGGGGGTTGTAGCCTCCTTCCAGTTGTAGCTGGAGAATTGAAGTCTTTGTAACAAAGGGGGTTGTTGCCTCCTTCCAGTTGTTGCTGGTAAATTATTATTATAAAGGCTTCCGTGGTTTTTCCCCCAGGACTTGGTTTTCCACGTAAAAATCTTGTGTACTGTGTTTTGCTATGCTTCCTATGTGATGATGATATGATGATATGTAATGATGAGCTGTAATTGTTAATAATGCTGATGATATAATGATAATGTGATAATACATTAATGAATGATGTATTGAATAAGCAGTTGATGATTGTTAAAGTTGAAAAAGTAATAAAAATCTATACACACTGTTCAACCCCCCCCTCTCAGTGTGCTCGGTGTGTCCAACAGTTTTACCCAAGTTTTTCAAGATATTCAGTGGTAGCAGGCAACCCAACATCCAACTCAGTACTCCTGAGCTCCAGGATGCTCCAGGGGATTTTAAGCTTTAGCCCTTAAGAGAATCAATGTAACATAGCATATTCAGGTAAATGTAGTACTCCTGCTAGCTTGGGGTAGTTATCCTACCTACACACAATTAAGTGGCCAAGCTCATACCAATCTATATGATTCCTCTTAATCTAAACCAATTTGGTTCTCCCAAATCTGTCCTCTTAATCACTTGGATTAGGGACCAGTTTGGTTCTCCCAAATATGTCCTCCCTCACCAGTCTTCATTTGTCTCAGGTTCATGTGTCTTCCCCATTTCCATTTATCTCTTGTGTGTTCATCTCATGATATTGTGAATAATGCAAGTCATAATGTGTGTGTTTCAAAGAGTTTTCACTTTTTATACTCTTAGGTGAAAGATTCCTCATTTTATGAATTTTATTAATTCATTAGTTTCTCAATTCTCTTCTTTAGGGTTTGCCATTTTTTCTCCAATAATAATTTATTATGATTATTATTAAGTGGCATTTTCCCTCAAAATCTTAGGGGACTGTGAATTCAATCTGATTAATGTGCTGGTCCACATGGTCAATAGAAATCAATTCATCAAATTTCTAATGTCAACTAAGTAAACTGAAATAATACTTAGAAAAAATACAATAGGGGTTCAAAGTCCAAAATTAGGGTATTAGATTTCCCCTCCCCTTAAGTTTTCACCGTCCTCGGTGTTAAACAGTTTTGCAAAACAACAAATACCATAATAAGCAAATTCAGTTTGTGTCATGTACTTCTTCAAACAAGAAACGGTATGATGCTTACACTTCCCTTTCCAATTCCTAGGTAGCCTCTTCAGGCTTATAGTGC
This sequence comes from Larix kaempferi, assembly GCA_027924585.1. Taxonomy (NCBI): domain Eukaryota; kingdom Viridiplantae; phylum Streptophyta; class Pinopsida; order Pinales; family Pinaceae; genus Larix; species Larix kaempferi. The sequence goes on along the minus strand of BSBM01002204.1, from coordinate 8,848,621 downwards.
TCCCATTGCACTTTTACATGAACGATGGTTCGATTATGAAGTACCACCTCTTTCCGATCCAGTATGCATATAGGATCTGTCTAGAAGTCTCCTTCTGATTCCACCTAAATCACATGCCAGTTTACAATAGGCTTAGGATCATATACATATTTCTTCAGCAATGAAACATGAAACACATCATGTACTTTAAAATTTGCTGGTAAAGCTAATTGATAAGCAACATGTCCTACTCTAGCAAGTATTTGGAAAGGACCACAAAATATTGGTGCAAGTTTGGAAACCTTGCCCAAGCTCAAAGAAATTTTCTTTGCTTTCACTCTTAGGAATACATGATCCCCAACTTCAAAGTCTTTATGTTCTCTATGCTAATTAGCATAGCTTTTCTACTTGTCTTGGGAAGTTTTTAAGTTTGTTCTAACTTTCTAAACAGTGTTTTCTATTTCAGCCAACATTTCAGGACCCATCACAATCTGATTTACCAGATCAACCCAAGTCATAGGGGTTTTACACTTTCTGCCATACAACACTTCGAAAGGGCTCATTCCTACAGAAGTTTGGTAACCATTGTTGTAAGCAAACTCAGCTAAGTGTAGGCAGTTTTCCCACTGCTTGGGATTGTCCATGACATACAAGTGAAGCATGTCCTCAAGGACTTGGTTCACCCTTTCAGTCTTCCCATCGGTTTGCGGATGCTAGGTTGTACTAAAACTTAGTTTAGTCCCCAAACCTGCAAACAGATCCTTCCAAAAGTGTGAGGTGAATTTGGTGTCCCTATCGGAAATAATCACCTTGGGAATTCCATGAAGTCGAAAGACCTCTTTCATGAATACCTCTGCAATGTTTATTACCTTGGAAGTGGATTTTATGGGTATGAAGTGAGCTGCCTTAACCAATTTATCCACTACAACCATGATTGCATCATGTTGCTTATTGTTCTTAGGCAATCCGGTGATAAAATCCATAGAAAGGGCCTCCCATTTCCACTATGGTACAGGTATGGGATGCAACAAAACAGCCGGATGTTGATGTTCTATTTTTGGTCGCTGACAGTCCATGCATTTTGTAATATATTCAGCAATTTCTGATTTCAGTCTAGGCCAATAATGTTGGTTTTTAACCGCTGTCAGCATTTTCTGATAGTCGGGATGACCAGAATATGGTCTCTTGTGAAATTCGTCCATAACCAATTGTTTGAATTCTGGCTATACATCCTGTTTTTAAACAGTAGCAGTCCCTCTTAGGAGATGCTGTAATCAGTTGCTTGCTGATATGAAATTTCTACAAGACATTTTTGTCTTAAATTCATATATTTTTGGTCTATTTTAGCTGCTGTCTGGATCTGCGATATTAAATCAGACTGAAAATGGTTGACTGATGCCATAGTTACTAGGTATATACGTCTACTAAGTGGGTCAACAATTTTATTTTCTTTGCCTTTAATGTGTTGAATGTCAAAGTCAAACTCGCTTAAGAAAGCCAGCCACCTTGCTTTCCTTCCGTTCATATTTGGTTGTTCAAAAAGATCCTTCAGCCCAATGTGGTCAGTTTTCAAGACAAACCTTTTCCCAAGAAGGTAATGTCGCCACATTCTTAAAGCATGAATGATGGAAGCCAGTTCTAAATCATGCATCGCATAGTTTACTTCATGCGTTTTCAGCTTTGTAGATTCCTACCCAATTACTGAACTATCTTGCGTTAAGATGCCTCCCAAGCCATCTTTGCATGCATCAGTGCATACCACAAAATCCCCATATGGATCAACCAATTTTAGAATAGGAGCTGAGGTGAGCAACTATTTCAGCTTTGCGAAACTTTGTTCACACTTGGATGTCCAAAGAAACTTAACTTCTTTCTCTGCAAAGAGGTAATGGGATGGGCTACTTTAGAAAATCCTTCAATGAATTTCTGGTATTACTTGACCAATCCCATGAAAGAGCAGACATCCCTTACATTCTGGCGAGTAGGCCATCTCATAATGGCCTTGATTTTGTTGACATCCACCGCAATACCTTGCACTGAGATAATGTGACCAAAGTATTGTATTTAGTCCTTGTAGAAGTCACACTTGGATAACTTGGCATAAAGCCGATTTTCTCTTAGAACTTGTAGCACCAACCTTAGGTGTTCCTCATGCTCTTTCTTGTTCTTTGAATAGATGAGTATGTCATCAATGAACACCATGACAAATTTATTCAAGTACTTGCTGAAAACGTTATTCATTATGCACATAAGCGTGGCTGGTGCATTCGTTAAACCGAATGGCATCACCACAAATTCATAATGTCCAGAGCGAGTATGGAAATATTTTTTATGCACATCTTCTTCTTTAATTCTGATTTGATGATAACCCGAACTTAGATCAAATTTTGAAAAGAGAGTATCACCCCCAACCTGATTGAGCAGATCGTCTATCCTTGGCAAGGGATACTAATTTTTAATGGTTACCTTGTTCAGCTGTCTATAATTAATATATAGTCGGAATATAATTGTTACCTTGTTTAGTTGTCTATAATGGTTACCTTGGACAGATATAACCCTTTTCCAACAACTCTTGCAATTATGCTTTCAGCTCAATCAATTCAGGTGTACTCATCCTATAAGGTACCTTATTATTTGGTACTGTTCCCGGGGACATGTCTATGGTAAAATCCAGTTCTCATCTAGGAGGTAACTTGGGAATCTCCCCAGGAAACACATCCTCAAATTCAGCCAAAACAGGATGTTTTGTAAAATCTGAAGTTTCATTTTGCTGATTTTCTGTCATGTGGATAGCGTAAAGTTTGCACCCTTTCTGTGCATTTCTTTTCAATTGCAGAGCAGAAATTTTCCTTAATTTCACTGCTTTTACTATCCCTTGGATATTTTCAGGTTGTCCCACTTCAGTAAATGTAATAGATTTTTGATAGTAGTCTATAACAACCCTATGTTTTTCCACCCAATCCATACCGATGAGCAAATTGTATGATCCTAATGGCAAAACATTTATATCTGCGCTAGTGTAGGTTTCATTCATCTTCAAGGGACACTAGTTTACTACTTCAATGGCTTTCCTTTTTGTCCCTGTTTCCATTTGCACCAGCCAAGGCTGCTTGTACTTGTTTTTACTAAGTTTGCATGACTCACACAGTTTTGGGTCTATATAACTTTTACAAGTGCCAGAATCAATCAAAATAGACACGAGTGTCCTAGAAATCATACCTTCGACTTCGATTACCGAAGCTTGATGTTTTTCTTGATGGTTGTTCAATGCAGCATAGATTTTTGGAGTCTTGCTATGTATTGGACCATAGAATCCTCTTGAAGGTTGTGCACAGGTTTTCTTATGTCCTTTTTATGAGGACAATCATACCATCGGTAGTTTTCTCCACAGCCCCAGCACTTGAGTGGTGGCTTCGATAGTGTAGCTTCCAGTTTTCTGGTGCCTTCTGTGTTAAAATTCTTAGTGGGCAGAACAAATTTGGATTGTAGCTTGATGCCCTCAAACTTGTTGTTGAAAGGTGCCCTTGAAACTTGGTTTCTGAACTGATTGGGCTTGTGTCCTTTCTTCCTATTCTCATAATTGGTTTTCTTCTTTTCGTTCCACCTTTTTTACACTTCAACTTTGTTCTGCCCCTGCTCAAAGAATTGTCTTTCTTTTCTGAAAGCATATTCTAAGGTTTTAGGATCGTCAAATTCTATCCGATCCTTCTACCCAAATGACAAATAGTTCAAAAAATGATGAATTCTTACTTTCTCGTCTTGAATGTAAGGAACATACTTGAGCAAGTCAAGAAATTTATTGATTAAATCCTCCATGGTTTGTTGTCCCAGTTTAAGGCGTAGAAGTCTTTTACCTTTTTATCAAAGTACCTTTTAGACAGGTACTTCTGTTTGAAGAATGTTGTGAATGTTTTCCACTTTATCTTCTTTTCTTTGATCGAGCGGGTCAGCTTGAGATCGTTCCACCAAGCCGAAGCTTTACCCTGCAGATTGAAAACAACAATCCTTGCCTTGATGGTGCTAGAATAATTGAACATGCATAAATTTTTCTCCATGTCTCTCAGCCACAGTTTTGCTTCTTCTCTGGTTTTAACTTCTCCGTTAAATGTAGGAGGCTTGATTTTTCTCAATTCTGAATGTAGGTGATGTACTTTTCCAGTCTTCTTTTTCTTCTTGGGAACATACTCTTCAGAATCATCGCCCGGTGACTCTCTGTCATAAACATACATGTTATAACTCGAATAGTATGTTGCTTCTTGGAGGTGTAATCTAAAATTTCGAATTTCATTTTGTGAGGGATTTTTCTACATGTTGCTTCTCTCGTGTTGGGAGGTGACTTTTTTTTTTCTCTGTCAACTTTTGTAGCAGGATAGCATTTATTTCTCGTTGTTCTTCAAATTTATTAATAATGTCTTCTTTGATGCTTATTAGCTTAGCTTTTAGGCTTTTGACCATTTCCAACATCTCATTGGATGTTGTTTCTCCTTGTGGAGAATTCTGGTTTCTCCCATGCCTGCTGGCCATTTCTCCTCGTTGGCTGGATGTTTCTACAACCAACCATCCTTCTTGTTCCACATAATTTATTTCTTCCATTTATTATTTCAGCCATTGTATTGTCTAAGTGTGGTCAACAACTGTTTGTTAGAAGTCAACATAGCAATGTAATTATAAAAAAAAATATAGAACATTATGCTACATGAATTTTTACTTATTTAACCCAAAATAAAACACAGCAGTAGTGCAAAAGAGCCTAAGGTCCTAGTGTAGTGACCGTGCTCTTATACCAATTTTTCATGTCTCCTCTACATGATTTTTTGTTTTTTGTTTTTAAGGAAACCTAACCAAAAGCACAAATGCGGAAATTAACCTACTTGTTGTCGTCACATCCTATTTAGCGATACTCTGAAATTATGTGCAATAAATGTCATTAACATGTTATTAATATTTCTGTCGCTTTCCAAAATAAGAGTCAACAATGAAAGCATGACTACGTGTCACTGCGTTAGCCATTAGTGTAAATAGTGTAATAGTCCACTAGAATTTAAGATGGTAACATTCTACATAAATGCAACACTAAGGGGCTTACCTCGGCATAATTAATGCTACAATTAATAACCATATTAACACTATTAAAATGCTATCAATTATTGACGACAATTCATTGGAGTATTAATGTGGATGCCATTAATGTCGGTATGGTTACATGCCGTTCCAAGGTATCAACCTACAGCCTAAACATTAATATGCCATAGTCCTTTATAATTTAACTATGCACATGAAGCATAAATGATAATTCGAATGCAACTGAAATTAAGAAGTTATTACCACAAACATTACATATATATTACATTCCTACTATATATATATATATAGTTATATCTTAAAGTATTTGTAACTATACAATGTTATCATATTGAATAATTCATTAGAACTTAATGCAATGTCTGATAGGCTTTGCTACATTACAATATGTACATATATTATAACATAATATATATATGTTACCAATGATAGTCCTAATCGCTAACGAACTATCATAAACCAACCTTAATACGAAGCATGCCATTGAAGGGACTTAGAACCTCAACGAAGAAATCGATGTGACCAACATAAATGCAATGTAATATAAGGTGCTTTATTAAAATGTGACATAAAACAAAGGAGCTTATGGTTAATTCGCATTGCTTGGCCATTGCCTTGTTGGACCAAGGAACATGCAATTTCCATGTTGCTTTCCACGTAAAACAACCACTGGCCCCAAACCTTAGGCTCTCATGGTGATAACATAAGCCATGGTATACTATTAAAATCATAATGGATTTTAGTATTAACGTTAAGTTTTACGTAGCCTAAATTGTAAAGTTGTGATGATTGTATCTAACATTACCTTTCCACGCAGACTAAGCTTGATTCGAACCAAGTTTTAAACCCTATGCTGATTTCATGGCAAGTAACAAACTCCACTTGGCATTGACGTGGTTCAACACTTATTCCACAGAACGACCTTCATTCGTGCTCCATCTTATCCAGGTTGGCTCTTCGCATGAGCTACCATCTCCCAAGGTTGTTGCATTAAATTTTGACTGCATAATGACATAAGTGATGGAGGAATTAAGACCGCCAATCGTGATCTGAGTAACTAGCTTGGGAGTTTTGATGGCCTGACCATTGTTGATTCCCTTTGTGGCTATTGGTGCCAATCTATGATGTACTCTGCAACTTAATGAACCCGGGACTGGTTTCAGTGGCCTCTAACCTTCCTGTTGGTAAGGTAGTGATATACCAAACTTACCATGTAACGCAGTTGCTCACTTGGCCATCGTTGAGCTCTTGCGAGCTCTCCTGCTCCGGGCATGGCGATTTCTCCAGACTCAGGGAGGAAATACTCCCAAAGCATACCACTACTCAGCGTCAGGTATCTCGCAGCATCATTGCTAAGTTACAAGGGTTTAAGGTAAGAATGGTTCGTCCTTTTCACATAGTAATAGGTTGATACTTCATTTTTACATTGGTAGAATTATTGATGGGTCGCAACAACTAACTTACTGTATTGTATGTGCAGGATGGTGCGATTCCAGCTTGGCCTCGCGTCGGTTCCACTTGCTGGTAATTGGTTGCATTACCACTACCCTCATTAGCATATTTACTTTTAATGTAAAGAGTGTTTTTACCAAAGTTCTAACTGCTTGTTGTGTTGTTGTAATATCCACGCAGGAGATTCGGGACTATGTTGTGTTGTTGTAATATCCACGCAGGAGATTTGGGACCGTGGCTCGCTGGGTCGCTTTGCACTGTCTTCACGGCAACGGACGGATAACCACTTCGCTACGTGTCCAAGTAACCCTACATCCCTGGTCCATTCAGGTGCAACTTCCCGATGATTGGATGGGTTACTTAAAATTTGATTTCTCAGTCGGCTCATACTGCAAATTGGCCTTCGACCATCCTTGCTTGTTGCATGTGACTTTTGTTTTCTAAAAGAAAGGCTCACCCTAGCCTATAATGGAAGTCGTGTTTGTCTTTTGACTTGTAAGGTGATCAGAGCTTCGTTGAACTCGAACCCTGGTGGCTTAGACACTCTGGGCGTCGCTACATAGTGCTAGCCTATTTCGGGGTCGACCTGGGAAGAGAATAACAATGTTTAAGCGAGAGCTTCGCTCTCGAGACTGTACTATTTCATTTTTGTAAATAATGAATGCAGTTGATAAACGAAACCTTAAGTGTGAGTTTGATGTAGAATAATGTGGAAATGTCATAAGTGCTTTCGGCCTCTATTGCCTATATTTTTACAATGAATCAGTGTTTAAGTGTGAATCTCTTTGCAAACGTTTAAATGCAAGTGAATACATTTAACTTCAAAGCACCACCCGAAATGGGCTTGGCCATTTCATTTTTGTCATTCCGATTGTGCATAAATTAAATGGATTCGAAAAGGTAGAAAAATATTTATAGTATACAATGTTTTGTAAAAAGGCTTGCTCCTCCATGTATAAATTTTTTATGAAATACTCTGCTCTTTATTTCATAAATGTATAGGCATACGCAGTTGTTTAAGGAAGCAACCATGCATCAATTCGCACTTATGATGCTTTCGTCAATTTATACAGCATAGGTAAACATGGATGGCAAGTCCAACATCTATGTAATGCATAATAATTAGTATTTCGACTATAATGCCATAAACATTGTAATATAAATGCATTCGATGACAACAGTGATATTCGTTATTCTTTGCAAGGGTTACCAAGGTCGTATTCCATGCATACTATAGCTTCATCTTTATATATCATTTTTGCAGCATGGATTCACTATTCAAATGCGCAAAGGTTAAAATCGCGGCCTATGCATACGTTTTTTAAACTTAGATGCTATCGGGATTAAGCAATCCAGTCAATGCCAATGCTTAAACTCGTAGGTTGTGAACCCTTATTTGCATAGCACCATTAAACTGTATTTTAATATATATATATATATATATATCTATAAACGTGGATTCAAACCACAGCCCATGATTGCTTCTAAGAGGCATATCATGTCTCTACCCTGACCCATATCGAGGTCATTGAATTTACTCAAATGCCTCAACATTGATCATATGGAATGCAGTTCTTAACTTGAAGTATAACTCAGTAATTAATAACAAGTGCGAATAGAACGTTGGGAAATCCTAACTGTACATCCTACTTAACGTAGTAATATATGACTGTACATTTTGTATCCAATGCATCAGCAGATTTCGCAAATAAACACACCCTTTTTAATTAATCAGGAATAGATCCTAATTGTCTTTAATCCCCATCTAGGTGGATGCATAAAGAATATGGGACTTAAGGTTTTATAAAATGTTTTATGGCATGACATGTAAACCCTTGGTTTGCATGTCTTCCTGCTTGCATGATGATACATAAACAATCATAGTTCTGTTCATAAGATGGAAATAAAGTATTCCGTGTAAGATACATTCACATGAAAAGTAGATAGTAAATGCACAATAACTATTGTGTGATGCCTCTCTCAGGATGATACCCATCAATTAAATCTATTTCTATCCAGTTGCAAATACCAGAACTAGGTTTAATCACACAGTAGATATAGACCATAAATCTTTCAGGCATTTACACTTAGATCATAGTGCTGTATAATGTTACAAAGATATAGAATTTTAATGCAGATCTATACTCATAAATCAGTCTAACCAAATACATATAAACAAATCTGAAATAATGAAATATTTAACAGTTGTCCCAAAATGAATATAAACAAATTGTTGTGTTGTACATAGAAATATTATCCAATAGGGTAGTAGATAGACTTATCTTAAATCTGTGGACCAGTGGAACCAAGCACAAACCTCCCAACCTTAGACGAGCAAGTACTCCTTGCTTTCAGGTCACCCCCGAGCTGAGTTCACAGTCCCCTAGGTCAGAGTATATATTTTAAGTTACCCTTAACTTGTTTTACCCAAGTTTTTGAGGATATTTAGTGGCAGCAGTGTTAATAATCAATTTAACACCTTTAACCAAGTGAGGGTGGAAGCATACTTTTACCATGCGCCCGCAACATGAAGACAAAAACAAGTCCTAGAGAGAACAATCCTCTCTAATTTGATCATTACTTCTATAACTGGAAATATTGAGTAAAGAATGAAGGATATTAATAGAGACAAAGTTCAGTGATTAAACTGCTCACCAAAATCTCAAATCAAAGCTCTAACAGTCAGATAGTGAGAAGAAATGCACAAAAATTCATTAAAAGGTACTTAAATATGCTAAGTTGTGAAAAAATCCTAATAAACTATGGAAAGTGGGTTTTTTAAGAGAAAATAATAAAAAATGATTATCCCACATTGAAAAGAGTAACTTGAAATCCCATTTCCCAATGCTATAAAAGAAAGGCATGTGGGGCATGGTAAAGGGAGGCAAAAGGGGAGCAAAGGCATGCTGGAGAGATTCTAAAGAAAGGAGAGCTCATCTTCATCAAAGGCAAGGGTGGATAAATGATAGTTCATGGCAATGGAGGAAGGATGCACACCAATATCCATGGTAAATATGTATCTTCTTCCTTGTTTTAATATGAAATTATTCAATTTTTTTCCATTCAAGGGTTTGAATTTTGCTTATTATGCTTGAGTTGAATCCTCAAATGGCTTTAGATCTTAATGAATGTTTAATGGATGAATATAGATCTTAAGAAATTTGTATCAATCATTTCATTTCTGAAATAGAAACTCACCACTTCTTAGTAAGATAGCATATTTAGAGTAGACACGTCCCTGTGTTATTTGCTATTATCAGACTCGCGACTCTGCTTGTTGAAATCTCTTGAAATTTCTTGATTTTTCTTCCTTGTTTTGGTGTTCTTTCTTCAGATCTGCTCCTATATGTTCTTTCTTTATGATCAGGCTTAAGAACTTATGAACTTAGAGTATTAGACCTCCTTTAGAACCTCCTTTAGAACCTCCTTTACTCAAAGTTTTTGTGGTTATTTATTCAAAAATTTTGTTTCCAATTTGCATTCCATTAAAACCAATTTTCAGATCTCTGTTTTTGGAACCTTTTGGATACTTGTTTTGTGCATTTGCAGGTCATAAATTGCTCCCTTAAGTCTATGTGCAAATCCATTCCTTTGGCAATTCCTAAATTTACAAAACGATTTGTATTTTCTTGTGTGGATCGAAATCGTCCTGTGATAACATCTCACCCTGATTACTGAATCAGCATTTTACTTCTAACAACTTTGTGCATTGCTTTATAATGATATCTATATTTTATTCAAAAATCAATGGTGATCTGGAAATTTATTAATTGTAACTTTAATATTTAAAGTTCTCTGTCAAGATATATCAAAGATTATTTTAAATTCGCTCATGCATGAAGTTTGCAAACTGATTCTGAATCCCTGTCAAGACTCATAGTGCACCCAGCTCTAGGCTCTATATCTTTGTCTCTCATGTGAACCTAGTTCACATCAAATAGTTTGGTATTGGTCCATCAATTTACAATAATCATGTTCCCTCATTTCCGATCCTTATGGCAATCGTCGTGACATCTCAATCTTCTTAGCAAATTGCTACGCCCTCAATGCTGTCGAACGACTTAATTAGATTTCCTTTTTTTTTAGATTAGTTGGCATGCTCATAGAGTGGAACCCTAAACTCAGTCGAATGTTTTCTTGAAATGCAAAGGAACTTTAGGGTAACACTCAGTTGTAGTCACGGTACACGTCATATAAATTTATGCATGTATGTTGGATACGTAGGAAAGCTACCTCCGAACATGAATTTGATTGACACATGATCTTAGCAAGTGTTGAGAATTTATTTGACTCCACAAGAACTAGTTGTCAGACCTACACATAATGATTTATGCTAGAAATTAGGGGTCGGCGTGTTATTTAACTCATAGTTTGCACCACAGTTGCTGAGGGGTTCGTTGAATGTTGGTTTAATTTCTGTATGAAATAATGGTGACACACAGAATTTCTAGTTCTTACTTAACTCACAAATTGCACCACATCCACTGAGGGGTTCGTTGAAGATCCTCGCATTTGTGATGGTGCAATTGATATTTCTAGAAACATAAGAGGTCAGGATCCAGGGGCTGAAATAACTCCAGTGGAAGGTACTAAAACCCATCCTAAGGTTTTGAGTCAACTCATTGTTTGTACTTGCACATTAAATTTATTTGGTGGCCCATATGTTTCTAATCAAATTCTTCCCGAACAAAATGTGAGAACTGATATTGGCAGTAGTATTACTTGGAAATTGGATATATAAGTCAAAGTGCTTACTGTGTGCTACCTGTTCAAACTTAGAAGACATAATTGAATAAACTCACACTAGGGTAAGAACGAAACAGAAGTCGAGATGGATATCCTTCCATGGACCTCTTGTCTCCAACCTCAAGTTGTTGGATTCGAGTGGATATAAACCTCAGTGAATTTTTTCTCACAGTCTCTTCTCTTGAAGTCCTTATTTAAGAGGCAATGCCAAAATTATATGGGAGCAAAAGAATGCATGCTTTAGTTGCAGTTGGAAAAGGATTTCAAATTGTCTCGGGATGGAAGATCGTCTCAGATTTTTGTTAGATACCTTTTGTGAAATTCTAGCTACAACAAGAGATGCAGACCGTTTCCATGAATTGCATGCTGATTGGAAACATTCAACCAAATACCAAGCAAAACCATATTGAAAAGATCATTTAACCACATTTGCATTGAAAAAAAAACTTTGAACATCACATTTTGAGTTAATTTGAGAATAATTTCTTTCCAAGGACAAAAACAAGCTTTATTCGTTACATTTTGTTTTTGATTTAGAATAATTTCATGATTTGCATGCACAATTAGAGAGAATTGCACCTTTAGAGATCAATTTTTCTTGTGATAAGTTGTGTATGAGCCGTCGTATCCTATTCACTCACACCTTATGGTAATCTTGTGAATGAGAAAGTGGATCTCACTTGTAATAAGTTTAACATTTGATTTTTAAATCATCTTATTTGATTTTCATTGATCATTGAAATCATTTATTTCAGAAGAACTGTGCATTAAGATACGAAATCTACCAAAACTTTGCATATTTGAAAGACACATGAACCTCTAACTTTTCATTAGACTAGAACATTCATCGAATTGAAAGGTAGAGTCGTGAGCATGTTGCATTGTTTGGTTCATTTTTCTTGAGTCGACACACCACCAGTTTCACGTCCATTCCTAAAACTAAGAAAACTACCATTAAAATTGGCGCTTAATCTAAAATTGACCAGCTTTTGATTTTCATATCACCAACAAGATTAGGTTAGTGCCCTGGCTTAGGTTTGGAGAGTTAACACTCTTGGGCTACAAAACTTTCAAAACTAGCATTGATCAAATAGAGTAAATCCATTAGTAGCAAAAAATGCTTGTCAGGAAAGTGCTTCTTAAACATGCGTTAAGCACGAGTTCAATCTGGATAAGTAAGAGCGGTTCCGCCCTTTTGTTTATTTAGTGGGACATGAGCTCATTAGGGTATTCTATGTTAAGTGACAAGTCCTCAGGGTGACATCACTGTTTCTAGAGTTCCTGGTTATGAGACTTGTCCTCGACTTACAACGGTTCCACCCTACCGTCGATTGTGAAGTGGTAACTTTAGTGGCTATTCCTAGGATATCACATAGGCTATTGTGAGTGGGGGACATTTGCAATATCTGAGACAGAATTTGAACCTCTTACTCCTTGAGATGGTGATTGGTCAGGAACCAATGCTTGCACCCATGGCGATTAAAGTTTATTGTAATTGTTTCTCATACCTTTGCTGCTAGCAATTGTTTGAGGCTTGAGATCCCTTAATAGATACTAGTTTCAGAAGGCTCTCTAATCCATCTTTTCACTGAACTTTGGTTCTTTGGAAAAGTAGTTTGATTGCTTGGATCTATAGGACTTTTTACTGAGTGGACACTTTTATTTTCATTGAGTCTAGACTACTTTAGGATTGTGTGATTCTATTTTTTCAAATCAAAAGTATTTTTAAAACACATCATTTTATCAAATTCTTCAAAGTAGCTACTCTCTCGATCCGCCAATCACGGTGGCAGTGAGGTGACTCACCAGAATTTGAAGGCCCTTCTATGTCGTGGAAACAAATACAAAACACGCAACCTTGTGACTTGGAAACTGAACAACTTCTAGATTCAATTAACAACAATAGAGAAGAAAAACATAAAACAAATACTGAAACATTACCTACAAGGGAAAACATAGAAATTGTTGATCCTCTTGCTCCATTTGAAATTGAAACACTAGAAAACAACACAGCTAATCACGTAACCCACCTTTGACAAATCTTTCAGGCCCAGTGGTACTTCACACCAGTGATCCACTTGATTACATCAATCCTATTATTGGATATTGGGTTAATATGTAAAATTCCACAACTGACACTATGACTTCAATAGGAGGACAAGGGACTACGTCAACACAACAACAAACAGTTGCAGGAGGTAGCAATACTTCCAATGTGACCACTACATAAATATCACCAGTTAGTATACTTGTCATTAGCACAAGTTCAACCAACACTTCAGTGCCAGTTGGTACAATTTCGGGTTCCAATCCCAGAAGTATATCTACTTTGTCTGCAGGAATCCCTACTAGAGGGTGTGCCTTACCAAACATGGGTTTCCCATATGGTTTGGCTAATCAAGGTCAAAATAATCAAGGAGTGAACCAAAATCCTCTTGGTATACCAAACATTTTTCCTAGTTCCACTTCTGGGGGAATCCTTTACTATGGAATCTCAATATCCCTAATGGAATTAATCAACCTTGGAACAATAATTCCGATTTGGGTCCTACTCCACAAGTGAGTGGAAGTGTTTTGGGAAGTCATCATCCAAACTTTCCTAACATGAATCCTGGGGGCAATGCCATACCCCCCACAGGTAGTGCACCAGAAGGTAACCCACCTAACAACCCCATTCATCCATGGAGTGGGCAAGTCCCAGGAAGTAACCAATCTTCTTGGGTACCACTTCCACAAGGGGGAAACCAACCTTGGAATGCTTATCCAAACCAAGGAAACAATCAATGGAGTGGTTAGATTCCAACAAGTAACCAATCTTATTGGGGCCCACCTCTACAAGGGGGAAATCCACCCATTAATCCTATGCCGCAATGGAATGGTAATGTTCCACCAAAGGGTAATCCTCCTTGGATGCAACCTCCACAAAAGGGTAATCCTCCTTGGAATGCTTTTCAAGCCCAAGGACAACAACAATGGGACCATCAAGCTTCACCTGCATATCAATCATTTTCTACGGCACCAGTCAAATCACCATTTCTGGCCACGTTGAATCTACCGGATTTATCCCGGCTAACTAATGATCCTGTTCTACATATGAATGGATGGCCAACTATTCCAACTAAACTACCCTCAGACATACCCAAGTTTGACAGAAAACTAGGGGAGGATCCATCAAATCACGTAATGACATTTCATTTGTGGTGTTCATCTAATTCCCTAGTTGATGATAGTATTAAGTTGATATTGTTTCAGCAAACCCTAACGGGAAATGATACGAAATGGTACATTGAATTACCACGCAATACATTCATGGAATTTTCATATTTAGCTATGGTCTTTCTGACACATTTTCAATTACCTATCCGCTATGAGACGGGAACAGAACTTTTGACTTCACTTAGGAAATCCACCACTACTCATATATGGGATCATATCCACGAGTGGAGGAGGCGCCGAAGGCTTATTAAAGCTGAAATACCTGATAAATTCTTAGCTGATTGGTTCATAAAATCACTATTACCTACTCTTGCCAAATATGTAGCCATGTCAGGAGCCATGACCAAAGAACAACTCATTCAGAGTGCTCAACAGATGGATTTGATATATTCCCAATCGGGCACACTTTATGATTTAATACCACATGTTGTAAGACTGCATCTGATCCAGCTAGGACACTAAAAGGACCTCATACCAACGGTGTGATTGGATCCATCAACCAACTTGAAAAAATTACACAACAACCCACAAATTCCACCCAAACTTCTGAAGTGCTTACGGTTCAAACTGCAGACCCCAAAGGAAAAAAGAAGAAGCAGAAGAAGAAGCTCGATGCCAATTCTAGGACAGGAGATGCACCTAAGGTGAATAATCCTACTAGAGGAAATCATGAAAACTGAAAAAACAAATACCCATGCAAAATTTTCCAAGGGGATCATCCGACTCATCTTTGTCCTCATATGGATGATATTCATCGAATGTTGGCACAATGAGGAGGGAAAAAAAAACCTTCCATTCTAACTCAACCCTTCCCCCAGCAACAATAGATGGTTGCTACGGCGCCAACACCTCCACCCGGAGTAAATCAGGCGAACCCCCCATAAGGGGGAAATCCACCCAATGCTAATATCTTCACAATTGGTGAACATGAAATAAACATTCATAAAAGGGCTCGTTCTTATGACATACCTTCAAAACAGAGAAACACCTGGATTTAAGCGTAGTGGTTCTCTCACCATTGAGAAACCAACCATAGACATTGTACCTAGACCTTCAAAAGGGGTTATTTATAGAACAACACACAATCCTAATGCATGAGTTGCTCAAAACTACAATGTGGTTGAAGACTTAGCTCAAGCTCCTTGTGTAATGTCTGCCTTGGAAGTATTGCAAATTTGTCCTACTCAACGAAAGGCACTATTGGCTGCTATCAACACTATTGATCCATCTGACACCAATTTGATAACTTTTGACTTACAATAGCCCACATGTAGGCTTCCATCACAAATTGCATTTCAGATCAAAGTGATTGCACATGGTAAGAACATTTTTCGAACCGTCGTGGATGAAGGAGCCTCAACTTGTGTCATGTCATTAACATGTTGGAAAGATTTGGGATCACCAACCTTAGAACCATCCCATAAAATACTCAAATCATTTGATGGTCATTCGTTCCCACGTCATGGACTTATCATGGCTTGCCCAGTTGAACTAGGGGGGAAAATAGTTCAAGTAGATGTTGAGGTAGTGGATGCACCCATAGATTACAATTTTCTATTGGGACATAGTGGGATACATAAGATGATGGCTGTAGTGTCTTCAGTATTCTGATTTATTCGGTTCCCCCACAAAGGGAATATTATCACAATCGATCAACTAGATTACTACACACCTGAAACTGGTCTCCACTCGAATGTACCTTTTGTAGGGGATTCGAAGAATGTGATTCAAGATGTTGGGGTAGGAATGTTCAAATATTTGTCCCTCATGGGAACTTTCGCAATTCCACCACCAGTATCAACCCCTAACACTGCTCCAATTTTCACGATTACATCAGAAGTATACTTTCCATTAATTTTTTTTTCTAATTCCATATAAGAAGTTGGCTCCACCTCATTAGAGGTAGCCTCCCAAAAGGACATATTAGTTGAAAAGAATAATGGAAATGTACCAACTTCTATGCAAAATAATGAAACACAGAGTAGTGTTCCCCTTTCTGTTGTACAACTTTCTTATCAAGCTATTCAAATGGCTTCGTCAGACCCGAATCAAAACCCTTCCAAGATGGAGGAATATGATCCTTATAATTGACCTATCTGGACCATGAACTCTCATAGTACTCAGGACATCTTGGATTAGGCTTTTTCTGTGGATGAAGCCATCCTTGAAGTCATGAACATCTCTGAACGAACCTGGGAGGATATGCATCACAAATCCTCATTTCTTCCAAAGATCTATTCATTAGAATTCAAACCTAAAAATCTTTACTTTGGTGATGACATGAAAAAATACCAATGCCCTATCCTAACAAACAATGTGAGTTCAAAAGGAAATTTGGTAAACATTTTGAAAACCATACCCATTGATATGTCCATCAAGCCTGGCATCGTTGAAAACATTAAAATAGGTGCAGATTGCTCTCCAGAGGAAATTGCACTTTATACTACTATATTTAGGGAGTTTCGAGATGTGTTCACATGGTCTTACGAAGAAATGCCAGGCATGGATCCCATCATTGTCGAACATGAGATAAAAACCTATAGCAATGTCAAACCAGTCCAACAGAAACTACATCCGGTTAACCCTAAGAAATCAGCTGCCATCAAAGCAGAGGTCAAGAAGTTAATGAAAGCTGGATTCATCTATCCTATTCCTTTAAATGAATGGGTATCCAATTTTATTCAAGTTAATAAAAAACAAGGAACTATCCAGGTCTGTACTGACTTTAGGGATTTATATTTGGCTTGTCCCAAAGATAGCTATCCCACACCCTTCTTCGATCAGATTATAGACGAATGTGCCGGGAACGAAATATTTTCATTTATGGATGGATTTTCCAGTTACAACCAAATACAGATAAAAAAGGAGGATCAACATAAAACGACTTTCATATGCCCATGGGGGACTTTTTTCTATTATAAAATGCCTTTCGACCTTAAAAACATCGGGGCTACTTTTCAATGAGCCATGTCATATGCATTTCATGACCTTAAGAAAATTGTTGAGGTTTATCTTGATGATTTGGAAGCCAAATCTAAAAGGAGAGCAAAACATAGTGCACATTTACGAGCTGTCTTCGTTAGATGTCACAAGTACAACATTAGGTTGAATCCAGACAAATGCATGTTTTGTGTGGACTCCAAGAGATTACTTGTTTTCATAGTGTCGAAAAAGGGGATTATGGTGGATCCCATCAAGGTTGAGTCGATACTTCAATTTCCTTCCCTGAAAACAATCAAACAACTTTAAATCCTTCAAGGGAAAGCTAACTACTTAAGAAGATTTGTTGAATATTTCATTGAAAAAGCTAAAGGTTTCATGCGTCTCCTAAAAAAAGATACACTATTCATATGGGATGACCAAGCTCAACACTCATTTGATACCATAAAGAAAGCTTTGGTCTTTGCCCCAGTACTTAGTCCACCAAACTATAGGAGCGACTTTTTGCTATATTTAGCAGCGTCTAGTTCCACCATAGGAATGGTATTGACACAAGAAGACGAATCTTCATAAGAGCACATTATTTACTATCTTAGCAAGGGCCTTGCAGATCCAGAGTTGAGATATTCCTAGGTTGAAAAGTTGGCCTTGGCGACATTTCATGCCATCCAATGACTTAGACATTACATACTTCCAAGAAAAATGACCATAGTGGCTTAAATGAACCCCATGAAACACATTTTGTCCCTCCATACCATTGGTGGAAAATATTCAAAATGGATAGTAATTTTGCAAGAATTTGACATCGAATTCAAAAATTATAAAGCCAAAAAATTGTTGACATTTGCCAAACTGATGTCTGAGTTACCATCTGAGAAGGAGGATACTACATATGTTGAAACTTGGGTAGATGAACATGTATTCCTCATTGGAACTTCTGATCCCTGGTATGGAACATTCATCATATATCTCAACACCAATCACGAAGATACCTTATCATAGGAGATACTTTGTGCCGTCAAGGAATAGACATGATCCTAAGACATTGTTTAGTACACGAGGAAGCTGAACAAGTTCTGAATGATTGCCACACTGGGGCAAGTGGTGGTCACCTTTCTAGGTTGGCAAATTCCCATAAAATCTTGCGTGCAGGATACTTTTGGCCTACAATATTCAAAGATTGTGTTAATTCGGTTAAAAAGTCTCACCCTTTCCAAATATACACAAGAAAAATGCGCGCACATCCTACTCCCTTACATTCTGTAGTAACCGTGGGTCCATTTTCCAAATGGGCTATTGATTTTATGACAATCAACCTTCTTTTAGCTGATGGACACCACTGCATCATCATAGCAGTGGACTTCTTCA
Organism: Larix kaempferi; assembly: GCA_027924585.1. Lineage (NCBI taxonomy): Eukaryota > Viridiplantae > Streptophyta > Pinopsida > Pinales > Pinaceae > Larix > Larix kaempferi. The sequence goes on along the minus strand of BSBM01002204.1, from coordinate 8,829,838 downwards.
CCAAGTGGGCTGAGGCAATGCCTACATTCAATTGCATGAGTAAAACTGGAGTATATTTTCTTTTCAATCACATGATAGCAAGGTTTGGTGTACCCAAAGAAATCATTACTGATAACGGAAGTTATTTTCGGAATTCCTTCATGGATGAACTTACCGACCGGTTAGGATTGCGACAGGAATTTTCCTTGCCATATTACCCTCAAGCTAATGGACAAGTCGAATCCATCAACAAGGTTTTGAAAACTATGTTGTAGAGGACAATTGATAAGAACAAATCTAACTGGAACTTAATGTTGTTCACTGCTCTTTGGGCTTATCGTACCAGTGCTAAAACTACAACAGGATTCACTCCTTTCCAATTGGTTTATGGAGAGGAAGTTGTGTTTCCAATTGAATGTGAAATCCAATCATTAAAAATATCAGTCGAACTCCTACCTAACACTTATGCAGAAGAAGAAATGATTCTCCATCTTCATTCTCTTAACGAAACTAGAAGGGAAGCCTCTCTAAATGTAGAAGCACACAAGAAAAAGGTTAAAATGCAATATGACAAGTCTACCCATCCCCAAGTATTTTCTGAAGGCAATATGGTTTTAGTTTATGACCAAAACCAAGACAAAATAGGAGAAGGGAAGTTTGTACCAAAATGGTTTGGCCCACTTGTCATCAAAACTATATTACCAAGAGGAGCTTATGAATTGATAAATTATGATGGGGAACCTATGTCAGAGATCAGAAATGGTCTCTATCTGAAGAAATACTTCGCATAGGCATTGATGCCTCGCACCCTTTGTTGTATTATGTTGTATTTTTGTATAAACATTTGTACATTAGTTATTTCGGGCACACACTTATCTTGCTTGGCATTGTCACTTTGGCAGATGGCACAAGAAACCTTCATATATTTGGGATATGTGGATGGCGCCGGCCGTAGTTCTCGGAACATTGCTTCTACCGCATGGGTGATTTTCACACCTAATAACGAATTTTTGAGTTCGGGAGGAAATTTTCTTGGATATGCAACCAACAATGTTGTAGAATACAGCACAATCATTGAGCTTCTTGTCAAGGATATCACCCTTGGCATCAGACGAATAATAGTAAAACCGGACTCATAATTAGTTGTATCTCAGTTAAATGGTCAATACCAGATTCAAAATCCTACACTGTTTAGAAAGTTTCTACAGGTACGTCTTTTAGAATATCAATTTGAGTACATTGAATATACCCACGTTCTTAGAAGTCTGAATAGTTTGGTCGATTCCTTGGCCAACTATGTACTTGATTGGCATCTAATTCATTAACATCACACCAAATACGCAAGCATGTACATTATTCATGGCATTTTAATTGACATATAATTTAAAGACATAAGTAAAAGCTGAAATAATCTAGCTTACATCATAACCCAAAAAGTTGGTAACTTTATGCACACCAAAAAGAATAGTGTTAATACTTTTCTCTTTTTGTTTCTTTTTCTTCAAGATAAAATCCAAAAACTTTCACAAAAAACAATGAAAATATTTGGAAAATTCAAAAACATGTAAAATTGTTTCAAAGTTTCCTAGTCTGGCATTAGAACTCACCCACAACTGGCAGATCACTAAGTAAAGGTTCACAGCTTCTAGAAATTCATGCTGAACGAAGACGCATCCTCTCATCCATCGGCTACACCTACAACGAATATGGTAAAAAATGAGTAGTTTTACTTATGTTTTATCCATACAGGTATGACACATCCTTTTGAATAATAGATAGATGCATTGTTCCTCATTTTTAGCTATCTTTTTAGATATTAAATGCACATGTGAACTTGTTTCTGACTAAACAGTTGGGTAGTGAAATGGTTTTTGATTACAGGACTTGGAGACTTTGACAGTTCGAACTATTTGATTTAGGTAGTTGGAGATAGACCATGATTCATGATGATTTATGACTTTGGCATTTTTCACGAGACTCAATATGAAGTACACCATATAAACCCATTTCCTATTTGGCCATTCTACCAAATTAAATACCCTCAGTCACATGGTATTACTTCACCATCTGTCGACACATAATCCTACTTCAGATAGCCTACCTATGGAGGGAACATCTGTAAGAGTGTGCACAACTAGCTCAGCCCTTGTTTGCAATATGATTCTTTGCCTTCGCCTAACCCGTACCCTTGAAGAATAGGTGTACTCCCATGCAACATTCATTCCCTCCCATGTATTACAACACTCTTTATTATTTTTCAACATGATAAAATGAAAAAGCATAAAAATAAAAAAACACAAAAATCCAAAAAGGGAAAGACTTGAATCATTTCATAGTATAATATTGAAGAAAACGTCAACAGTCAGTCCTTGTCACCCTTGAACATGGCACATAATTTGGTCTCCGCTGTTAGTACACCATCTACATTTGCCTTAGGAAATTGTACCAGTATTTTAAGCAATCCTCCACCGATGGGTTATCCTTCCCGTCACCTATGGAGCTTCCGTTAATGCATCTGGCATTGGAGGATTTCATTAAAGTCAGTTACTTAAAGTCTTATGTTTCCAAGTGTCCATTTTGCATCGTGTTATGTGTTCAAGGGAAGTTCAAACATAGTCGGCCATTCCTCAAATATTCCTGACCAATCATGTCGGCCTTCCTTGTGTCAGTATATAGTGTTGGATCTCGCAGTTATACCAAATTATATCATACTATTGATCTTTGTTTCGTATCGGTTTATGTGGGATGCATTGATGCCCTCCTTCCGATGGATCTATTCCTATTGACACTAAATCATCATGTAGGAAATGGATCTAGAAACCCAAGAGTACCTTGGATCTTGCAGTCATTAGTGGCAGGTTTCCTCGAAAATGATAGTGGGTATACATCAATGACCCCTGATTATTTGATTATACAAGTGTTTGAATTTAGAGCATCTATTCACACTTGCTAGTTTGTACTTAGTACCTTAGAGTCCATCATCATTATCGGTGGGTCTCTTCGCATCTGTTAATGGTATACATCAATGACCAGTAATCAAAAGGTGTTTTATTATGCTCGACATCAGCTCATTTATTCACATGATATAAACTCATACTATCATCAGTTTGTATTGAAGACCTTAGGAAAAACAGTTGTATCACTCATTGATGCATTGCTCGAGCTGCGCAAGATTAAACTACCATGTCAGAAGTCCAATGAAGACCTTGTTCTCGCACTCACTAAAGTGTATCTTTACACTTCTGAAAAAAATACTTTTGACATGGATCCACTATGTATTGTTTGTGGCCGTGCTTATTTACTTATGAACATGGGTATGCCCACCTCAGGAAGATATTATATATATTTGAGAAATTGCCATGTTTGACTTGTAGGTGTGATCCTAAATCCTACGTCTGTGAGATTATCCTTTCCTCATCCTTGCTTTGATCGATAAAGAGTATCACTCTGAAGAGTATCAGTACAAAATTAATGTAATATATTTCAGCCCTTAGCTCTACTTCGGACCTCACACATTAGGGGGCATATGTTAACAATCAAGTTAAAACCTTTAACTAGGTGAGGTTGGAATCATACTTTTACCATTCGCCCGCAACATGAAGACAAAAACAAGTACTATAGATAACAATCCTCTCTGATCTGATCACTACTTCTATAATTGGAAAGATTGAGTAAAGAATGAAGGATATTAATAGAGACAAAGTTCAGTGATTGAACTGCTCACCAAAAGCTCAAATCAAAGCTCTAATAGTCAGATATTGAGAAGAAATGCAAAAAAATGCATTAAAAGGTACTTAAATATGCTAAGTTGTGAAAAAAACCCAATAAACTATGGAAAGTGGGTTTTTAAAGAGAAAATAATAAAAAATGATTATCCCACATTGAAAAGAGTAACTTGAAATCCCATTTCCCAATGCTATAAAAGAAAGGCATGTGGGGCATGGTAAAGGGAGGCAAAAGAGGAGCAAAGGCATGCTGGAGAGATTCTGAAGAAAGGAGAGCTAATCTTCATCAAAGGCAAGGGTGGAGAAAGGATAGTTCATGGCAATGGAGGAAGGATGCACACCAAGTTCCATGGTAAATATGTATTTTATTCCTTGTTTTAATATGAAATTATTCAAGTTTTTTCCATTAAAGGGTTTGAATTTTGCTTATTATGCTTGAGTTGAATCCTCAAATGGCTTTAGATCTTAATGAATGTTTAATGGATGAATATAGATCTTAAGAAATTTGTATTAATCATTTCATTTCTAACATAGAAACTCACCACTTCTTAGTAAGATAGCATATTTAGAGTAGACATGTCCCTACGCTATTTGCTATTATCAAGCAGGAAACCCAACATCCAACTCAGTACTCCTGAGCTCCAGGGTGCTCCAGGGGCTTTTAAGCCTTAGCCCTTAAGGGAATCAATGTAACACAGCCTATTCAAGTAAATGCAGTAATCCTGCTAGCTTGGGCTAGTTCTCCTACCTGCAGACAATTATGTGGCCAAGCTCATACCAAGCTATATGATTCCTCTTAATCTGGACCAGTTTGGTTCTCCCAAATCTGTCCTCTTAATCACTTTGCTTCAGGACCAGTTTGGTTTTCCCAAATCTATCCTCCCTCGCCAGTCTTCATTTGTCTCAGGTTCATGTGTCTTCCCCATTTCCATTTCTCTCTTGTGTGTTCATCTCATGAGATTGTGAATAATGAATGTCATAATGTGTGTGTTTCAAAGAGTTTTCACCATTTTATTCTCTTAGGTGAAAATTTCCTCATTTTATGAATTCTTTTAATTCTTTAGTTTCTCAAATCTCTTCTTTAGCGTTTTCCATTTTTTCTCCAATAATAATTTCTTATGATTATTGTTAAGTGGCATTTTCCCTCCAAACCTTAGGGGAATGTGACTCCCATCTCATTAATGTGTTGGTTTGCATGGTCAATAGAAATCAATTCATCATATTTCTAATGTCAACTAAGTGAAATGAAATAATACTTAGCAAAAATATAATAGGGGTTCAAAGTCCAAAATTGGGGTATTACATCAATGGTGACAAACATTTTTCTACAGTCACCAAAAGTATCCAAAAACAGTATTGGTGAGGGCCAATAAAAGATCGTCACTAGAAGTGTCACCAAAGAGAAAATTAGTAACGGACCTTTGACAACCCTCACCAGAAGTTTTAGTGAAAAGGGATTTGGTGACGAACCTTAAAGGACCATCGCAAAAGGCACTTATAATGACGTTGTTTTAAGGAACGTTGTCATATGTGACATTGGTGATGACCCTTAAAGGTCTGTCATAGGCATGACCCTCACTAATGACCTTTTTTCTTGTAGTGAATAGAGCACTCTAGTTGCCCATCAAACACAACTACCTTCTTCATGAAAAATCTTTCCCCATAGCATCTCATGAAAGGACCTTAGAATTCTTAACAATTATACTATTTCATCTATTATCTAGTTTCTATGAAATGTACACCATAGCCATGCATCCACACAATGCATATTAACATATATGTAACCATACATATGCATGCATAATTAACAAGACCTACATAATATCTTAATGTGCATTCACTCAATGCACTCAATGCACTACAACATTGGTCGAAAATATTTTTGTGCCTATACATGTGCCCTACCATGGTAAGTTGGGAATCTTAGTCAATGCTTCAACAAAATACCAAGCCACCCCCCAATTACTTGGTTAACTATCTCGGTGCATTCTTCTTCATCCAATCACAACACATCATGATTTCTCTCACTCCTTAGTTATTGGAAAGGACATTTCATCTGAATTAACACCAATAGGGAGTTCATGGGATACTTGTTGAGCAATGCAGGCTTCACAACCCAACATTCTCATGGCTTCTAATGCAGGAGCATCGGGGCCTAGGCAGATCAGTCGAAGTTGATAGACTGAAGGGAACTGACCAATGGGAGTGCCGATGACCACTAGTGCGAGGAGCAGGTTGACTTGTCAAAGTCAACAAGTCGAGTAGAAGTAGTCAGGGTGCAATCGACTGAAAGAACAACAGATATCGTGGAAGGTCGAGGATCGACAGGAAAGGGTCGACAGATGACGAGCGATGTAAGAGGTCAGGTAGTCGACAAGTGGTCGAGCTATGACACGACAGAGTTTGGAGAAGTCAAGTGTGTTGGGAAAGGAATGAACCGATATGACAGTCGAGATGTGACTGACTACTGTAGCAGGGTTGGAAGGACATAAAAGTCAAGGGACTATACCAGTAGCTGTTCAGGGTTGCTGAGGAAGTTATGACAGTTATTGCAAGTTGGTGAAGGACATGATAGAGGACGTCATGGACAAAGGCTGTACAACACGGCTAGAAGCTGATAGTGCAGATTCGCAAGATTTGGATAGGATTGGAAAATGGAGGGAACGCGTGTTTTGGGATTGTAATAATCTTGGAAACAGCACCCGCAGAGTAGAAGAGGAGGAGAAGGCCTTCAGTATAGACACTATTGGACAAAGCAGAGCAGAGCCAAGCGCAGAGCCGAGAAAGTTGTGAAGAGTCACACTAGCCGAGTGCAGAGTTGAGATCGAACCATAGCTCAGAGTTTCGTGGTGAACCAGGAGAGGGTGAGGTCGACACACAGGAAGAACACACCACAATTACTTCGAAGTTGTAACGGCTGAGGCTTATTGTAGTTAGTTATTTGCTTACAGTTATTTTACATTGTAACTGATTTCAGAGAAGTAATATAAGCCAATCCAGGCATCTTGTTCTACACCTTGTTTGTGTGAGCATTGTGGTTTGTGTCGTGTGTATTGTTAAGAAAGAAAGTATCCTATAGGGTGACTTATGTCAGTTGGTATCAGATCCCGGAAGCGAGTTCGGTTGGAGAGAAGACTATACCAACCTGACTTGCGTCAGTGGTATCAGTGCCCGGAAGGCGAGCCGGTTGAAGGTGTGAGAATTTTCAGTGGAGGTTGGAAATGGCTCATAGAGTTGTTAATGTTCGAGGATGAAGAACACGTGGTGCAACAACCATCACAATAGATCGTGAGATGTTCGACAAATGCGTCCGAACGATGCAGACTTTCACAAATGAAGTCGCAACGATCAAAGAAAACCAGAGGTGTGGTTGTATTTTTGAAATGTTGGACCACAGCGATGAGGAATTCGAAGAAGTGGAAGCTTGGGAATCCACAGCAGAAGAACCAGAGGAAAAACTCATCAAGCTTCTGACAGAAATGAGAGGTCGGGAGAAGATAGATGTGTGTACGTACTCGGGAAGCCTAGACCCAAAAGACTTGATCGACTGGCTCAGAGAGATGGAGAAATATTTCGATGTGGAGAAGATTGAGGATCCTAAACGGGTTAAGATTGCATGTCTAAGGTTGAAGGGTCATGCCTCATTGTGGTGGGACAATGTACAGGCTGATAGACTCAAGAAAGGCAAGGAGAAAATCAAGTCTTGGGATAGGATGGTTGCCAAGTTGAAGGGGAAGTTCTTTCCAAATGACTATGTGATTTCCTTGTTCAGTAAGTTAAAGAACTTTCGACAAAAAGAGATGATCGTGAAAGAGTACACAGAGGAGTTCTATCGATTGTCGATTCGGTCAGGACAGACTGATGAAGGAGAAGAAGATGTCGCCAAATATGTAAATGGCTTGAAATACACTGTTTAGGATGAACTTAGCATGTCAAGATTTAGAACAGTCGGAGAAGCATATAAGTTAGCTCTGACGGCGGAAGAGAAACTGTTGAGGAAGTCCATAGCGACCAGAGGCAGGATGACTGGTTGGAGTGGAAAGACTGTATCTGTGAAAGGTCAAGGTAGCGGCTACAAGAAGGAAGGTGTCGAAGATAGTCAATGCATGGAAGGGACATCGACAAAAGAAAGAGCGCAAGAAAACTCGTGTGATGGTCGTGAGAATCGTGTTCGAGGCACGTATAATCGAAGTGGTCTATCCGATAAGAAAGGAGCTAACAGACCAGCCATAATTTGTTACAAGTGCCAAGGAATAGGTCATAAGGCATATGAATGCCCATAAAACCTACATGCTACAGAAGAGTCAAACCCCAGACGTCAAAAGGATGAGCAAGTCGACGAGAGGGAAGAGTTGGCATCAGATAGTAGTGGAGGTGAGAAAAAGAAGAACTTGAATCTGACGGTTCAGAGAGCTTTGATCCAAGAAGATCAACGTGATCCGATGGAGCCAACACAACGGAAGGCTATCTTTCAAACAAAGGTGTGGATCGGAGAATGGTGTTGCAAGACCATAGTTGATGGTGGAAGTACAGAGAATCTCATGTCAACAGAAGTCATCAACAAGATCAGGTTGAAGTGTTGAGAACACCCACACCCTTACAAGATCTCATGGTTGTAGAAAGGACATCATGTTAAGGTGACCAAACAGTGCCTGATCAACTTTAGAGTTGAAGGATTGGAGGATAGTGTACTGTGCGATGTAGTTCCCATGGATGCATGCCATCTGTTGTTAGGGAGGCCATGGAAATATGATCGTAACATGATCTATGATGGTCGAGCTAACACAGTCATAGTGTGGAAGAATGGTGTGAAAAGAACTCTTAAGCCGAGGTGAGGAGAGCCAGCCGACAGCAAGGACAGTGAGAGCAATATTTGGGAGAAGCGAGTGTTGATGAGCACCACTAAGGAATTCCTTGCAGAGGAGGAAAAGGAGTCAGGATGTTATGAAATCCTTCCAAAAGGACCATATGTCGAAGGGACGACCAACATGGAGAGCATTCCGATCAAAGTCGAGGAGTTGTTCAAGGAGTTTAGGGACATAATGGCTGATGAGAAACCGACGGGATTGCCTCTGAAAAGGAGTATATCCCATCAGATCGACTTGATTCCAGGGTCGATTCTGCCAAACAAAGCACAATATAGGATGAGTCCAGTAGAGGTACAGGAGCTCAACTGACAAGTCCAAGAGTTGTTGGACAGAGGATGATCTGAGAAAGTCTGATCCCTTGTACAGTACCAACAGTATTGACACCAAAGAAAGGTGGGGAATGGAGGATGTGTACCGACTCCAGAGCCATCAACAAGATCACGATCAAGTATCGATTTCCATTTCCAAGGATGGATGACTTGATCGATTTCCTGAGTGCAGCAACATACTTCATGAAGTTAGACCTGAAGAGTGGATATCACCAGATCAGGGTCAGAGAAGGAGATGAATGGAAGACAACATTCAAGACAAGGGAAGGGTTGTATGAGTGGTTAGTCATGCCATTCGGATTGACTAATGCACCCAGTACATTCATGATATTGATGAATGAAGTGTTGAAACCATTCTTAACAAAGTTTGTCATAGTCTATTTAGAAGACATTCTGATTTTCAGTCAGACCAAGTCAGAACATTTGGAGCACGTTCGACAAGTATTGTAGAAATTGCAAGAAGAAAAGTTGATGATTAAAAGTGTTTCTTCATGAAGAAGGAATTGGTGTACTTGGGATTTGTAATTTCAGGTAAAGGGTTGGAGATGGACCCCGAGAAGGTGAAGCTAATAGTAGATTGGCCAGAACCAACAAGTACGACTGCAGTGAGAAGTTTCCATGGACTTGCTAGATTCTACCGGAAGTTCATTCGAATTTGTGCACCATTGACAGAATGCATGAGAAAGGGCGTGTTCAAGTGGACGGATAAGGCCCAGAAAGCTTTCCACAAATTGAAGGAAAAGGTCACTGAGAGCCCAGTATTGGCGTTCCCAGACTTTGACAAAGTTTTCCAGGTCGATTGTGATGCAAGCGGAACAGCAATTGGAGCAGTGTTGAGCCAGGAAGGCCGACCAATTGCATTCTTCAGTGAAAAACTAAATGGAGCGAAGCATAAATATTCGGTCTATGACCAGGAATTTTATGCGATCATCCAAGCATTGAAAAAATGGAGGCATTATTTGTTGCCATAGGAATTTGTGTTATACACAGATCACCAAGCACTGAGGTATCTGAATACTCAGTCGAAGTTTGATCAGAGACACATGAAGTGGGTGGAGCTACTTCAGAGATATACGTTCGTGTTGCGACATAGGTCAAGTAAGTCGAACAAAGTTGTCGACGCGTTGAGCAGGAGAGTTACGCTGTTGAGCACAATGACTGTTCAGGAAACAGGAATAGAGTCAATAAAGACGGAGTATGAGACGGACAAAGATTTTGCGAAGGCATGGAAGGCTTGTCGAGAGCCTTGGAGAATCGACAGAACTCCATATTTGAGTTATTTCATTCAAGAAGATTACCTGTTCAGCGGAATTCAGTTGTGTATTCCAAGAGGATCAGTGAGAGAGAACCTAATCCGAGAGTTTCATAATGGAGAATTAGCAGGGCACTTTGGGATTGACAAGACCAAAGCACTGATCGACGAAAAGTATTTCTGGCCAAGGATGTCGACAGATGTCATAAAATGGGTTCGACAATGTCAAGTTTGCTAGTTGGAAAAAGGAAGGAGCCAGAACACGGGGTTGTATACACCATTGCTAGTACCAGAGAACCCATGGGAGCATCTTAGCATGGATTTTGTGTTAGGATTACCAAGGACACAACAGGGGAATGACTCAATCTTTGTTGTAGTCGACAGGTTTTCGAAGATGGCACATTTCATACCATGTAAGAAAACAAGTGATGCCACAGGAATTGTTATACTATTCTTTAAGGAAATAGTCAGGTTGCATGGGTTTCCAAAGAGTATCACGTCAGATCGGGATACGAAGTTCATGGGGCATTTTTGGAGGACCCTATGGAAGAAACTCGACACGAAGTTAGAGTTTAGTTTGGAATATCATCCGCAGACAGACGGATAGACCGAGGTTGTAAACTGAAGTTTGGGAAACCTTCTAAGATGTTTAGCAGCCAATAGACCCAAGCAGTGGGAGAATGTGTTGGCATAGGCAGAGTTTGCATATAACAATTCTATGAATCGATCGATAGGATTAAGCCCATTCCAGATTGTTCAAGGGAGGAGTCCACATGTAGTGGCAGATTTGGTCGAATTTCCGACAGAAACCAGGAAGAGCGTGGATGCAGAATCATTCACAGAACATATGCATGAAGTTCATGAAAATGTGCGAAAGCGCATCGAGAAGAGTAACGCAGCCTACAAGTTGAGAGCCGACCAGAGGAATATTTTATTGTCATTCCAAGAGGGGGACTTAGTCTATGCATATTTGCGGAAGGAGCAATTTCCAACAGGAACATACCACAAGCTGAAGTTGAAGAAGATAGGACCATGCAAGATTTTGAAGAAGATTTCAGACAATTCATATGTGTTGGAATTGCTGGAAGACTTGAACATTTCAGCAATGTTCAATGTCTCAGACCTATATAAATTTGAAGAAGGATCAAGCAGCAGTAAGGGGGAAGGAACAAGTATCGACTGGACAGAACAGATTCCAGACCGACATAAAGAAGGGATCGTAGAAGTAATCGATGAGTGCGAAGTGGGGCATACTCATAGATCGCGCATGAAAGAATAGTTGGTGTGATGGACCAATGATGAGTTGCAAGAAGCGACGTGGATTTTCGAAGAGGAGTTCAGGAGACTGATGGAGCAGTCGAATTCTTTTTGACCTGGGGAGTCTGATGCAGGAGCATTGGGGCCTAGGCAGATCAATCTAAGTTGATTGACCGAAGGCAACTGACCAGTGGGAGTGCCGATGACCACTGGTGCAGGGAGCAGGTTGACTTGTCGAAGTCAACAAGTCGAGCAGAAGCAGTTGAGGTGCATCCGATTGAAGGAACAACAGATATCGCAGGAGGCTGAGGATTGACAAGAAAGGGTCGACAGATGACGAGCGATGTAAGAGGTCGGGTAGTCAACAAGTGTTCAAACTACGACACGACAAAGTTTGGCAAAGTCAAGCATTTTGGGAAAGGAGTGAACTGACAGGACAGTCGAGGTGTGACTGACTGTTGTAGCAGAGTTGGAAGGATAAAAAAGTTAAGGGACTATACCAGTAGTTGTTCAGGGTTGCTGAGGAAGTTATGACAATTATTGCGAGTTGGTGAAGGACATGATAGAGGACGTCATGGACAGAAGCTGTATAGGACGGATAGAAGCTGACAGTGCAGATTTGTAGGATTTGGACAGGATCGGTGAATGGAGGGAACGCATGTCTTGGGATTGTAATAATATTGGAAATAGCACCTGCAAAGTAGAAGAGGAGGAGAAGGCCTTCAGTCTAGACACTGTTTGACAGAGCAGAGCAGAGCCAAGCACAGAGTCGAGAAAGTTGTGAAGAGTCACACTGGCCGAGTGCCGAGTTGAGATCGAACCATAGCTCAGAGTTCTGTGGTGAACCAGGAGAGGGTGAGGCCGACACACAAGGAGAACACACCACAATTATTTCTAAGTTGTAACAGCTGAGGCCGATTGTAGTTAGTTATTTTCTTACAGTTATTTTACACTATAACCAATTTTAGAGAAGTAATATAAGCCAATCAAGGCATCTTGTTCTACACCTTGTTTGTGTGAGCGTTGTGGTTTGTGTCATGTGTATTTTTAAGCAAGAAAGTATCCCGTAGGGTGACTTGCGTCAGCTTCACACATGGCATGCTCTTATTTCTTATGGATGCATTAAATTTTTTAAACAATCACATGGTATAATGTTCATTTCCTTTATTACCACATACCCCATCATACCTTGTGGGATTTATTTTACATAAATGCATTCATCCTTACATGCATACCATTTTATGATGATTAAAAAAATATATGGTTAAAGGATTCTTACCCATCCTTTCTCAACTCTTGTACAATCAATAGAAATAAACATTACCTGCATGGATGCCATAAACATACCACATGATGTTACCTGATCAATTTCCCTCTTACCAAGGACTACACAATCCTTCCATCAACTTCTTGATCATGGATTTTTGCTCCAGCCTGTCTTCACAAGGCTACTGGTCACATGCAATATCATTATCAACATCTTCAGCCATGCTTCTGTTATCTTGGTCCTTTTTGTTTTGGTTTCCTACAAACTTGGATATCTTGGTCCTCTTGCTGAAATGAAGAATCTTAGAAACAAAATTTTTCTGAGTTCTCAAAGAAAAGTGTAAGCAAGGCATCTCAAAAATATTTTCCCCATATCCTTGTTAGGTGTGCATTCAAATTGTAATGCAATGTGCTCATTAACAACTTTTATATATGGGAAATACCCTATACAAGCACACATAAGTTTACATGCAATATGCATTATCTCTTGATATGCCTACTAGTGCATATGCAATTCAACTACCTAATCTCTTACATTTTCAAAATTTTTATGCCACAATTTCACATATATATAACTCAGAAAATGTAGTTATATTAGCAAGGGAAGAGTTAAGGAGTTCTCCCTTTCCAATTCCTCATCATAGCATGTAATTCCTCTTCCACATCATGGCTTGTCCCAAGTAGCCCCAGGGATGCAACCTTGGGCTCTGATCACCATTTTGTCACGTCCTTGATCCCCTTGGTACCTTGCTGTAGGTAGAACAGATCCTATGGTTTATTAAAACATGGGAGCCCCAAACTTTTTGTATGCAAAGGTAATGATCAAATTCCAGGGTCATTTTGGGGTTTTCATCATGTTTTCATTGCTTTGCTTTGATTTGATTAAGTTAGTGAATTTTACCTTTGAAAATTGCTTTGATTTTGTGTATTTTGGGAGTTGCAGAAACTTTTGATTTTCCCCCCAAAAAAATCAAGTCATTCCGCAACCCGCAATGCGGGCTGCAGAAGATGGGCCTTCAGTTTTGCAAAGTTTTCATTCCGTAACCCGCAATGTGGACTTGTGTATGCAGAACCTTTTTAAATAATCACGGTTGTTTGTGCCCACAGCCCGCAACCTTTAATTGCGGATTGCGGGAATACCTTTGTTTTCATTTTTTCACTGTGCGTCCTCGCAAACCGCAACCCGCAATTGCGGATTGCGGAGTGAGTTTTAATAATGAGTTCACGTTTTGTGTTTCCACAATCCACAGCCCGCAATTGCTAATTGTGGACTACGGATAGGTTATATTGTTATATTATGTGGTTTGTGTTTCCGCAACCTGCAATTGCAGATTGCAGATTGCAAAAAGAATGTATAAAATTGCAAAATAAATGGTCGCAATACCTTTTCTGCACCATGCTTAATTAGATCTCAGCCGTTGATCTATTTTCATCTTGCGGCCAAGATTTTACCCAGTGAAGTTAATAAATATGTCCATATTTTTTATTTTATTTTATCATTCATATTTTCTCAAATTTACCTACTACTTGGATTTTACTGTGAGTTTTTACCAGGGGTAATTTTCGCCATTTTGTAGTTTGCATAGGTTGGTTTCGTGTCACTCTCCTATTCAATTTGCTTACGGTTTTTGTTAGTTTGAATTGTTGTTGATTTGTGTTTATTCATTTATCAGAATTCACCAATTTTTCAATCATGTCTTGCAACACTCGATCTAAATCTGCATAGAAAGACTCTTTAAATAAGGACCCAAACTTTAGCATTTTTGCCGACACCAGTGACAAGGTTTCAGAAACTTACCAGCTTGATTGCTCCAAGATTTACTCTATTTTTGACAATGATGATATATCCGATATTCAAAACGACCGTCTTGCTTATGAAAAAATTAGGGATTCCCAAATCCATTCTATAGCAACCAGACCACCCATACTTCCCTATACTAACGCGGTCAAATGGATTATCGACCATGCTAACCCTAAGGATCGGTCTTTCAATGATAGCGCAAGGTTTCAACTGACTACATTCCGCCCTGAGGTTTTTATAAGAGCATACGCCCTAAAACTAGTCGTTCAACCCCTTAATCTGCATTCCTAAATTCGGCAGCAACTAGGTATAATTTCAATGAAATGTTGAAGTCATGGATGCACAAACTGGCTACTTTCAAGCCTAGGGATGATAATTTATATCATGTTTCATGGTTTAAGGAACCTTACTCCCTACTGGAAGCCATGCTTAGCAGGATTTATGGCCTTCCAAATTGCTCAGTTTTTAAAGATGAATGGGCACCCGTAGCTCATCATGTCTTAACAATCGGGGACTCATTTCCCTGGGCTTTAATTTTTCCATCCGAATTGAAGACGACCATTGAGAAATACCAGAAATCACCAACTTCAAGGAAGCCACATTTCTTCTTCTTGGATTATGTGATTGATGTATTCTGCACAGAATTCCAATATCCCAATATGGGATGGAATTAAACTCTATCATCCCCTCCTGTTCATATTTACTGTTCAGCACTATGGGAAAATAATTATGTGCCCCTGTTATATGATATTTGTGACTACTTCTTTGGATCTGTCTACTTCCATATATTCAGAGAAGAAGCACCTTCTTTCTCAACTAATGCCAGAAATTTGATTGCTACAATTGGGGATTGTAATGTTGGAGAGTCCTTCTCATATATCAGAGTATGGGGAAGCAGTACTGTTCATCTACTACCTAGGATAGTTCTAGGCAAGTTGGTAATTTAGGAAGTTTCTTATCAAACTGTTACTGATGAGGTTTACCTCAAGCTTACTGGTCCCAAAAGGAGAGGATGGACTAAGTTTCCTTTAAATCTAGGGCCTTTGGTTATCCCAAACTCAACCTGGGCTATAGTTCTGGGAGACAAGATTGCTTCTCTGAAATTGGGGTATGCTTTTAAAAAGATGCATGACCCTAAAGGATTTCTAGATGCTCATTTTAAGCAGTATCATACAAATATTGGCTATGCACATCAAGATGTTCCTGATGATTCTATCTATCAAGGTGTCAATACTTTCTCTGAAGTCCTGGCAAGGGCCAAAAGCAGAGATGAACAAAATCATGTACTTCAGTATCAGAATGAGCTTAAGACCAAGGTGTTGAGATACATAAGTATGGAATTTAAAATTGTTGAAACAACAAGAAGAGATGGGGAGGAAAAAGAAGCTCAAAAAGCAAAAGCTCCATTGATGCTCACTGGTCTGGATGGGGACAAAGGCAAAGGCCCTATGGAAGATCCTCCTAAGTTAAGCACTGTTGCAGAATTAAAGGTATTAATGCAAACATCTCAGCAATCAAAGCAGAGATTGGCACATATGACTTTGATGCTAGACACATAAGCAGTTGCAGCAACCAAACCCACTACTGATGTTCAAGTGGCTGCTGCAGCCAAATTAATTGATGATGTTCAAGTGATGGCTGTGAACAAGCCAGCTAAAAGACAAAAGATTCAAGTTCCTGCCTCTCAAATAACTATATTAAACATTGAAGATAGTGATGTGGAAGATGAGATTCCTCCTCCTGTGCCTGTGACAGAAGAAGTAACTGAAATTTCTCAAGCAATGGAAGATTTGTTGGATGCCATAACAATGGATGATCGTTTTCTAGAGAAACATTTTCTTGAAACCACCACTGTTGTTGATACCACAACTTCAGCACTCTTACTTTCATCCATACAAGCTCTTTCAACTTTATCAGCTGGAGTAACACCACCATCTTCCATGTCCCAACTATTTCATGCACTAACCACCCTCACTGTTCCATTTCCAAAACTGTCAGTTCCATTTCACATTCCACCATCAATAGTGGTAGAGACCCAGTCTTCGACTATCCCTCTGCCATCACCATCATCTACTTTACCACCACTAGCCGATGTTGTCCAAGTCCAATTTGTTCCTTCCTTAACACCTGTTGATGGCACATCTATTCCACTTTCTGAATTTTTTACTTTGATTCCTACTCCAACCTCTATACTACCAGTCCTAGAAGGTATCCCTTCTTCATCAACCACTTATCAAATCATTATGCCAATTCCTAGCTCCACTGTCACCCAGACCGCTCCATTGGTTTCAACACCAACTATGGCCATGTCTTTCACTGAGTTGGTGGCTAATTTTGAAGAAGGTATTGTAGTTCCCCTTGGTGACTAATTTTATAGTAGAGCAGCAAAGGCAGTGGTGAGGAAAGGTAAAAAGAGAGCTAGAGATTAAGGTGCCTTGGAGGCACCTATTCCTAATCAAATCATTTGGGATAAGCAGTCAGATGACATACAACATGAAGCAGTGGATATTGCTGCTACCTTGGGTGCCTTTGCAAGTGCTAATTTCGATTCAGTGAAAACACTGAAAAAATAAATTGATGACCAGAAAGAAGAGCTCAAGAAACTTCAAGAGCAGTTGGTTAAATCCAAAGAATATCATGAAGCTGATATTCATGAACTCAGAAGAGAATTTGGAGATAAGGTTGAAGATCTTCAAGGGAAAAAACCTCTCTATAGACCCAATTACAAGATGTAGAAGCCTTGAATGATGCTAATGAAGAAAAGATAGTTGTCTTGGAAAAGAAGCTTGAGGATGCAACTGCAAGTGCAACCTCTTATTCCTTTTCCAAATTCTCTCAATAGGAGTTTAAGGACTTGGCCATCTAGGTTAATGAAGAACATTACAAGCTTCTAACTGATTTGTTTGATACTCTGAATGAGATCCAAGAGGCTCACATTGCCTTTGGCAAGATGTCTGTTATTCTTAATGCACAGATAGATAAAAGAGAGCAATCCTCTAAGTCCAATGATGATATTGTTGAATGGTAGAGATATATTAAAGATAAACTAGAAGATATTCCTGTTCTAAGTAGTTTCCAATCCAGGAAAATTAGAACTGTTTTGCGTGCTTGGCATGATCTCAATGATATGGTTGAAGATACCATCCATAAGGCACAGGCTATTTGTGGGAGGAGATGGTATGTTGTGGAGAACATTATGGAAAAATTGCAGTTCCCTACCATGGACCTCATTGAAAATGCTTTCCCATTGAAATTGATGATTGAACAGGTTGAAATTCAATGCGAGGAGGTCAAACAAAAGATCCAGCAGCTTGAGCATATCCAAATTGCACACATGTGGATCAATTCATCAGGAAACCTATCAATATGGAAGGGAAGATCCACATTTTCATGCGGATCTAGAATAAATTGGCAAAGAATGAAATGGATGGTTTCACGTGTGATGCCCAGTTGTCGCTTGACTCAGCAAATTATCCAGATTTAGATGAAGTATTAGAGATAATGGCCAAGTGGCAAAATTTTCTTGGTCAGTAGTCTAATTCAATTTTGTAATCGTTGTTTTAGGGGAATTTAACCTTTTGTAACAATATTGTAATTATTATTTAAAGGGGTAGATGTCTCGTAGGAGGGGGATGTTAAATTTTGAGCATTAATTCACAGTACTCTAGGATCTTTACAGAGAGAATAACATATACAATATATCAATGCATATCAATCATAACAAGCATGTCAATCATCACAAGAAGCAAAAGCATGAGAGACAATAGACACATAGAATTTCCACGGGGAAAACCCTAAGGTGAAAAACCCCACAACTTCCTCATGGATAGATAGAGCAATACCTCAACCAAAGTACAAGAGATAGACTCCTCTTAGCAGTTGATCCTTCTCCTCACAAGTGCGCCACTTTTCGAGTGAAGGAAGAATGAGTTTCTAAGTGATCCAAATAGAGATCTTCCGATCTCTATTTATACTTGTTATGTTTTCCCAATAACCTTATGGGGCCGACTTGTATAGCTAGGTACATCAATCACATATTACATAAATCAGAGCCAACCCCACACATGGTGGTCTAATAACCCATCGGCAAGTTAACACACTTGCAACACTTGTCAATACACATGACGACACTTTTGTATAGAGGAATAACACATCTCTATAGGAGTACAATAATATATAAATGAAATACATGGATGAAATACATTCCGAAGTTACATATACATCAACACTCCCTCTTAAATAGAAAGGTATTTCTCGACACAGATCTACTAGCACAAGTCTTCTTCTCTGGATCATTATCATCGATGCATCGTCGTCATCATCATCACTGCTGTTGCTATCTCAACCAATCTCTAAATCTACTCGTCATAGGAAGTTCTACAAAGCCAGTCCTTTTTCATACTGGATGTAGGCCCACTACCTATAGGTATTCATCATCTATGCGAATGGTCTGATAGAGGTGGTCTCTCAGGACTAATTTTATGTGCTGATGCAATACCTGACAAGAGCATCCCATGAACATTTATGTGCCTAAGAACGAACTACAAGATATCTTAGGACTGATTAGATGCATCCCCTTCACAATACCTTTAAAGAACATCCCAGGAACATTTATGTGCCATAGCACGACCAGCAAGATCTCTAAAGAGCATCCCAGGACTTATTACGAGCACACAGCTCAACCTATCGGATCTCCAGGATTGATTACATGTGAATAGACAATACCTTTAAAGAGCATCCCAGGAACATATATGTGCTGCAACACGATCGGCAAGATCTCTAAAGAGCATCCCAGAACTTATTACGAGCACACAGCTCAACCTATCGGATCTCCAGGACTGATTACATGTCTCAGTAGTAATACCTCATCCCAAGACTGATTATGAGCACATAGCTCAACCTATTGGATCTCTGAGGATTGATTACAATCTACATAGCAATACCTCATCTTAGGACTGATTACGAGCACATAGCTCAACCTATCAGATTTCTGAGGACTGATTACATGTTATTTGCACAACTTGCCACATATCATCTCTGACCTCCAAGTATCAACCTGATACTCATGATCTAACTGATCATCATCGCACGAAGCATCATCCTAATGCTCATGATTATCCTGATCATTATCACTATACCATCCTGATACATATCATCTAGAGCAACATCCTGAAGCTCATCATCATGATCATCCTAATCATACAATGCATCCACCTAATGCATACCAAGTATCTACTTGATACATATCATCATACATGATCCACCTGATCATATAATGTATCCACTTGATACATACACAGATACATGATCCACCTGATCTCATAATGTATCCACCTGATATATATCAACATACATGATCTACCTGATCATACAACGTATCCACCTGATACATATACAGATACATGGTCCAAGCAACCAACATGATGCATATACCAAATACTTACAAATTATCCAATTGATCATATCCAGCATCCAGGATGATGCGTACATACATATACATATAAATTATCCAGCTGATCATATCTGGCATCCAACATGATGCGTACATACATATACATATAAATGATCCAACTGATCATATCCAGCATCATCCTGATGCATATACAGAGCAGTAACTGGAGCATCATCCTGCTGCTCATCATCCAGTGCTTACATCCAAAACCATGTGAAGGATCCTCCTTCCAACATGCTTGGAATGGCTTCAGCAAATGTGTCCATCACTTCTTCCTCGAAGTGTCATCAATCTGAAGAACACCAAGCTTCTCTCTGAAGTACTCAAACTTCACTCTTGCTAGTGGCTTCATCAGAACATCTGCAATCTGCTCATCCATAGCAACATACAGGAGATTTACTGCTCCTCTCTACACCATATCCATGATATAGTGATATTTGATCTCAATGTGTTTCAACCTGTTGTGGAACACCAGGTTCTCAGACAGCTTAACACAACTCTGGTTATCACAGAAGATACCAGTAGCATCCAACAGGAGATCAAATAACTCAGACAGTAGCTTCTGAAGCCATACTGCCTCACAACTAGCTGAACATGTTGCAACATACTCTACCTCGGCTGTACTTAGTGCTACACAGGACTGCTTCCTGCTAAACCAAGAGATCACACCTGATCCCATACTGAAGCAGCACCCAGATGTGCTCTTGCTATCTGCAACACTGCCTGCCCAATCTGAATCAACATGACCCTGCAGGTTAAACTTTTGATTCGCATCATACTTGAGCCCATAATCAACTGTATCCTTTAGGGACCTCAGAATATGCTTTACAGCAACCAAGTTAACACTCCTCGGATCCGTCAGGAACTGGCTCAATGTGTTCACCGCAAAGCAAATATCTGGTCTCGTATTCGTCAGGTACATCAAGGACTCAATGATCTGACGATACATAGAGACATCAACTGGCTCAAATGAAGCATCACATAGAAGCTTCAAGTTCAATACCATAGGTGTGGCCATGGCCTTGCAATCCATCATCCCGAACCTCTTCAGGATATCTACTGCATACTTCCCTTGTCCAAGGAAGATCCCATCTGCACTTTGCCACACATCCATACCTAGAAAATAATGCATCATCCCTAAGTCCTTCATATCGAACTCGGCAGCAAGCTTCCTCTTTGTATGGGCAATCAATCTGTCATCTCCTGTTACAAACAGGTCATCTACATATAGGAGTAGTATCACAGGATTTCCTTCCTCAACCTTGTAGTAAAGGTTGGAATCCGCTTTACTCTTGGTAAATCCCAAACTAGATAGGAAACTGTCCATACTACCATACCAAGTCCTAGGAGCTTGCTTCAAGCCATACAAGGCTTTCTTCAATCTGCACACATATGACTCCCTGTCATGTGTTTCAAAACTGAGTGGATGCTCCACATATACTTCCTCTTCAACTATACCATTCAAGAAGGCAGTCTTGACATCCATCTAGTGTATCTTCCATTTCATCGTTGCAGCCAGGGTAAGTAGTGTTCTGATGGAAGTGTACCTGGCTACAAGAGCAAAAGTTTCTTCATAATCTATTCCCTCTTTCTGAGAGAAGCCACGAGCTATGAATCTTGCCTTGTATTTCTCTATGCTACCATCTGCAGCATGTTTGATCTTGTAGATCTATTTGGAAGTCACAACAGACTTCCCTTCAGGTCTTGGGACAACATCCCAAACATCATTCTTCATTATTGATTGGTATTCTTCGACCATGGCATCCTTCCATTTTTTCTTTTCCACTGCTTCTTCATAACTGGAAGGTTCTTTGTTCATTATATCACAGAGTAAAGCAACATAGCTGGTATGTGATCTGGTTCTCTTCTTTGATTTGTGTTATTCTTATAGAATGCCATATCTTTTTGCATCTTGAATGAGTTCTCTAGCCCATGCAGGTTTCCTCTTGTGAGAGTTGTTCTCACGTGGTGGATCTACAGATTGTTGCGGATCTTCAATTTCACGATCAACATCTGAAATTGCTTCAGTCATGGTAGTGTCTTGAAATCTAGTCTCCTTAGGTTCTTCATAAACTTCAACAGGTGTCTTCCTTGATTTGATGAATGTTGAGTTTTCATCAAATGTTACATCCCTATTGACATCAATCTTCTTGAACCCTGGAAAGTATATTCTGTAAGCCTTCGAGCTTTCACTGTAACCCACAAAGATACCCTTCTTTCCTGAAGGATCTAGCTTAGTCCGATTTTCCTTTGGGACATGAGTATATACTGGACAACCAAATATTCTGAGATGGCTGACTTCAGGTTTCTTACTAGAGAAGACCTCTTCTGGTGTTTTATTGTCCAATATCTTATGGGGTGTTCTATTCTGCACATATATAGCTGTCCTAGTTGCTTCTGCCCATATATGCATAGGTAGATCCTAGTCATGCAGCATTGCCCTTGCTGCTTCCATGATTGTTCTATTCTTTCTTTCTGCAACTCCATTTTTTTGTGGATTGTAAGGAGCATTCAACTCCCTCTTAATCCCTGAATCACTGCAGAGCTTCTTGAAGTCACCTGAAGGGAATTCTGCACCATTGTCAGATCTGAATGTTTTGATCTTCCTATCAGTTTGGTTTTCCATCAAGGTTTTGAATTCCTTGAATTTATCAAACACTTCATCTTTATTCTTCAAGAAGTAAACCCAAGTCTTGTCATCAATGAAAGATACATAGTAAACATACCCACTCATAGAACTGGATGACATCGAACCACATACATTGGTGTGGATAGTTTCCAAGATACTTTTTGCCTTGCTTTCACTGCTTGGAAATGCCTTCTTTATGTTCTTTCCTTTTGCACATCCTTTGTAAACACCTTCTTGCTTGGTCTTGATTTCAGGAAGACCTTCTACATCCTTACTTGCAATTGGTAATGCTCTGTAGTGCATATGTGCAAGTATTTTATGCAAAAGTTCACTTGGCTCCATGGAATCATGCACCATAGCATGTTCAGGTTGTCCCTTCAATTTATACAATCATCCCTCTTGCTCTCCAATCACTACTACATCATCGATAGTTTTACCTTTTGGCCACATTAGAACTTGGCCATCTACAAATGCAACCCTCATACCTTTTGCATCCAATGCAGATATGGAGAGTAGGTTCTTCTTGAGCTCAGGTACATAAACGACTTCTTTCATCTTCAAATATTTTCCAGAATCTAGGTTGTAGGAGGCTTCACCACTTCCTTTGATGGGGTATTGATAATCATCCCCAAGTTTCACTTTATGGGGTGATTCATGTTCAGATAGATTTACAAAATATTCTTTAAACCTAGTCATGTATTTGGAAGCTCCACTGTCAATAAGCCAATCATTACAACCATGAGAGATAGTACCTGTGAGAGCAGAGATTAGAACATACTCTTCTTCACTTGATGAGTCATCATCACTTTCTGCCCTAGCTTTCTTCTTTGGAGGTTCATCAACTTCGTCAGCATGAGCATGGTACCTTCTTTTGCTACCCTTCTTCCTTTTGCTGGAGTTATTATTGTTGTTGTTATCCCTTCTGTTCTTGGGACATTCTGAAGCAAAGTGACCATTCTCATTGCAATTGAAGCACCTCAGATCTTTCTTTTCTTTGTGATAAGGATGAGAAGATTTCTTCTTGTGATGGGATGAATCCCTCTTGAACTTGCCTTTCTTGGTGTGTGTTGTGAGAGCTTGATCTTCATTCCCCATCTTGTCTTCTCGTGCCACAAGCCTTGCTTTTCTTGATAGCATTCCTCCCATAGTTTACTGAAGGAGATCAATTTCTTTCTTGCACAAATCCCTTGGATAAAGGAGTCCCATGACCTAGGTAGGCCATTCAAGGTTGTCATAACAATTTCACCATTCTCCACCATTTCATTTACAGATTCAAGGTGTTCCTTGATCTGAGAGACCTTGGAGAAATAGGATTGAATGGTCTCTCCATTCGACATCTTGACCCCTTTAAATTGATTCTGCAGAGTCATCTTTCGATTTATGTTCTTCCCTTCAAATAGCTTGGTTAGGGATTCAAACATCTCCTTGGGTGTCTTCAGAGATGACACATGTGGTATGAGATGGTCTTTGATAGAATCAGAAATGATTCTCTTTTCCTTGACCAAGTTCTTCTTATGCAATATCTTAGCCTCTTCATCCTCTGGGATAGGGATGTCTTCTTTTACATATGAGTCCAACTCATTCTCTTCCAGGATTAACCCAATCCTATACTTCCAAGCTCGGAAGTTATCTGCCCCTTCAAGCTTATCCTCAAGCTTGGTGTGGTGAGACATCTTAAAGAGTACTTCAAATGGAAATAGAAACGATTTAGGTCTTACCACTTGATTTGCTGAAAACTAGATCTCGTCCCAGATTAGGGTTTGTTACAGAAACCCTAAAAGTTCAAAATGTGAATTTCAACTTTCTGAAAGAATAGAAAGATGCACCTTGATGAGCTGATCATCCTGGTGTATTCAAAATTTGAGATCTGCAAGGCTTCACCCTTCAGAAATGCCTTTTTGTCTTCCCGAGTTCACTAGGGAGGACCCTGAATTAGGGTTTGAGTTTCCCAGAGATTTATCCAACCAAAAATTTCGATCCAAAGCTCTAAACTTCGATTTTTCCAAGGAGCTTCTAGCTATGTCTTCAGATTTTAGAAATTTCTATTTTTTAGGAAACCCTAATTTTTAGGGCCAAATCTGAAAATGCTCAGAATTGAATTCTGATTGGATAGATAGATTCTCCTTGATGAGTAGATTCATCTACTATACTGCTTTTCCAAAATCTGTGGAGAGAAACCCAATAAACAAGAAACCCTTGGTTTCCATCACTGCACAATGTCTTCTTCTTAGGTTAGCTCTGATACCATGTTAAATTTTGAGCATTAATTCACAATACTCTAGGATCTTTACAGAGAGAATAACATGTATAGTATATCAATGCATATCAATCATAACAAGCATGTCAATCATCACAAGAAGCAAAAGCATGAGAGACAATAGACACACAGAGTTTCTGTTGGGAAAACCCTAAGGTGAAAAACCCCACAACTTCCTCAGAGATAGATAGAGCAATAGCTGAACCAAAGTACAAGAGATAGACTCCTCTTAGCAGTTGATCCTCCTCCTCACAAGTGCGCCACTTTTCGAGTGAAGGAAGAATGAGTTTCTGAGTGATCCAAATAGAGATCTCTCGATCTCTATTTATACTCGTTTTATTTTCCCAATAACCTTATGGGTCCGACTTGTCTAGCTAGATACATCAATCACATATTACATAAATCAGGGCCGACCCCACACATGGTGGTCTAATAACCCATCGGCAAGTTAACACACTTGCGACACTTGTTAATACACATGACGACACTTCTGTATAGATGAATGACACATCTCTATAGGAGTAGAATAATATATAAATGAAATACATGGATGAAATACATTCCGAAGTTACATATACATCAATAGGGGATGATGTATTTTGGGGAGAAAATCGCCAGTGAAGGATTGGAGAAACCTTGTTTCACATAAGATCTTGTATTTTCTTGCAGACTTGATGAATCAAATAGTTTCTTTTGGTATCTTCTTTGTTCATCTTGTTAAATTTCTTTAATGATATTTGATTTTCCCACCTTGATCATTAGATTGAATACTATAGAAGTTTGCAGGTAATCATTAATGCATTGATCTATGATTCAGATTTCTCTTAATTCATAGTCTTTGTGTATTCATGTTTTAATTGAATTTATTTAATTAAAATATTTATCTATTTCTGCAAATGATTCACAGAAATCATTAATATATGTTCATTTTTCAATTGACATTCAAATTACAGGGTAAATTTCTATGTGTTTGATCCTCAGATTGTTATGAGTTAATTTTTATTATCTGATTATGCTTTGAGTTGATAAGTGTTGATCCTTTTTCATATTTCTGTCAAAACTGGTGATAAGGCTTCTTAAACTTTCAAAACAAGTTATCCTGCACACAAACAAGACACTTTTATTTAGATTAGATTTGACTTAACCTAGATTTATTCTTAGTTAGCTTAGATTTCTTTTTAGGTAGATCCTTGTCTAGAGTTAGAATACTTTCTTCTTCCATCACAGGAAGACGGATCCTTCTAGGATCAAACCCCATAAATGCCTGTGGAGGCCTTTGCATCCATGGGAGATTACTATTCCAAACAGACTGGGGGTAGAACTGTCTTTGAGAAGGACCTTTTGAAGCCTTTCAATCTAGGTTTTCACCCTTTGTTGTTATCCTTAGAACCCATTCCAGCAACCCACACATCCGAGGCTCCAAAATACCTTTAGAGTGATGGAGGGACAACATTGAAACAACCTGATATTTTTTGTCTCCAACTATGCATTTTTACATAGCCGCAATGGTCTCAGTCCGCAATCCGCAATTCCATAGGAAGCAATCTACAGCCGCAACTCGGCAGTCAGAAATTGGAAAACCAATAACACAGCATTGAAAACACCTCTCTGACTTTTGCAGTTCCTCAATCCGTGATATGAGACTCGAAAGTCAGAGCTCCAATTACACGACATCGAAAACACCTCTCCTACTTCTGCAGTTCCACAATTTGCAATACGGGACTTGCACTAGTACAAAATGATGAATTAATGACTAAAATTCGACTATAAATGACTATTTTTTAGTCGACAACTAATAGTAGCTAATTTCCACTATCTTATGGCTAGTCGTAATTCACTTAGTCATTAATTGGTTGACTTATTATTCACTGATTTAGTCATTGATAGTCCTTGATTTAGTCACTGATAGTCATTGATTTAGTCATTATTTGCCAGAATTAATGACCAAATATACGACTAAATAAACTACTAGATGATAACATATGAATGACTAAGCTAAATATGACTAAACGTTAGTTGCACTATAAAATGCTAGAAATTAGCTACTAATAGTCGTATATATGCAAATTTAGTCATTTTCTTAGTCACTAATTTATGATAGAGTATGGAGGAATCGAACCACCAATCTCTTATCTATAATTAGGCAGGTGCTCTACCATTGAGCTAGCACCCTTTAAGAAGTTGTTATTACTTGACAATGATGATATTCAAACATATTTTGCATCATTAAAGCATACAAAATAATGATTACCAAGTTACTATAGATCCATAATGGCTTACCTTGTACTAGTCCTTCAAGTCTTTCAACTACATTTATTAAGTGCAAATATATTTTTGCACTTAATAAAAACAGTTGAAGAACTTGAAGGATTAGTACAAGGTAAGCCATTATGGATCTATAGTAACTTGGTAATCATTATTTTGTATGCTTGAATGATGCAAAATGCAAAAATCCCAGAAACTTATAGGAATGACAAGCATGCATCCATTGTTAAACTATCTACTGAGTCATCTAGAGTCATGCCAAGATATCTCAATTTGACTGAAAATACATAAGTAACTTGAAGATAATGGTGGATGATGCCATGGAAAGGATAATTTTAGTTTATATAGAAGTGAAGGATGAGCAAATAGTGTCCCAAACTCATCTTCCTCCAATGTGGGCCAAGCCACCATCCCTTGTAAAATGAACACAGGTGCATGTTTCTCTCAGGTTCCATGAACATATTACACAACCTTCAAATAGTTTCAATCATATTTGGATGTCCATCTTAACTTCAAAGGACCAAAACTTGAACTAGTAAATTTGGAATATTTAGAATATATGTACAAAAAATCTCCACATCTAATCAACCAATACATCATTTACTTATTGCATGATATTAGAATGGATGGACATATTGTTAGACAACATTTGGAGAGTTTTTATAAGATTTGGATGTTCATTCCTAGGATGTATATGCCCATCCTAAGAAAACGTAACCTCTAAAATATTTTTAAAAAATCAGATAGTAATTTTGGAAGCAACAAGATAGGATCCCTTGTAATTTTCTTTAGTCTCCAATGGAGCAACTTGTCACAGTCCCTCCCATGGACCCAATTCAAGGAAGGGAACATGATGCCAAATTCTGGGCTTTCACATAATATCAGTCCAAGTCGTTAGCTTCATACAATTAAAAACAGAGTGTGCAGATTCAAATTAAACAATTTAAACACGGTGGAATTAAAGCTCATCCACACACACATTTCATATGCATACAACATATCCAAAAATAGTCATCAATTTAAATATTGCAGAAGTAAATCCATAGATAGATAAACACTTACCTTTATGGTGAAATGGCCCCAAACAACTAGCTATGTCGCTGCAACGTTCCACCCAACCATAGGCCAGTTGTGTTCATCAATTCTCTCAACACAACTGCCACCCCCGAGCTGGGCATGATTCTTACAAGGAAAAGGGGACATTCAGGCTTAGGCATAGCCAAACAAATATTGCTTCTAAGCCAATCTAGTCCACTGCTGGGTTTATCAGGCTAAAGTTGAACCTTGGATGCTTACACTCACTAAAACTCAAGCCAAAGCAATGGACACCCATAACCCAAACCCCAATATACTCTTACACACAGAAACTCCAAAAAATGAATTGGGCATGGATACACATTTCCAGCAATAGGATTTACAAATGAGATGGCCATGGACTTTCCCAAATCATGGGCACACCAAACATGGACTAGGGAAAGGGAAAACGTCCACAAGAGACCAACCCGATTTTCCATGGGTATCTTGGGCTTCTAAATGGCCAAAACAGCCCCAATAAAACCACAATTCAAGCTCCCATACTCCTAGCGACTCTGCAACACAAAAACGCCCTCTTCCCCACTAAAAAACTAGGAAAACATAGGAAAACATGGAGGAAAAATGCCCAGGCAGCTCCAAAAACGTGAGAGAGGCAAAACTGCTTGATGGGCTATGGCTTGGGAGAAAAATTCATGTCTCTTTTCTTTCCAAGGAAGCCAAACACGTTTTTCCATGCAGGGTGGTTTCCCATACTCAAATTTTGGACAACCATACCTCTCATTCCCCAAGGCATTAAGTACCTCAACCAACTTTTGGGAGAAATGAATGCTTGGGTACAAAAGTTAACATGGGTAGTTGAGGGTTTGATGGGTTCTCTCATTGACACTTGGGTTGAATTGATTGGCTCAATGGTTTGAATGTTTTCCCTCCCAATTCCTTGTAAAATCATGCCCGCATCTCTTGTTGCATTGCATAACTAGTTGTGGGTATCTTATTAAAATGCATATTTACAATTCCAATGTGCTTGGCTAGTATGTAAACCATATGCATCAATAAATCAATGGCAGAGCCTTGGCCTTGAGCTCCTCCTCACATGATTTTATAACAATATTACATTATTTATATTTTAATGCAATGGGGTCAAAATCGGGGCATTACAATCCCCTCCCCCTTGGAATAACACCGTCCTCGGTGTTCCAACACGTAGGAATGAATACCCACTTTACACATGCCTCAGAATTCACAAATGGTGGTAGGTCTGTCCTGCGTTTCATCTCTTGAATTTGAACTTTCAGGATCAAGTCCTTTTTCTTCCTCAAGCTGCTCCTGCTGGCTTTGATCTTCCAACTCTGCAGGAGGGCATCGGTCCACATCAATCCCTTCCTTTTGTTCACCTTCCAGCTGATCTACAAGTCTAGAATTTTCATGGCTGCCATCTTTCTTGTTGTCCTGACATCTATTTGAGGAGGATTCTCAACCAAAACAATTAGCTTTCGGTCTGCTTCCATGATCAATGTGCACAACTAGCCCTCACTTTTCTCACTAGAAACACTTGGCTGGTAACAGCTGCAATTGATGGATTTCAATCTCTCACCTGTGAGATTCATCATGGAAATTCTTGTTGGGACAAGCATATCACAATATTAAAATTAGTCAATTATTCTCCCAATTGACATGGAACATCCATGCTTTACGCATGAGACTTCCACACATTTCATGCCTTTCCAACATACACATGAACTCATTCATGTTCATCATTTCACAGGAAAAATAACTATTTCAGCATTCACAATTCATTTTAAGCAATTAAACACAATCTATTTTCAGCCATGTCATGCACTCAACAATCCTTTGTTTTTAAGATGTATTAGTCAAAAAGGAAATAGAAGAGTAAGAGTTTCTCCCTCTTAGTATTGTTCCAATCTAGAGCCACACCATCACTGTGGTTTCATGCTCCTTATCCTCTTTCACTTCAATGTGAATGCTTGACTTGCCCTTGCTTGGCTACGACACATAGTGTCTAAGTTTTGTTTGAGGATTTTCAACTAGAGGACACTTTCCCATTGTTGCTTACAAAACCTTTGGCTGCTAGGACCTACACATGTCCACTATCACCATCTTTCATTACTGCTCATACTAAGCTCTTTAGGATGGTCATATGTCCACATACATCCTCTAGATGCTTTCATAGTCCTTGCTTCCAACAATACCTACACTCAAACATTGAATCAATTCACATGTTCAGCTTATTCTCATAGGGTTTATTTCTAAACAAGAGTTTAAGAAATAATAATCAATTCATATACACATGTATATTCATAAGCAAGAAGCTGCAAGATAACCAAATACTTATCTGTATGGGATGTATTCACTTTATTCCACAGGATCATTATTTACTTTACAAGCCTTGGATTTACCGTGGACACAATAATGAATGTTGCGCTAGCATGCAGGCTACTCCACAACCATTCGAATAGGAAATGTCAGGCCAGTACACTGACTGGTTCTATCAATCATCTCATTTAGCAATATGCTAGGCTAGTGCTCTGACTGCTTTTATTAATTAATTAAAGAATGCTTGGCCAGCACGCCGGCTGATCCACAACATCAAGGGTTTAGCTCCCCCCCACCATCTACTCTCTGAATTTATCAAGTATTTGTAATGCCCAACCAGTTACTCCCTGAATTTATCAAGAATTTATAGCACCTGACCAGTTACTCTTCGGTTTAACCAAGAATTATGGTTCTTTTAGGGTCCTTGCTTTCCTGCAATGACCAAGGTTTCCAATAAAGAAACAATAGTGTATCAGCTTAGCTATTAGAAGAGTTATACCTGAAATCTTCATTATTCCAAACAAGAAAATAAATGAAAATGAATACTTATCTGTATTGTGCATTTTCCTTACTACTCCATAGGTTTCCTTCTCTGCTTTACAAGCCTTGGATCACCTGTGGGGTGGATGCTTGGCCAACACACATGCTGCTTCCACAACATCATCCGAATAAGCAATGCCAAGCTAGTACGCTGACTAGGTTTATCAGGCATCCCAAAAAATCAGTATGCTAAGAGAGTACGCTGGTTGGGTTTATCAAGCATTTCAAAAATCGGTATGCTAAGCCAGTACGCCGACTGGGTTTATGAAGCATACAACAACCATTTCCAAGTCAGTTCTCTGACTGGGTTTGTCAGGAAATAACACCCTTCACCAATACCTCCTCAACATGTAAATAGCAAATGCCAAGCCAGTACATCGACTAGGTTTGTCAGGCATCCAACAACCATCAATCACAACTTCCAAAAAACCAATGCCAAGCCAGTACACCGACTGGGTTTATCAGGCATACAACAACATAATATGATTATGTGGCTCCTTCTCTTATGCAAACCAGTGGTTCCCTCTAGGAACTCCATAGGTGACTCACTTGACTGTAGGTTAGCATGGCCCCCCATAATACCCACTCACACTACACAAGGATGATACCCCTTTTCTGCTACACAACTCCTCGGTCCTATCCATCTCTTCTAGTGTCCTTTAGTGTGAGCGTAGAAAGGTTACCACTTCCCATACAGTCCTCTTGAGTACTTCCTCTTCACATTGCCCCTTAACGTGCAAAACCAAATTGCATTAGTTAAAAAGCTGACAACACAAGAAGGATAAGCAGGCTCATCAGTATTACTGCTCAAAAATTGTAATCATATTTCATAACATTCACTATCAAGTATTGAAACACCAGGAATGCGTCCATTCCCTTAGGGTGTAGTCAATATTGACAACCCCCAACAAAACCCAGCACTCGAAAGGTATGCATCCCTTTCTGATGTGAGTCATGTAGGCCCTAATCATACTCAAGTAGTCTGGAATAATAATAAAACATGCTCTGCATCCTGAATCTAATAACCAGACATGTATATTCTTAGTTAGGGTTACATAATACTCATTTGTTTCACGGATGTATCTTTTCCTCATTGGCAAAGAATGGGGGCTCCCTTCTCTGAGTCAACAGTCCTTCGAGTTGCCACCCCAATCTTTTCATGTTCCATAACTCGCACATGCCTTCTTGGCATAACTTTATTGTCTCACTCACATGCTTTACCAACATGTAGTTCAGTTGAGACATTATCAATATGGCGTTTC
Organism: Larix kaempferi; assembly: GCA_027924585.1. Classification (NCBI taxonomy): domain Eukaryota; kingdom Viridiplantae; phylum Streptophyta; class Pinopsida; order Pinales; family Pinaceae; genus Larix; species Larix kaempferi. The sequence goes on along the minus strand of BSBM01002204.1, from coordinate 8,797,587 downwards.
ACCTGAAACCCATTTCCAAAGCATGGGATCCTCCCCATCTAGTTTGGCTTTTGCAGGCCATCACACATGGTCTTCCTGCAATGTGTCATCCTGGCACACTTATCAAATAGCCAAAGAGTCAGCAACATTTAACAATTCAAATCTGATTGTTCCATAACCAATCAATGTCATTAATAATTAAATTCAATATGAATTTGCAATTCTATCTACTACATAAATTAGACTTGCAACCATGAGATGGTTAAATCAGACAATTTTCAAATTTGTTTCATGCATAAGTTACAACCATGAGATCCTTCTCATAACCTTTGGCTTGTTCACATGGTAGATCCTGGTCTTTACTATGGCCTTATCCTCATTTTCATACGTAAGACTTTTCCACCTGAAAACTGAAACTTCAATCAGCCAAACACGTTGTGAGTATCTATGCATATGATCCTTTCATTGCCACAACAGTCACTGAAGTGATCTCAGAATTATAACACTTGATAATTCAAACACCTTCAACTGTTAAGATTTGAAATGCAATGAAATATATACATTCCTATATATGCATCATTATCACAATAAAATTGCAAGACATAGTCACACTATCCATGCAATTTAAATAAACTGTAAATACTCATTACTTCACATTTCATGCAATTCTATCCTTCCAACAAGGTGCCCTGGTAGCCCATCACATGTCTACCTTCTTCATGCAATCATTCTCTTGCATTCACAGCTGCTCATGAAATGGTCTTAGTATTAAAAATGGTTCACCTTTTCATCGATTATCTAATTGCATTGAAACATATATATCACAACTATGTATTTACACAATGCATCTCAACATGTGCACCCACACCTATGCATGCACATTTACAACATTTACATAATATTTAATGTGCATTCACTCAATGCATAACCCCTCAATACAACCTTGCATTAATCCATGCATACTATGCATTCACGCCTATTATGGCCTGACCATGACTGCCACTTGTAGCATGCACTACCACAACAAGGTCATAAGTCCTCATTTGCTTTGGTTGTTCAACTTACAACCAACATATACAAATGGCATGATATAATTTCATCTGAATGCATTGAGATTTCTAAGAAATTATAGGGTGTAAGGATCATTGCCTTCACTTACCCACACCTCACCATACTCAGTAGGTTAACATTCCCATTCGGTCACTCAATACCACATGCAAACCAAATCATCATAGTTCAAACATAGTTGAAGGGATCTTACCAAATCCTCTTTCAACATTCATGCAATTAAGCACCAATAATCATTACTTGCGTGGCTTTCATTAACTAACATCACCTGATGTTACCTGATCAGTTGGCCTCTTACCAAGGCTACACAGTCCTTTTCCAACCTCATGATCACAGATTTGTTGCACCATCCTTTATTCATAAGGACGTTGGTCACATGCAACAACATCATCAGCTTCTTTAGCCATGCTTCGGTTTTCTTTGGTCCTACAACCAATGTGAACACAACTAATTATTAGCAACCACAATAATTATCTCAAGTGGCTCATTGCATATGTAAACCTCACTATTTTACCAAAATGCAATATCCTATTCATACACAAGCTTTTTCACATGCATTGTGCAAGGTTTGTTAATATGCCATAGTTTATATGCATGGAAATTCCATAATTATAAATATGATAGAAAAATAGGGGTTAAGGAATTCTCCCTTTTCAATCCCTCATCGTAGCATGGAATCCCTCTTCCATATCATAGTTGGTCCGGTTTCCTTCCAGTCATGCAATTATAGAAATTGCTCATATTGACAACAATTTGTTTTTGTCAAAACAACCATCGGCACTCTTCTGCACCAAATATCTATGATATATGTGGACCTCATTCAAATTCTAGTCATGCATCCCTATTCTCCTCTAGAAAATATTACCAATGCCTATCCCTGTGCTCCATTCCGATCCAGGACATGGAATTTACATTCTTCCAAAAATGCAAATTTCTGCCCTTTTACACAACTACAATTTTATTCTGGAAGGCCAACTTCAACTGCTTGTAGAAGTAAATTTAGGAGGAATCATGAAAAATTATCTACCAAGTGAAGGTATTCCATATAACAAGGAACACTTAGCAATCTTCAAATACCTGTTCCGATGCACCAGTCAACTTCTATAAAATTCGGGGTTTGGCTACTTTTAACTTTTCACTTTTCCCCCAAAATCTCAAAATTTAGCCAAAAATGGCTATCTCCCAATCTATGCATTTTTGGAAAATATTCATCTAACGAAAATTTTCTGTATTGATGAGAAGATGAAGTGTCTAGTTCAGTAAAAAAATTTATTCCAACATCTAGGGTCATTTTTACTATCCACAAGCTTTTCAAAATCCAAAAAAAGTGGCCCGGAATAGTGCTTTTTGGCCTTCTGGTTCACCCTAACTCCACATCCTTTGGAGTTCAGCTCCAAGATTCCAAAATTAACACTGTGCCTGCTATATGGCCATGCCATATCAATTTTAGTTCAATCCGACCTTCCGTCAAGCCTCAAGAGACCGTCTTACAAAAGTCATTATTCTCCATTTTCTGTCAAATTGGAGCATACTGGGTTCGGGACTCTCTCTGGTTCTTTCATGGCCTTCGTTAATGGCCTCTGAGCACCACAGGAATCATCCCATTCTGAGCTCGAATGCTCCTTCTATCCAAAAATCATGTTTGGGCTCCTCCTAGTGCTGGTCACGGCTCAACCTCTGTGACCATCGCTGGTCTTAATCTTAACTCTGCCGACCTTGGCGTTGGATTTAACCCTAAAACGGCCGTAGCATCGCAGGATTTAACCTTAACTTTTGCGACCATTTTGCTAGTCCTGGCCTTATCTCCGCCACCCACAAGCCTCTGTCATTGTGACCACATCGCAATTTTTATGGCTAGAATTGCCGTCCGCGTCGCAGATTTTATGGTTAAAATTGCCGACTGCATCGCAACTTTTAAGCCTAAAATTGTCGCCGCGCCGCAATTTTTAAGCCTAAAATCGCCGCCGCGTCGCAAATTTTAAGCTTAAAATCATCGTCGTTGTCACAGATTTTAACGTTATTTTCACCGCATGCATCATAGATTTTTACATTAATTTCGCCACGGTGTTATGGATCATAACGTTAAAATTGCCGCCGGTGTTCACGGATCTTAACGTTAATTTCGCCGCGTGCACACGTTGCAAAATTTAACATTAATTTCACCACTGCATCATAGAAATTAACATTAAGTTCACTGCCACAGCCTCAGCAAAATTTCCAAAAACACTCAGAAAAAAGAATTTCAAATTTTCAAAAATAGTTAGAAAATTTTCTGAAATATTTATGTCTCTTCTGATGTTTAGTGCTGGACAGGGCGCATACTTACCTCTACAACTGTGATAGGTAGCCCATGAAGGCCCAATGCTGCAACCAGTAGCTTTGATACCATTCTGTCACAGTCCCTCCTGTGGACCCAATTCAAGGAAGGGAACATCATGCCAAATTCTGGGCTTTCACATAGTCTCAACCCAAGTCATTAGCTTCATACAATTAAAAATAGAGTGTGCAGATGCAAATTAATCAATTTAAGCACAACGGAATTAAAACTCATCCACACACACATTTCATATGCATACAACATATCCAAAAACAATCCTCAATTTAAACATTGTAGAAGTAAATGCATAGACAGATAAACACTTATCTTTATGGTGAAATGGCCCCAAACAACTAGCTATGTCGCTGCAACGTTCCACCCAACCATAGGCCAGTTGTGTTCATCAATTCTTTCAACACAACTGCCACCCCCGAGCTAGGCATGATTCTTACAAGGAAAAGTGGACATTCAAGCTTAGGCACAACCAAACAAACATTGCTTCTAAGCCAAGCCAGTGCACTGCTGGGTTTATCAGGCCAAAGTTGAACCTTGGATGCTTGCACTCACTCAAACTCAAGCCAAAGCAATGGACATCCATAACGCAAACCCCAATATACTCTTACACACAACAACTCCAAAAAATGGATTGGGCATGGATACACATTTCCAGCAATAGGATTTACAAATGAGATGGCCATGGACTTTCCCAAATCGTGGGCACACCAAAAATGAACTGGGGAAAGGGAAAACATCCACAGGAGACCAACCCAATTTTCCATGGTTATCTTGGGCTTCTAAATGGCCAAAACGGCCCCAATGAAACCATAAATCAAACTCCCATACTCCCAGCCACTCTGCAACACAAAAACACCCTCTTCCCCACTGAAAAACCAGGAAAACACAGGAAAACATGGAGAAAAAATGCCCAGGCAGCTCCAAAAACGTGAGAGAGGCAAAACTACTTGATGGGTTATGGCTTGGGAGGAAAATTCATGTCTCTTTTCTTGCCAAGGAAGCCAAACACGTTTTTCCATGCAGGGTGGTTTCCCATACTCAAATTTTGGATAGCCATACCTCTCATTCCCCAAGGCATTAACTAACTCAACCAACTTTTGGGAGAAATGAATGATTGGGTACAAAAGTCAACATGGGTAGCTGAGGGTTTGACGGGTTCTCTCATTGACACTTGGCTTGACTTGATTGGCTCAAGGGTTTTAATGTTTTCCCTCCCAATTCCTTGTAAAATCATGCCCCCATCTCTTGTTGCATTGCATAGCTAGTTGTGGGTATTTTATTAAAATGCATATTTACAATTCCAATGTGCCTAGCTAGTACGTAAACCATATGCATCAATAAATCGATGGCGGGGCCTTGGCCTTGAGCTCCTCACCATGATTTTATAACAATATTAAATTATTTACATTTTAATGCAATGGGGTTAAAATCGGGGCATTACACAACTCATTACCCAAAATGTATATAGAATAGTAAAAGAAAATATACTACTAATTCCATTTCACATCAAGAAGAATGGGCATTAGCTCTAAGTACTCTTAGCCACTAGATAAACTGAAATGAAATGAGATGAAATATTAGCAAAAATACCTTCGAGTTTGATTGCTAACAATAAGTATGAATACTTATGTGATCATTTTATTTAGAGGTGACTTAAACAACCACTAACCCGCAATCAAGGAAAGAAACCATGTTCAGATTGATATATAAATAAAACAAAATAAATGTTAAAGATAGACTATGCCAATCCCACTATCATATATACCTCGAAAGAGAACTAGCAAATCTCCCACAACTATTCAACTTTGTCTAAAATGCCCACATGGAATGGCACTGTTTAAACAAAACAAAAATAAATTTAAAACATGAAAGTAGTAATTTACTCTACCTGTCTATTGATTAATCTATTGAAAGGGTGAAATGATTACAAGAAGATGCTTTGCTTTTGCTACTTCCCCTTCAGTCTCCAAAACTGTCTACTTTGGCCTGCAACCAAAAAGAGTAAACAAGCAGATGTTACTAACATGATTTGATTAAGAAACAGGCCACCCATACCTAAAATATAAAACACAACCTTTTATAGCCTATAACTGTCCACCTAACAATTGAAAACTAAATCTCTGAGAAAGCCAAGAACTGTCCACCTAATAATTGGAAACTAAAAAATGAAGGTTGCTTTGACTTAATGGGTAGTGAAATGGTGTACAACTTAAACTTGAAGAAAATGTGTCATGTGCTAAATTTGACCAATAAATAAATATTAAGGCTCGTCTTGTGAAGTGCAACAATCTTGGTATGTGGGTTTAATATTTGATCTTTGCAGTTAGATTGAGTCGCATTGGGATGAATGTTGATCATACTTTTGGGACATGCTTTTTTCTTCAATGGAATGTAGACCTAAAGTTGAATTAGGGATTGATGATGTGAACATTATTTTATGGGATTTTGTGTGAAATCAAGTTCCTATCTATCTAGATGATTGGTTGAATATTTTTAATAGATGTCATTTTTATTGGCGAAACTAGTTTTCAATCCCTAGAGGTTGAGATGGAAACCTATAAGGGGCCTCTAGGATGTCTTAGCCTACCTTCAGGTCCCCTTGTAAGCTTCCATCTTAGCCTATAGGGGGTATGTAGGTATGATGTGACAACCTACAGGAGGTCCTGCCTCTTAGACTACAAAGGTGGGGGACTATATGCTTCCATCCAAGGTACCAGTAGGATGTCTCAACCTACTTGCATGCCCCACTATAGGATTTCATATCAAACTACGTGGGGACTTGTAAGTAGGCTGAGACAACCTACAGGCCCCATAGACAGAATCCTACAAGGGTTCAACTATAGGCTAATATACTATCACTTTTAGACTTTAACTCAATCATATTCTCTTGGCACAACAAATATGTAGGTCTGTACCTCTTGGCACTTAGTAGATCCAGGGTTAAGGTCAACTTATGCTAGAGTGTGTAGCTAGCCCTCTTTTATGTGGGTAAGAGCATTGCATGAAGACACACATGAAATAAATTGATATCTTCCCCCACTTGGACTATAGAACACAATGATTCTCTCTACACAATTACTACTGTCTAACTGGAATGGAATAAATGAATGACTATTTTGATGTTATACAAGATTCATTTGAATGCTAGTTTATTCAAAAAGATGGTGCAAAACCCAACTATGCCCTTGTCCTTGTGGAATTTTTATGAAAATCTGAAGCATCCATAAATTAGAACTAGATTTACTAGTGAGGGAGGATTCCATCTCAATACTAAAACATAAGGGCTTGCATTGTCATGACTCACAAACAATCTTCTGTTATAGAAGAAACTTCCAAATTTGGAATTTGCATTTCGATTCAGTCAACATTTTCATGTAACACTTGCATATTATAGAAAGTTATCTTTACATTTAGCGGCCTGCTGGGCCTGGCCCAAGTGGGGCATTTTGAGCAAGATAGATTTTGGAACTGCGGAGCTAAGCGTAGTTCAGCAAAAGGATTTTTGAATAAGTCTATTTTGGATGCTGTGAAGTTGCATGCAGCGCAACGTCGAAAGAGCTGTGAAGTTCAGTACTGCAAGGAGACAACGCTGCAATGTGTCTAGTCTATGTGGATCCGACAAAGCAGAGTGTTGGATGGAAGATGACACAGATTCTGGTTAGACCAGCAGTGGTCTATTTTTGGTAAGATGCTCCATGTTTTCCAAGCGACAGGTGAGGAGCAAAGCGACTAGTCGCACATGCGAAAGAACCACTACCTGAACTAGTCGCACAAGACCGTTAGAGGAAGAACGGCTCAATGAAGGCGACCTGTTGGCATGCTTGCGACAGGAAGGCCGATAACGATGTGAGGCATGCGCTGAAGGCGGCCACGACAGAATATTTGCTACTAGAAGCCAACAAGTCCAGTTAAGCTGAAAATCGTGACAATTTTGTAAAACCTAAGGGTTTTTGCCTTCAAATTGTAAAGACATGACCTATGGGCATGATCTATAAATAAGGCATATTTTGTATGGGAAAGGGTTACTCTTCATTTTTTGTTGTTCTCATTGTTGATTGAATAGATCTCTGTTAAGAGACATTTTGTAAAGGCTCTGCAAGCTGTGTGCGCAGAGACCGACTAAGAGAGAAGAGAGTATGCAGCTGAGTGCGCAGACAAAGAACTGTTGTACCCTTCCCAAAGAATAATACAACAACATTTATTGTGGTTGTAGCTCCCATCCTGGGGGTGAACCATGTTAAATCCTGTGCAGTGTGATTGGTTATGTTTGCACTTATCTATTTGCTTACAAATGAATGCTTGTATTCTCATTGATCAGTTGTTATGTTAAATGTTTTTATATGTATTTGACATAGGAGAAAGATGGGAATGATATGTTAAGTATTACGTGTATGGATGAATGATGAATACGCAGTAGTCTCAATCTGTGGAAGTATCAGTTTATTGAATAATCACATGTGCATGTAGAGTTGGGTTGTATAACTCTTTCAATGCGTAGCACCGGAAGTGCATAGTATTGTGTTTCCCGTCTATTTACATTGGTTATAAGGTTAATCATCTAAGGCAGTAGATGAATGGATAAACACTAAGTAAAGTGATAAGTATCTGTTAAGCCCGCAGAGGAAGCATATAATTCAGTTGTGCTGTCCTGTTATTTGCATCCGGTCTGAACTGCGCAGTCCTTGGATGCACTAGATGTGCAGGTATCTTAGTTTGTAAGCGAGGACCACGATGCAATCTATCGTCGCGTTGTCTTCAGTCCATAGTGTGAGTCCTGCACTGTGCTATGTAGTAGATTTGTTCAAACAACTCATCACATCACTGTGGAAACCTGATTCCGTAGTGTCCCCATAGCTACACCTCGGGTGAGACCTCATCCTGTTCGCAGGCTGTTGCCGAAAGGGCCAGTGAGAAGGGGTTTTGTTGGTTCCTTGAAACCGAGAAGAACCTAGGTCTACATTGGAAATATCTATATCAGTATATAAGCCAACAAATGGTTCTGTTGCCACGCTAAGAATCCATGATGAGTTGAAGCCGTGATGTGTGAAGTAGAAGAAGTTGAGCTGGGTGTCGACTTTTGGTATCTAGACAAGAAATAAATCTAGGCTTGGTGTGACAAGACAGAGAGAGATTTCACAAGAGAGGAAAATAGACACCCCCATCTCTTTGACATCTAGTGGTTGAACAAATATCTATGGAAAGACATGCATGAAGTTTTCTGGGCGTATTTTGGAAATAAGCTACATGAGTGGTTTTCAAGGCTCATAGAACACAGAAACTGTACACCGTGAGACGTACCAACCGAGTGGACACCGGAGCTTATTGAAAGGCTCAAAGCACTAGATAGTCCATTCACAAGAGTGGTCGACTTCTGGGTCGACAGTACACTACAGATTTTTGTGATGCAGTTCGCTGTGGACATGCTAAAGTCCTATAGCACATCCGAAGAGAGAGTTTTTCGAGGCATTCAGAGGTAAGTACTTGAACAACCTCAGTTTATACATTAAAATGTTGTTGGCAGAGAAAGGTGTTTTTAGAATGCAGTGAATTTTTTTTTTAAATCTGTCATGGTAGATAGTACATATAGTGGGTCTTACGAAGAAACCCATCACCTGAGAAGTGGAAAAAGATACAAGTTCATTGCTGAGACAAATCTTGGACCACATGGAATCTGCATAGATGCCCGGATACCATGTGAGCCTGATAATCAAACTGCACCTCTGTTAGCCATGTATCAGCCTATTACGCTACAGAACCCACCGGTTGCAGAAACTACGCATCCTCTGTCTCAAAATCTGTCAGTTCAAAACCCATCGATTACGAGCACCATGCAACCCACACTGCAGAACATTGGTACTGGTAACACCGCAGGAGCGGGTGCCCAGCCTATTCTGACTCAGCCTTTTTCGACTCAGCCTACCCCATCTCAGGCGGTACCACTTCAGAGCATTCAACCTTAGGTCATTCCTCAGAGTCTTATCCCTAGCACCACTCAGAGAACTGTGCCACTTAGAAGGAGGATGGTTGATGATATCAAATTGCTGATATTCAAAGGAACAGGTCTAGAAGACCTTGATCATCATTGGTTTCTATGTGAAGCCATGTGGAGTGTAAAGCAAGTACAGGATGACTCTATGAAGCAAGCACATCTCGTCACCACCTTTAGTGGCAGAGCCTTGCATTGGTTCATGAAATACTCACAGGGACAACAGAGAACCTTGGTAGAAATCAAGGTTGCGCTCTTAGCATAATTTAAGAAGCCAAAGTCAGAGTCGTAGTGTATAACAGAATTGAAAGAGATCAAACAGAAGCCTAATGAAACAGTTTGGGAGTTTGATCAGAAATTTAAGACACTGTTGGACCAAGTAAGCTTCATTATACCACCGCAATAGCACAAGGAATGGTTTATAGCTGCATTGTTGCCCCATATCAGACAGCCGTTGATGCAACAGAAGGTAGCTTCATAGGAAGAAGCCTTGGAAATCATGATGAAGTTGGAAGCTTCACCAATTGGAGAAAGTAGCACTGGGATGTCTAAGATTCAAAACCAGTTGGCTACCCTGAGACTACAATTACAGGATATCAAGAAAGGAAAGCAGTAAAGATAGGAAGTCTGGTGTATAGGTTGTAAGGGAGAAGGACACACTAAGGACCATTATCCTTTATTCCAATATTTCCTTAACATGGGTGGACCAAACCTGTTAAATATGAACCCAGGGCCATGGTGTGAAATTTGCAGAACCAGAGGACACCGGCCAGAAGAATGCCACATGATACATAAATATGCAAGAACACCTAAAAACTTATATTGTAATTTATGTAAATCAGTAGGGCATGATGAATCCAATTGTCATGCATATGAGCTCATGCTAGAAAGAAAGAAAGATATTGAGCATATGTATGGAGGAATGTATAGAGTCCAAGGAGAGACTCCACAGAAACAAGAAAATGCTCAGCGTGATTAGGGAGCGTACAGAGGCCGCGGAGGATACTGTGGGAGAGGAAGGAATAATCGCTCGATGCAAGTATGAGACCGAGGTCAAGTAATCTATTATAACTGTGCCCAAGCAGGACATGTATCTAGAGATTGTACTAACCCATGCACTACATGTAGTTATTGTAAGTCATTTTATCATGTTATTGAAGACTCTCCAGTGTTAAAGGTAGAAATGCAGAAAAGAAAACGGCCAGAGGCACTGAACCCAAATATTCAGTTGATCGCAGCAAGGAGGAGAACTGCATATCCAAGTATCAACATAGTGATGCGAAGTGGTGCTACGATAGGGAGAGATAGAGGAGCAGGAGCTTCGACTTCAGGAGATATTAACAATCAACAGACTCCTCTTGAAACAATATGGATCATGAAAGCTACTGGAAAGGCACTTGCTTTTGACTTGAAGAAAAACAGATAAGTCTAGGAGCTGCATGAAGTTGCTGAAGAGTCCAAATGCTATAGCAGAGTTGCAGAAGTTGTTAGACCAGTATCAACTACGCAACGAAAGTGAAACTACCAATAGCGCAATTCATCACATCAAGAAACACAAGAGAATGGGTAGAGAAATGAGACTTATTGCACATATAGGAGATTATGAAATAGATGAGATCATTCTTGATCTCGGATCTGAAGTAAATGTCTTAACTAAAAAGACATGGAAGCAGATGGGGAGACCAAAGTTGTTATGGTCATCTATCTAGTTGAGAATGGTCAACCAGGAGAAGTTCATACCCTTTGGACGGCTAGCCAACGTGATTGTTGGCATTGATGGAGTGCAGAGTTACGCAGATTTTGAGGTTATCGAGATTGTGGATGATAGTTAGCCTTTTCCTGCATTATTGGGAATTGACTGGGCTATAGATAACCTCCCCTTCATAAAATTGAACACAAAGAAGATGATCTTTGAAGGAAAGCATCTCAGGGTCATCACACCACTCGACCCTGCAGATGGAGACAGATACAGCGAGTTGATTCAGGAAGAATCCAGGGCTCAAGATTTGGACCGACTTTACAAGATGACTACGAACAAGGAAGATTACATTAATCCTACTGCCAATGGAACACTCAGCTGGAGATGATGCGACAGTTCTTACATCTCAGACTCTGATGTAGGATTGGAGAACTGGCAAAGCCGCATGCACGAAGTATCTGCAAGGAGATGTTTGCAGGTTACAAATTCATTGCGCTGGATTGGAAAGGAGGTAAGCCCAATCCCAACTTATGATGGTTTATCTAATGTTTAATCCTTTATCAAAGACTATACTATAGAAATTGTAGATGAACATCGCTTACCAGCACTAGATATGGCACTATGCGAGACACCTTCCAAATGGTGGGCTGCGCATAAGCAGACATTGACCACATGGGATCAATGTAGAATCAAGATGCAGATTAGGTTTACTGACAAGGTTACCCTACCCTTTGAGAAATACAATGGACAGACAGATCCAAAGCAGCATATTGAGATCTATTCACAAGCATCGCAAGAGAGACCACACACATAATGGGTGCATTTGTTTGTGCACATGTTGGAGGAAGAAATTCCAAACAAATGGTACTTAGATATGGAGTTGCGTAGAGAAACTACGGATTGGCCTACTCTTACTACGAACTTCTAGAAGAGTTTCAATTTTGAGGACGAGAGTCCTACCATAAATGACACACTACAAATTATTAAGGAAAGAATATTCAGACCAGAATGTCGACATAAGAACATGACATTAGAGGAATTCTTTGGATCTAACAGTGTACCTACAAGCCTACAGACAGAATGGAAGGAACAGTTAGAACATCCTGTGGAATGTTATAACCTAGCTGAAGCGGTTGAAGATAAAGAAGGAAGTGATGAGGAGGCCCCACACAACATAAACATTCCTGAGTCAGAAGGAGTGCACAATGTAGAGGGACCTCCGCTGGAAATCCCATTCATGAGTGGACTTGTGAAAACGTGGAAAGTAAACATTGGCACCAGCGAAGAGCTGAAGTTCGCAAGTATTGGAGACTATTGGGATGAACAGACTATTACGAAGATCGCAGATCTACTATATGAATATTAGGAATTATTCCCCCAAAAGTTACATAGATGAAGGGAATTTTGGGAGACTCAGGGGTTATGAAGATACCTCTTAAGCCAGATGCAAAGCATGTTAAGTAGAGAACCTATAGACTGAACCCGCGATACAAAGAACGAGTCAGGGAAGAACTTGATAAAATGCTTGATGCAGGGATCATCGAGCCAGTCAAAGAGTGCGAGTGGATAATCCCTATGGCTATCCGAGATAAGAAGACAAAAGGTGAGATCAAGATTTGTGTGGATCTCATAAAACTGAATGATGCTTCAATGCATGACCCATTTCCTACTCCTTTCAATGATGAGGTACTTGATAATGTTGGAGGAAATGAGGCATATTTCTTTACTGATGGATTTTCGGGATACCATCAGATAAGAATTGATCCCGCAGATAGACACAAGACCACTTTTTCCACCTAATGGGGGTCGTTCCAGTACACAGTCATGGTGTTTGGTCTGAAGAATGCACCTACCATATTTTCCAGAGTTATGGTCGCAGCATTCAAAGATTTCATGCATAAGTTTTTAGAAGCTTATTTCGATGATTGGACAATGTTCGGGTTGCTGAAGGACCATTGCGCAAATCTGTGACTGATGATAGAAAAGTGCAAACAGCATCAAATGTTGCTCAACCTAAAGAAGTGTATTTTTCATGTACCCTACGCAATTTTCTTGGAACATATTGTGTGAAAACAGGGCTTGATGGTTGATCCTGTGAAGATCACAGTTATTGTAAGCTTGTCGACACCAAATTCGGTCAAGCAGCTATGCACTACGTTGGGGCATACCAGTTACTACAGGAAATTTATAAAGGGGTATGCGCAGATAACCGCAGCAATGGAGAAGCTTCTGAAGAAAGATGTGTTGTTCATTTGGAACGCAGAGTGTGAACAAGGCTTTGACACCTTTAAAGAAAAAATGGTCATTGTGCCGATCCTAGTTTTTCTAGACTGAGAGAAGCCATTTCATGTCCATGTTGATGCGTCATGTATAGCATTGGGGGTTGTCTTAGCACAACCTGGAGAGGGAGGAATTGACCACCCCATTGTATTTTCAAGCAGGAAGCTCTCATCTGCAGAGAAGAATTATACCACCACTGAGAGAGAAGGCCTAACTATAGTCTATGCACTGCAGAAGTTCAGGCACTACTTGCTTGGTGCACACTTCTCTATGTTCACTAACCATTCTACTTTGAAATACCTAGTTAACAAGCCAGTGTTAGGAAGGCGAATATGCAGATGGTTGTTACTCTTTCAGGAGTATGACTTTGAGATAATAGTTAAACCTGGCAAATTGAACTTGGGACCTGATCATCTGTCAAGGATTGAGTCAGGAGAAGAGCCAACGAATATTTAAAACAGTCTTCCTGACACGCAGTTGTTTTCTATCCAGATAGCTAATGATTATTATAAAGACATAATAGAATTTTTTACTACTGGGTTAGCACCCATAGAGTTTAATACGCAGTAAAAGAAGCAGCTGGTAGTGCGAGCAGCAGACTTCACCATTATCACAGGTCATTTATACAAATTGGGACCGGATGAAGTACTGCGCAGGTGTGTGTTAGAGCATGAGAAACCATTTATATTAGCATATCCACACTCAGGAGCAGTAGGAGGTCACTACGCAGGAAGAGCCACTGTGCAGAAGATATTGTGGTTAGGGATATGGTGGCCTACAATTCACAAAGATGCAAAGGATCATTGTCAGAGCTATGATGTCTGTCAGAGGACAGGAAGGACATCAAGAAGAGATGAGATGCCATTGAATCCACAGTTGACATTACAGGAATTTGAAAAATGGGAAATTGATTTTGTGGGACCTATAAACCCACCAGGAAATAGAACCGGTGCGAGGTACATTATTACTGCAACGAATTACCTCACTAGATGGGAAGAAGTGAATCCAATGAAGGACTATAGCGTAGGTACTGCCACATGGTTCATATTTGAAGACATCCTTACAAGGTTTGAATGCCCAAAAATTTTGATGAGTGATCAAGGCACTCACTTTCTGAACATAACCATTGAGGCATTAACAGAAGAGTTCCGCATTCATCATCAGCGAAGCATGCCTTATCACCCGCAAGAAAATGGAATTGTTGAAGCATTCAATAAAGTACTAGATAATGCGCTGACTAAGGTATATTGCAATGTAAATAGGGACGATTGGGACCTGTGCATTCCCGTTATGTTATGGGCATATAGGAACACATGCAAGAAGTTGACTGGCCACACACCTTTTAGGATGGCCTATGGACAGGAAGCAATAATGCGAGTGTAGTACATTGTTCCCAGCTTGATAATAGTTGCTTTTATAGGCATGGAAGATCGTGATGCACTAGAAGAAAGGATTCTACAACTGGTTGGTCTGGAGGAGGATCGTTTCATTGTAGGATTTCACCAACAAGTGCAAAAGGAAAGAGAAAAAGCATGGCATGATCGCCACATCAAGAACAAGTATTTCCATGTAGGTGACCTAGTCCTCCTTTATGATAGCAAATTCATGAAATTTCCTGGAAAGTTTAAAATGCATTGGCTTGGTCCATACACTATTGTACATGTAACTAATGGTGGCACAGTCCAGTTAGCCACATTAGTAGGAGATAACTTGCTAGGTCTAGTCAATGGAATAAGACTAAAACCCTATCAGGATAGTCCTACTTCGCAGAACATGTGATGACCAAAAAGAGGAAAATTTCTAAGTGCCAAGTACAATTGAAATTGGGCACTAAAAAGGGGAAAGAGTTTGTACGCAATGTATGATGAAGAAATGTATATACTGTGCAGCACTGTTAAGATGTGCCGCTACGCCAAAAAAAAAAAAAGCAGAAAAGAAAAGAAAAGAAAAAGGAAAGAGGAACCGATCAGTTGCGAAGTCCAAAAGGCAATTGCGAAGATCAAGTTGAAGGAGGAAAGATGTTAAGTTCAGAGGCAAGAAATCAGGCACCGCGAAGATACTACGTAGGAGTAATGATGACCTGTCACGCAGTTCGACGCAACACTCCCGAAAAATAGCCGTTATAATGTCTATCGAGAATATAGCCGTTATACAATACTTTGCCAGCGACCACTTGGGCATTTAACGCACAAATAGCCGTTTTGAACGAGTTTATGAAGGAAAGGACCGAGGGATCCATCGGATTTGGCCAATGGATACCGCATTTAATGCTTATCTAGCCATTGAGGGGCACGGAAGGGGGTCAGCTGCGCCTATAATAATGTTGCATTCAGACTCGCGAGCGTTACCGAACACTTAGAATTTTTTGGCGAGCACTACTTTATGAGTTATTCTCAGCAAGCTATCTAAAATCCTGTTGAGATTTGTCTAGTGAATGTCTGAGAGGTCTTCTATTGAAGAAGAGTTCATGGTCCAGGAGACTGTGAAGGTATTCCAATACGGAGGGATCAAAAGGTTAATGAGAACCCCAGACAAGAAGGTTGTCTTAGAACTAGGTCAAGCATCCAGAAGATCACCAAGGCATCGTCCAACGATGTAGAACAAAGGGAAAGATCCAGTGGGGCCGAGAATGAAGCAACCAAAGATGAGTTCGATGGTGTTGAAGCCGTCGATAGTTGATAAGGAGATACCGTTGACAATGACCCCGAACTATATCTCACTGCATGCACTGAACACACTGGTCTACAAGCTAATGAATAATTCCAAATACGACATTCTGCTGTCGCCAATATCAAAGCATGTCGAAGTGGACAAAAATTTGTTGGGTAAAATTCCAGAGTGTAAATAGGAAGACTATGATTTGATTCAGATGCAGAAGGAGCCCAACGAACCTAGTTTCCCACAATTCCAACCCGACTAGTACATGTGCTGGAAGAAAGATGTGAAGGGCGGCCTCACCTTGGTCACAGAAAGCTGGTTATCTGGAGTAGTCAAGTCGGGACTGCTCAATCTGCTCAGACTCCCGCATTTTGACAGATCGAGGGAGCTGAATGTGGTGGTGCGAACATTGATTGCGCGCATTCACAAGGGATATTTGTGGCTTGACCGCAATGTCGACCTAACTATTGACATTATCCACCGCATCACTAGGTTGAGCAAAAGGGGTAAAGATCCGAAGCAGTTTTTCCAAGGGAAAAGCAAAGATAAAGAAGTGGCGGTGAAGATGAAGAAAACACAAGCGGTCGTCAAAGGAAAGAGAGGCCTTCAGACAGACGACATAGAGGATAAAGCAACAAGGTTTGTCACGCAACTGTTAGCTGGAAAGATTCCGTAAAATGCATACCTTTGGAGGTACCTGCGGGCGCAGTACTACTTGGTGCCGCAACCGCGGAGGGCGAGCAATTTAACTGGTGTCAATACCTATTGAATGAGTTCCTGGAGGAACTAAATGACACACAACTCAACGGTGGAAATTTGCATTTTACATGGTTAATAGTGTTGATCACCTTCGTAGGGTGGAAGGAGCCAAAGGATTACGTTGGCGTACTCACCCATACCAATGACTGCAGAGGGGCCCGTTACTCAAATCTTTGGGAAAATTTGAACTCACAGAGACAGCATGTGACAGCTGAGGTTTTCTATGCCTATTATGACCAGCTGCACGCAGTAATCATGCTCACGTTGCGGATAACAAAGCAGTTAACGAGTAAGTATATTCACACTGTTGATTTTAATTATGCTGACATGCGTTGCATTCACATTTCAGCCAAAGCACAGAAGAAGAACACTGAATGGTTCACAGGAAACTACCACATGTATGAAGAAGATATTGATAATATCATGAAGGAATGGCCTGCTGAGTTTCGATTCAAAATTGTAGATGTCCAAAGCGACTCCGGCGAGGACAACCCCATTCCATGTCCCATTGTTGAAGAAAAAAAAACAGCAAAAAGGAAGGAATTCGTGATCCCGACACCAAAAAAGGGGGCGCGGAAGAAGCAGAGAGTCGTTAAAGATGTATCAGACACAGTACTCCATGATGATGATTATGAAATGATCACGGAAAGGGTCACGGAGCAAATGGGAGATATGATGACTGAGAAGGAGAAGAAGGACAAAGCAATTCAGGAAAGTCTACATAAGAATCTGACCACGTTGTGGGGGATTATAGAGAAAATTGAATAAGTACACAAAATATTACCCTTGCCACGGGAGTTAGAGTCTGAAGGAAAGTCAGGAGGAACTTCGCAGCAGAAGATGTTGTGGCTAACCATGACCGTTCTTGTGAAGTCTTGCATTATCCATCTGGATCCATTAACAATAACGCTGCCACTACCAGAACAACTACTGTTGGACACAAAGGATGTAGAGCGTGTGGAGCACAATATTGCAAAGATACCACTGCTTGTTGTACACTATTTGCATCTGCAAATTGTTGAAGAAATGCATGAGAGAACTACCGATGCACTGAAAGGACAGGCTGAGCTACAAGCAGCTAATAAGCAGTTGGAGGAATCTAGTTCGCGAACTGCAGGATGAGCATGATCATCGAAAAAGACTAGAGTCCATGATGATCACTGCTATCGCAGATGATATATTAGAATTTGAATTACAAATGGACCCCGCGGATACTGTCGTGAAGATCGATGAACTGGTTAACGATCTTAAGGAGGAGGTGCGAGATATGGAGATCATCCATGAAGCTAAGGTTGTTGCCTTAGAGGCACAGATTAACCCACAGACTCCACCAGATCAGCAACAGATAAGAATGAAGGAAGTGAAGGCCACAGCAGAAAGCATAGCCACCGAGGTGGCTAAGTGGCAAAGTCTATTAGAGGAGGCATCAAAGGCATTCACTTCCCTCGAAGAGGATCCAAGGTTGCTCGAAGTAAAGAACGCTGTGAAAAATAAGCAAACAACATTAGAATAGTTGGATGCAGAAGTTAAAGCGCTGCTACCAAGAGAAAGACTTCATAGGTACAAGGAAGTCTAGAGCCTGAAGAAAGAAATTCAAGCATTAAGAGAAAAAGAGAGTGAAATGACAGACAAATCGCAGCCTCTGTTGGAGGCAGCCCACATGATCTTGCAAGAGATTGATGTAAAGTTACAAGACTTGTGCGAAAGTCAAGAACAGGTGGAAGGACAAGACAAGGATGATGAAATAACACCTGAGATGGTAGAAACAGTGAAACAAGTTGAACAAGACACTAAGGAGACAATTGATAAATTGATTGTCACATACAATGAGTTCGTTGCGAAGCTCGCTCCGCAGTCGGAGGAACAGCTTGGAGAAGTTACAGGTGGATAGGGGATGAGCCACATGTAAGTGTTAGGGGCCTGGCCCAAGTGGGGCATTTTGAGTAAGATATATTTTGGAACTACGAAGCTAAGTGCAGTTCAGCAAAAGGCTTTTTGAACAAGTCTATTTTGGAAGCTGCGAAGTTGCGCACAGCATAGCATCGAAAGAGCTGCAAAGTTCAGTACTGTGAGGAGACAGCACTGCGATGTGTCTAGTCTAAGTGGATCCGAAAGAGCAGAGTGTTGGGTGGAAGATGGCACAAATTCCGGTTAGACTAGCAGTGGTCTATTTTTGGTAAGATGCTCCATGTTTGCAAGGCAATGGGTAAGGAGCAAAGCGGAGGAAAACGATTGGTCGCACATGTGAAAGAACCACTACCTGAACCAGTCGCACATGACCGTTAGAGGAAGAACGGCTCAGTGAAAGCAAACTGTTGGAATGCATGCGATAGGAAGGCCAATAGCGATGTGAGGCATGCGCTGAAGGTAGCCACTACAGAATATTCGTTTGCAGAAGCCAGCAAGTCCGGTTAAGCTGAAAACCGTGATAGTTTTGTAAAACCTAAGGGTTTTTGCCTTCAAATTGTAAAAACATGACCTACGGGCATGATCTATAAATAAGGCATATTTTGTATGGGAAAGGGTTACTCTTCATTTTGTGTTGTTCTCATTGTTGATTGAATATATCTTTGTTAAGAGACATTTCGTAAAGGCTCTGCAAGTTGTGTGCATAGAGGTTGACTGAGAGAGAAGAGAGTCTGCAGCTGAGTGCACAGACAAAGAACTATTGTATCCTTCCCAAAGAATAATACAAAAACAGTTATTGTGGACGTAGCTCCCATCTTGGGGGTGAACCACGTTAAATCCTGTGCAGTCTGATTGGTTATGTTTGCACTTATTTGTTTGCTTACAAATGAATGCGTGTATTCTCATTGATTAGTTGTTATGTTAAATGCTTTTATATGTATTCGTCATAGGAGAAAGATGGGAATGATATGTTAAGTATTACATGTATGGATGAATGATGAATACGCAGTAGTCTAAGTCTATGGAAGTATTTGTTTATTGAATAATGACATGTGCATGTAGAGTTGGGTTGTGTAACTCTTTCGACGCGCAGCACCGGAAGTACATAGTATTGTGTTTCCCGTCTATTTACATTGGTTATAAGGTTAATCGTCTAAGGCAGTAGATGAATGGATAAACACTAAGTAAAGTCATCAGTATCTGTTAAGCCCACAGAGGAAGCATATAAGTTAGTTGCATTGTCCTATTATTTGCATCTAGTTCGAACCACGCAATCCTTGGATGCGTTGGTTGTGCAAGTATCTTAGTTGGTAAGGCAAGGGCTGCGACGCAGTCTATTGTCATGTAGTCTTTAGTTCGCAGCATGAGTCCCGCACTCCACTGCGCATTAGAGCTACACAATCACAGCTATCCGAACAAATCATCACATTGCTTTGGAAACCTGATTCCATAGTGCCCCCATAGCTACACCATGGGTGAGACCTCATTCTGTTCGCAGGTTGTTGCCGAAAGGGGCGGTGAGAAGGGGTTTTGTTGGTTCCTTCAAACTGCAAAGAACCTGGGTCTACATTGGAAACCTCTAGATCAGTATATAAGCCAACATATTGAGGCTCAACAATAAATGTTTTGTCCGTTCTGAACTTCAGTAAACACATGCATTGTTTAAAAATACCATAAAATTGGCAAGTTGTCCAATAGTACTTATCTTCAAGATGAATCATATGTTTTGGTTGCATGGATAATAGTGAATTGTCTTATTGCATGTTAGATGGAAAACCTTCAAGTTTTCTGCTTTCCAAGTTGTTACCACCCATCTTGTATGGGTGTCCATTAAGGGATGTTGGAAAAATTCAAGGGATTGTTCTAGGGCGATTCTAGGCTTGTTGAAGAGCACTTATTGATACCCTAAAGGATTCTAGGTAGTTGTAACAGTAATCAAACCCTTAACTATAGTGTTGGGATAACCCTTAGCTATAGTGTTGGGCAGAAGTGAAGTCATGGTTACATTCCATTATCAAACAATCGTATTCCAAGTATGGGCTGAGACAAGTTAAGCATCTCTATTTCATCACAACAATAACTTGGATATATGGAAGCCTTGTTATCAGAAACATTTGGAAAACTTTGGCATCTTCTGAGGGTCAATCTCATACTTATATTGAGCAGCAGTAGGTGTATTCTTGAATTTAGATCTCAAAAAACAATTATGGGCATAATAACATCCCTAAAACATGAAGTCCAGGTAGTCTTGAGTCATGTTTGGACAATTTTGAATCCATTTAGGAACTGAACCCAAAGTTCTAGGAAATCCTTTGGGCATAAACAACCCTAGAAAAGGAATATCTAGGCATAATTTCAGCCCCAAACAATATTAATGTTCAGCTTTAACAACCCTTAAATGAAATTCAGGGCAAACTTAGATGAAATCTGGGCATCAACATTCTTGGTTGTATCTTCATAATAGTAATAAATGCCCCAACAGAAAACCTTCTATAGCAACGGTTTGGTGTTATTTAAAGGTTTTGGAGCTAAAGTATGTTGAGGGTGTCTTGAGATGACCCTCCTGTGGAGTTGTAATAGATGTGGGAAGACTTGGAGAAGGATCTCAGACCCATTTTGTGGGAACCAATCCTCTTACAGCATACAACTAGTGCATAGATACCATAAAAGGTGTGGATGATGATAAATGGAGTTAACCAAATGGAAGTAGATGGGAATAGGATTTTGGTGGTTATGATGAAAAAAAATGAAGCTCCTAATCTCCATAGTAGGCCATTTGAAGTTCGACATGATACTTTATAAATGAGCTAGGCCAGCATTTCGAAATTCATTTTCACTTTCTATTTTTTTGACCATCCATTTTGAACTAATTGTTTTGGAACTTGTTGTGGACAAATTGACCACCCAAATTTGATTCCAGGACCATCATTATGATGGAAAAGGTCTTTAATTCTCTTATTTTATCCATTTCTTTTCAATATTAGGGGGCTATACGACCCTTATGTTACCCATTATGTTTTCCATTGAATTGCAAGGTTGTCGACCAAATAGTTGAACAAATGTTTGTGGCTATTCAACCCAAAATTGCACAGCTCATGAGATACAAAAAGTATGGTCATGTAACATTGTTGCAAATATGTCTACTGAGCTAGTATCCACAAAGTGTGAAACCTTTTTATCATTTGGTTGTGCAACTATGTTGCATGACTGTTTGGTGGGTAGTTGTGTAATGCATGGCTTGCTTATGTTTTGGTCATGAAACTTGTTGCGTGCTTATGTGATGGGAAATTATTTAATGCATGGCTTGTATTTTTTTAGCCAGTGGGAAATTGTACTATCTTACATCTTGGTTTTGGGTATAGCTGCATAGTTCTGATGCATGGGTGGATGGTTGGAACCCATAAAACTTGTGGGTTCCTTGCCACCTACAAACACAAATGAGTTGCACAAGTTATTGGATGCTATATACACAATTGTCTAAATGGTGGTAGTAAGTACATGATGCAAGTTACTTGGAATCTATTGAATTTGATAAAAACATCAAACAAAATCAAGGATGACATTCAGTAGCGTGATCATTTGAGAGTCTTGAGATGAAAAAATTGACCATACTCAAGTTGGTTGAAAGATGGCATGATTATCACCTTCCGAGTATCTGGTACATAATATTTTTAGAGGCAGAGGATAGGGACCTACACCCAGTAGCCATCATGGAGACAAATATCATTGTTAGAATCTACCTATTGCTTGGAACATGTTCTCCTTCAACAGATATGACACATAGCAGATCCATACCTTGGTGCAACAGTTCCTTTCCTTAGCACGTGTTTACAACATTCATTGTAGAGTGAAGACGTAGCATTGGTTGTTTTAGAGGCAAGCTAGAGTTATGTAGGAGAAAATAAGGCTGCATGCATGCACCAGTGTTAACTATCTTCCATTTTTAGTTGTTGTTATAAAATTAGAATATCATGCCTTTTCCTATTTTATATTAGGTTCTAATTTTTCCATTAGTGAACTGTTGTTCCATATTTATATTAGGTGCCTTGTTTAGGAGAGATTCCAGAAATAGGACAAGGCACTAATTGTTAGGAACCCATGTCTTTACTTTGTTAGTATATTGTTGTTGGACGCATATGCTTTGTAAGTCGTCCCGTAGTATTTGTTGATCCATAGTTTATATTAGCCCATAGTATTGACCCATAGTGTTGGACGTATATGCTTTGTAAGTCGTCCCATAGTATTATATGTCCCATGGTTTTGACTCATAGTATTGGCGCCTAGACTTAGCCCATGGTTGTATTGACACATAGTATTGACCCATGGTATTGGTGCCTAGACTTAGTATATAAGTGTGTGTTGAGACCTATGAAGGCACGGTGAAGTTAATTGTATTGAGCTTACTCAAATGAGGTTGCCCCCTCAAAGTGGCCCATGATCAATATAAAAGTGATTCTGAGTTCTGTCATTTCCGCTATTTCGCATATTCTTATTAATTAATTGTTGCAGGTGCTTTACATCTGGTATCAGAGCACTTTCTTGGGCTCGTTGGGTGGAATTTTTGCCAATTTTTTTTTTTCGCATCTGTTGCAGCTTCGGATTTGGGAATAATCCCTATCCGCTTAACCATGGGAAGTACTTGGGCATAAGCCCTAAAACACATTGTGAGGAGTACCACAGTAACCCCAAAGTAGCTGGCCCATTGAGAGGACCTGCCAGGGAAAAGGGCAACGACCCCTACCTAATTGACTAGTTCCCACCCGTGAGGTAAACCAAGAGCTGTCGTCTGTGGCAAAGTGGTTATCAGTTTTACCTGAGCCGTGGAGTGAGGGGTACTACCCCAATACGCAAGCCATCAGACAGCATTGGTGGTTGAGTGAATCCCCTGAACCGATAGGAAGCCGTAGATACCTAGGGTCCATATCTATTTTCAGCTTAATTATTGCCGAGCACTTCCGCTCTAGATCCAGCCATTTCAAATCTATTCTGAAAGTCATTCCAGATCAAGTCGACATTTCAGATCTAGCCATTTTTTATCCCTTCTGCGCCGTGCAGATTTATCTGTTCTAGATCCCTTCCGAGCCGTAGCTGCTTCAACCTGAAAAATAAATAAATAAATAAAAATAAAATAAAATAAATAAAAATCAGTTTTTTCTCCATATCTCCGTTGTTTTCACTCTGTTTCCCTTGAAATTTTCAGGGAACCCCTATCATCCCATTCTGCATATTTCATTCTTGAGGAACCTATCCCCAATTTCCCTTCCCAAAGCCCGAAATCCCACATTTGTCTATTTTTAGGGTTTGCCATAACTTCCTCATTTTTCACCCAATCACCTTCAAATTTTACCACAGAGGTCCGTTCTGAATTCTGCTTCTTTGTCCCCCTCTACCAAATTTTCCCATTCTTTCACCCCACTTCTGAAATCCTCATTTTTGCTTCCCTGTCTATTCGATAGTGTCCAAAACCTCGTCAAACCCCAATTACCCTTCAGATTTTTTCCAAGTCGAGAATTTCTTTACTGAAGCAGTTTCTGTTTTTGTTTTCCTACCCAGTCAACCAAAAAAAAAAAACTCCTGGTTATGGTTGTCACCCGCGCAGGAGCAAAAACCATGGAGGACGCACTTGCAGCCGTCCAAACCAAACTCAAAGATCTGGATGAAAAATTTCTCAAGCTCCATCTTCAGCATTCAGCCATGAACAATACCCGACAGCCAGAATCTTTTGCAGCCACCAGGTTCTCTTCTTCCAGCAATTTTCGTGGGTCGAAGCTTGATTTTCCTTGCTTCAATGGTACTGATCCGACTGGATGGATATACCGAGCAGAACAATATTTCAGTCTGCATAATACTTTTGATGTTCAGAAAGTTCCACTTGCATCCTTTCATTTGGAACAGGAAGCCCTTCAATGGTACCATTGGTACATCAAAGCTCATCCCGAGCCAAACTGGACAGATTTTTTCCAACTCCTTTTGTCATGATTTGGTCCTAGTTCTTTTGATGACTTCACAGGAGCCCTCACTAAACTTCACCAAACTGGCATAGTGAGAGAGTATCAGACGGAATTTGAGAAATTAGCCAATCATAGAGAAGGATTGTCCGATGAATTCTACAGGAGTTGTTTTATCAGTGGTATCAAGGATGAAATCCGCTCAGAGGTCAAAATGTTCTGTCCCAACACAATGATGGAAGTCCTAGGGATGGCTAAGCTAGCTGAGTACAAGATCGCAGCTCAACAACGCTCCAAACCCAGCTTTGTTCCCTTCAGAAATATGGGTTCCCAATGACCTCCCATCACTCCTGCTCCTCAACCAAGTCCTATCAAGCAATTGTTGAAACAGAGATGCAGGCACACCGAGAAAAAGGGCTTTGTTATAATTGTGATGAGAAATTCACTCGGGGACATAGATGTGTTTAACAAAAGCTCTATCTCTTGGATTTGGATTCTCTGCTTGCCTCAAAATTTGATGTAGAAGCTCTAGATACAGTAGATGATCAGGTTGACATTCAACACCTTCCTATTGACACCCCATCTCAGGACGACCCACCCGAGATCTCTCTCCATGCTGTAACCGGCGTCACCACCCCACAAACAATGCGAGATAGGGGATACTTCAAGAAGCTCCCTCTTACCATACTCATTGATTCTGGTAGCACTCATAACTTCATTGATCCTCGAATTTCCAAACAAGCTGATTGTTTTGTCCATCCTTGCTCCAACTTTGAAGTCATGGTTGCCAATGGGGGCACCTTACCTTGCAAGGGGAAGTGTCACAATGTGCGTATCTCTATGGAAGATTATAACCTGCGCTCTCACATGTTTTCCTTGTCCTTAGGCGGATGTGATGTGGTTTTGGGCGTTTAATGGTTACGCACACTTGGCCCCATCTTATGGGATTTTGCTGAACTTTGGATGCAGTTTTCAGTCAATGGGGCACAACACAAATTTATGGGCTTACAACCAGGGTCTCTCTGCATCATCAGTTCACATCGCCTGGAAAAAATACTTAAGAAGAATTCACATGGTGTCATCGCTCAGCTCCATTCTATTCAGATGCACCCATCAACAGTCTCCACTACTTCCTTGGATAGATATGCAGGTGTCTTTGCTGAACCAATGAGATTGTTGCCTTCAAGAGACCTTTCCGGTAAGAATTTAGCCACATCTACCTCTCAACAGGAAATGATGACTATTTTGCATACAGTCCAGAAGTGGCAGCCATCCCTATTGGGGAATTATTTCTGCATCAAGACTGATCTCCAGAGTCTAGAAACTTTCTTGGAACAACGGGTCTCCTCCTCAACACACCTAAAATGGGTTATCCAACTCATGGGTTATTACTATGCGACCACTTACTAGAAGGGTAAGGACAATATGGTGGAAGATGCTCCTCCTCGCACATTTGATGACCCAGTTTCTCTTACAGCTATTTCTCTACTTGTTCCAAATTGGTTGCAATCTGTTCAACGGGGCTATCCCTTCTATGAACTCCATGCTTCTTCATCAGTAGGGCACTCTGGGTTCCTCAAAACGTATGACCAGGAACAATGTAACTTCTTTTGGCAGGGACTCAAAAGGATAATTCAACAAATGGTGGTTGATTGTGATACTTTCCAAGTCAACAAGGGTGAAACGACCCTCCTTTCAGGACTGCTCAAACCCTTACCCATCTCTCCACAGATTTGGACAACTATTTCTATGGATTTTCTAGAAGCGCTCCAGTGGTATAGTAACACATCTCAAAGGACACCATATGAAGTAGTCTTTGTACATGCACCACCATTTCTTCTTCCATACACCTTCAACAGCTCCCCAGTTCAGGCAATTGACTCAATTCTTCAAAACTGTGATCAACTTCTTCTCATTCTGCAGGACAATTTTCACATGGCAAGAATTCGACTGAAACAACAAGCCGATCAACATCGTTCTGAGCGCACTTTTCACATCGCTGATATGGTTCTTCTTCATCTACAGCCTTCCATGCAATCCTCCCTGAAACTCCAAAGGCGCTAGTGGCTCGGAATGCAACCCGAGGATGCTAAAGGGGACCCACTCCTTCAGATTCTGCATCAATTTCCACATCTAAAGCTTTGAGGACAAAGCTTTTTCTAAGGGAGAGGGGATGTTAGGAACCCATGTCTTTACTTTGTTAGTATATTGTTGTTGGACGCATATGCTTTGTAAGTCGTCCCGTAGTATTTGTTGATCCATAGTTTATATTAGCCCATAGTATTGACCCATAGTATTGGACGCATATGCTTTGTAAGTCGTCCCATAGTATTATATGTCCCATGGTTTTGACTCATAGTATTGGTGCCTAGACTTAGCCCATGGTTGTATTGACACATAGTATTGACCCATGGTATTGGTGCCTAGACTTAGTATATAAGTGTGTGTTGAGGCCTATGAAGGCACGGTGAAGTTAATTGTATTGAGCTTACTCAAAGGAGGTTGCCCCCTCGAAGTGGCCCGTGATCAATATAAAAGTGATTCTGAGTTCTGTCATTTCTGCTATTTCGCATATTCTTATTAATTAATTGTTTCCGGTGAAGGCGTAGAGTGAAGGCGTAGCATTGGTTTTTTTAGAGGCAAGCTAGAGTTATGTAGGAGAAACTAAGGCTGCATGCATGCACCAGTGTTAACTATCTTCCATTTTTAGCTGTTGTTATAAAATTAGAATATCATGCCTTTTCCTGTTTTATATTAGGTTCTAATTTTTCCATTAGTGAACCGTTGTTCCATATTTATATTAGGTGCCTTGTTTAGGAGAGATTCCAGAAATAGGACAGGGCACTAATCCTTAGACCAGGGCGCTCTATCCTACAAGGCTCTCTCATGCAGCCTGGGCACTAATCACTAGACAAATTTAGATTAGGGCATGCTTTTCAAATCTGGTTGCACAAAGTGATGGGCTATTTTTTTAATTTTTCCTATCCTTCTTCATCTATAAAAGAAAGACAGGGTTGAAGTGATTATTTATTGTGTGAGCGTGTTTAGAATATGTGATATTACAATGAGTATCTATATTAGTAGTGAGTACCCTATTTTTGTTATTCTTGTAAGACTTGGGCCCAAACACTATCCTATCAAGGGTAAATACTAAATAGTCATGGAAGGCAGAGTTTGTAATTGGGGACATCGTTGAATGGTGTTTAAGTACTCCACAGTAGAGCATTTATTGTTGTTTTTGTGGGGATATCAATGTTGGATTTGATATGATCTAATGATCAATCCAATGGTTGATAAACCCCGTAACAACAATAAATGCATTGCTGCAGGGTGCATATTTCTCCCCATGTTGGTCTCAGAAATTATTCTGCACTTTTGGCCAATATGGGATTGGTCATGGGATGAAGGGATAAGATCTAGACATGTATAGATGAATAAATCATACACATGTCAAGCAATTTTTTTCGGATATGACATGGGCATACCATTCAGGATTTTATTATCCCAGTCATGCTTATTTTCTTGAAGATGCATGCTTGGACTTGAATAAAATTGTTCTCTATACTATTTCAAGGCCTGACCACTAAAGGCTAATTGCCAAAAGAAAAATACATAGTTCAGTGCATTCTTGTGCGGCTGAATGAATTTTCTAAAAAATTGAGTATCTACTTAAAATATTAATCTCTTGTGGATATTTTTATAGAAGTCTAGTAGCATTTTAAGCACCTCTATTTCTAGTTAATATCTCGTGGAAGCTCTACTTGCCTCTTTCCCATATAATTGTTTCCTCTTCCACTATGTAATTTTAAAATTTCTTAATGATTAAGGATATGGTATCTTTGGTCACTTTCTTATCATCTTTTAAGTTTTGCACAATATTTTGACATTTTTTTTTGCTAAAAGATTGCTTTTAAGGATAAGATTTTGAGGTTTACAAGAATATTGAAAATTTATGTTCTACCAAGTTTTCAGGACATGGGAGTGGGAAATACACATGGGGAATGTGTGGAGACCATCTCTAAATATGAGGAAAATTCATGGGGATGGGGGGCATCAGGGATTCTAACATGGGAGTCGTGTCCAAAATTATTAAAAAATTATAAATCCCAACATATTAACACAACAATGCCTCATCCCATCACCATTTAAATACTAAAGACTAAATTCATCATTGTGCAATGTAAACACGATCCCCGATATGATTTATCATATTTCAGTATTTGAATTTCACGTATTGAGATCCTTTTCATTAATAACACCCATCTCCCCCCTCCTCTTGGCTCTAGCCTTTACTTCTACCTCAAATCTCGAAGTTGATCCTCCAAGGACATTAGTAAAAACCCTACAATTTTTATCAAACCTCTTAATACAAGATTTAAAATAAGGTAGAAAAATAAAAAAGATTCCCATGCTTAATAAATGATTTTTTATACATCTCAACACAGTTTGTGTGTCAGTGTAAAAGATCTACTAATAAGTTAGTCACTGGATTAGTAAAAATTGCAATCTGAACCCATGAAGATTGTTTGAGCACCAGAAAATGGTCAAAAGGTTACAGAAGTGAAAGCTACTGTAGGCTATATCTGTTTGTTGAATAACAAGGCATATAGATCTGAATGTTATATCTTTTATGACTGCTAATATTTCCAATATATTTATAATGTCACTTCTTTTCAGGTTGCAGACAAGATCATAATTTGTCCCATATCATGAAGGATACACTGGCACAAACTACACAGTGTAAAAGGTCCACTAAGAAGTTAGTCACTAGCTTAGAAAAACTTGCAATCTGAACCCATGAAGAATGTGTGAGCACAAGAAAATGGTCAAAAGGTTATGGAAGTGAAAGCTACTGTAGGCTATATCTGTATGTTGAATAACAAGGAATATAGATCTGAATGCTATATCTTTTACGACTGCTAATATTTCCAATATATTTATAATTTCACTACTTTGCAGGCTGCAGACAAGATCAGAATCTGTCCCATATCATGAAGGATATGCTAGCACAAGATGATCATCAAAAAATACCTACTAGCAAAGCAGCCAATGAAAGAAAGAATTGTAAATCCCTGGTACAAAAATCTGATGAGCAGAAAAGACAGTTGGAAATTTCAAGCTTCTCAAGAAGTAGCAAAAAGTAACTTAAAAGACGAATTTAAATCACAATTTTTTTTAAGTTCCTTAGACATGCTTGTAGATGCTCTAGAAATTATCCAAGAAGACATAACTCAAATAAATAGAACAAACTTTATTTTGATCCAAATCAAAGGAAAAATATGTTAGATAAAAAATCCATAGCTAGTTACCAAGAAGCATCAGAAATATAAGGGAAACCATGCAGAAACCATTATTTTAATCACTACCACAACTTGTGGCAAGTGACTGTAATGAAACTGGCTAGAAGTGTCTGTCCGTGGCAGTGGCTGTTTCAGAAAAATAGGCGTTGTGTTGGTCATTTGGGAAGTCCCAGCAATTGTGTGATCATGCAATTCCAAAAAAGTGTATGACTTCTTGTGCATAAGTTACTTGGTTTTTCTCATTCAAAAAGGACAGTAAAGGTTCAACGGACTTCTCTGAGCATGCAAGAATCATTTATGATTCAAATGGAAATAGCCATGCCTATAATTCAGAGAAAAAATATATATTTGGTATGTCTGAAACTTGCCAAACATAGGAAAGTGATTACAAAGAAGCGAAGGCAGAAATCAAGCGGGAATGCAGAGGCCAAATAGATAGAAAACAGAAAGGATGGTAGATAGTAGCAAAGATGAACAAGCATAAATGAATCCCATGCAAAATTTAAAAGACTCCTAGAAAGAAAGGACAGAGAAGATGAAAAAAACAGAAAAAAGAAGCCCGGGCGGAATTAAAAAGACTCCAAGAGGAAGAGGACCATGGTCATAATGTGGGTACCTTAAATGCATGGAGTTAGATTGAGCACTAAGCCTCCCCAACTGAAAATCAAAATAAAAGATGGATCTTCCCACTGTATCTCTAGAAGCAGAGAATACCATATTTTTTACCCTATTTTTTATTTTCTTATATGCTGGTGACACTTGGGGTCCAAACACAATCCTATCAAGGGAGAATGCTAAAAACCCATTAGTCGTTGGACCATGTGTACTTCTAGTCTCTAGGAGGCAGAGTATGCAAATAGAGCGGTGTCCATAGACAAGCCCTGGAAGACATCTCTGAACTGCTCTAAGAAATTATTGCATTGTTCTGTACTTTTGGGAAGTTGCTAGGGTTGGTCATGTGGTGAAGGGAGAGGATCTAAACAAGTATGGAATATAGATGAATAAATCACACGTGAAGTAGTATTTGTGGGGTAAGACATGAGCATTCAATTCAGGAAATTATTTAGTTTCTCAATTCTGCATGTTTCTTTGAAAATTCATGTGAGTACTTAAAATGCATGGAGATAAGTTTGAGCCCTGAGTTTTCCCAGTTCAAAAAATCAAAATCAAAATGAATCTACCCGCTGCATATGTATTAGTAGTGAGTACCATGTTTTTGTTATTCTTTTGAGACTTGGTCCCAAACACTATCCTATCAAGGGTAAATACTAAATAGTCATGGAATGCAGAGTGTGTAAGGAATTACATAGTTTAGCCCTTGAATATGAGCAGGATCTTGAGACATCCAAGATCAGTTCATCACTGAAAAAGAATTACAACTTCCTGATGGGAAAATTATCATTATTGATGAAGTAGCGTTTTAGATGCCCTAAGGTCTTGTTTCAGCCTTCTCTAATTGGAATGGAAGCCGTTAGCATTCATGAGACAACATACAATTCAGTCACAACACCAGAATCAAGTTGAAGTGAAATGGGATTCCACTAGAATAGATCCATCTTAATCCCGGATCTGTTAAGCAGCAAGAGGGACTAAAAACTATAGGTGCAAACTTGAATTTTTTTGGGGATTGGAGAGATCAAACTAAACCTAAATAGTAAACCGAAGAGCATGGAATATTGACACTATTCTTGATCCTCTCATCACCCCCTTTTTGTAATCCTTTTATAAATCTATTTTGCTAAGGCCACTCTTCAATTTCACCTTAATCCTAATTGCATATGCTTTATCAATCCTAAGTTAGGGTAGCCCCCCTTGTGCTGGATGAGGGCCAGCCTTAAGTGAGTGAGGGACCTATTGTGGTGGCATTGGGTATCCCCTCACAGTTCCACCAAACTCTTGCTTGTGCTTTATGACTTTATCACAAGTAAAGGTTTGGATGATAACAAAAACCATACCTGAAAGAAGCTCTTTGTGGTTATGATGAGGAGTTGGTAGATGCACAAGGTACACATCATTAAAAAAAAGCATGTAATCCTATGTACAAACTACTATACATTACCATCTAGACTTTGATTTTACAAATATTGGAAGGCATAATGCCATTCTAAACAAGTGTGGACTTTCTCATTTCTATTTGTAGGATTTATCCCTTCTATTCCCCACCTCTATCCCGTCTTCCCCAATTCTTTGACTTCATCATATTTATATGCTATTTCATGGTGGCTCGTCAATGTATCAGTGTACCATAGTTATAACAACCATTCGAGTTAGTCGAGTACTTACAAGTTCTATTCACCTCAACCAAAAATATAGCATAATCAAAATTGGTTATCAAAAAAATTGGTTATACTGATCAAATTTACCAAGATATGGTGGATTCCAACTCAAAAAACATGACTTACATCCCTAAATATTAGAGAAAAAAATCTCATTCCATGAAAAATTCTTGTTGAGATTTCTACCAAGATTTATGTTTAATGTTTTCCAAGTCCAAGTAAAACTCTTATTCTTCATTTTATCAAGTTGTTTTCGAATCTAAGCTATGTAACTTTGTGTCATACTACCAATGCCAACCTTTGATATGGTAAAAGGATGTTATAGTAATACATTAGCCACACATATATCAATATTGGAATAGAAATCAAAGGATGTCTCATGCATATATGTGAAAATTTGTCCATCTACCTTGCCTTTAGCATATTATGTTCTATAGATTAAATCAAATGGACATATTCTAGAATAATATTGAACTATTCGCTCATGTGAGAAGCTCAAAAATTTTCCTTGTCATTCATTTATGTCATTTCAAAGAGAAAGATGCAGAAATGATCCCTGTAGAGCATGGTATTGGTTTGTGAGTAGACCATTGGTTCGTTGGTGAAAGACATAGCATAGAAATGTTGCCAGAATCTCCAATCAACATAAATTACAAGTGACAGTGTGGCGGTGTTGAAGTTACTCTCTATAGAATTGAGAACCCATAATGGTTCCTTGCAAGTGTGATAATGTTGAGAACACTAAGGATTCATAACTACATGGGATACAAACTCTAGCTCAGAACTCTTTACTAACACTTCCCACCTTCCATCCAACCATAGGTTAGCCCTTTTTGGTTACTTTTTTATGTTTCTGGCTAAGCGTTTCTCTTGGGTAGGCTACTTTAGACCATTTTCTATGGAAATGGGATGTGAATTAATCCTCCCTTCATTTCTATCCTCCTAAAAATTATCTCCGGTGGGATTCTTGCCTAATACTTCACAAGGTAAATCAGGAGACTAGAGCTTGGGAACGCATACTATATTTTTTGTGCAAGTAAATAATACATGAAATTTTAACTATTAGAGGTAGGAAAAGAGGGTACCTTGCTTGTTTCTGACCGTGAAAATAACGATGTTTGTTTCATCACCAATTAAACATTCAGTGATCCATATTTGACGGTCTTGTCTTCGAGGACTCCCTTTCTGAAGAACAATCTTGGAAATTGTTACCTTCACTCTCAAATTATGGCTAGAATTTTTGGGTCAAAGTTGATAAATCTTGGTAAACATGGGCTTACTCAAATTCAATTTGGGATTAGACTTTGGAGACAATATTGTCTCTCTCTTGCTCTTGAACAAAAAACCCTAAAAAAAATCCTGAAAACCCTCTTAGCGGGGTTACGCTTCAAATAGAGAGGAGTGGGGAAAATATACATCTGTAGAGATTGAATGAAGTGGGTGATTCCAGTAAGCTATAAAGGATTGATCTCATACCTATAAAATTGAACTTACAATTACTTTAGGTTCCAGGTTCCGTGGATTTGGATTCGGATTTGGATTGGGGTTGCTTCTTGCATAACTTTTTTAATGCAAATGACGATTTGAATGAGCCATGGCCAAGTTATGAAGAATCTCTGCCATTTTTTGTTTGAGGCTCTAGGGTTGTCGTCTAAGTCTAATCCCTTCGTTGCCTCCCTATTCGAGCCTCTTCCATTGTTCAAAATAAACCTTCCTCTTCACCTCGTCCATTGTTCAAAAGAAAATAATTTACTTTCTCTTTCTTTTTAAGTTTTGCTAAAATGTGGAAAAAATGTTTTCCCTCTCTTTTTGCTAAAACATTTTCCTTTTCTTTTTGTCTCACAATTTTCCACCAAAATGCTTATTAGTTAGAAAATTATTCTTGGTATAAACTTATTTTTACCATTTTTATTTTTTATTTAAAAAAAAATTAACAAAAAATTGTCAATATATCTAAAGTTTTAATTACAACAAAATAATAAAATTCTCTTTAAGGTACAAAATGTTCTTTAAAACTAAATTTTAATGTGAAAAGTTAAAATAAAATTGGCATAACACAAAGATGACAAATGAAAGGCATTTTTTGTTGCTTACATATCACATCACATTAATTAGGATCAAAGGGAATATTGCAATTAGTTTTCCATTGTCCATTGGGTTGTGGTTTAGTGGTTTAGATGGGGCATTGTCGTGTTATAGAGCTAAGTTCAAACCGGCCTAGTGGCCTTGAAGTAGTGTTAAAATTTACTAAATTGTATAAATTGATTGTCAAAATTGTAATTTTTTATTGCCGGTGAGACACAACTAAAAATGAATGACATAAATGACTAATTAATTTTTTTAGACAATGCTAGCTAGTAATATTTGTATTCTTGTGAATAAATTAGTCATTGAAATTAGTCATTTTTATTTTAGTCAGTTGTTATCTAGGCGTATATTTTATCCCGTGACTAAATTAGTCGTTTATATTAGTCATTTTTAGTTGGCTCACTTAAAATTGCTCAATTTTGGTCATTTATCCCTTGAAAAAACTCTAGTCACTAAATTTTTTAGTCGCCTAGTCACTTATCTCTCATTTTGTACTAGTGTTGGAAAGTTAGAGCGCCAATTACTCGACATCGAAAACGCCTCTCCGACTTCCGTAGTTCTGCAATCCACAATGTGGGACTCAGAAAGTAGGAGCTCCAATTACACAGCATCAAAAACACCTCTCCTACATCCATAGTTCCACAATCTTCAATGTGGGACTTGAAAAGTCGGAGCGCCAATTACCCGACGTCGAAAACACCTCTCCAACTTTCGAAGTTCTGCAATCCACAATGCAAGACTTAGAAATTCGAAGCGCCAATCGCACGACATCAAAAATGCCTCTCTGACTTCCGCAGTTCCACAATCAACAATGTGATGTAATAATCAAAAAGTCAGAGCGCCAATCGCATGGTGTCGAAGAAATGCGCCCCCAACTTCCACACTCAACAATTCAGCTTGGGGGAGTTGGAAGTCGAGACACCAAAATCCCAATTCCGAGAAACTTACCTCCTTCGACTTATGCACTCCGCAATTCGGCTTGTGGGAGTCGGAAGTCGAACCTCCCAAATCACAACTACGAATAAATTTTCTCCTCCGACTTACACACTCCACAATCTAGCTTGCGGGAGTTGGAAGTCAAAATTCTAAAGCACCACGCTGAGAGTTCACGCCTCTAGTTTCCGTGATCTGCAATCTGCACTGCGGGTTCGAAAGGTTGAAAGTCATCCGAATGACCTTGTTATGGCCAACTTCCCAAGTCAATATCTTCTTCATCCTAAGTCCATTTCGGGCAAGTACGGTACCATTGGAAAAATATCAGTGAGCCCTATGCAACTGCAAGATCCTCTACCACATTCGATGACTCTGATCCTATCCTTCTTCCAACCTAAAAGGTGGCCCCAAGCTTCCTCAATGCCTCTTATCTACTCTGCAAGGATCTTATACTACTCTGCCATGGCCCCTTTCCTTCATCTGATCCACGAGGGAAGCATGAACACCACAGGGGGGTGTCTATTTCCTTCCCCAAGGCCCTAACTGAACCTTCTGAGTATCCTGCAATGTTCCAACCCAACCATAGGTCTCTACCCATCCTATAGTATTTCAACACTCAGAGACCACCCCTAACCTAGGGCTATATATCCACTAAGGAGGAACTTCCCAGGTTTGCTCACAGCTTGGTTTCACACCAACAATCATGTTAAGCCAACACACAATTGGGTTTATCAAGCATGTTAAGAGACAAGGAAGAGGAGACTAAGCGGGTGAGATCAACCACATAGCTACAGACTCAAACAAACAGTCTTCACAGGTTTGATCAAGTGGTTCCAAACTCTACTCTCTCTTCCAAACTGTATCATCCACGCTTGGATCTCCTCAGGGTTACGACCGAAAGGCTCTGTCCGCATCAGCGATTTCAGGCTAACATATCTGGGTTTCTCTATGGGTTCTTGGGAATCTAACACTCTCAAAATCGCACTAAGGTTAAATGGTTTTTCCCTTGCCATGCATATTTCTGAGCAATATTGTCTCTGCAAATCATGGCTCTCTCCCCAAATCGTGAATTTAGTTCCCTCCCCTGCTCCCCCTACGTCCTTCTCCTAACTGTCGCTCCTATGAATCCCATGGCATGAGGATGAGCGAAAACGTCCCTCCATGAGGTGGAGTGACTTATGGGACAAGTCAGACAGATCCCATACCCTGCCTTATGAAATCTAGGGTTGCCCATAATCAATTTAGAATTGGTGTAAACTGCAATATTGTTGGCACCGTACTTTTTAGCCTCTTTTAATCCTTCAATAATGGAAAAATAGTATGCCTCGTTATTTTTGGTTTTACCATAAACATATCTCTTTCTTGGGAGAATCGGATTCAATGCATTGTTGTAAAGAACATATCCAATCATTGCTTGACCAGGATTCAGACAGTAAGACACTTCTATGCATAACGTCCACTTATGCACCATTTTATAGATCTTTTGACTATTTATGCTTCCAAAGACCTGGAAAAATAGAAAACAACAAATTTTGATCAGAAAAACTAAAATTAAAAAATAAACTATTAGCATTGATAAACTTAATGCAATCAAATTGCATGTCTAATATTAATAAAGATTAATGTTGGAACTATAAGCTGATAAACTTGATGTAAAAAACTCACTCTTATTGCCATTGTACTAGTTATAGTTCAACTATATTAAGAACTCCAAAACAACAACATGCTGGAACTAATGCTTCAAAAACAATGGGGGAGATGGCAGTGGGAGGTATCAAAATAAAGAAATACCTATCTTCTGAATGGGGCCACAAAGCACCTGCTTCTATCAATGCAATTTTTTTTTTCTAAGGGTTGTATTTTTTGGTTTAAAAAAAATACTTTTTAGTTCGAGAATGGAAAAATTCAGGCTTGGTGTTATGAGCCTAACTACAAATTTGATATGATAACTCGTAGGAACTATTTGAAAATCCGATAACTAATATGTAATGTGAGAATAATAGGGCATTTAAATGAACAATTTTTGCAGTAGTTACTATAGTAAGTGTTGGCAGGTGGTTCGGTGATTCAGCATCGCAACATCACGGATGCTACGTAAGGGCAAAGGTACCGCGAAAGGAGGAAAGTAGCGAGCAAGGCGACAAGTATTTTTGTAGTTTTGGGTCATTTGGACCGCGCCATGTATATTTTGGGTCAATTAGACCACACTATGGGGGTTTTTGGGTCATTTGACTGCATTATGTGGGATTTTGGGTTAGTTTTTGTAGAAGTTTGTTAAGAAGTAGTTAGGCGGTTGCCTAAGTGGACCACAAATGTAAAGGCGTAATCCTATAAATAGATGTAGGATTGTAAGTGTTGAGATATCATCCTGGTGGAGAACATGAATGTAAAATCTTGATCTTGATCCGAAGCGGAAGACTGAATATCTTGTTGTATATGGGTTTTTGCGAAGATAATATGATGTGACAGAGCTTTTGAGCAGAATCCCTGTGTCTTTCCTGTTTATCTGTGGTAATGCTTTTTGCGATATGAATACATGAATGATGCAATGTTTCCTTGTTGCGATTAATGCTTTACTATTATATCTGTTGCAATAATAGATATGTTCCTGTTGAAGGATGTCGTCATTATGATTAATGCATGAGTTGAATGTTTAGAGCTATTTCTGAAATGTTGTAATAAGTTAGTCAATTGATGCACAACATCCTCCTTCATTCAGCGGAAACATGGTTACGTCAACTCTCCCTTGAAAATCTCGGTTGAGACCTCATCTGCTTTGCAGGTGTTGCTGGACAGGGTAAAACTTGTCTGGGCCGATGCTCAGGGCAATCGCGGTGGTTTGTGTTTCGACAGTGTCGGGAACACCTGTCGACTGGGTTTGTGTCAACAAATGGTTCCATTGCCAGGACCGTAGTGCAAAGTGAAAGGAGGATATGTTGTGGCATCCAACAAGACCGGAGATCCAGAATTTGTTCGACCTAAAGCTGCGAGAGTTCACTGAAAAAGAAAACAAGAACCCTTGGTTGTCTATAGATTGGTGGTTGACAAAATACATTCACAACGATTCGCACAAATATTTTTTCTGTGAGTTTCCAATCATCTTGTATGAGTGGTTGGAAAAATTGAACTTCCAGAAGAGGAACTTCCAAGGTGGTGAGCCGACAGCCTGGACCCCATAACTAATCGAGGAGCTGCAAGAAGTCGACAACAAAGTGTTGTGGGCTATTGAGGTTTGGGTCGATAGCATACTGGAAGGGTATATCACTGAATTTGCGGTTGATACAAACAAGTCTTACAGTGAAGCTGAAAGGGAGTTCTTCATTGGTCCAAGGGGCAGGTTTCTGTTGTCTCTAGAGTTGCCCATTAAAATGCTCATTTGCGAGAAGGGCATACTGAAGATGCACCTAGACCAGTAAGAACCCTAGTGGGTGGAGGCCGTGGATACCGCGACAGCAGGGGGGTAGTAGATGTAATGATATGGGGTAGATGGGTGCAGGTAATGACGAGACTGTGAAGGAAGCCGAGGAATAGAGTGGTCTTACAAGGGGAGGAGAAAGGTTTTGACAGGAAAAGAGGCAGAGGACAGGAGAAGGTCCCACTGCGATCAAAACACAAGGCCGCAAAGGAAGACCACACAGGACAAAGCAACCTCACAGTCCTGATAAGGACAACTAGTCTACGCCCAAGATAGAGGCAAGACCAAACCCCAGCAACATTGTATGCACACCTCCACTCACTATCTATCAACCAGTAAGAAATGCAACTTTGACACCACCTTATTCATCAGGTCCATAGAACTTGATTACTAATAGCTCAACGACTTTAGGAAGGAAGCCTAGGATGGCGAGCGAAGATGCAAAGTTATCGCTGTTCCACGGACATGGAACAGATAATCCTGAGCAGTACTGGTTCTTATGCGAGGTAGTATGGACTATGAAGCAAATTACTGATGATACTGCCAAGAAAGGACAATTGGTGACAACTCTTCAGGGTCGCGCATTAGACTGGTTCATGAAGTTTGTGCAGGTTCCTATAGGCACTCCGGGAATGATGTTGGATGAAGTTCGAGCTAGATTGATTGCCGAGTTCAAAAAACCCAAGTCTGAAGCACAGTATATTATAGAACTAAAAGAGATTAAGCAGTATCCCAATTAAACTATGTGGGATTTTGACCAGCGATTCAAAACACTGATGGCGAGGGTCAGTTTCGATATGAGCATTTTCGAGCAAAAAGAATGGTTCATTGCGGCATTAGTCCCACACATTCGACTACCGTTGATGAAACAAAACATTACAACACCGAGTGAAGCCCTGGAAATTGTGATGCGGTTGGAAGCTTGGTGAGAATGCAGCTGGTATGTCGCAGATACAGACCCAGTTGGCTAACTTAACCATACAGCTGCAAGACGTGAAGAAGGGTAAAGAACAACATGAGGAAGTGTGGTGTACACGGTGTCACAGAGAGGGGCATACTAAGGATAATTTCCCCAACTTACACAATTATCTAGTTTCAGGAGCACCAAATCCATTGAACGGCGACGGTATGCCATGGTGTCACATCTACCAAGTATATGGGAAGCTCCACGAGGAGTGTAAATACATGCAAAAGATGGTCACAAAACCAATGAATTTGTATTGTACATTCTGCAAGTCTGTGGGACATGAAGACAAGGACTGTCGGGTGTATGGGTTACTTCATGAATGAACGTACAATGCATTCTATGTGAAGGACGACCAGCGTGCCATACAACAACAGCAACTGCAGCCACAGGTAGCTCACCCACTACCTCAACCGCGGGTACAGTTTGTATCACATCAGCAACCACAGCAGTTTATGCCACAATATGCTCCGCTGCAAATGGATCCACAACAGCCACAGTACGTTCAATAACCACAGTACATGCAGCAAGGGCAAGGCATCCCACTACAACCGAATCCTATGCAGCAACAGTTCAATCAGCTACAGTACCGTCAGCAGGGAGGATTCCATGGAGAATTCCAGGGAGGACGTGGTGGAGGATTTGGTCGGGGAGGAGGATGAGGAGGTCGAGGAACTATTTAGTGTTATCATTGTAGGGCGTGGGGACACTACCGGCGATATTGCCAACAATTGCAGACACAGTGTACATTTTTCTTTGTTATGGATCACACTGTGGAAAACTTTCTATAATTGATTGCATGATGGAAAGCAGGGAATGTTCCGCAACTGCAGAACCAGAATCAAGTACAGCAACCAGTGCAGAATCAAGTGCAGCAACCGGCACAGAATCAAAACTAGTATTCGAATCAGAATGCGAACCAGAATGTGAACCAACCTGAAAATCCACCACTGAATCAAACTCGAGGTGCAACTATTGCGACAAATTCTGCGGAACCAAGGATGCAAGATGTTGTTGTTGTAGTTATCACTCAGGGAGGTACGAAAACAGGAGAGGATAGCCCACATCTACTCATCCGGTTAGCAGGATAGAAGAAGGTGTCGTTTGACATTGATTCCGAGCATGATGCATTCTTTTAGGCATGTCGTGTGATGGAAAAAGATTGTGGTAAGGCCATTGTTTGTGACATGCCTCCTGTTTTTTAGGCCACTTTAGAATCAGGCCCATCGGAGCAGTTAGGTACATTACATAATTTTTTGGAAAGTTGTTTATCGCTGGAAAGGGATCCATATGCTCTTGCCGAGCTCGAAGGGTTGTTGCTGCGACCAACCAGGGGATGGCAAGAGTTCGTAGTAAATTCCTTACAGAGGTGGAAGACAGATAAGGAGATGCATATGAACATTCATATTGGAGACTATGAAGTTGATTCAGTTATTCTGAATATTGGTTCAGATGTCAACATCTTAACCAAGCAGATCTGGAGGAAAATGGGGAGTCCCATGCTGAGTTGGTCTCCCTTACAGCTTCAACTGACCAATCAAGCCAAGGTGACACCGATTGGGAGAGTTCCATGCCTGGTTGTGGACATTGAGGGAATGAAGACATATGTTGATTTCGATGTTATCAAAGTAGTTGAAGGGGGAAGTTCCTATCCCGTGTTGTTGGGGATTGGATGGGCTAATGATAGTGCCGCATTCATCAACTTTAAGACGCGGATGATGACTTTTGAAAACCATGACCTCAGAGTCATCACTCTGTTGGATCTGGCTGAAGGACACAGGTATATTGAACCAGTAAAAGATGAATATCCCAGTGGATGGGACCATGCATACAATATTTCAGAAGATTATATTCATCCGACTGCCGACAGTGAGCTTGGGTAGCGTAGCTTTAGCTCTACATCTTTCGACTCTGATGATGCGTTAGAGAATTGACAGAACCACCTGCATGAGGTGTCACTCCGCAAATGTGGGTTAGTCACACAGTCATTATGCTGTGTTGGGACTAAGACTGTTGCATTGCCAGTATACGAAGGGTTGCCCAGTTAGTTTGATTTTATTGTGGCATTCGAGGAAAAGGTCTTAGAACCACAGCGATTGCTGGCATTGGAGGAAGCACTAAAGGTTGCTCCAGCATGCTGGTGGGAGACACATAAGAAATCAATTGCTGGATGGTCACAGTGCCGGAGATTGCTGACAGTTCGCTATGGCGACACCAAAGTTTCCCACATAGGAAAATATGATGGACGGAATGACCCTGGTAGTCATTTTATGGAATGTCAGATGTTGTGAGGATCGCAACCCGAGGATGAGTGGGTCCATGCCTTTGTCCATACACTGGACGAGATGCCGTGATCATGGTATACTGCAGCCGAATTGCGAGGGTAAATTACCACTTCGTTGGAGTTGACCGTTTGTTTTACTCATACATTCAGCTTCGTGGACGCCAACCCGGATGTCCATAATGCTTTACAGCTCATCCACGGTGTAGTTCTGAAGGTTGTTCCAATGGCATATCCTATGCATCCGCATATGCATTGCAAGATGCAGTCCATGATGGAATGTTATAATACCACTGGTGGTCCAGAAGATGGTGATGATCCGTGGAATGTCAATATTCTAGAATCCGAAGGAAGTCACGATGTTGTAGCACCTGATGCACCAACTGATCCGATCAATCAACCGTTGAAGCTCCGGAAGGTCAACATTGGGACAGAGGATAGTCCAAAGTTCATGAATGTTGGGGACTATTTGGATGATGAGATGATGGGGAAGGTCACAGACTTGTTGCATGAATTCCAAGATTTGTTCCCTACTAAGTTTTCTGAGATGAAGGGAATCTTAGGAAATATGGGGGAGATAAAGATCCCTTTGAAACTGGATGCCAAACCAATAAGGCAGTGACCCTATCGATTGAATCTATGCCATAAGGAGAGGGTCAAAGTTGAACTTGATCGCATGTTGGATGTTAGAATTATTGAATCGGTTGAGGAGTCAGATTGGATTAGTCCTATGGTGGTGCCTGCTTGCATGATCCCTTTTTGACCCCATTTACTGATGAGTTACTCGAAGGCATGGGTGGCCAAGAGATGTATTCTTCCATGGATGGATTCTCTAGCTATCATCATATCAAAATTGCAAAAGAAGACCGCCACAAGACAACCTTTGTGATAGAATGGGTTTGTTTTCGGTACACAATGATGTTGTTTGGGATGAAGAATGCATCAGCGATATTCTATCGAGTAGTTGTTGCTTCCTTTAGGGATTTCATCCAGAAGTTTTTGCAGGTGTACATGGATGATTGGACAGTCTACGGCTTGATCAACGATCATCTAGAAAATCTGTGATTGATGTTGGAGTGCTGTCGACAGCATCAGATATCGCTGAACTTGAAAAAGTGCATCTCCTGTGCACCATTTGTGATATTACTGGGTTACATTGTGTGCAAGCAGGGATTGTTAGTCGACCCAACAAAGATTGCGCTCATTCTAAGTTTAACACCACCGACGAATGTCAAGTAGTTGAGAGAAACATTGGGACACACTGGGTATTATTGCAACTTCATCTGGGGGTATGTAGTGATCACGGCCCCTATGGAGAAGTTGTTGAAGAAAGATGTGGTATTTCAGTGGAGTCTTGAATGTCAAGTTAGTTTTGAAATGCTGAAGGCTAAGATGGCTTCAATGCCCATACTGGTATTTCCGGACTGGAGCAAGGAATTCCATGTCCACGTCGATGCCTCATCGATAGCGCTGGGAGTAGTGCTTGTGCAACAAGGGGAAGGAGATCTGGACCACCCCATTTATTTTGCGATTCGGAAGTTGTCATCTGTAGAGAGGAACTTGGGAAAATCCTCACAGCAGATCTAAGAGATGATGTGTACCTCACAAGAGTAATTATGATTAAGTAGGAAATTAGAAGAAGAGTGAACAATACAGTATAATGAGCAATAGAATAATATGGTACAGTAGAACTCAGATAGAAGCAATAATACTTCACACACACTAGTTAATTAATCACAATATGGACAAATAAATAGTACAATGGTAGAGAGGATTCGAATGCCCAAGGTGGAAATTCGAATTAGCCTCTTAAAGTGATCATAAGATCAATAGAGTGTCATCAGAGCACAACTAGGTGTCCTCATGATCATCGAAGCACAACTGGAAGTCTTCATCATCATCAGTGGAGTCATCAATGCTCATGTAACTGTCAACCATCAGTCAAACTAACTCTGGTAGTTGTAACTAGGTGTAACTGAGTGTAACTGACTGTAACTAATTGTAACTGACTGTAACTGAGTGTAACTGAGTGACAACTGGACTGGTAGGTGAAGAAGGGCGAGTTGCTCCCTAAAATCAAGGAAGAAGGGCGCATTAAGCAACTGGAGGGCTAAAACTGAATAGTGAGAAGCTCCTGGGGGCTTGCTAACTGAGGGCTAGGTGTTGGACTGATGACTGGGATGCATGCAAAATGCATGCAAACCCTAAAGGTGCATGCATGACTGAAAATGTAAATGATCAAAATACTGGTGGGACTAGGATGGAGTATAGGAATATGCTAACACCCCCCCTTAATCCATCCTGGGCCCTAGTAACTAAGACCAAAGGTCACCTAATACAATGAATAATAACAATCAATAAACCAAGGAAGTGGGAAAATTTCATGGGAAACATACCCCCCTCCTCAAAAAATAGACTATAAGGCACACATAAAAAATAAATGCTCCAAACTCAAGCATGTGTGATGCTTGGTCATATGTCTGGAGGTATCTTCTTCTTGGGAAGAAGTGGATGATGCTCAAAAGGCATGTGATTGTACTTGCTCTTCAGATCGAATGTGATGAGAACAAATCCAACAGTATGAGAATGATCCTTGAACCT
This sequence comes from Larix kaempferi, assembly GCA_027924585.1. Lineage (NCBI taxonomy): Eukaryota > Viridiplantae > Streptophyta > Pinopsida > Pinales > Pinaceae > Larix > Larix kaempferi. The sequence goes on along the minus strand of BSBM01002204.1, from coordinate 8,753,112 downwards.
GTGATTCGAATCGGCTGAGGTAGGATCAAATCTGTGAAAGTGCATATAGTCTTTTGTCTTCTCCTTCGAACCACCATGGGTGAGATTATGCCAAAAATAACTATTACAGGTTTGATTGAAATCAAAATCAGATTTAAGACTTAAAAAGCAGTTTCTTGAGATCTCCTTTGAACTAGCAGGGGTGAGATCAAAACTATCATATGCATGAGAAATTATCCCAAGCAGTAATTGCTTAGAATCCAAATTAGATCCAAGACTTGAATCATGGTTTCTTGAGATCTTTTTTGAACCATGAGAGGTGAGATCAAAACCAGTAATTGCAAGAGAATTTATCCCAAGAGAATGGCAATGGCCATAATCTTCAATAACCTTCTGAAAACATGAATTTATTATCATATAGTAGTATAAAAGAGGAGATAGATGGAGAGGAGCGAATGCATTACCTTCAGTAGCTATTTTGACCTCTGAAATAATCATGTGATCATGATGCAAACCAATAGACTCTGGTGCAAGAGAGGATTTACAACCTTCTGCAATATCTAGAGTGTGAACTGGCACAGAAAGAGAAGAAAGTTTGAGCATGAGTGGAGAATCTGCAAGTTCTTTGTCAACAACTTCAATATGAGATGGAACTGGTTGATGATCTGAGAGACCATCAAGAGGAGCAAATGCATCACTTTGCTTGCTTTCGAATGGGTTAGGACCAAGTCCTTCATTCTTTCTGCCAAATTTTTCATCCAGGTGAGCCCATATCTCTTTTGGACTCCATAACTCCTTTGGAGTTTCAACACCGTTACGATATTTGAATTGGAATCTTTGGCATGCAAACAAAGAAAACATTATTGCTTGAAACTGCATGTCACTTTTATTTAACTAGTTAATCTTCTCTTCAGGGGATTCGAACTCTCTTTCAAAATAATAATTAAAAAGATCATGGATCTTCAAGTCTGCTATCATTCTTGGTTTCCATTCATCCTAGTTGAGTGGATCAAGAGGAGTAATGGGTAAAAACGTGAAGGTGGGTAACACTTCGGTGAGAAACAAGTGCAAAAAAGTCTTAGCGGAGGTTATTCGGCTGATTAATATTTGTTATTCGGCCGAATAACAAATGTTACTCGGTCGAAAATTTGTCATTCTTCGGCCGAATAATGCATAAGTTATTCGGTCGAATACCTAGTAACAGTTCTCCATTTAGGTTAACGGGGACCCTTGAAGTGTGTGCAAAGCACTGCCGGCCGGGAAAATTTTTTGGGTGTTAGTTTATTCGGCCGAATAATTGTTCGGCCAAACAATTATTCGGCTGAACAATTAGTCGGCTGAATGATTGTTCGGTTGACTATTTGTTCGGCCGAACACATTTCCTGCATAAAAGCCCGGCCTCATCTGCAATTTGGCATTATTCGCTGGCAAGTTTTGGACCCCGCATGTGGGTCCACTGTCGATCAGTGCTGCGACTGACGACGTTCGCCACCCTGCATGGTTGCCTTGTCAACCCTTGCCCGCTTTGTCGCTGCTGCTCACCCGGTCTCTCGCCACCCCTCGCGCGATCTCCTACCACTCCTAGCCTGCTCTCTCGTCACTACTCGCCATAGCACTTGGATGCTCTGTTCGTCGACGAGGCTGCTATCTGCAAGCTCAAAATTGGCGTCTGCCATAGGTCGGTCGCTCCCTGACGGATCCGTGTGGAGTTAACAGCTGCGGGGTGAGGTTATATGTTTCATTGTTTCGTTTATATGTTCATTTTTTGTTTTCCAATTTGATTTTTGATGTATGCATACGTATTCGTATTTTAATGTGTTCTCGAAATGTGGTAGTGTGTGCAGGTTAGTTCGTTTGTTGAGTTGGTGGTTGTCATCGGTGATTCGTTGGTGTTTTGGTTTTCGACGCAGAGTTGATAGTTTGTCATTTTCAGGTATGTTTTGACGATGAGTTGTGTCATTTTGATTTCTTTTTTTTTTTATAGTTTTTTGTTGCTAACACAATTTGTTGTTGTATGTAGGAATTTTTTTTCATTCGGCGAGTTGGTGTTCGTATCCGGTGTGGCGTTGTGGTTCGACAATCTGTTGACTGCGAGTTTGGTTTACAGGTATGTCTCCTTTCCCAATCTTTTGAATTGTCAAAAAATATAGTTGTCATTTGAAGAAAATAAAAAAAAATATTTGCATTCAGGTTTAAAATTAGACTGTTTATTTTTTTTACATTTAATTTTATGTTCATTTTGTTGAACAGAGTTTAAGAACTCTGTTCATGAACAGAGTGCTTAAACTCTGTTCATGAAGAGAGGTTAAAAACTTTGTTCATGAAAATATAAGAAATATATGTTTTTGGATGTTACATCTATAGGTTTAATTTACGAATACCAATATTCAAATGGCACCTGTTCCTATTGGACAGTCTTGTTCTGGTCAATTTTCTGCCTTCCCTCAACTTGTTTTTGTATAATAAACGTTGAAGTTTGCACCTATCTAATTTTTTATACTAAATTTATATAATAAGATATAAAGAGGATGAAAATTTTTACCCTTAAACAGAGTTCTTGAACTCTGTTCATCAACAGAGTCTTTAAACTCTGTACATGAACAGAGTTTAAGAACTCTATTCATCAATAGAGTTGAAAGACTCTGTTCATGAGCAGAGTTGAAAGACTTTGTTCATGAACAGAGTTGAAAGACTCTGTTCATGAACAAAGTTTAAAGATTCTGTTCATATAAAGAGTCATAGTGTTGTAAGTCCTTCATTATTTTTTTTCTTATAAATAATAAGTAATGTTTGCTTATTGAGATATATAATGGAATCATATGTGATGGATGAAAAATTTGTAAGGTTACTATACTACTAAAATTAACTGCATTATATCTTATATCTGATTATGAAATGATTATTAATTTTATCTTTATGTTGCAATAGTAGTGATGGTAGGAATTTTAGTTAATTAATTATGCTAGAGTTAGGAGAGGGACTTACAAAAAAAAGATCACTTATACTACTTTAGACACCCCTACATTTGGTATGTAGTTCTTTATAAGATATGTATTTAAGTCTGTAGAATTAACATGTACAACTTCAATATGTTATGAGTTGACATTTGTGTAAATTTTTTTTTCTTATAAATAAAGTACGATTCTTATAATAAGTGGATATATATATATATATATATATTCCGAGAGATGTTTGTTTATTGAGATATATAATGGAATCATATTTGATGGATGAAAAATTTGTAAAGTTACTATACTACTACAATTAACTACATTATAACTTATATCTGATTATCAAATGATTATTAAATATATCTTTATGTTGCAATAGTAGTGATGGTAGGAATTTTAGTTAATTAATTATGCTAGAGTTAGGAGAGAGAAATACAAAAAAAAATCACTTATACTACTTTAGACACCCTTACATTTGGTATGTAGTTCTTTATGAAATATGTCTTTAAGTCTGTAGAATTAACATGTACAACTTGAATATGTTATGAGTTGACATTTGTGTAAATTTAGAAATTATATCAAATGGAAAGAGTGGAGTCTTCGAAGCGAAAGCGTAGGAGGTCATCACATTCATCGGGAATTGGTGTCCCAATTGGTAGTCAAAGGTTGTCGAATTCACCTCGGGGTTCGAGTTTATTGTATGGGTCACAGTCATCTGATCACCAACAATTTGATAGGGGTACAAATGATTCCCCTTTATCGTCTATGGGAGAGCATTGATCTCAACCTTCTGTTGGTATGAACATTAATGTTTCAATACATGTATAATTTGTATTTTTGTTTGTTCTGAATTTTTGGACAAGGTTAACACTTGACTAAGGCTATATTTGAAGCGGAGCGAGGTTCAGAAGATGTGCATAATTCGACAGAGTGGGAGGAAGATCAAGATAGGATTTCAAATGATGGAATAGGTGCGGGTGCAGAGCAGGGTCGCAAAGATCCTCCTAGAGCTAGGACGACATATGTTCCACTAGCTGAGGGTTGTACACCCATATCAACTTATCTGTCTGGTTTACCTGATGAGATTCCATGGGAAGGTGTTGTGCAACAAACTATCCTTGAGAGTTGTAGATCTCACTATGACAGGTTGAACAATGATCTTTGTTCTTTGGATCTCCCTGCAGAGAGCAAACAAAGTCTAGAGATTTTTTTTGGGTCATTGCAAAAATTCATTGATGCATATGAGGAACTCAGACCAACTACGAACGGTTTTGTTCATTTGATGCAGAGGCGAAGGGACCAAGTTATGGGTCCAGGCAAGTGGGAGGTTGTGAAGGAGAGAGTGACCAAAGAACAGGCCAATTCAATGTTTAATTTCAAAGAAGGCCTTAAGCGAAAAATGTTGAAAGTGCAATATTTCAAGCATCCTCAAATTGCACATCTAATATATGATCGGTTCCTTGCAGATTATGGTTGATTTCCATGGAACGATGAGGTTCCTAATTATTTTGTTTGATTTTTCTATGTGGAGTTTTTTTTAGGTATGAATCCAAACTATACTGATATTCCTTCTGACTTCTATGGAGTTGGGAAGGGTTGAATATATAATCAAAAAGGTGCTTTTAGAGACCCTACGACTCTTCGACCTCCACCTGAGATACCTCGTCCACCCAGGGTTGTGGCTTTAAGATCGGAGATGGAGCCCACATCCCAACTTGGGACAACTGCAAGGGATTCTGTAGGTGATGGTTTAGCATCAGCTCTTGTTGGAATCGAAGTGGGATTGGGTCGAGAGAGGGCTCGTGCTACTATTCGTCAAAAGTTTGTTTACAAGATGAATGATGAGGTAGATGGATTGAGCATCAACGATCTCAAGCCTTATGCCAAGTCTTATCGTGATATAGCTTCAGATGTGTTATCCAATGACACATTGAGTATAGAGAGGTTTGTTGATTATGCTATGACAATCTATTTGATCTTTTATTATTCATTTTAAATTAAATTTTTTGTTACATAGTAATAAGTATATTAAGCAAATATATTTTGTTTGCAGTTTTCTAGAATGCTGAATACACATAATTTTCGAGTCTCCACTAGTCAAAATGAAAAGCGTCTTGGAGAGGTATATTTATTATAATATTTATGCTTGAACTTGATATTTTATCTTTTTTTTTTTAATTTTAATAAATATCAATGTATCTTATTGTTAATTTGACTTATCCATGCAGGTTTCTTTAGAATCGAACTTTTTAGATGATTTACCATCTCTTGTGAGCTAATGATTTTAATTTTCTTGTTTTGGTTTTAAGTTAATTGCTTAATTTTTTTTTGTTTCTACTATGTTTTATTCATTAACAAAATTTAAATTTTAAGGGAGATACCATATGGAAATTAGGGGTGAAGACATAGGTTCTTTGATGAATGCGGATATTGGCACCGAGGTAATTTTGTTTAACTTGAATTGATCTCTGATATAAGTTTAATATTTTATATTTTTTGGATTTTTTTTAAAATTGTTTCAATACTTTAGGATTCATAAATTACTTTTGTACATGTTGCAGCTTGGCTCTCTTAGATCCTTTGGAGCCAAAGGGAAGACTCTGGTGGAAGAAAGTGGTGGACATGCATTCAGAGAATTTGATGTATGACTTTTTTAATAATTGAATTGTTCTTTCATATATAAGTTTAATATTTTAATATTTTGAATTTATTTTAAAATTGTTTAAATAATTTATGATACTCATAATTTGTTTTTATACATGTTGTAGGCCAAGTTGAGTCCAAGGGAAGGTCCTAGTAGAAGATAGTGGAAAGATATTGGTCCAGATGGATAGTGGTTCAAACTTTTTTGTTTTTGTTGATATATATATATTGTAGTTGTTTTGGACATCAAGGGTATTTATTTTTTGATTATACATATATGTACATTGAACTCACATGTTCATGAACTTTTTTTTTGGATTATATATGAGTACATGTTAATTATTTGTCATTTGGTAAAATGTTTAGAATATGTTTTGCATGAATGTTTAAAATGTTAAGAATGAATGTTTGAAACTTTTGATAGGTGCAATCTAAAGTTATGAAATGTTGAATGTTGAGAATGAATGTTATGGAAGAATGAATGTTGGGAAAGAATGAATGGGAGGTGTCAGGAATGTTTGAAATGTTAATCTAAAGTTAGGAAATGTTGAATGTTGAGAATAAATATTATGGTAAGAATGAATGTTGGGAAAAAATGAATGGGAGGTGTCTTTTGGTAAAAGTTTCAATCTTTTGGTCGTTTGATCGATATGATGTCTAGCATATGTAAATTTCAAATTTTAACTAATGTTTTTCATATGTACATTGTTCGATATGATGTTGCATATGTAAATTTCAAATTTTAACTAATGTTTTTCATATGTTCATTTTTCAGGTACTTTGTAGTTCGTGAATTTCTAAATGTTGCTGAAATCATGGCAAATGGGGATAAATGATTTTTTGTTTTTTAATCACAAGTGAGGATTCCCGGATTGTGAAGTTTATGCTAAGTTAGAGCAATGAATTTTAGACAACAATTCGATGATTTTTTATCGATTTGTTGTAAATAATAATTTCTCTAATTTAGCATAAGCTTTACAATCCAGGAATTCTTGTTTGTGATTAAAAATCAAATGATCGTTATCTCCATTTGCCATGATTTCAGTTATGTGAACTTACATGTGAGAGATATATTATCTTTGTGCAACAATCATTTATTTAAAAACTATATAGATTAACAACTTGTTTTAAAAAACTCATCCAGATCATATTTATGGTGAAGTACATTCTAAAGAAACATGTTTAGTGGATTAAAAGAATACAAAATTTAGTAGGTTTTTTGGTGATTTCTCATTGGCATCAATCAATCAAAAGTAAAAATTTGGGGCAGAGTGTGGAGATAGCCACATCCATTATCTCATCCCTTAAGTGGTCTAATAGACATATGGGGACTCGAATAAAGTACTTTTGAATTACCAAATAATTTTTGAATTCATTTTTAAGCATGTTAAAATACAACCATTTAAACTCTTATGCTAGTTGTTATTCAAGATAATATTCATAAAAATTCAATGAAATAATATATTGTTTACAACAGTTGTGACACATGGACAAAAAATATATTGTACACAACAATTGACATGGACAAAAACATAGATCAATTCATTTTTGATATATAGTTAAAAACATCGCAATGGAATGCCATCCTCAATTATCCATTCATGGTCACATATGGATAGTTTCCATTTTTTGGTTTTTAACTTTTTCTTTTATGGAACTTGTACCAACCTTATTCGAGATGCACATACTAAATGACTATACTGACAACATATAACATCGAGCTCATAATCTTGAAAGTAGACATAATTTTTAGTCATATGCGTCTGCTAAAAAAAATAGCCTTTTAAAATGATTGATCCTCTCTCGTATGTAAATCCGTTGTCATTGTAGTCCTCCAATAACTTCATTTTTCCTTCAGTGCATCGCATCAAATAATATTTCACATTTTCATTGTTGTCCAAAGGTGCAATTACAGCGAAAACATCTCCTACGCAAATTACAATTGGTGTTAGCGTTTTTAAATCAATTAAATTGACTATACTTATGGCAATGGACAAGAATGAACAATTAACTTAAAAGTCAAGTAAGTTCATTACCTTCTCTAACAAGATCTGAAATTCTATCGCCATCAAATGATATTGCTATTTCTTCTGATTCTAATTCTTCTACACTTGCCAGTGGCATTTTTTCCTTTTGGATTAATCTCTGTGTGTTTCCAAGCTTTTACGTAGTTGTTTGTTATGTTTTCACAAACTTCTGTAGATTCAACATTTTCCGTGCAAATATGACAAAAGCATGATTGCTTTCTACTGTCAAATGCAAACACGTTTTGGAATGATTTTGTTTGAATAGAGTGAAGATCTCTAATCCCATGTATAGTGCTAGCATCATATGGTATTGATCTATTTATATCTTGGACCCCAACAAGCCAAAAAAAACTACACAATAAATGATGAGTTATTTTCAAAGAACGACTTTTAATGTTAGTGTACATGTACTTAAATGTTAGTGTACATTTTTTTAAATTTCAAGAAATAGTATAAATTAAAAAAATAGTGTACATACCTACGCACATCTTTTGATTGTTGATTATAATCATGGCTTAGATTTAATTGACACTATTGGACAACCTCTGCAGCTGAATGAAACCGTGCAGAAGAATAGTTCATTTGCCATCTTCGAAGTGCTCTTTTTACGCATGCTCCTGCACCATCATGTTCACCTTTTCCATGTCTAGTTTCAAAGAAATTCCAGCGATGTTTAATGTTCAACGCTTTATGAATTCGACATAACCAAAAAAATGATCGTGAAGATTTAAATTGACCTGCACATCAATTAGACCATATCCAATGTTCATTGAATTTAACTTCGCGTTTTTTCAGTGAATCATCGAAAATATTTTCTATACAATGTTGAACAAAATGTGTATCGTGTGTATGATCATCGCTGATATAGAAGTGATATTCTTTAATCACATCTAGATTGTCACATGTGCTTTCAATGCCATCAACATCCTGTTGAGAATGTCTATATACAACATGGACAAATATCAAAACTTGGTCAGAGTGATAGTATTCACTTTGTATCTCTTTTTGTGCAGCAAATGTATAGTTTTCAGCAAAATCAACCAGGGACAAAATTATTCCGGGTGGAAAAATTTCATGAGACTGTTTGAATTGAAGATCTTGCCATCGTGCTCTATGTGAATGCTGGGTGTATTTATAAATTTTGCTTTCAAATTTTATGAGAAAATCTGTCACGCATATCTTATCTTCTAGAAAATCAATTCTTTTGGAATGTGAATCACTAGAACTTGTACTATAATTGATGTATTCATATCTCCTCCAATCAACATTTACATTTGACAATGATTGATCATTATCGATAGGATATTTATTGTGGAATAGCACCAGATTTTCACAATGATGACAACATTTTCCATTGACACATTTCTTTGAATAAAATACTTCATCGTGATTTCTCTCACATAAAATTTGAGATATGAATTCACGTATTGTGGATGGAGGTGGTGAATTTGTCCAAAACATTTTACCAAATTCAAGAAACATGTAATAATATAACTGAAATTGCACATGATAACGGCAACAACATGTATCACGTATAGTAATAGGTCTAACATACCATAGTTTTTGTTGCACAAATGTAGTGATTGATATATTAATTCCATGATGATCTTCCTTGAATTTATTGAACAATTGTACTTGTGTTATGTCCATTATATGTTTTGGTTGGCGTTCATATACATTTCGTGATATTCTTTTGCATATCACATCTCTTGAATTTGGTGAAACTCGAGCATGTTCCAACCAATATTCTCATACAATATCTTTAACACCTGCTCCCAATCTATCTTTGTAAGGTTGTCTACAAATAATTGCCCAGCAAGCAAGTTCATTATTTTCATCTATTTGTATTCTGAATTTGCTATGTTTGTATAATGTTTTTCTTGATGTTCCAACTGGTTTTGCCAATTCTGTTGTCAAATGCTTTTGTTTAGTACTAGCTGAAAGAATTGCTGTATGAATTGCTTTACGTGCAGCACTGGTATCTTTCTTCCTGGATTTTCCAAATTTTTTTATTGCATCACCTATATTTTCCATCACATTTTGTTTCAATTTTGACTCTTTTGTCGCCTTGTGAATACTCAATAATGATGTAGCACCTTCTAACTTCTTGGACACTAAGAAACATCTCAAAATTTGTGCTTGTCCTGCTATTGAGTAATCCTTGAGAACTTCATCATAAAATTTTGTAGCACGATATCGTGCAACATGTATTGGTAGTTTTTCTACATATTTGTTGCAATCAATGTCTTCTAACATTTCATCATCAATGGTGAAAGTACCTATACATCAAGTTAAATTTAATTTAACATATATCCAAAAGTAAAATTCATTATAAAAAAATGAATTTGAAAAATATATGATATATACATGACAGGTCCAATTTTTGGATCTTGAATTTGATCTTCAATATTGACTTCATCGACATTAGCATGTAAATCACTATTTACATCTTCTACAATGGTCTTTTCAACTTCAATTTGTTCTTCTTGTACTTTATTTTCAATTTCCATTTTCTCAACATTATCATGTAAATCTGTATTTATATCTTTAATAATTCTCTCTTCCGTTTTGGCAACCCTTTGTTTTTTGGTAATATATCTGAGTTTTTGCTTTTTCTCTATTACCATCATTATCACGTTTACGATCACCTTTTTTTTAACGTTTTCTCTTATTTCCCATGATTGTTTAATCTATAGATGATAAATTAAAGAATCATTACTTTATAGTAAAAATAAATAAATTAAGATTTAAAAACATTTACAGAATTTATAAAAACATGAACTGAAATTTACTTCACCTTATAAAAATCTTGTAAGAGTCTTTTGAAGAAGATCTTTTTGGAATTAAATTTCCTTTGAAAAAACTCTTTGAACAAAAATCTTCTTTGAAAAAAACCTTCTTGGAAAGAAATAAGAAACTCCTTGACAATAAATCACCTACCCATTGGAAAATAATAAGAACACCTTGTAAATAAATCTTCTTTGTAAAAACCATTGGAAAAAAAAACCTCTTGAAAAAATATCTAGTAAAAAAGCCACTAGGAAAAAATACTTTGAAAAAAAACTTATTTGTAAACATATCTTGGAAAAAACCCTTGTAAAGAAATAACTTATTTGCAAAAATACTTTGAGTAAACAACTCTTTGAAAAAACTCATTTCAAAGAAATAAGAAGTGCAAAACTAACTTGGAAAAAAATCCTTTGCAAAATACCTTAGCAAAACAACTATTTGAAAAAACCCCTTTCAAATAAATAAGAAGTGCAAAACTACTTTGGGAAAAAACCCTTTGCAAAATACCTTAGCAAAACAATTATTTGAAAAAACCTCTTTCAAAGAAATAAGAAGTGCAAAATTATCTTGAAAAAAAACCATTTGTAAATTACTTTACCAAAACAACTCTTTGAAAAAATCCCCTTCAAAGAAATAAGAAGGAAAAATACATTTTTTTTGCAAAAATACTTTGGAATAAACACTCTTTAAATACAACCCTTGAAAAGAACCTCCTTGGAAAGAAACATTCTTTGCATAAACCACTTTGCAAACATGTCTGAGAAAAGAAATATTTTTAAAAAACTCCTTGCAAATATGCCTTAGAAAAAAAACTCCTTTACAAAAATGCCTTACAAAAAAACTCCTTCAATGTGTCTCTTGGAAAGAAAAAAAAAGAAACATACCTTGTAAAAATCTCCTTTTGCAAAAAATGTCTTCTTTGAAAATCCTTTCAAAATTAGTTTGACAAGAAATATGCGAAGTTAAAACATGTGAAAATAATGAATCAATTTAGGTTAGGTTGTTTTTTTTTTTTTTTTGTCGATTCGTTTTTTTTTCGTTTCATTATTCGGCCGAATAACCTTTGTTGTAATTGACGGTGCCATTATGGAAAAAGGTTATTCGGCCGAACAATTATTCGGTCGAATAATCTCTGAAACATGGAAGCTTCACAATTCTGCAGAATTTTTAGGTTTCTCCATTTTCGGAAGGGAAAAACCACCTCTTACACAACAAAACGAATGTCGGACTTGATACCATTAGGTTCATCATTGAATCTACTTTACATGGGTATAGATTTTGTTGTATATAGATAATAACTGATATTTTTTATGTCTTATTTTCGTAACATGTGTCAAGTTTGGATTCATCTCATTAAAAAAATGGTGAAAAGAAAAATCCATAACTTAAAAAATACACCACCAAAAAAATTGAAAAAAATGTGGGAATCTTAATGGGCGTGTCTACTTCAAAAGGGTGTTCGTAGATTTTTTTATTTTTAGAGCCGATTGAGAGAAAAGAGACGCAACAAAAAAGATGTTGAAAATCAACTGAGTTTCTCCATTGATCGACTTTAAAAAAATATAATAATTAGTATATAGATCCATTGGTTACAAACTTATAGTCAGACACTAGTACATTGTGTGTAAATTGTCGTAGCATTTTCTGTTTTTGCAAAAAAACAAGTCTAACAACGATTTTAGTGGCTCAACAAATCATAACTATTTTGTAGTCTTTTCATTTATAAGAACACACTTACAAACATTTGCGAAATCGACATATCAAATCTCAATAAAAAAAATTGTAAAAATTATAAATAGAAAGCTAACATAATTCTCGAAAAGTTTTCTTTTTACTACAAAGTGAAATTTTAAACAAAAATATCACTTTTGTTCGCCCGAAGTCGAAAAACATGAAAAAACCAAAATTATTTTCTCATGAGACCCCCCAAAATAGACACCCATCTTCATTTTTTCACCCTATAATTAATTCCTGATGAATACATAGAAGCTATAAACGACCTGCAAAAACAACAAAGAATAACTGCAACTGCTATTGCTACAAAAATGCAGAAACTGTTGCAACTGCTACACTCAAAATCTTGGTAATAGCCTGTAAAAAACTCTCAACAATAGAGATAAACAATACTCTCAACATGCTCTGATACCATGTGAAAATCCTCACAGCAGATCTAAGAGATGATGTGTACCTCACAAGTGTAATTATGATTAAGCAGGAAAATAGAAGAGTGAACAATATAGTATAATGAGCAACAAAATAATATGGTACAGTAGAACTCAGATAGAAGCAATAATACTTCACACACACTAGTTAATTAATCACAATATGGACAAATTAATAGTACAATGGTAGAGAGGATTCAAATGCCCAAAGTGGAAATTCGAATTAGCCTCTCAGAGTGATCATAAGATCAATAGAGTGTCATCGGAGTATAACTAGGTGTCCTCATGATCATCGGAGCACAACTGGAAGTCTTCATCATCATTAGTGGAGTCATCAATGCTCAAGTAACTGTCAACCATCAGTCAAACTAACTCTGGTAGGTGTAACTGAGAGTAACTCAATGTAACTGAGTGTAACTGACTGTAACTAAGTGTAACTGACTGTAACTGACTGTAACTGAGTGTAACTGAGTGACAACTGGACTGGTAGGTGAAGAAGGGTGAGTTGCTCCCTAAAATCAAGGAAGAAGGATGCATTAAGCAACTGGAGGGATAAAACTGAATAGTGAGAAGCTACTGGGGGCTGGCTAACTGAGGGCTAGGTGCTGGACTGATGACTCGGATGCATGCAAAATGTATGCAAACCCTAAAGGTGCATGCATGACTGAAAATGTAAATGATCAAAATACTGGTGGGACTAGGATGGAGTATAGGAATATCCTAACAGAACTATACAACTACATAAAGGGAAGGTCTGGCGATGGTCTATGCACTGCAGAAGTTTCGGCAATACTTACTGGGAGGACACTTTAAGATGTTCACAGACCACTCTGCATTAAAATATCTGGTCAACAAGCCTGTGTTGGGGGGGAAGATATGTCGCTAGCTACTTCTTTTTCAGGAGTTCAATTTTTATGTAATTGTGAAGCCAGGACACTTGAATGCAGGACTAGATCATCTGTCACGGATTGAGACAGGAGAGGAACCCACCAACATTGAAGACGGGTTGCTGATGAGTACTATGAAGAAATCATTCACTTTCTGGCGACCGGTACCGCACTGGAGGGGTTTACCACCGGTCAGAAGAAGCAGTTGGTGGTCAAGGCCGCAGACTTCTAGCTGATTGCAGGTGAGTTATACAAACTGGGATCGGATGAGATATTGAGGCGCTGTGTCTTGCCTCATGAGAAAGGGAAGATCTTGTAAGAAGCACATGTAAAAGTACCTGGTGGGCACTATGGCAGTCGTGCAACTGCCAGAAAGGTGCTTCGCACAAAACTTTGGTGGCCAACACTTCACAATGATGCAACAGATTATGCGTGGACCTGTGATGTCTGTCAAAGAACTAAGAAAAACTCTAGGAGGGATGAGATGCCATTGAAGCCTCAAGTTACACTACAACCATTTGATAAATGGGCAGTGGATTTCGTGGGCCCTATCCACCAATCTGGGAAGTGCACTAGTGCATGATACATAATCACAGCAACAGATTATTTGACAAGATGGGTGGAGGCTGCACTAGTCATAGATTGCACCGCTGCAACAGTAGCATGCTTCTTATTTGACAACATCGTCACTCGGTTTGGCTACCCGAAGGTGTTGATGAGCAATCAGGGTAGTCATTTCGTCAATTGCACCATTAGCGCATTGACAGTGGAGCTGGAAATACAGCATAAGAAGAGCATGCCATATCATCCGCAAGCAAATGGGACAATAGAAGCTTTCAACAAGGTCTTGGAGCACGCGCTGACCAAAGTTTGTAATGTTAACCATAATGACTGGGACCTGAAAATTCCAGCTGTTTTGTGGGCGTATCACACCTCTTGTAAAAGGTTGATGGGACAGACACCATTTAAGTTGGTATATGGGCAAGAAGCGATTATGCCTATGGAGTACATTGTTCCGAGTCTGCGCATCATGGTAGCAACAGGTATGGATGATGGAACAGCATTAGGAGAACATCTGGCACAGCTAGTGCATCTTGCGGAAGACCAGTTTATCATGGGCTTCCACCAGAGTGTGGAGAAGGATCGGCAAAAGGATTGGCATGATTGCCATATCAAGAACAAACAGTTTCAGCAGGGTGACTTGGTGTTGTTGTACGACAGCAAGTTTATGAAACACCCAGGAAAATTAGAGATACATTGGTTTGGTCCATATCGCATTAGTCGCATAACTTCCAGAGGAGTAATACAGTTGGAGCAATTAGATGGAGCGATGCTCCCAAAGTTGATCAATGGTAGCAGTTTGAATCCCTACAGGACGGGCTCAGAGCAGCGTGATGCTTGAGTTGCATCGGCAAAAAAAAAATGCAGGATGATCGATGGAAAGATGGCACACCAGCAGGGACAAAATGTGCAATCATAAGTGCTTGTGTCGCATTTTGGGAGCAGGATCGTGACCGGGTCAAATCAACAATCATTTTGAATCATGAGCAAAGGATACTTTTTTGGTTTGGCGGGTATGATCATTCGCTGGCTCGAATTGGCCAGGAGTAACACACATTTGGCACATGGAGCACACCGTGGCAGTATGGCCATGGGTACCAGGGGTGATGGTTTGCACGATGTGGCATGCATGATAGCTGAAGGGAGTATGGTCACCATTCCCCCTGTCAGCAGTCTGGTCTACACACGTAAGAACCAACGGGATGGCATGATGGGCACCTTACGTGAATAGGTTTACGAATGATTTTTGAGGTAGACGTCCGAACAGGGGAGATGCATAAATACAGGTACTAGAGGCTAGCCAAACAATGTGGTATTCGCCAGAGAAGAGGAATTCATGCTGCGCAAGGGGCATGCATCTAGTTGAGTTAGGAATTCCAAGGAGGCTATGGAAATTATCGAGTTCATTTCACAGGGTGGCACACCAGGTGCATTGAGGGTCCAAACGACAAGTGTGCTTGGATGTCATAGAGATGAAGTCTCATCCAATATGTCTAGGAATATGGTGGTAGTTCGAAGATTTGTGGTCCCTGCGACCAAAAAAAATGATTGGGGTGGCATCCCCCTGGTCCTGGTAGTACGTGATCATTGGTGTGAAACAGATGTGCCAGAGCAGCTGGCTTATTTTGCACCTCGGCGCTGTTCATAAATTTCTCCTCAGTCGGCACCAGGTTCCTAAAGACTAGAGAATGTGTTTGAGAGGTACATGACAGCAAGCTGAAGGATGACCATTTTCGAGTGAGAATTACATGGCAACAAGCTGGCGATCATCACAATAGAGGGAGCAGTACATCACAGCAAGATCCAGACAATAAGAACAGTTGCAGAGATACAATCCAGTGAAAGATGAGCCCGAGCACACCATGTCCGCCTGACGTGGCTCGAGGGCGAGCCAGAAGATTGTGTTGGGGGCTTGTTGGCAGGCAGTTTGGTGAGTCAGCATCACAGCATCATGGATGTTGCGCAAGGCCAAAGGTACCACGAAAGGAGGAAAGCAGAGAGCAAGGCGATAAGTATTTTTGTATTTGTGGGTCATTTGGACCGCATTATGTATATTTTGGGTCATTTAGACCGCACTATGGGGGTTTTGGGGTCATTTGACCGCATTATGTGGGATTTTGGGTTAGTTTTTGTAGAATTTTGTTAAGAAGTAGATAGGAGGTTTCCTAAGTGGACCATAAAGGTAAAGGCATAAGCCTATAAATAGATGTAGGTTTGTAAGTGTTGAGATATCATCCTGGTGGAAAACATGAATGTAAAATATTGATCTTGATCCAAAGCGAAAGACTGAATATCTTGTTGTATCTGGGTTTTTGCGAAGGTAATATGATGTGACAGATCTTTTGAGAAGAATCCCCGTGTCTTTCCTATTTATCTGTGGTAATTCATTTTGCGATATGAATACATGAATGATGCGATGTTTCCTTACTGCGATTAATGCTTTACTGTTATATTTGTTGCAATAATAGATTTGTTCCAGTTGAATGATGTCATCATTATGATTAATGCTTGATTTGAATGTTTAGAGCTATTTCTAAAATGTTGCATTAAGTTAGTCAATTGATGCACAACATCCTCCTTCATTCGGCGAAAACATGGTTCCATCAACTCTCATGCACAACATCCTCCATTCGGTGGAAACATGGTTTCGTCAACTCTCCCTTGAACATCTCGGGTGAGACCTCATCTGCTCTGCAGGTGTTACTGGACAGGGTAAAACCTGTCTGGGCCGGTACTCAGGGAGATCACTGTGGTT
Organism: Larix kaempferi; assembly: GCA_027924585.1. Taxonomy (NCBI): domain Eukaryota; kingdom Viridiplantae; phylum Streptophyta; class Pinopsida; order Pinales; family Pinaceae; genus Larix; species Larix kaempferi. The sequence goes on along the minus strand of BSBM01002204.1, from coordinate 8,736,357 downwards.
TGGGTGTTGAAAGTGTCGGGAACCCCTATCGATTGGGTTTGTGTCAATAGTAAGCACAACTACAAAAACTACAATGAAATACTAGTAATAGCTGCCAATATACTAGAACTAGCTCATAGGAAAGGGCTACACATATTTTGATGAAAGAGTGTGAGAAGAGAATATTGTTTGAGCTCATTTTATGAACCTCACTACCTCAAAATAAATTCCATTTGATTCAAATTACTTGCACTTTTCTTCTTTCCAAGACTCAACAAAGAAAAATAAATTATGCACTAAAGATTTTAATTGTTTCTTTCATAAGAGATAGATTGGCTCTACCAAGGAGTGTCATAGGATGTTGACTACAATGTTGTGCAATGTGAAACCCCAAAGAATGCAACTGGTGCAAGTGTGACTTATTCATCAATTCATTGCCAATCATATGCCTGCATGCAACACCACAAATATAACCACTACCCCCAACACAAGAACCTCAATAGATGCCTCCATTAGGTTATTAATAACATCCATAAGCCTCTTCACTACAATGGGGAAATGTATATGCAATGCAAACATGTCAGCATGACCACCAATAGTAATATAGTGTTTGAAATGTCAATGGGAACGTACAACATGAAATTGCTAGTTTTTTAAAATATAATGTAAAAGAACGCATTACTTGTGGACCACATGATAGTGATGTTAGCATATTTACAAAGAAGCAAGATGCAAACATGAATTGTATTGGAATGATTTGGATCAATGGAGAAAACATGTGCAAGATCCAAGCAGAAACACCAACAAAGACCACTTCTACAACAACTAAAGATATGCACATTGCAAATGTGTATGTTAAAAATTCAACAAATCCTACCAATTACGAATTTTGGTAAATTCCCAATTACGAACTTTGCTCAATTACTGGAGCCAAAGGTTTTTTCCCAAGGCCACGAATTTTATCAAGTTGTTCACACTAATAGATTTGAGGCCTGTATTTACATGGTAAAACAAATACAGGAAACACTATGACTTTCATAGTCCATTATTGAGCCAGTGAGTTTTGGAGTCTTGGTTGCATTTTCCAAGAAGTACAATTCCCATGTCATGTATTGGCTACTGAGGATTTCCTAAGTGGTGAATTTTTCCTTTGTCTTTTTGTTTGTGTTACTTATTTTTTATTTTACTAATAAAAACAAAAACAATATAGCATGCTTCTTGCACATACTTTGATGTATCCTTATTTGTTCTTTTGCATATTCATTACAATCTAATGTGGTTATTGTTTCTCATTATTGCAATGTATTGCTAACGAGAAAAACAATCATCTACCTCTTTGTGATTGTTAGTTTGTGGTTGTCTACTAGAACCCAACTTCATTGTAGGATATACCTGCTTAAAGAATCGAGACCTTTACTACCGATATTCATAAAATCAAGGTTTCACATTCTATAGTATCTTGTACAATAGGAATTTGATTGAAAAGTAGTCATCTTGAAACTTGCTTTATCGAATCAAAGTTTCACTATCCAATATGTTGTTTGCAACAAGAAATTAATTAGAGTCAGATTCTTCATCAAGGGATATGAGGCTATAAATGGGCCTTTGAATACCTATGGAACAGGCCAATTTCATTCTCCACAAGATAAAGATGGACATGGTACTCATACCTTATCTACAGCAGGTGAGAGTTTTGTGAAAAAAGAAAGTATAACTGGATATAAAAAATGGATTTGCAAAGGAAGAGATCCTCATGCTATATTTGCATCCTACAAAGTTTGTTGGCCTCCCATGCCAAATAGAGGAGAATTCTATGATGCATATATTCTTGTAGCATTTGATGTAGGCTTGTAGATGATGGAATTGACGTGTTCTTTGTTTCTATCGGATATAACCCTCCTCTTTTGTATTATTTTCGAGATGGAACTTCAATTGGAGCATTCCATGCAGTGCACATAGGAAAGCTAGTCGTATGTTCTGCTAGAAATTCTGGTCCAACTATGGGGACAGTTACAAATGTGGCACCATGGATCATAACCATGGGAGCAAGCAACATTGATAGACAATTTCCTTCAGGTGCTATTGTTGGAAACAACATGACATACATAGTGAGTATACCTACTTCTTTAAATATGAAAGAACATTTAAATCATCAAATTGAATCCATGTACAAAAATCTTCCAAATAAAGCCCCAGGGACAAAATTTACCCCTATAATATATAGACACTAAAATAGGCTGACCAGTTTATACCCTTTTCATTTTGTTCACATTGCAAGTTGTTTTCAAACCATTATCATATTTTTAATGGCCAAAATACATGCACTGATATTAGAATAGTTCAAAGTGCTATGAAGGTCATTTTCTACAATGATATTTTCTAGGGAAATTGTGCTTATTGAACTTTTGTCCTATAAATTGAAAAATTGATGTACCGTTTTTCAAGTTTAAGCGATTTTTTGTTGAACCATTAGAAGGAAAGTGAATGGAATTGAAGTCAACAAATATAATCCCTTGCGTTATTCTAGAAAAAACATTTTATCCCTCTATATATTTATGTTTTATTCCAGGGAGAAAGCATATCTGACTTCCAGTTACCAAAGAAAAAAATGTATCCTCTAGTATCATCAGTTGATGTTACGGTTCCAAATCAAAATGAAACTTCTGGGTATGCTACATAATTACCAATTTTCATAATTTTGGTAATAACTAGAAGTTCACTTATCAATATGACATTGTATTTCCAAATAAGGAACTTGGATTAGTATTAGTTCAAGGAATGAAAAGTTACGAGGGTGGCTTGGGGTAGGGAGATGGAGGAGGGATATGGGTGGATGGTGGATTAATGGCGTTTTGGGGGGTTCCGTGTTTTTTCCCTGTGTTTACAAAGAATTTTTTTCATTTATTCCTAGTGTAGGATTGGAGTCAGCCATCCAAATTGGATGGTTTATTACCAACCAAGTAAAAAAAGTGTGAACCTGTTTATATCCTCCATTATTTTTCTATTTTTTGGCTCCTCTTTCGGTGTTCTTTGGTTTGGCTGGTTTTACAGGTGTCAGTTTCCGGGTATTGTGGATTTTGTTGTTTCTAGGGGTGTTATATTTCCACGGCCATTTTCTCACTTACTTGTCCTAGTTTTCTTCGTTTCTTTGTCTCGGTACGGATGGTGACAGCTGGAGGTTATTCTCCTATACCCACAGTTCAGGTCTGGGTAAACCCTAATTCATTTGTGGTCTTTCATTCTCCCCTCAAAGATTATCATCATTCTGGCTAGGGTAAGGTGACTCCATGTTTGGTGTTAGGTGCTTCATCTGTGGATGTCTGCTTTCCACATTCAACACAGTTGTCTACGGGCTTGGAAAGGAAGCATACTTGGAACAACCGAGCACAAAGCAAGGGTAAAAAGAAGAAATACAACAAAGAAAGATCGAAATATTCATGTGTAGTGTACTTTGGGAAAGGACTTGACGATAGACATGGTTCAAAAACTTGCTTCGTGCGCCTTTATTGGAAACTAGAATATTTCAGGCTCAACCGGTCTGAGGTCATGGACTGGATAACTAGATGTTGGAAACCTTTGATAAACTATGTACCTAGGGTCATTATGCTTCTCAATGGCTGGATTTATTTCCATTTTCTTTCTGAGGAATATTTACAAATTATTCTATCCAAATTTTGGGTCCTTGGAACTAGTTCACTGGTCCTTACGCAGTGGCATTCATCATTTGACCCATTGAAGGAAAGGCTTAAACGTCGACATCTATGGGTGTTCTTCCCTGGTTTTCCCCTATTATGTTGGATCTTTTAGGCATTCATGGATGTAGCCAATGCTATCCGATGCTTCATTCTCATTGAGGAGAGTACCCTTCTAGCGAACGAGCGCAAATTCCCTAGGGTTTTGGTTGAGGTTGATATGAATGAAGGTCTACCTGAGGAGGTTGAGGTAAAATGGGAGTAGGAGGTTTTTGTTCAACAACTTGATTATGGGCAAATCCATTTTTGTTGCTTCAACTTCCATAAAACGGGTCACATCCGATAGGACTGTAAGGGTTTCAACATTGACAGTGAAGTCAATTTGGTATAAGACTCGGACTCGGTAGACTCCTCTCAAACTATTTCGCTACCCATTCCCTTTGATGTTGAATATACATACAATTTTCTTTGTAAGTTCAGAGTCTTTCTTCCTTTGATGTTGAAATCTATTTCATTTGAGGAAATCATGATTACTTTTGTTGAGGGGAATGAATCTTCTCCTGGTCTTAAACGACCTTTTTCCTCTTTTGTACCCAAATCCTTGTTTCCCTCTTTGTCTGAGGGTGAACTCTCCTCTTTTAGAAATATTGTGTGCCATGATTCCTCCCCTATAGGTGACTACAAACTTTTCGATGGGTTGGGTATTCATATTTCCTTGTCCCCTATCAATGATGAACCCTCACTTAACCCTCACCAGGACACAGGGAAAATTTTTGGCACCACTTCACTCATTGGGTCGAATGTGGATTCCTTTTCTTTGGCTAAGGAAGGAATTGACCGTGTGGACCCTTATGTGCAGAATACTCCTGAACCGAACAAGATACCAATACCTATTTTTGGTGGTCCTAAGTCATCGGATATTACTTAGACTGAGGTCACTTTCGGTTCTATCATATTTGCAAATGTCACCACTAGTTAAAAAAAAATAAGCAAACAAAAAAAGTGGCAAACAACCATGTGGGTGTGGAAGAAAAATGGGTTAATCCTAAACTCTCTTGCCTCTTCTATTTCATCGGCACTAAATCTTTGTTAGTATCTTGTGTCAATTAGAGCAAGTGAATACCATTCCTTGGTTCCTCAATGATTATTTCCTCGTTGAATATCAGAGGGATCGACAGCCATCCCTAAAAGGTGACCCTTAGAAGGTTACTTGATACTATCAAGGAAGTTGTCATTCTCTTACAAGAAACTATGCATTTGGGTACTGAGGCATATGATTTTTTTTCTGAAAAATTTGCCCTAATTGGAAATGTTGTGGAATTGATTCCACAGGCTAGTCTGGAGGCCTTTTAGTCACCTAGAATCCCAACCTGGCTCATTCTGTGGCCTTTCAAACTTGTGCAGGCATTAAGACAGAAGGTTGTTTTGGGGGGTGGATCAAGAGTTCAGCATTATTAATATGTATGGACCTTATTGTGCCGAGAGGCGCTCTACAAGCCAGTATGAGGGAGATCTTCTAACATTTGTCGATATTATGTTGGCCATAAATAATATTGTCGAGTATGAGGGAGATGTTGTAACATTTGTTCTTAACAAATAAATAATTATTATTATGTTGGCCATAAATAATATTTCCCAGTATGAGGGAGATGTTGTAACGTTTGTTCCTAACAAATAAATAATTAAAAAATAATAAATATTATGTCGGCCATAAATAATATTGCCCAGTATGAGCGAGATTTTGTAACGTTTGTACCTAGAAAATAAATAATTAAAAGTAATTATTATTATGTCAGCCATAAATAATATTGCCCAGTATGAGATGTTGTAATGTTTTTTCCTAACAAATAAATAATTAAAAAATAATAAATATTACGTCGGCCATTAATAATATTCCCTAGTATGAGGGAGATGTTGTAACGTTTGTTCCTAACAAATAAATAATTAAAAAATAATAAATATTATGTCGGCCATAAATAATATTGCCCAGTACGAGGGAGATGTTGTAACGTTTGTTCCTAACAAATAAATAATTTAAAAATAATAAATATTATTTCGGCCATAAATCATATTGCCCACTATGAGGGAGATGTTTTAACATAATTTGTTCCTAACAAATAAATAATTAAAAAATAATAAATATTAGGTCGGCCATAAATAATTAAAAAATAATAAATATTATGTCGGCCATAAATAATATTTCCCACTATGAGAAAGATGTTGTAATGTTTGTTCCTAACAAATAAATAATAAAAAAATAATAAATATTATGTTGGCCATAAATAATATTGCCCACTCTCAGGGATATGTTGTAACATTTGTTCCTAACAAATAAATAAATAAAAAATAATTATTATTATGTCAGCCATAAATAATATTTCTAAGTATGAGGGAGATGTTTTAACGTTTGTTCCTAACAAATAAATAATTAAAAAGTAATAAATATTATGTTGGCCATAAATAATACTGCCCAATATGAGAGAGATGTCATAACGTTTGTTCCTAAAAAATAAATAATTAAAAAATAATAAATATTATGTTGGCCATAAACAATTGTGAGTTGACTTTTAATTATGCCATTACTTTTAAGATAATGATTATTTATAAAATTCTATATATTTAAAATATAATTATATTTTTTATTATGTATAAAATGTATTTAACTCAATTTTATGTTTAAACTTAATATGAGATGCAACTTATCATGATAAGAGTTATTAAAATCATATTATAACAAATAATTTCAAATTAAATTTTAAATAAGAATTTATTTTAATTTTAATATCATTATAAACTATTTTTAATGAATATAAAAAATATTTAAATAAAAAAGTTGGATCTAGTTTTGAAGGTTTCTTCAATTATATTTTAAATAAGGTTTTTAAAATATAATTCAAAAAATACTAAATTTATCGAATAATATAATATGATAATGTTTTAAAAGTTTAATGTTTTAATTATTATAATGTTTTAATAGTTATAATGTTTTAATAATTTAAATACTAAAAATGATTTTAATTAATATTTTTTTCAAATATTTTTTAAATTAGGTATTTTTAAATATAATTGTAAATATAGTCAAATTGGAAAATGTCATATATGAAAATATATTGAATGTCATTATCAGGCCTGGAATTTGACGGCCCATGGAACGTTTTTTTGTTTTCAAGACGTATTTGACAGGAGGATCCAATTTTGGCACGTCATCACTTACAAGTTTGGAAAATTACTTACCGTCAAATTGACATTCAACAATATTACATACCTATCAGAAATTTTAATACCTGGATCTTGGGTACCCTATGATATATATGGTTGGATCATGGATAGGTCCCTCAGACCGGGACCTGGCATCAATATATTAATGGGAACATTGATCATGGACAACAGTAATCCATTTTACTTGATTCACAATAGATACACTGCACAGTGCGGCCGTGCTCACTACCACCTTCACAGGCCGTACCAACTGCCATCTTCACACTCTTGCACAGTTGCACACATCTAATTAAATTCCATACCTAGAAATGTTGATTCAGTAGTTACATGATAGATTTATAAGGCAAGTTAGGCTGAATTTCTGAACATCGAAAAGTGATGGAGTGATGGTGAATTAATGAACATTGTAAATTGTGATGAAGTGATGGTGAATTAATTGATCGTTGAAGCCTGAATGGTTGTTCTTGTTCATTTTTAGATATAGGTGAGGCAGCCAGTAGACTCCCACTCCAAGTCTGACTTCCCTTTACCAATCCTACACGCTATAGCCTCCAAGCTCCGGCTCCGCTTCAGCCCCACTTCCCAAGTTGATCTCTTTCCTCCATTGGACTGCCTATCGCTTACAGGCTCCAACCCTCCAACTACCAGCATAGGTTATACTAATCACGATCCATGAGTAAGTTGAATCCCTGTTACAATGCATTATGTCTGTTAATTGAAAATTTAATAATGTTGTGGATTATATTATCTCTGGCAGCAGTTAGCTCCATTTGGCATTGATGAACTGTGAACATCCTTTCGTTTCGATTAAAAACAAAATCTATTAGTTTAGCCTAGCAAATAGAAAAATCTACAGTGAAACATTTATTGTTTATTAGGATAATCAATAACCACCCTATAGTGTGTTGATTGGGATGGTTTATAAGTCATTATCCCAATCTATACTGCAATTATTATACTGTTGTTGAATGAACATATATTGTTTGTTATTCTACTGCTAAATGAATGTATAATTATACTGTTTGTTGTTGAGAATAATCTATTCCTCAAGCATCGGTACTTTCATTATACTTCCAGAATTTCAAGCATCCGAAACTTCATTATACCCTGAAGTTTGAAGTTCATGAGTAATGAATATAGTTGAGTTTGTCAAGAATTTGAGTTTCACTATTTGTTTTGGGACTTTTAAAATTTTGGGACCGTAAGTGAGAGTTTATATAACAATACAAAAATTTAAACCTGTCAAATTATTTATACTGGCCATTCATTCAGCTAGGTGAGAGAAAGTGTGAGAGAAAGTCACGCTAGTATAATTTATACTGGCCATTTCATAAACTAGCGTAAATTCCATGCCAGTATAATTTAAACTTGATCCATCTCATTCATTTTATTTAGTTAGTTATTTTTCTATAATAGTAGATTTTATGGTTAAAATTTAGAAAAAGATGAAAAATTGTCATCCTAAAATTAGCATATAACAACATAAAAAATTGGCACTCACACATTTGTATAAAACGTAAATAGAAGGGCATGAAAAGCACAAGAACGTCAACAAATATTCATTTGATAGGCAGAGATGATATGAAATTCCAATCCTGGTCATTATCATGTACAGTGAGTTTTATCCTTGCATAGATTTCAGTGTATGGTGTTTTATCCTTGCATAAATTTCATATAGTTGTTAATGCATGGACGCATAGATTTCAGTGTAGATTTCACGGATGCATAAATTTTAGTGTAAATTTCATAAATGCATAAAACACCTATGAAATCTCAAACATAATTTATTAAGCGGTTACATAAATAAATAAATATTAGATAATATTTTACATAATCCATAAGCATGATCACACTAAATATAAAAAAATGTTATTTTTAAGGATTTTCAAAAATTTCTTTTGCTTACAAAGTTATAAACAATTGTGAATTTACTTTTAATTACGCTACTACTTTTAAGATATCGATTATTTATAAAATTCTATTTAAAATAGAATTAGATTTTGTATTATGTATAGAATGTATTTAACTCAATTTTATGTTTAAACTTAATATGAGATGCAACTTATCATGATAAGAGTTATTAAAATCATATTATAACAAATAATTTTAAATAAGAATTTATTTTAATTTTAATATCATTATAAACTATTTTTAATGAATATAAACAATATTAAAAAAAAAAGTTGGATCTAGGTTTTAAGGTTTTTTCAATTATATTTTAAATAAGGTTTTTAAAATATAATTCAAAAAATACTAAATTTATCGAATAATATAATATGATAATGTTTTAAAAGTTTAATGTTTGAATTATTATAATTTTTTAATAGTTATAATGTTTTAATAATTTAAATACTAAAAATGATTTTAATTAATATTTTTTCCAAATATTTTTTAAATTAGGTATTTTTAAATATAATTGCAAATATAGTCAAATTAAAAAATGTCATATTTGAAAATATATTGAATGTCATTATCAGGCCTGGAATTTGATGGCCCACGGAATGTTTTTTTGTTTTCAAGACGTATTTGACAGGAGGATCCAATTTTGGCACGTCATCGCTTACAGGTTTGGAAAATTACTTACCATCAAATCGACATTCAACAATATTACATACCTGTCATAAATTTTAATACCTGGATCTTGGGTAGCCTATGATATATATGGTTGGATCATGGATAGGTCCCTCAGACTGGGACTCGGCATCAATATATGGATGAGAACATTGATCATGGACAACAGTAATCCATTTTACCTGATTCACAATAGATACAATGCACAGTGTGGTCATTCCCACTACCACCTTCACAGGTCGTACCAACTGCCATCTTCACACTCTTGCACAGTTGCACGCATTTAATTAAATTCCATACCTAGAAATGTTGATTCAATAGTTACATGGTAGATTTATAGGGCAAGTTAGGCTAAATTTCTGAACATTGAAAGGTGATGGAGTGATGGTGAATTAATGAACATTGTAAATTGTGATGAAGTGATGGTGAATTAATTCATCATTGAAGCTTGAATGGTTGTTCTTGTTCATTTTTAGATATAGGTGAGGTAGCCAGTAGACTCCCACTCCGAGTCTGACTTCCCTTTACCAATCCTACAGGCTACAGCATCCAAGCTCCAGCTCCGCTTTAGCCCCACTGCCCAAGTTGATCTCTTTCCTCAATTGGATTGCCTATCGCTCACAGGCTCCAAGCCACCAACTACCAACAGAGGTTATAATAATCACGATCCATGAGTAAGTTGAATCCCTGTTACAATGCATTATGTCTGTCAATTGAAAATTTAATAATGATGTGGATTATATTATCTCTGGCAGCAGTTAGCTCCATTTGGCATTGATGAACTATGAAGATCCTTTCGTTTCGATTGAAAACAAAATCTATTAATTTAGCCTAGCGAATAGAAAAATCTACAGTGAAACGTTTATTGTTTATTAGGATAATCAATAACCACCCTGTAGTGTGTTGATTGCGATGGTTTATAAGTCATTATCCCAATCTATACTGCAATTATTAAACTATTGTTGAATGAACATATATTGTTTGTTATTCCACTGCTAAATGAATGTATAATTATACTGTTTGTTGTTGAGAATAATCTATTCCTCAAGCATCGGTACTTTCATTATACTTCCAAAATTTCAAGCATCCGAAACTTCATTATACCCTGAAGTTTGAAGTTCATGAGTGAAGAATATAGTTGAGTTTGTCAAGAATTTGAATTTCACTATTTGTTTTGGGACTTCTAAAATTTTGGGACCATGGGTGAGAGTTTATATAACAATACAAAAATTTAAACCTGTCAAATTATTTATACTGGCCATTCATTTAGCTAGGTGAGAAAAAGTGTGACAGAAGGTCATGCTAGTATAATTTATACTGGCCATTTCATAAACTAGTGTGAATTCCATGCCAGTATAATTTAAAATTGATCGATCTCATTCATTTTATTTACTTAGTTATTTTTCTATAATAGTAGATTGTATGGTTAAAATTTAGAAAAAGATGAAAAATTGTCATCCTAAAATTAGCATATAACAACATAAAAAATTCACACTCACGAATTTGTTTCAAACGTAAATAGAAGGCCATGAAAAGCACAAGAACGTCAACAAATATTCATTTAATAGGCAGATGGGATATGAAATTCCAGGCCTGGTCATTATCATGTATAGTGAGTTTTATCCTTGCATAGATTTCAGTGTATGGTGTTTTATCCTCGCATAAATTTCATGTAGTTGTTAATGCATGGACGCATAGATTTCAGTGTAGATTTCACGGATGCATAAATTTTAGTGTAGATTTCATAAATGCATCAAACACCTATGAAATCTCAAACATAATTTATTAAGCAGTTACATAAATAAATAAATATTAGATAAAAATTTACATAATGCAGAAACATGATCACACTAAATATAAAGAAATGTTATTTTTAAGGATTTTCTAAAATTTCTTTTGCTTACAAAGTTATAAACAATTGTGAATTTCCTTTTAATTACGCTGTTACTTTTAACATAATGATTATTTATAAAATTCTATACATTTAAAATATAATTATATTTTGTATTATGTATAAAATGTACCTAACTCAATTTTATATGTAAAGTTAATATGAGATGCAACTTATAATGATAAGAGTTATTAAAATCATATTATAACAAATAATTTTAAATTAAATTTTAAATAAGAATTTATTTTAATTTTAATATCATTATAAACTATTTTTAATGAATATAAAAAATATTTAAATAAAAAACTTGGATCTAGGATTTAAGGTTTTTACAATCATATTTTAAATAAGGTTTTTAAAATAGAATTGAAAAAATACTAAATTTATCGAATAATATAATATGATAATATTTTAAAAGTTTAATGTTTTAATTATTATAATGTTTTAATAGTGATAATGTTTTAATAATTTAAATAGTAAAAATGATTTTAGCTATCATTGAGATCTTTATTTTGGACCTTTATTGTTATATAGTTGTATTATTTCATTAGTAAAGGTTTTTAATAATCATATGGACCATTAATAATTATTAATTATTAATAATTGATTATTAATGTGACTGGTTGATTTTGAGACCTTTAGAGAAATAAAGACTATATAGTTTTATTGTGAAGGTCATTTAATTATACTTTTTAATGATTTTATTATTAATAATCAATTATTAATTAGCTAGACCTTTATTATTATATAGTTGTATTATTTCATTAGTAAAGGTTTTAATAATCATTATTTCAATAATGATTTTTAATTTATCTTTCAATTGAGTTGAACTTGTATGAATGAATAATTTTTGAATGATTTCTAGAATTTCGTTGTTGAAGAGGAAAAAAGGAGAATTTCTAGAACATCGTGGTTGAAGTTGAAGGTGAAAAGATGAAGATTTAGAAGATGAAAAGACGAGAAGATGAGAAGGCATCCCTAACTATTTATATGCAGATGAGCAACTTCTTACAACATATTCTGTCCTGATGATGAATCCAGCTTGGGATTCGAAATGTCGACTACGAAAATGACCACCGTGGATCATCCGAATACCTTTTCAAAATGATTTTAATTAATATTTTTTCCAAATATTTTTTAAATTAGGTATTTTTAAATATAATTGCAAATATAGTCAAATTGAAAAGTGTCATATTTGAAAATATATTGAATGTCATTATCAGGGCTAGAATTTGACGGCCCATAGAAGATTTTTTGGTTTCCAAGATGTATTTGACAGGTGGATCCAATTTTGGCACATCACCACATACAAGTTTGCAAAATTACTTACCATCAAATTGACGTTCAACAATATTACATACCTGTCATAAATTTTAATACCTGGATCTTGGGTAGCCTATGATATATATGGTTGAATCATGGATGGGGCCCTAAGACCGGGACTCAACATCAATATATGGATGATAACATTGATCATCAACAACAGTAATGCATTTTACCTGATTCACAATAGATACACTACACAGTGCGGCCGTGCCCACTACCAGCTTCACATGCCTTGCCAATTGCCATATTCACACTCTTGCACCGTTGCACGCATCTAATTAAATTCTATACCTAGAAACGTTGATTTGGTAGTTGCATGGTAGATTTATAGGGCAATTTAGGCCAAATTTTTGAACATCGAAAGGTGATGGAGTGATGGTGAATTAATGAACATTCTAAATTATGATGGCTTGATGGTGAATTAATTAATCGTTGAAGCCTGAATGGTTGTTATTGTTCATTTTTAGCTATAGGTGAGGCAGTCGGTAGACTCCCACTCCAAGTCTGACTTCCCTTTATCAATCACGTAGGCTACAGCCTCCAGGGTTCGGCTCTGCTTCATCCCCACTGTCTAGGTTGATCTCTTTCCTCCATTGGACTGCCTATCACTCACAAGCTCCAAGCCTCCAACAACCAGCAAAGGTTATACTAATCACGATCCATGAGTGAGTTGAATCCCTGTTACAATGCATTATGTCTGTCAATTGAAAATTTAATAATGTTGTAGATTATATTATCTTTGATAGCAGTTAGCACCATTTGGCATTGCTGAACTGTGAACATCCTTTCCTTTCAATTAAAAATAAAACCTATTAATTTAGCCTAGCGAATAGAAAAATCTATAGTGAAACGTCTATTGTTTATTAGGATAATCAATAACCACCCTGTAGTGTGTTGCTTGGGATGGTTTATAAGTCATTATCCCAATCTATACTGCAATTATTATACTATTGTTGAATGAACATATATTGTATGTTATTCTGTTGCTAAATGAATGTATAATTATATTGTTTGTTGTTGAGAATAATCTATTCCCCAAGCATCAGTACCTTCATTATACTTCCAAAATTTCAAGCATCTGAAACTTCATTATACCCTCAAGTTTGAAGTTCATGAGTGATGAATATAGTTGAGTTTGTCAAGAATTTGAGTTTCACTATTTCTTTCGGGACTTTTAAAATTTTGGGACCATGGGTGAGAGTTTGTATAACAACACAAAAATTTAAACCTGTCAAATTATTTATACTGGCCATTCATTCAGCTAGGTGAGTTAAAGTGTGGGAGAAAGTCACGCTAGTATAATTTATACTGGCCATTTCATAAACTAGCATTAATTCCAGGGCAGAATAATTTAAACCTGATCCATCTCATTCTTTTTATTTAGTTGGTTATTTTTCTATAATAGTAGATAGTATGGTTAAAATTTAGAAAAGATGAAAAATTTCAATCCTAAAATTAGCATATAACAACATAAAAAATTGGCACTCAAAAATTTGTATAAAATGTAAATTGAAGGGCATGAAAAGCACAAGAACATCAACAAATATTAATTTGACACGCAGATGGGATATGAAATTCCATGCTTCGTCATTATAATGTACGGTGAGTTTTATCCTTGCATAGATTTTAGTGTATGGTGTTTTATCCTTGCATAAATTTCATGTAGTTGTTAATGCATGGACGCATAGATTTCAGTGTAGATTTCATGGATGCATAAATTTTATTGTAGATTTCATAGATGCATAAAACACCTATGAAATCTCAAACATAATTTATTAAGCGGTTACATAAATAAATATTAGATAATAATTTACATAATGCAAAAACATGATCACACTAAATATAAAGAAATATTATTTTTAAGGATTTTCTAAAATTTCTTTTGCTTACAAAGTTATAAAAAAATGTGGATTTCCTTTTAATTATGCTGTTACTTTTAAAATAATGATTATTTATAAAATTCTATAGATTTAAAATATAATTATGTTTTGTATTATGTATAAAATGTATTTAACTCAATTTTATATTTAAAGTTAATATGAGATGCAACTTATAATGATAAGAGTTATTAAAATCATATTATAACAAATAATTCGAAATTAAATTTTAAATAAGAATTTATTTTAATTTTAATGTCATTATAAATTATTTTTAATTAAAATAAAAAATATTTTAATAAAAAAGTTGGATCTAGGATTTAAGGTTTTTTCAATTATATTTTAAATAAGGTTTTTAAAATATAATTGAAAAAATACTAAATTTATCGAATAATATAATATGATAAGGTTTTAAAAGTTTAATGTTTTAATTATTATAATTTTTTAATAGTTATAACGTTTTAATGATTTAAATAGTAAAAATGGTTTTAATTAATATTTTTTCCAAATATTTTTTAAATTAGGTATTTTAAAATATAATTGTAAATATAGTCAAATTGAAAAGTGTCATATTTGAAAATATATTGAATTTCATTATCAGGCCTAGAATTTGACGGCCCATGGAATGTTTTTTGGTTTTCAAGACGTATTTGATAGGTGTATCCAATTTTGGCACATCACCACTTACAGGTTTGCAAAATTACTTACCATCAAATTGACGTTCAACAATAATACATACCTCTCATAAATTTTAATACTTGGATCTTAGGTAGCCTATGATATATATGGTTGGATCATGGATGGGGCCCAAAGACTGGTACTCGGCATCAATATATGGATGAGAACATTGATCATGGACAACAGTAATCCATTTTACCTGATTCACAATAGATACACTGCAGAGTGCGGTCGTGCCCACTACCACCTTCAGAGGCCATGCCAACTGCCATCTTCACACTCTTGCACCGTTGCACGCATCTAATTAAATTCTATACCTAGAAACATTGATTCGGTAGTTGCATGGTAGAGTTATAGGGCAAGTTAGGCTGAATTTTTGAACATCGAAAGCTGATGGAGTGATTGTGAATTAATTAACATTCTAAATTTTGATGGCTTGATGGTGAATTAATTGATTGTTGAAGCATGAATGGTTGTTCTTCTTAATTTTTAGCTATAGGTGAGGCAGGCGGTAGACTCCCACTCCAAGTCTGACTTCCCTTTATCAATCCCGCAGGCTATAGCCTCCAAGATCCGGCTCCGCTTCAGCCCCACTGCCCAAGTTGATCTCTTTCCTCCATTTGACTGCCTATTGCTCATAGTATCCAACCCTCCAACAACTAGCAGAGGTTATACTAATCACGATCCATGAGTGAGTTGAATCCCCATTACAATGCATTATGTCTGTCAATTGAAAATTTAAAAATGTTGTTGATTATATTATCTCTGGCAGCAGTTAGCACCATTTGGCATTGATGAACTGTGAACATCCTTCCATTCCGATTAAAAACAAAACCTATTAATTTAGCCTAGCGAATAGAAAAATATATAGTGAAACATCTCTTGTTTATTAGGATAATCAATAACCACCCTATAGTGTGTTGCTTGGGATGGTTTTTAAGTCATTATCCCAATCTATACTGCAATTATTATACTGTTGTTGAATGAACATATATTGTTTGTTATTCTGTTGCTAAATGAATGTATAATTATACTGTTTGTTGTTGAGAATAATCTATTCACCAAGCATCGGTACCTTCATTATACTTCCAAAATTTCAAGCATCCAAAACTTCATTATACCCTCAAGTTTGAAGTTCATGACGGATGAATATATTTGAGTTTGTCAAGAATTTGAGTTTCAATGATTCTTTTGGGACTTTTAAAATTTTGGAACTGTGGGTGAGAGTTTGTATAACAATACAAAAATTTAAACCTGTCAAATTATTTATACTGGCCATTCATTCATCTAGGTGAGTTAAAGTGTGGGAGAAAGTCCCGCTAGTATAATTTATACTCGCCATTTCATAAACTAGCATTAAATCCAAGGTAAAATAATTTAAACCTGATCCATCTCATTCATTTTATTTAGTTAGTTATTTTTCTATAATAGTAGATTGTATGGTTTAAATTTAGAAAAGATGAAAAATTTTAATCCTAAAATTAGCATATAACAACATAAGAAATTGGCATTCACAAATTTGTACAAAACATAAATAGAAGGGCATGAAAAGCACAAGAACGTCAACAAATATTGACAGGCAGAGAGGATATGAAATTCCACGCCTTGTCATTATCATGTACAATGAGTTTTATCCTTGCATGGATTTTAGAGTATGGTGTTTTTTCCTTCCATAAATTTCATGTAGCGGTTAATGCATGGACACATAGATTTCAATGTATATTTCATGGATGTATAAATTTTATTGTAGATTTCATAGATACATAAAACACCTATGAAATCTCAAACATAATTTATTAAGCGGTTAAATAAATAAATATTAGATAATAATTTGCATAATGCAGAAATATTATCACACTAAATATAAAGAAATGTTATTTTTAAGTATTTTCTAAAAGTTGTTTTGCTTAGAAACTTATAAACAATTGTGAATTGACTTTTAATTATGTCGTTACATTTAACATAATGATTTTTTCTAAAATTATATATATTTAAAATATAATTATATTTTGTATTATGTATAAAATGTATTTAACTCAATTTTATGTTTAAACTTAATATGAGATGCAACTTATAATGATAAGAGTTATTAAAATCATATTATAACAAATAATTTGAAATTAAATTTTAAATAAGAATTTATTTTAATTTTAATATCATTATAAATTATTTTTAATGAATATAAAAAATATTTAAATAAAAAAGTTGGATCTAGGATTTAAGGTTTTTTCAATTATAGTTTAAATAAGGTTTCTAAAATAAAATTGAAAAAATACTAAATTTATCGAATAATATAATATGATAATGCTTTAAAAGTTTAATGTTTTAATAGTTATAATGTTTTAATAATTTAAATAGTGAAAATGATTTTAATTAATATTTGTTCCAAATATTTTTAAATTAGGTATTTTTAAATATAATTGCAAATATAGTCAAACTGAAAAGTGTCATATTTGAAAATATATTGAATGTCATTATCAGGCCTAGAATTTGACGCCCCATGTAACGTTTTTTGGTTTTCAAGACGTATTTGACAGGTGCATCCAATTTTGGCACGTCACCACATATAGGTTTGCAAAATTACTTACCATCAAATTGACGTTCTACAATATTACATACCTGTCATAAATTTTAATACGTGGATCTCGGGTAGCCTATGATATATATGGTTGGATCATGGATGGGGCCTTGAGACTGGGACTCGGCATCAATATATGGATGATAACATTGATCATGGACAACAGTAATCCATTTTACCTGATTCACAATAGATACACTGCACAGTGCGGCCGTGCGCACTACCACCTTCACAGGCCTTGCCAACTGCCATCTTCACACTCTTGCACCGTTGCATGCATCTAATTAAATTCTATACATAGAAACGTTGATTCGGTAGTTTCATGGTAGAGTTATAGGGCAAGTTACGCCGAATTTTTGAACATCGAAAGGTGAAGGAGTGATGGTTAATTAATGAACATTCTAAATTGTGATGGCTTGATGGTGAATTAATTAATCGTTGAAGCCTGAATGGATGTTCTTGTTCATTTTTAGCTATAGGTGAGGCAGCCGATAGACTCCCACTCCAAGACGGACTTCCCTTTATCAATCCCGCAGGCTACAGCCGCCAGGCTCCAGCTCCGCTTCATCCCCACTGTCCAAGTTGATCTCTTTCCTCCATTGTACTGCCTATCACTCACAGGATCGAAGCCTCCAACAACCAGTAGAGGTTATACTAATCACGATCCACTAGTGAGTTGAATCCCTGTTACAATGCATTATGTCTGTCAATTGAAAATTTAATAATGCTATTGATTATATTATCTCTAGTAGCAGTTAGCACCATTTGGCATTGATGAACTGTGAACATCCTTTCATTTCAATTAAAAACAAAACCTATTAATTTAGCCTAGCGAATAGAAAAATCTATAGTGAAACGTCTATTGTTTATTAGGATAATCAATAACCACCCTGTAGTGTGTTTCTTGGGATGGTTTATAAGTCATTATCCCAATCTATGCTGCAATTATTATACTGTTGTTGAATGAACATATATTGTTTGTTATTCTGTTGCTAAATGAATGTATAATTATACTGTTTGTTGTTGAGAATAATCTATTCCCAAGCATCGGTACCTTCATTATACTTCCAAAATTTCAAGCATCTGAAACTTCATTATACCCTCAAGTTTGAAGTTCATGAGTGATGGATATAATTGATTTTGTCAAGAATTTGAGTTTCACTATTTCTTTTGGGACTTTTAAAATTTTGGCACCGTGGGTGAGATTTTGTATAACAATACAAAAATTTAAACCTATCAAATTATTTATAATGGTCGTTCATTCAGCTAGGTGAGTTAAAGTGTGGGAGAAAGTCATGCTAATATAATTTATGCTGGCAATTTCATAAACTAGCATTAATTCCAAGCCAGAATAATTTAAACTTGATCCATCTCATTCATTTTATTTAGTTAGTTATTTTTCTATAATAGTAGATTGTATGGTTAAAATTTAGAAAAGATGAAAAATTTCAATCCTAAAATCAGCATATAACAACATAAAAATTGGCACTCAATTTTTTTTATAAAATGTAAATAGAAGAGCATGAAAAGCACAAGAAGGTCAACAAATATTAATTTGACAGCAGATGGGATATGAAATTCCATACCTGGTCATTATCATGTACAGTGAGTTTTATCCTTGCATAGATTTTAATGTATGGTGTTTTATCCTTGCATAAATTTCATGTCACTGTTAATGCATGGACGCATAGATTTCAGTGTAAATTTCATGGATGCATAAATTTTATTGTAGATTTCATAGATGCATAAAACACCTATGAAATCTCAAATATAATTTATTAAGCGATTACATAAATAAATATTAGATAATAATTTACATAATGCAGAAACATGATCACACTAAATATAAAGAAATGTTATTTTTAAAGATTTTCTAAAATTTCTTTTGCTTACAAAGTTATAAAAAATTGTGAATTTCCTTTTAATTACGCTATTACTTTTAACATAATGATTATTTATAAAATTCTATAGATTTAAAATATAATTATATTTTGTATTATGTAAAAAATGTATTTAACTCAATTTTATATTTAAAGTTAATATGAGATGCAACTTATAATGATAAGAGTTATTAAAATCATATTATAACAAATAATTTGAAATTAAATTTTAAATAAGAATATATTTTAATTTTAATGTCATTATAAACTATTTTTAATGAATATAAAAAATATTTAAATAAAAAAGTTGGATCTAGTATTTAAGGGTTTTTCAATTATATTTTAAATAAGATTTTTAAAATATTATTCAAAAAATACTAAATTTATTGAATAATATAATATGATAATGTTTTAAAAGTTTAATGTTTTAATTATTATAATGTTTTAATAGTTATAATGTTTTAATAATTTAAATATTAAAAATTATTTTAATTAATATTTTTTCCAAATATTTTTTAAATTAGGTATTTTAAAATATAATTGCAAATATAGTCAAATTGAAAAGTGTCATATTTGAAAATGTATTGAATTTTATTATCATTTGACGGCCCACGGAACGTTTTTTGGTTTTCGAGAAGTATTTGACAGGTGGATCCAATTTTGGCACATCAACAGTTACAGGTTTGCAAAATTACTTACCATGAAATTGACGTTCAAGAATATTACATACCTGTCATAAATTTTAATACCTGGATCTTGGGTAGCCTGTGATATATATGGTTGGGTCATGGATGTGGCCGAGAGACCAAGACTCGTCATCAATATATGGATGAGAACATTGATCATGGAGAACAATAATCCATTTTACTTGATTCACAATAGATACACTGCAAAGTGCGGCCATGCCCACTACCACCTTCACAGGCCATGCCAACTGCCATCTTCACACTCTTGCACTGTTGCAGGCATCTAATTAAATTCTATACCTAGAAACATTGATTCGGTAGTTGCATGGTAGAGTTATAAGGCAAGTTAGGCCAAATTTTTTAACATCGAAAGGTGATGGAGTGACGGTGAATTAATGAACATTCTAAATTTTGATGGCTTGATGGTGAATTAATTAATTGTTGAAGCTTGAATGGATGTTCTTGTTCATTTTTAGCTATAGGTGAGGGAGCCGATAGACTCCCACTCCAAGTCTGACTTCCCTTTATCAATCCCGCAGGCTACAGCCTCCAGGATCCAGCTCCACTTCAGCCCCACTGCCCAAGCTGATCTCTTTCCTCCATTGGACTGCCTATCACTCACAGTCTCCAACCCTCCAACAACAAGCAGAGGTTATACTAATCACGATCCATGAGGGAGTTGAATCCCTGTTACAATGCATTATGTCTGTCAATTGAAAATTTAATAATGTTGTTGATTATATTATCTCTGGCAGCAGTTAGCACCATTTGGCATTGATGAACTATGAACATCCTTTCATTTCAATTAAAAACAAAACCTATTAATTTAGCCTAGCGAATAGAAAAATCTATAGTGAAACATCTATTGTTTATTAGGATAAGTGTGTTGCTTGGGATGGTTTATAAGTCATTACCCCAATCTATACTGCAATTATTATACTGTTGTTGAATGAACATATATTGTTTATTATTCTGTTGCTAAATAAATGTATAATTATACTGTTTGTTGTTGAGAATAATCTATTCGCCAAGCATCGATACCTTCATTATACTTCCAAAATTTCAAGCATCCAAAACTTCATTATACCCTGGAGTTTGAAGTTCATGAGTGATAAATATATTTGAGTTTGTCAAGAATTTGAGTTTCACTCATTCTTTTGGGACTTTTAAAATTTTGGAACCCTGGGTGAGAGTTTGTATAACAATACAAAAATTTAAACCTGTCAAATTATTTATACTGGCCATTCATTCATATAGGTGAGTTAAAGTGTGGGAGAAAATCCCGCTAGTATAATTTATATTGGTCGTTTCATAAACTAGCATTAATTCCAGGCTAGAATAATTTAAACCTGATCCATCTCATTCATTTTATTTAGTTAGTTATTTTTCTATAATAGTAGATTGTATGGTTAAAATTTAGTAAAGATGAAAAATTTTAATCCTAAAATTAGTATATAACAATATAAAAAATTGGCACTCACAAATTTGTATAAAACGTAAATAGAAGGGCATGAAAAGCACAAGAACATCAACAAATATTAATTTGACAAGCAGAGGGGATATGAAATTCCATGCCTGCTCCCTCCTTCTCCACCTCTTATCTTATTACTATTATTATCATTATTTTTTATCACACTTTTATTTTATTATTATTATTATTGTTATTTTTTACCTCTTTTTACTAAAAGGCATATATTCTCTCTCCTTCTCTACCTCTTATCTTATTACTATTATTATCATTATTTTTTATTACACTCTTGTCTTATTATTATTATTAGCATTATTTTTTACATATTTTTACTAAAAGGCAAATACCAAAAAGCTTTATTCCTAACTCTACTCGTTTTTTAGTTGTATAAATAGATTCAAGGCTGTCAAACACTTTGATACTTTGATTGTAAAATCTCAATATATCTTGTTTTTTATTGTATAAATAGATTCAAAGGATGTAAAACACTTTGGTTCTACAAACACTTTGGTTATACGTTGATTGTACCATCTCAATATATCTATGATTTTAACACATCCAATGAAATTTTCAAAAAATCATTAAAAATACAAAACAAAAATAAAGTCAACTCGTTTCATTTTTAAACTACTCAAATCGGTAAAAACAAAAGGCCTGCAAAAGCAGACATCACAAAAGGCCTCTGGAAAAGCAAACATATGTGCTTTTCATGTCATCATGTACAAACGTGAGAGGAATGATTCGCTAGCAGGGCGTTGACATAAAACATAATATTCTTTGCGCCTTAACATTTCGGGTTATCCGATTCATTCTGATATGTGCTCCTTTGTTTGTTATAAAGTTCGAGCGTTGGGTGTCTAAATTTCAGATTCAGAGTTTTGGGCGAAAGAAAGACGGAGAGAAAATGGAGGAATTGAAGCGCTGTGCTGCAAATCATCCTCCTCTCTCTCCAATTCGCTTCATAGAGAGAGCTGCCATTGTCTATGGAGACTGCACGTCTGTCGTCTATAATTCAACTCGTTTCACATGGTCTCACACCTATCAACGCTGCCGCAGCCTCGCCTCTGCTCTCTCTGTTCGCAATATCTCGCCAGGGGATGTGGTAACTATTCGAATTTTTCATATCAGAATCATCATTTTCATGGGAATTTTATTATTATTTCAAGAAACGTATAGAATCTTGATCTTTATAGCTGTGGTTGCATGCAGGTCTCTGTGGTGGCCCCCAACGTTCCTGCCATTTACGAAATGCATTTCGCAGTTCCAATGGCAGGGGCTATTCTCAACACCGTCAACACGCGTCTCGATGCTCGAACAATGGCTGCTCAATTCAATCACAGTCACCCCAAGATTGTGTTTGCAGATTACGAATTCCTATCTCTCGTTACTGAAGCTCTACGCGGAACCAAGCATAAGCCCAGCCTGGTACTCATCCAGGAGCTCGTCAATGGCACAGAATTAGTGCAGACGAGTACAGCAACAGCCACAACATACGAAGGGCTATTGCAAGAGGGAGACCCGGAGTTCCAGACACGGTGGCCTGTGGACGAATGGCAGAGTATTGTTGTGAATTATACATCGGGCACAACCTCTGCTCCCAAGGGAGTACTTCACAGCCACAGGGGCATCTACACAATGGTTATGGATGCTCTTTTAACGTGGGGTATGAAGTCGCAGCCAGTTTATCTGTGGACTCTGCCCATGTTTCACTCCAATGGCTGGTGTTTCCCGTGGGGAATAGCTGCCCTCGGTGGAACAAATATCTGCTTAAGGAAATTCGATGGGAACGTCATTTACAAAGCCCTCAGCGACCACAGGGTTACCCATCTCTGCGCGGCACCTGTGGTGCTTTCCATGATGGCAAATACAGATCCATCCGACAGAAAACCTCTGCCCAGTCGGGTGGAGATCTTAACCGCCGGTGCTCCTCCGCCTGCTATTTTGCTGCACAAAATCGAAGAGCTGGGATTCTCTGTGACTCATTGCTATGGCCTCACAGAGACCGCAGGAGGGGTGGTTTTATGCGCTTGGAGATCTGAGTGGGACAGACTTCCGGCGAACGAGAGGGCTCAAATCAAGGCGAGACAGGGCGTTAGGTCGCTAGGGTTGGCTGAATTGGACGTGAAGGATCCGGGTACCATGGCTAGCGTGGCTAGAGACGGAGCGATGTTGGGCGAGGTTATGATGAGAGGGCCAAGCATTATGAAGGGATATTTCAAGGACGAGATAAGCACAGGCAAAGCCATGGAAGGTGGGTGGTTTCACACAGGGGATGTGGGAGTAATCCACCCGGACGGTTACCTGGAGATAAAGGATCGTTCCAAAGACGTTATAATCTCAGGGGGCGAGAACATCAGCAGCGTGGAGGTGGAGTCTATGTTGTATAGCCATCCCATGGTTGTTGAGGCAGCTGTTGTGGCGAGGCCTGATCATATCTGGGGAGAGACCCCATGTGCGTTTGTGAGTACCAGAGGAGGGCCGAGCAATCCTAATCGTTCAGGGGTAACGCTAACGGAAGCAGAGATGATTTCTTTCTGCAGAGAACGGCTGCCTCACTACATGGCTCCCAAAACTGTGGTGTTTATGGAGTCACTGCCGAAAACGTCCACTGGTAAAATTCAAAAATTTCTTCTAAGGGAAATGGCTAAAAGGCTGCCACACACAGAACAGCAGTGGGAAAAAATGTATACAGCAAGCAGACTCT
Source organism: Larix kaempferi (assembly GCA_027924585.1). Lineage (NCBI taxonomy): Eukaryota > Viridiplantae > Streptophyta > Pinopsida > Pinales > Pinaceae > Larix > Larix kaempferi. Next base: position 8,711,808 of record BSBM01002204.1, on the reverse strand, counting down.
GAGGAAAAGATCAAAATGATTGGAGTGAGTTCTTTGCTTGAGCTGGTATAGATTCACCCTGATGTAGAAAAATATTCCAAGGTACGAATGTATCTATGCCCATTAGATTTCGGCAATTATCATCCTTTGTAGAATGGTTGGCTCATTATCGGTCCACTATTTATTATTTGGACTTGTATAGTGCTTTCTGTTTTCTTGTCTTACACTTAAGATATTGTACTGATCTCTCTAGATTTTCCCATCCTTCCGTCCAAGCTATCAAATAATTGTATCATGCATAAGATTTGAATTTCTTTCTTCAAATATTTTTATTTTATTTTGCATAAATGGTTGTTTTCTTGAATTTGATTATTAACATCATTATATAAAAGGTATTTTCTACTATTTTATTTATGCATAAATGGTTGTTTTCTTGAATTTGATTATTAGCATCATTATATAAAAGGTATTTTCTACTACTTCACACTGTAAGGTAGATGAAGATATAAATATACCATTTTGTATTTAAAATATTGCTGATGTGTTGTATAAAAAAGTTAAAGAACTTTTACAAATTATATCTATAATCATTTAAAAATAAAAAATAAATAATTTAATTATTATAAAAAATATTTTTTTTTAAATAAAAAAAATATGTTTTTAAATTTTCAAAAGAAAAATATTAAAAATAAATAGAAAACAAAAAATAAGATATATAAACATAATGGGTAATTTAATTTAGATCCATTTTAAACCAGGATCTATAAGCAACCAAAAGGATGCAGTCAAATATAAAAATTTAAAAAATAAATAAGCTCTAGGTTGATTATATAAATTAAGAAAGTAAATGAGAAATCATAACCACATAAAAATAATTTATAAAATTTGTCACATCAATAAGTAATTATTCATATAAAGACATTAAAATAAAAATAGATGAAAGAGGTCACATCAAAATCAAAGCATCATATAAAAAATGACAACAAATTTTATTTTATTGTTTTTGTTATTTCTGTTTTTTCCAGACAAAAATCAATGACATATGAAGGTGGCCACATGGCACTTTTAGAGAAACCCACAATATATGTTTTTAATTTTAAAAAATAAGGTCACACTCTCATGTAGTGATCAAAATTGGACCCTTTCCAACCCTTCCAAGGAGTTTGAACCTTTCCTAAAAAGGTAATTAAAAAAAGCGCCTTAAAAATATAGAAATTTTTGAAATCACTTATCATTATAAAACATGATAAGTATTTTAAAATTTTGAAAGAAAGGTCATATTTTCAACCACCATCAATGGCTTGATTCTCAACCCTTTTTTTTCAATGAGAATTGCTTTTTCCATATTAAATGAAAATGAATGCGAATCATGAACAAGATTTATTATTCATTAGTCATTACTTGCCTTTGGCATCTAAAGAGTAAAATAACCTATATTCACTTTAGCTCTCATATATTCCTTGATACCATGTATCCCGTTATAACATTAAATGCATACATAATTCATATGTAGAAAATTATATCATCGACTAGCATATGTATCATTTTATGCATCACATGAATGAAAGATTCTTGGAGAAGCCCATAAACTTTGACTTTCTAAATCCCCACTTGGATCATGTATTATGAACATTGTTGATCCTTCTTGGTATGAGAATCGACATCGCAATTAGTGCCCATACTTAATGTATCTAGATTCCACACTCTCCATAAGGTCATTTCCTCTATTATCTTTGTCTTCGTTCTTGGCTCTAAACAACACAAAAACATCTAGTCATGGGATATGGGTCTAAATTGTAATGGGATTGGAAGTGTTTAAGTAGGATTAACTACAATTTGTGTGCTTCAGTGAAAATTTTGAAGAGATAACATACACATGGAGTGAACCCAAGGAAATGAGACCATCTCTCTTTTTTCATGTTCACATATTCTATCTCTTTAAGGGTATCTAACATGTTAATTCATAGTTATCTTGTCACAATCCTAGTGCATAATTTTTATTTGTTTCAAACAAAACTATTAATGAACTTGTTTTGGATAAAAATCTCTATTAAATTCAATGTATTTTTTAAACTTGTATGCCATTGATGAGTTTAAATATGAACGTATAGAAAATGGACCTTGTCAACATCACAAAGCCTAAAATTGGCATTACTCTAGTGAGAATTGTGATTCAGTTCATTCTAGTTTTTGGACCCCCAAATCCTCTTTCATGTGCTCTACAAAATGGTCATTCACCTTTTCCTAATTCTTAGCATCTATAACGATCATTGTATTTCACTTTATTCTTGTTATTTCTCGCAAAATTGACCGTGTGATGATACTTTGCACCTCAAATATTCGGAGAACTCTAAATATCTATGTTTCCGTCTATCTCATCCCAAGGCTCTCAAGATTAATGAGACATATCCTTTGTGGCATTAATACTTGGAACAACATTATTGTTGTGTGGGTGAGATTCTTAAGAAATCTATGGAGAAGATTTAACATAATTCTTGTTATAATCAAAGTTATGCATTAGGGATTATGCTCTAACATCCACTTTTCCACGCAATGTTGCATGATTTCAAAGATAAAGTGAACAATCAATATCCTCAATAAGAATAATATACTTGGTGGTCTTGAGTAGTAATTTCCTTGAGCTTTGTATTTGTATGGATCTTAGCAATATCCAAACCATAGGAATATTTGCCTAAATAATAAGCAATGTATGTAATCATGCTATATTTGCATGTTCCTAGAGGCCTATAAAGAAAGTAGGTTCTCTTCATGGATCCTATAGTGTTTTGATAGAATTATCAATCTTCAACAAAAACAACAAGTTCTACTATAGTTTCTCCTTTTCTAATGAGATTATGTTAGGATATTTAGACACTTAAGAGTTAGTTAAGATCAACTTGTGTAATATATCCATTAGGTAAAGTGTGTTTCTTTAGTATGCATTAGTATGCATTTGTAAATATTTAATCCGACGGTCATGATATGTTCTAGACATAGAGTGATCCGATGGCTCAACTTCTCTTATATCATACCTACCCTTGATCTGTGGCTTAGCACCCGATTGGTCCATAATCTCTATTTAAAGAGCATGGAGGGTCATTGTCTAGTTGATCAATTATGAGAAGCTCATTTGTAACTTTCTTTCTTTTGCATAATAAACTGCTCTGTAGAAGCTATTTGGCCGGGGCCATGGAGTGTTTCCCTCTTGAGGGTTTAAACCACGTCAAAACATCGTGTGTCAATCTATGATCTGTTTGTGTGAAGTGGTTGCTCTCGGTGTTCAGTCTTTTGGGAGTACCATATGTACCCGAACATGGTATCATAGCTTTTATGAAGAGTCACTTCCGATTATGATCTAGATCTTGAACTGTTGTTGCTGAAACTTGAAAGGGTTTCTGGTTTTGGAGTTTTTGTGCATTTTTGGGCCATGGGAGGTGTTCCATTGCATCCAGAGCGCCGTTTCCATTGGGAAATAGTTTTCAGTTGATCGAAAACGGTTTCTGGTTGCTTCAGAAACACGTATTTCATCAGATCTGAAGGTATAATGTTACAGTGACGTTCTTTTTATTTTAAAAAATATTTCATATTTTATGAGTTTTTATTATTATATTTTTTTTTAGTTTTAGATTGTTGCTTTCCCTGTATGTGCATGTTATTTGCTGTGCACCTTGTGCGATCTCGGCGAATCAGAAACAGTACGGGAAAGGGTTTTTCTCAGTTGCACATGCTCTTTGCCGTGCACCTTGTGCGATCTCAGCAAATCAGAAACAGAGAGAAAACATAGACTCTCTGGGAAAGCTAACGAGATCTAACCCTATAAGCATGGAAATTTTTTTTTTTGTTTCGGTTAGTGGTGTGATTTGCAAGGAAAAAGGCAAGCACGGAAATCGAGAGAGAAGAGTAAAAAAAAAAAAAAACCCTTCCTCCATCCCTTCTTTTACGTACCTTTTAACTTTAGTTCACTTGGTTCATAGTTGTTTTATTCATTAATAAGTCTAGAGTTCAAGTCTTATTAAGTTACTTTTAAACAAAAGTGCATGCAATTCTAATTTTAAGTTACTTTATTGTAAAAGTGCATCTCACTTTAATAATAAAAATAGAAATAAAAGTGAGTCACTTAAGCTCCTTTTTTCTTTGCTGCACTATTTAAAGTAACATCATTGTAAAATTGAAATCACTTATTTTACAAAAGTCATTCATTTAAAACAACTTTCTTGTAAAGTGATTTTCAAAGGTTCATCTTGGGAAGAGGGGGGTTCTTTTTTTTAACTGGACATTCTCTATCTGCCACGTCACTATTGGGGACATCTTCAACATTTTCTTTGTTCAAGCATAACTTCATCATACGGAGTCAATTTTCAGTGCCGTTTTTTTTAAACTGCCTATTTCTTCGATCTCTTCGCATCCAGACTATTGGATTTTGTTTTTACAACTATTAATTTATGATATCACTGCCCATTGTGATATTCGACTTACCAGTTCCAACTATTTCTCATGGAAATCTCATATGGAGGATGTTCTACGAAGTAGGGCACTTTTCAGAATTACCTCAGGGAAAGAAACAAAACCCACTGATGATGATAAGAAAATAAAATGGGCAAATAGATGTGACGAAGCTCGTGGATTGATTGGATGTCAATATCTACTTATTTGTGATTCCACATATCTGGAATTGATGAACTTGATACAGCTTGGGACAAGTTGGAAGCTGTGTTTGGTAAACACAATGAAATTCGAGGTCATCTACTCGAAAATGAGTTGATTTCATTAAATCTAAGTCATTTTTCATGCATTCAATATTATTTGTCTAAGTACAAAACTCTTAAACTCTTATGTGAAAAATGCAAGATTAAGAGGGAAGATAAACAATGCATTTATCATATTCTTTCAAAACTTGGACCTACATATTCTATTTTTGTATCTACATTTTACTCTATGAAAGAATCCTTGAATGCAGCTAGCTATCAAGAGCCTAGTCTTGAATCCTTTTGCGATTCCTTGATTAGAGAGCAAAATAAGCTCATCCATCTTGGAATTATCAACAATGTAGATACATCTCGGAAAGCCTTATTGTCCCAACAAAAAGAAAATTCCAAGCCTCCCAAGAAACAAATTTTTTGAAATAATAAGTCAAACAAGGGTCCCAAACCCTCTCAGTCAACTCCTTCTTTAAAAAATGACAAAGGATCCAAGCCAAAAGGAAAGAAGACTGAGCGGCATTGCAACTATTGTGGGAAAGATAATGTCACCTACCCAATTTTTTAGAATAATTATTTTCTACTATTATTCTTTTTGCAAAAAATTACTTTGTGTTAAATTATAATTGCAAGTTGTAATTATGACCAAGTAGGTCAAAAATGAATGTAATGACTCATTATTATTATTTAATAAATGAAAATGGGAGACAAACACTCAAGAAAGCTGTTACAAGAGTATCCACTGGCCCACTAGGAGGAATGGAAGCTGCTGGAAGGATTGGGACAGATGGCAGCATTTGCACTCTACCATTAGCTGTTGGTATGGGATAACTCCCCCTAATTTTGAGGCATTCCCTCTCCAGGTGGAGAGAGGTGAGCAGGAAACTCACTAATGACCAGTTAATTACCAAAGACCTAGGCAGCCTATAAAAGGCAATTCGAATTGAGCATGCAACTCTTACAATGTTTTATGCAGAAACATTCCTCATGCTCATCAGGTGATGGCTGAGAGATTTGAATAGGGGAGGCTGTGGAGAGTGCAAGTATAAGTCTGCAAATGTTATGAGAAGGACATACAAGAGGTGTTGGTGCTAATCCCATGGAATTACGAAGCCTGTAAGGATGGATATATAAATTTTCTTGCTGCTACAAGTGGAAGTCCTAAGCTGCAGAACCTTCTTCCTCTTGGTGGATCAGTGGATAAGCTCGAGGGTCCTAAGGCAGACATCTTGGATGTTTGCGAGCAAGTTGGGTGGAACAGGTTTCTTGAGTGGTTTGTTCCTCCCATTACCCTCAAGTTCTATTATGTTGTCTTTTCTTTTTCAAATCACATGAATGCTCTCAGAAAATGGCTTAGTATTGTTATTTAAAGATCAATAGTAGAAAATGTCAGATCCTAATTAATTTAGATTTGCTGAACTGATAAAATGACTCCTCTACATTTTTTCCCATGCGTGGAGCTGCATCGTACTCTAGTACAGAGAGGTAGCCTTAAATCTGCCCAGCTAAAAGTAAAACCTAGCATGCATCTAAATATCTAAACTAAAGACCACCCATGGATAGACCTATGTTTATCATGCATCTTATATTTTAGCAGTTGTAGATTAGATCTATGCATGTATTGTTTTCCAGTTCTGTGTACTGAAACAACTTAACAAAAACTAACTATAGTAGTAGGTTCTTTTCTTATTCCTGAAGGTGACCATTATGAGTTACTGATCTTTGTTAATTATTTCAAAGTAAACAATAGTATGCATTCTGTTTAACCATATTCCCATTTTTCTATCTTCTTATTGCTTTAGAATCTGATTGTTCTTATATGAATATTGTCTTCACTGTATTATATTATACAGACAGAAAGAATGCTACTGTATATTTTATCCTTTCATCAGGGGTCCAAAACGGATGAATACAAGAATAAATAGCTAGAATAGAAAAACTGCATATTCATAAGCAATCAAATTATATGACGATTGCACTGTTATTGTCTTTGTTTTCCTGAACTATCAATTGAATGTGATAAAAACTTACATCACAGAATACCAAGTTATTAACAGCTAGGGAAAACATAGTTTTATTAAATTAACAGATTAAATTCTAATATCACTATACCCTAGCTGGGATCAACAAGTTTTCAATACATTATTATTTATAAACATTTAAACAGTTTCCAAATCGAAGGTTTCATTACCTTAGACAATTAAATTGCAGAATCAAGGGTTGTTATTCTTATTTCTTTAAAACATCAATTTAGACATGTAGATTTCATTCACATCGATAAGCTAGGGTTTAACATTATCACTTATGCCTTCGAAATAAAACCACTTCCTTTATATTTCTCGCCGTATAGCCGCATTTTATTTAAACAACTGAAAACATGCCTTTCGATCCTTCGATCTGAGTTCAATAATGAGAAGATCGAAAAACATTACATGCAGACATAAAACCAAAAATATCTTAACGAGCTATTAGATACAGATACAAAAACGAGAAGACCAAATTTACTAAACATAGCCATTAAACCCTGAATATTATCGTGTCCATTTAAAATAATAGTAGTTACATCCTATGGTCACCACTATCTTTTGCTAGAGGTTCCTTTCGAAACCCCATGCCATTTATACACACAGCAAATACTGAAAACAAAGTTACTGTCAACATATCTCCTCATGCATCAACCCAGAAGCACTCAAACGATAAGACATAAAACGGAATGATGCAAGACGATTTGCAAACATAAGGGTTCAACCCTGCTAAACTCGCTGATGCCTGGAATGGCCAGCCACATATTTTAAACATTTACATCACCTATTCTATCAACAAAACTCAAAAACTGAAGGTTTCCCAAATGCTGCAGGCGAGACAAAGCCACTACCATGAAGGCATGTTACGAGCACTTGCTCATCAAGTCTGATTCCAGTTGAACCACTAAGGAGGGATACCACCGAAGCTTACTGGTGGGTTTGCTTAAAATCTCTTCCTCTTCAACTATTCTGGCACCATGTGGATTCGCCGAGGGTCACCTACCAATAGCCATGCAACAAGTTAAGCATCGAATCATGAGTAGAAACGCATGCAACAAAGAATAGTGGGAAAACCTTTGCAATGAATACATTACCTGAGTTATGACAGAATTTTCGACGTAGCCATCATCCATCCACTGTGAAGGAGATGCACCCAGTTCGAAGACCACAATGAGGGATACCTCCCAAAACTTCCAACTCAATTGAAAAACCCAGACTTACAAGTTACGAAAACGCCAACACAGATGCACTCATTCCATCTGTAGATTACCACACCATCATTCCAGACTTGGATTCCATGGATAACCTTTACTTGCAAACCCAGGGTTGCTACCGGTCTCAGGATTGAGCCCGTGGGAGGCTATAAAAACCAGCAAACCTTAAGTGCCTCTAGGCCGGTTGGCCTTACCTCCCAAACCCTACCACCAAGCAAATGACCAAGAAATGTTACAAAGAATCCATAAGTTACGCGAGGGTTCGGCTTATCCCAATACATAACGATCAACGATGGAGATTCACCCACATCAAGCCACATTGGAAGGTGGCAGGTGCAGCATTAAATGGCTCATCTACCTCCCAAGCCACGGAGTTTCCATATCGGTTGATAACAGGGCAGGAGGCCGCTACAACTCAGCAATTGCCAAACCTTATCATGCCGAAAACATCCACATAGACATGCATGTAACACTATCCCTAACACAATGTCCAGGCACATTAATTGCAAACCAAACCATTTATTACACCCTCGATTCATATACAGGCTTTTTGCAGGGCCATCATTCCACCTGCCAACCCATACGAATCAGCGTTAAAAGTTTCAACATGTAAACTTTAGCAATGTATAACGATCAATCGATAGCATATAACCAAGGTCTCATATGATCCATATAACCAAATTCGAAACATAATCATAGCATATGAATATCCACTATAGTCGCGAGCAACCATAGGGCATGGTTTGACTCCGCCCTTCTCATAAAGTCTTTTGTATAGTTCACTATAGGGATCGTTGTAGAGCTAATAAAGCTCGTCCACACCTTAAGTTATATAAACACACCGCTAGGGTATGGTTGCTACCCAAGGACCCATTTCACACATTGCATGGTAGGGTATTAATACTTAAAGAGTCACCATTTTAATTGCCAAGACAATCGAGTTTAGAACCTTTTTGTCAATTTCTCCATAGTATGACTTAAGACCATGCGTCCTTGTCATCAACCTGTCACCGTCATTATTATAGAAATAATTACTTAACATCCACAAGGCATTCATGGAATGACCTGACGTAAATTCATCAACACTTAACAGACACATTCACAACAATCACACCCTAAAATAGACGTTATCTATAGACTTGAGAGAGATATGTTCATCTTACAAGTATTGAAAGGAGGTCATACCTGTAGCATCAAAAATCATAAGCAGTTTCGATTTCTATCCCGGTTATGAAACTCTCGACTTTTATCGCTATTTTCTTACCTGCGAATCTGCGCATGAAGGACAAGTGCAATGCTTTGGCGGAGTCACTAAGTAATCCTCGGGGCACCTCGTGGTACCCCTTTCATCATCAACCAGAAAAGTTAAACTGTCAACACTTGTCAAAAGAATTATGTTTTCCAATGCATCATAAATTTTCAATCATTCCAGCATACGAACAAAGTACATAATCATCAATTGATTTTCATCAAGTCATTAAAAGAGAAAGGACACAACCATTAAATTGTTACTACCAAGCGACATCTTTACTAATTGTTGAATATTGATTTTTATTATTTCTACATTTTACAATATTAGCTATTTATATGGCGATTTAAAAAATTTTAAATTTTATGAAAATATCGGGATGTTACATGTGGTATGAGAGCTCATGTTCAAACTCTAGGCCTAAAGGCGGTCCAAGAAACACGCAAACAGAAAATTTATGATTGAAAATTTTCACTAACTCAAGTTTAAATTATTTTGTCCTATACAGAAAAATTTCTTTGATTACAGATATGTAAGGATCAACTGAACACATAAGGGGCAGATTTCCACCAAATAGCCCAAGTATGGAACAACAATTCCAGGGCAATCGGGGTAATGATTCATCAGAATTATTACGTGTTTTTCATGAATTAAAAGCAGAGATCCAATCAGTAAAATAGGACAATGAAAGAATCCTACAGACACAGGAAGAATTGAAGCAAGCACTGTTTGACCAATATCCAAAATATGAACAGAACTTGGAACATACTTCTGAAATTAAAGAGCTATCCTAGGAGGGAAAGAACAAACAAACCAAAATAGCTGAAGAAAACAAAAACTCAACATCATTAAGAGCTGCCAAACAACCACGTAAAAAGAAGCATTACTACTTTAGTGATAGCAGTGAAGGAGACTGTAAGCCAAAAAGAAAAAGGAATCAACGCTACGAATAGATATCTGGTGAATTCAAGAAAATCAAACCCCCAATTTTCAATGGCGAGACAGAAAAAGGAGAGACAGTAGAAGCATGGCTATCTGACATGAAAAAGTATTTTCATATATACGACTACTCGGAGTCATTCGAAGATGGCAATTTATAATTTGACCGGTAAGGCAGATATTTGGTGGCAAGGCCTTAAAAAGGTAAAAGGTGTAAAAGACTGAGATGTGAGTTGGAGTACTTTCAAAAGACACTTCAAGAATAAATTCTTATCTGAGCAGTATTATGAAGAAAAATCCAAGGAATTTTATGATCTGAAACTAGGAACAATGAATATGAAAGAACTGAACAGCAAGTTTTTAAGTCTGCTAAGATATGTGCCGTATATGGTGGAAGAAAAATCGAAGGTCCAGAGGTACCTAAGATGTCTACCTTTCCACATTAAGGATAGGATAGAGTATGACAACCCTAAGACCCTAGAGGAAGCCATGAGGAAAGCCACCTTTTGCTTTGACCATAATAAGAGAAGAGAAGGGGTACCTAGCTGGAAAAACTCAAAACCCTGTAACTTTGAACAGAAAAAGAAGAATTTTAGATATGGCGGCAATTCCAGTTTTCAGAAGAAAAATTTTCAAAATAAAAAATTTCAGCACTGCATTCCATCCACAAACAGATGGACAAACGGAAAGGGTGAACCAAATATTGGAAGATATGCTTAGGCTGTATGTTAAGGATCAGCTTGGTAAGTGGGAAGACTAGCATTTAGCAGAGTTTGCGTATAATAATCACTACCATGCTTCAGCCAAACTTATCCCATTTGAGATCCTTTACGGAAGAAAGTGTAACACACCAGTGTCATGGAGTGATCCTGTTAGTAGGGTCACCTTAGGGCTCGAATTGTTGCAGGAATTAGAATCAATCGTGAAGCAAGTACAAGGGAATCTTAAAGTTGCCGAGGATAGACAGAAAAGTCAAGCAGACCTTAAAAGAACTCATAGAGAGTTCCAGGTTGTTGAACATGTTTTTCTTAAGGTAAGGCCGAAAAAGAGTTCCTTAAAATTGGGAAGCTGTACCAAACTGGCACCCAGGTATTGTGGCCCTTTCGAAATCTTGTCCAGGGTTGGACCTGTGGCATATCAATTAGCCCTACCTTCAAACCTCAAATTCCATAATGTTTTTCACATTTCATTTTTAAAGAAATATGTGTATGATCCTACTCATGTTGTAAATTGGAATAATGTTCTAGTTGAACAAAGCAGTGATTTTCCAGTGGAACCGGACTGTATTCTCACAAAGAAAGAAACTCTACTCCGGAACCACACGGTTGGTCAAGTAAAAGTGCAATGGAAGCACTATAGCCCAGCAAAGTCTACTTGGGAGTTGGAGAGTAGTATGTGGGCTGCATACCCAACTTTGTTCTAGGAACACTCAATGAGTGAATAAAACAACATCGAGGACGATGTTGAGGCTTAAGGGGGGGTGTATGTCACCTACCCAATTTTTTAGAATAATTATTTTCTACTATTATTCTTTTTGAAAAAAATTACTTTGTGTTAAATTATAATTGCAAGTTGTAATTATGACCAAGTAGGTCAAAAATGAATGTAATGACTCATTATTATTATTTAATAAATGAAAATGGGAGACAAACACTCAAGAAAATTGTTACAAGAGTATCCACTGGCCCACTAGGAGGAATGGAAGCTGCTCGAAGGATTGGGACAGATGGCAGCATCTGCACTCTACCATTAGCTGTCGGTATGGGACAACTCCCCCTAATTTTGTGGCATTCCCTCTCCAGGTGGAGAGAGGTGAGCAGGCAGGTCACCAATGACCAGTCAATTACCAAAGACCTAGGCATCCTATAAAAGGCAATTCAAATTGAGCAGGCAACTCTTACAATGTTTTCTGCAGAAACATTCCTCACGCTCATCAGGTGATGGTTCAAAGATTCGAATAGGGGAGGCTGTGGAGAGTGCAAGTATAAGTCTACAAATGTTATGAGAAGGACAGACCGATCCGATGGAATTACTAAGCCTGTAAGGCTAGATATATAAATTTTCTTGCTGGTGCAAGTGGAAGTCCTAAGCTGTAGAACCTTCTTCCTCCTGTTGGATCAGTGGATAGGCTCGGGGGTCCTAAGGCAGACATCTTGGTTGTTTGGGAGCAGGTTGGGTGGAATAGGTTTCTTGAGTGGTTTGTTCCTCCCATTACCCTCAGGTTCTATTCTGCTATGTTTTCTCTTTCAAATCACATGAATGCTCTCAGAAAATGGCTTAGTATTGTTATTTAAAGATCAATAGTAGAAAATGTCAGATCCTAATTAATTTAGATTTGCTGAACTGATAAAATGACTCTGCATTTTTCCCCATGCCTGGAGCTGCATCGTACTCTAGTACAGAGAGGTAGCATTAAATATGCCCAGCTAAAAGTAAAACCTAGCATGCATCTAAATATCTAAACTAAAGACCACCCATGCACAGACCTATGTTTATCATGCATCTTATATTTTAGCAGCTGTAGATTACATCTATGCATGTATTGTTTTCCAATTCTGTTTACTGAAACAACTTAACAGAAACTAAGTATAGCAGTAGGTTCTTTTCTTATTCCTGAAGGTGATCATTATGAGTTACTGATCTTTATTAATTATTTCAAAGTAAACAATATTATGCATTCTGTTTAACCATATTCCCATTTTTCTATCTTCTTATTGCTTTAGAATCTGATTGTTCTTATATGAATATTGTCTTCACTGTATTATAATGTACAGACAGAAAGAATGCTACTGTGTATTTTATCCTTTCATCAGGGGTCCAAAACGGAGAAATACAGGAATAAATAGCTAGAATAGAAAAACTGCATATTCATAAGCAATCAAATTATCTGATGATTACACTGTTATTGTCTTTGTTTTCCTGAACTATCAATTGCATGTGATAAAAACTTACATCATAGAATACCAAGTTATTAACAGCTAGGGAAAACATAGTTTTATTAAATTAACAGATTAAATTGTAATATCACTATACCCTAGCTCGAATCAACAGGTTTTCAATACATTATTATTTATAAACATTTAAACAGTTTCCAAATCGAAGGTTTCATTACCTTAGACAATTAAATTGCAGAATCAAGGGTTGTTATTCTTATTCCTTTAAAACATCAATTTAGACATGTAGATTTCATTCACATTGATAAGCTAGGGTTTAATGTTATCACTTATGCCTTCGAAACAAAACCACTTCCTTTATATTTCTCGGCGTATAGCCACATTTTATTTAAACAACTGAAAACATGCGTTTCGATCCTTCAATCTGAGTTCAATAATGAGAAGATCGAAAAACATTACATGCAGACATAAAACCGAAAATATCTTAACCAGCTATTAGATACAGATACAAAAACGAGAAGACTAAATTTACTAAACATAGCCATTAAACCCTAAATATTATCATTTCCATTTAAAATAACAGTAGTTACACCCTATGGTCACCACTATCTTTTGTTGGAGGTTCCTTTTGAAACCCCATGCCATTTATACACACAGCAAATACTGAAAACAAAGTTATTGTCAACATATCTCCTCATGCATCAACCGAGAAGCACTCAAATGATAAGACAAAAAACGGAACGATGCAAGATGATTTGCAAACATAAGGGTTCAACCCTGCTAAACTCGTCGATGCCTGGAATGGCCGGCCACATATTTTCAACATTTACATCACCTATTCTATCAACAAAACTCAAAAACTGAAGGTTGCCCAAAATGCTGCAAGCGAGACAAAGCCACTGCCGCGAAGACATGCTACCAGCACTTGCTCATCAAGTCCTATTCTAGGAGAACAACTAAGGAGGGATACCACCAAATCTTACCGGTGGGTTCTCTTAAAATCTCTTCCTCTTCAACTATTCCGGTACCCTGTGGATTCACGGAGGGTCACCTGCCAACAGCCATGCAACAAGTTAAGCATCAGATCATGAGTAGAAACGCATGCAACAAAGAATAGTGGAAAAACCTTTGCAACGAATACATTACCTGAGTTATGATAGAGTTTTCGACATAGCCAGCATCCATCCACTGTGAAGGAGATGCACCTAGTTCGAAGACCACGATGAGGGATACCTCCCAAAACTTCCAACTCAATTGGAAAACCCGGACTTAGAAGCTACGACAACGTCGGCACAGATACACTCATTCCACCTGTAGATTATCACACCATCGTTCCAGACTTGGCTTCCATGGATAACCTTTACTCGCAAACCCAGGGTTGCTATCGGTCTCAGAATCGAGCCCATGGGAGGATAGAAAAACCAACAAACCCTAAGTGCCTCTTGGCCAGTTGGCCACACCTCCCAAACCCTACCACCGAGAAAATGACCAAGAAACATTACAAAGAATCCATAAGTTACACAAGGGTTCGGCTTATCCCAATACATAGCGATCAACGGTGGAGATTCACCCACATCAAGCCACGTTGGAAGGTGGCAGGTGCAGCATTAAATGGCTCATCTACCTCCCAAGCCACAGAGTTTCCATATTGGTTGATAGCAGGGCAGGAGGCCGCTACAACTCAGCAATTGCCAAACCTTATCACACCGAAAACATCCACATAGACATGCACATAACACTATCCCTAACATGATTGCCAGGCACATTAATTGCAAACCAAACCATTTATTACACCCTCGATTCGTATACAGGCTTTTTGCAGGGCCATCATTCCACCTGCCAAACCATATGAATCAACGTTAAAAGTTCCAACATGTAAGCTTTAGCAATGTATAATGATCAACCCATAGCATATAACCAAGGTCTCATACGATCCATATAACAAAATTCGAAACATAATCATAGCATATGAATATCCACTACGGTTGCGAGCAACCATAGGGCATGGTTTGACTCCGCCCTTCTCATAAAGTCTTTTGTATAGTTCACTATAGGGATCATTGTAGAGCTCATAAAGCTCGTCCACACCTTAAGTTATATAAACACACCGCTAGGGTATGGTTGCCACCCAAGGACCCATTGCACACATTGCATGGTAGGGTATTAATACTTAAAGCGTCACCATTTTAATTGCCGAGACAATAGAGTTTAGAACCTTTTTGTCAATTTCTCCATAGTATGAGTTAAGACCATGCATCCTTGTCATCAACCTATCATCGTCATTATTATAGAAAGAATTACTTAACAGCCGCAAGGCATTCATGGAATGACCTGACGTAAATTCATCAACACTTAACAGACACATTCACATCAATCACACCCTGAAGTAGACGTTATCTGCATACTTGAGAGAGACAGGTTCATCTTACAAGTATTGAAAGGAGGCCATACTTGTAGCATCAAAAATCATAAGCAATTTTGATTTCTATCCCGGTTCTGAAACTCTCGACTTTTATCGCTATTTTCTTACCTGCGAATCTACGCATGAAGGATGAGTGCAATGCTTTGGCGGAGTTGCTAAGTAAGCCTCGGGGTACCTTGTGGGACCCCTTTCATTATCACCCAGAAAAGTTAAACTGTCAGCACTTGTCAAAAGAATTATGTCTTCCAATGCATCATAAATTTTCAATCATTTCAGCATACAAACAAAGTACATAATCATCAATTGATTTTCATGATGTCATTAAAAGACAAAGGACACAGCCATTAAATTGTTACTACCAAGCGACACCTTTATTAATTGCTGAATATTGATTTTTATTATTTCCGCATTTTACAATATTAGCTCTTTATATGGCGATTTAAATTTTTTTAAATTTTATGAAAATATCGGGATGTTACAGATAATCATGATGAATCTAAGTGTTTCAAGAAGATGACAGCCTTGGAAGCAGCAATGAAGAAGCACCATATCAGCCTAGATTCGCCTTCAGAATCTAACTCTCATGGACATGCACTTTGTGCTTCTGGTTGTTCTTATACTGCATCTTCTTCTTCTACTCCAAATGAATGGCTCATTGATTCCGGAGCATCTTATCATATGGATAAGGATCAAGCCATCTTTTCTACTATGCATGAATGTAACACCAAACAAATATTTGTTGGTGATGATAGATCTCAAAGTGTTGTAGGATTTGGAACAGTTCCAGTAGATAATGGTCATTTTAGTGATGTACTATGTGTTCCAAGAATTTCCTACAATTTGTTATCAGTCTATCAAATCACTCATTCCGGTGAAGGTAAAACTGTGACATTCACAACTCACCAAGTTGTAATCAAGGATTTTAAAGATCCTCAACATGTCCTAGCTACTGGAATTGTTGATGATATTACCAGGTTGTACAAATTTAACAACTTTTGGTCATCACCTTTTCCTTTAGTTTTTGTTGCTCATAGTGATAACTTGAGCAAACTTTGGCATGAGCGATTTGGTCACTTAAATTATCGCTCATCGCAACAACTATGTAAATAAAATATGGTGACAGGTCTTTCGATGGTATCTTGCAAGGATGGTGTTTGTTTCCTTTGTGTAATCGGAAAGCATCATCAGGACAATTTTGACAAACGTGTCTCTTGGAATGCCTCGATTCCCTTAGAGCTTGTGCATAGTGACTTGTGTGGTCCTCTTCGATCTGCTTCCTTTTTTGGTTTCAAATATTTCTTAACTTCCATTGATGATTACACCAAAGCGCTTGGGTTTATTTCCTAAAACTTAAGAGCGAAGTATGTAACATGTTTTTGGACTACAAGGCCCTTGTTGAAAAACAATCTGGTCATCGAATTATTAAGTTAAGATCCAGAAATGGAGGAGAATATGTTAACAAAAAGTTCACTACTTTCTGCACTGAACAAGGAATCCAACAACAACACACTGTTCCTTATATACCACAACAAAATGGTGTAGCTGAATGGAAGAACTGCACTTTAAAAGAAATGGCTAGTTGTATGATCCAATCTAAGGGACTAAGTCTTCAATTTTGGGCTGAAGCCATAAATTGTGCAAATTACATAGTTAATTGCACCCCCACTAAAGCTTTACAAGGTATCACACCGAAAGAAGCATGGAGTAAAACTAAACCTGATGTAAGTCACTTCCAGGTGTTTGGTAGTGAAGCATGGGCTCACATTCTGAATGAAAAACGGAAAGCATTGCAGCCTAAAAGTGAAAAATGCATATTTGTTGGATATTCTGAAGATGTAAAAGGTTATAGACTTCTTCAACCACATTTTCATGATATAATCATTAGAAGAAATGCTCAATTTGATGAAAATATCTTGGCCTGCGAGCCTAACTCGGCGATTGTGCCATCTTTGGCCTGTGAGCCTAATTCGACGATTGCACCTTCTTCTACTTCCAACTTCTTTGACAGATTTCCAACTCCAGTTTCTGATGATGACAGTGAGGATGAAAATCCACTGCCACCTTCTCATGTTCCTCCAATTGCACCAACACAAGTGCTTCCTCGATGGGTCCGTTCAACATGTGAAGTAGCTGGTGATCTTGCCGGTGATCCTAGAGATCAACGTCGAACACATTCTCAGTTTCAATGAGCCTCTTCTCTTTTGGCTCAAGTTTCTGAGAATCATGATCCAGAAACTTTTGAAGAAGCTTCCGGAAATCCAGATTGGGATGCAGCTATGGATGAAGAATATCGTTCCTTAATGGCGAATGATACTTGGGATCTTGTACCTCTTCCTAAAGGAATAAAACTTGTCAAATGTAAATGGTTCTATAGAACTAAGTATGCATCAAATGGAAGTGTTGAACGACTTAAGGCAAGGTTAGTTGCCAAAGGTTTTTCACAAGTTGAAGGGATTGACTACAATGAAACCTTTTCTCTTGTCACAAAAATGAACTCCATCCACCTTGTTCTTTCCCTTGCAGCCTTACATAACTGGGAATTCCATCAAATGGATGTCAAGTTTGCATTCTTACACGGTGATTTATAGGAGGAAATTTACATGGAAAAACCTCCTGGATATGTTCATAATAGCTCTAGCGTAGTCTGTCGCCTTAAGAAATCCTTATATGGCCTTAAGCAAGCTCCTAGAGCTTGGTATGCCAAAATGGATAGCTTTCTCCTTGACACTGATTTTTCTAGATTCCATTTTGACCCGAATGTCTATACCAAGAAAGTAGGAAACCATCTCATCATACTTGTTCTATATGTTGATGACCTTATTCTTACTGGTAGTGACCCTAAGCTTTTAACCAATGCGAAATCCAACCTCAAGAAAATTTTTGAAATGTTAGACTTAGGACATTTGCATTATTTTCTTAGTCTCCAAGTCCTGCAAAGCAAAGAAGGAATATTTCTTTCTCAGTCGAAGTATGCTTGTGACCTTCTTAGTCGCTTTCACATGAAAGATTGTACACCAGCCCCTTCTCCCTTCCAGTCTGGAGTCAAACTTTCTGCCACTTTTACTTCACCTAAAGTAGATGCCACCTTGTATTGTCAGCTTGTTGGTAGTCTCTTATACTTGACTCATTCCTGTCCTGACCTTTCCTTTGCCATTGGTCATGTTGCCCGTTATATGAAAACACCTCATGAAAGTCACTGGAAAGCAGCTAAAAGAATACTTCGATATATTCAAGGTACAATCCAGTTTGAGATTCATTATAGTACATGGGGGGAACATTTGTTGGTTGGTTTCACTGATTCAGATTGGACCGGCGATCCTGATGATCGAAAGTCTACTGCAGGTTATGTTTTCAGTCTGGGATCTAGACCTATCACTTGGGCTTGTAATCTAAACAACAAGCTCTTGCTCTTTCTTTAGCAGAGGTAGAATATCGAGCCGCAGTTAATGCTAGTCAGGAAGCTTTATGGCTTCGACAGATCCTTTCAGAGTTTGGATTCGAGCAGCAGCAGCCAACTCCACTTTGGTGTGACAATCAAAGTTCCATCAAGCTCACCAAAGATCCAGTCCTACATCAACGCAGCAAACACATTGAGCTACATATGCACTTCATCAGAAATCTTGTTCATGATCGTGTTCTTGAAGTGCTCTTTTGTCCTACTGATGATCAAGTTGCAGATATCTTCACCAAGTCTCTTACAGAGTGAAGTTTTCTAAACTTTGGTCTATGTTAGGAGTTCAGGGATTTGTCATTATGGGGGGATAGGCTCTAATACCTCCTTCCTTCTCCTAATAGTGTCACTTTTGTAAATCCTTCAATCCTATCCCAAGTTGTTCTTAATGGGGGATGTTAGGATATTTAGACACTTAGGAGTTAGTTAAGAACAACTTGTGTAATATATCTGTTAGGTAAAGTGTGTTTCTTTAGTATGCATTAGTATGCATTTGTAAATATTTAATTCGACGGTCACGATATGTTCTAGACATAGAGTGATCTGACGGCTCAACCTATCTTAGATCATACCTACCCTTGATCCGTGGCTTAACGCCCAATTGGTCCATGATCTCTATTTAAAGAGCATGGAGGGTCATTGTCTAGTTGATCGATTATGAGAAGCTCATTTGTAACTTTCTTTCTTTTGCATAATAAAATTCTCCATAGAAGCTATTTGGCTAGGGCCATGGAGTGTTTCCCTCTCAAGGGTTTAAACCACGTAAAAACATCGTGTGTCGATCTGTGATCTATTTTTGTGAAGTGGTTGCTCTAGGTGTTTGGTCTTTTGGGAGTACCCTGTGTACCTGAATAGATTACACCAAATATTAGTCCCATGGTTGAGCATGATTGTGATATTCTCAAGATATAAATCCAAGAAGCAATATTGGTGCTCATAGAAAAAATTTCTTTCTTATCTGGGTGTCCACAAAAGTGTTTGATACTTACATTTGTTTTTGAAGCCTTAGAATCTTTATATTCTCATTTATAACACTTTCAAATTCCTTAGAAGAAAACAAATGTAGCTACTTGTTAATGATTTTTTGAATGTGCATATAACCCTTCAACAAGTTAAATTTAAAATTACAAAGTATATTTAATATTACTTTCAATCGAAATCACTAATTATCTATTCTGTTGTTCATGGATTTTTAATATTGTAAAAACGTTGATACACAATATTTGATATAGAACAATTTATCTTTTAAAGTGTGTCCCTAGTTTACTTTTGGCAATTGAAGTACAATTACTTTTGTAACTATTCATAATAGAAAGGTTAGATGGATGCATACCTTTCAACTTGAAATTAAGAGTAACCCTTCAAATTTGATCACTACTCGTTTGTATTTATGTCCCATCTTTAGCATTTTCAGCTTCTTTAACCAAAATAATGATTTTTTTAAAATTTTCATTTTTTTTAAAAATATTTTTTAACATTAAATTTTTTTTAAAAATATTTTTTAACATTAAATTTTTTTATAAAAACTTATAAGTTGAAGCTAATTTAATTAGTTAAATCATTTTGACTTGCAAATGAAAAATATGATCCTTTATCAATAACTAATAAGATGCAAAAAATTAACAATAACTATATGCTAAGAAAGATTAACAAAATCAAAACCAAATACTTACTGAAATCAAAAATCAAAAGGTAAAAATGACGATACATAAATCCAAGAAATTAAAGTCAAATTACAAAGAAATATTTATGTTGTAAAAACTAAATTGATCATTTCATATACATTTCACTTGATTATAATCATTGATTAATTATACAATTATTTCTATTACAATTCGGCTTATTATTTGGTATGCATTGAGTTTAGCATTGCAATGCATATATTTGTATTGAATTTAACATTTCCATTGCATTGATTTCATATATATATATATAATCAATCTATGTGGAGAAGAGAGAAAAAACATAAGTGAAAGTCATCATTCCCCATGACATGGCTTGCAAAGCATCATGATTTTTTTTTTTTTAATTTTATCCTTAATCTATTTATAAGTATGTCAATCGACCTCGAATTTGAAAACTCTTTGAAGAAAACAATATATTCATTATACATGTGGTTTTAGTGAGTAGCTAATCCTAGGGTGATTAGGTCACCTTTGATGTTAAAGGTGGTTATAAAAAATGAGAGAATATAACAATGGATAGCTAAATACTCACACTAAAACAAAGTGTCATAATATTTAAATATAAGTTGTTTTTATATTATTGAGTTTACGATGATAGTAATTGGTTATAAGTTGTTTCTATATGATTGAGAATCGAGATAGATACCATGCTTTAAATTTACTAAAAATGCAATATGGTTGTGTGACATGTGCATTATGTCAATAACAATACACTATTAAATGATCTGATGTAATGATTTCAACAATGATACAAGTGTGTAGTTAGCCCTAAGTTGATTAGGTCACATTTGATGTTAAAGGTGGTTTCTAACAATGGGAGAATATAATAACTAATATTCGAATAATCTCACCACAACAAGGTGTGAGAATATTCATTTATGATTTTTTTTAATATGATTTAGTTTTTTTAATATGATCTATATTACAATTTTTAGGATCTTAAGGTTTCGATCCATACTATGGGATCATTCTCAGGAGACAAAGAATCCTAAGGATGATCCCATAGTAGCATCCTGACAGAGAATCTCAAGGATGTTGTCTCCTAATCATGATCCCATAGTAGCATCCTCAGGAGACAAAGAATCCCAAAGATGACGCAAATCTTGGTCCACAATATTTACTCTAAGTAAGATGATGATTTACTCTCATATGTACATTAATTTTAGTAACAATGCAAAATGATCATGTGATTAGTGTATCAAATGTCAATAACAATACACATGTCCATTGATTTTAACAATAGTACAATGAAAAATGATATAGTGAAAATAATTTAATTCATTATAAAAAATAAGATGCAAAATTATTAAATGCATTGATTTCAGTGAAAATATAGTTCAAACAAACTATTTGCATTGATTTAAATGATGATTATTTGATGATGAAATACATTTTATATTGGAATATAATAAGAGAAAACAACTTCGAATAATAACAATAATAAAAATAAGATAAACATGATGCTAGAAAACATGAAATATCGAATAAAAATAAAATTAATGTGAGTAGAAGACAAAACTCAAGAGCCGGGATGAAGGACTGATCATGATCTTTCGGTACTCAACAATTGATTTGCATTTTTATTTGGGAAAAAGGGTAAAAGCAAGTTTTCAGTAGTTAATGATCCTTTATCTAGCTCTGTTCTTGAAGGTTCATCCTGCTTGGGTAGTCTTCCTATTCTTGGACCTAGTTGTTTGTTCTGGGTTTCTTTAGAAGAAAAGGCTTTCCCTCCTAGGCCCAACTATGGTTAAACAACCTGGAGTTTCCTTGCAGGCGTGACCTTTCCCTTTATTGTCACATTTAACTAGAATTTGGTTAAATGCCAGGCTTAATTTTGTTTGGCTGGGAGGGACAGTAGTCTGCTGCATAAGGTTTAAGTATATTTGGCATTTACCAAAGCAGGAGACATACAGTTTCACAAATTCTTTAGAGGGACAACTTGAGAATAAGAAGTCTACAATTGTTGTTGTTTTGCTTATATGGTTGGGATATAGGTAGAAGCATATTAAAAGGTATGCAGATTGGTACACCTCTAGGAGATTTGACACAAGTACTTTCATAGTTCCCATGAAGGATGTTTCCAGCTTCATACCTGGAGGAAAATCAGAAAAGTAACTTGATTTGCTCATTGGATGAAGCAAGATAATAAAGATTCCATAGAGAAATGCCTAGTGTTTCATGCTTTCACCAATACTAGTTGGTTGCCGTAAGTATCATTTATTGGGTTTTCTTCTCTTTTGCACCTTCAATAGGATTTTATTGCAAGCATT
Source organism: Larix kaempferi (assembly GCA_027924585.1). Taxonomy (NCBI): domain Eukaryota; kingdom Viridiplantae; phylum Streptophyta; class Pinopsida; order Pinales; family Pinaceae; genus Larix; species Larix kaempferi. The sequence goes on along the minus strand of BSBM01002204.1, from coordinate 8,688,984 downwards.
CAAATGTTCACCAAATGCATTTTTTTGTGCCTTGAGAAATTATAAAGTTATGCTAGAGAAGTTTTCAACTTTTGCTCATACTTTAATAGATAAAATCAAGGGATGTATCGTGGACTATCCTCCAGTTGCAACACCCAATACTCAGTATGTAAATATTTGTAATTGTTCAAAGGACCTCTGCATCAATTTCTTTTAGAGTTCTTGAACGTTTTTGAGCCACAAGATGGGCTCATCTTCAGGAGAGAGGATTCTCAGGTGATAACTAATGACCATCATTTTAATTTGTTGATGTATTTGTAACTTCAGAATATATTCACTTGTATATTGTAATTGTACTTTATTGTATCCCCAACGGAGATGTATTATTCCTCAAATTGGAAGTGTCATCAGTTGTACTTACATGTGTCACAAGTTATATTATAAGTGTCGTAACTTATAGTTGATGGGTTATTACACCACCTTGATGGGGTCGACCCTGTATGAGTCATGTGGGTCAAAGGGTTATTAGACCACCCTAGTAGGGGTCATCCCAGTCAGCATTATGTTAAGTGGTTAAGTTGGGGCTGACCTAGTTGAGTAAAGGTCAAGTGAAAGTTAGTGTATAAATAGAGAGTGTGTCTCTCTCATTTTACACATTGTCTTATTCACTCACTTCGCATTAGTGAGAGAAGATGAGGGTACGCACAAGTGGAGGAGGAGCATGTTGTTGAAGATATCTATCTCTTGGGTTTGATCATGGTGATCCTTGTATTGATGCTTATTCTATCTCTGAGGAAGTTTCAGGGTTTTTCACCTTCTTGGTTTTCCCTGGTGAAATATTTTGTTTCTCTTGTCTCTTACGCTTGATATGCTGTACATGTTGTTCTTCCAGTTAAGATCCTAGATCTATTGAATTAAATGATGAAAAACTAACATGGTATCAAAGCTATACTGAAGGAAGGCATGCTATTGCATTTATGAGACTTGTCGCACTTGCGACAAATTGGAAGCTAGGGCTTGATATAGCAAAAACCAATCATCGTGGAACTTTCACTATAAATCCATTTTGGTGAAGGTTCAGGTTCTGAAATGTTTATAGGTTGAAGATAACATCCCCATGTACCTTTTGTTCAAAGAAAAACATCTGATTCGTTGTACTTTGTGATTTATGATCTGTACAATCTAGGGTTTCTGCCTCTTTGAGATCTCAATCATAAACATGTGACCTACGAAAAAAGGTTACAACTTGGGCTAGGAAGATCCAAACGAAATTTAGTAAAAATTTACAAGTAGGGCATGGACTGTAGTTTCTCAGGTAAGGTTTTCAGAGGCCGAAATTGAACCAGTGACACATGGAACACCGTACAAGTTCTCTCTCCTGTTTTATCCCATAAACAGGTCACGTTGCGACACTTGGCATAACTCTCTCTCAGAGAATCCGATTGAGGTCAGAGCTATGGGGTTGGAAAGATGACAAGTCATGCTACCACAAGACAAAGTTTTAGACCCTGTGGATTAGTAATTTCAGAGATGTATCAGAAACAATCAGGTGCATATTTCTGTCAAAACAAAATTGGATTTTGAGCACCGTCATTCTTGGCTTGTCACTACTGTGGGAACTTAGGGCTTTGGAGAAAGTTAGAATTTTTGGAATCGAAGTCCACGGCTGAATGCTCCTCATCAAAATCAAAATTTAGAGACTAAGATCGAATTTTGTGGTTGGGCAGAAGGTCGGGCTTGATCAAACCCTAGTTCGGGATTTTGATTGGAAAGATGGAAAATTAGGGCTTCTGCAAAAGTTGGAATTTTTGAAGTCTGTGATCACGGATGGAAGCTCCTTAGAAAAATCAAAGTTTAGAGATTTGGATCGAACCTTTTGGCTGTGCAGAAGGGTGGGCTTTCTCAAACCCTAGTTCAGGGTCCTGTCAAGTGAATCCAGAAGTTTCAAAGGAAATTTTGAGGAGTCAAATTTTGCAGTTTTCAAAATTGAAGTATACTAGCTTTATCAGCTCAGCAAGCCACATCTTTCCATCCATTCAGAAGTTTTGAATTCAAAGTTTGAATTTTTAGGGTTTCTCTGACAAACCCTAATCCAACTCCAAATCCAGTTTCAGCAAATCAAAGTGGATTTGGTTAATCCTAGAAAAGAATGAATTGGACACCTGCATAAGTGAGGAAGTTCCAGTTCCAGAGGGAGATGAGGCTGAGGATTTACATGAGAAGTCTACAAGCAATCCCGATAGGTATGACTTGAAGAGATACAGGTGTGTTTTGAAATTTGTTCATGATTGAGTATATGATATGTTTGTCTTCATATTATTAAGGTTAGTACAATCTTTATTAATCTTAGACTTGTCTGATCACCTTAGTAAAAGTATGAATGCATCTGAATGATAGAAGACATTCATTGATTAGGGTTATGACACTTATGATTGTACTAATGCACTGTGGTGTTGTATGAGGATGATGTTGTCCGCTAACATGAAAGGTACAAATCAAGTTCTAGATCAAGAACATATAACCATGGTGACATGAAGACAAAGACTCATGGATCACATAGAAGCTCTACTTACGAGGTATGTATAATTTGGTTCTACAATGCTTAACCTATGAGTTATCTAGGTTACTATGCACAAGTCGTTGAAGAGAACAAGAAGACTTTATGCGGGTATGTTAGACATAACTAGCTAACATGATAATCCAAGTATGTTTTTCCTATATCAAGTTAGAATCCTACCTTATGTTAGGATCTTATACTTTTGTATGAATGATAATGATTATTCTTGAAGTTATAAGTAATCAAGGGTTTATGCATATTATGTTTCCTACTTTGATTGATGATATGACTAACTAGAAGAGTCCTATGGTCAAATAAGAATATGCATGAGTAAAATAAGTCTTCCCTGAAACCTTGAACACTAATGCATATTACCTGTGTGTGAAATGATCATGACCATACATAAGATTATTTAGGATCATAATGTTTTGATAGTATTGAGATTATACTAATGTATATATGGTTATGTATGAGATCTTGAGGATAACACAATGGTGACACTAGTGCACACTTAAGCATGCATAGTGGTCTAGAATGAGTATAAGTTCAAGGACAGGTAATCCAAGAAGCAAAGATCAAGAGGGAGCACACTCTAGTAGTTCCTGCAAGGAAGCAAAGATTGAGAGGGAGTTCACCCAACAACTAAACAGAGATAAGTATTTGAATTATCATTTCTTATCACTTAAATGATGTTGTTCATTCATGTACATACTTATGTTCCTAGATTTAGGATGTACATTTTGCATTTTAGAAAATTTGCATTAATGAACAAGATACTACTAATATGCAAGTAATGGGTAAGTGTCCTATGGTACTGCACAACATTCCATTGCTACTTATCTAGAATGAAACATCTTTACTAACATGTTGGGAGTTGTGCACACTCTTAACAATGTTCTGGTAGAGATGGAAGGAATCTATAAAGTTACGGGATATGGATAAATGTTGTATTGAAGCATTGGTAAGATAATTACATGACTGTATGACATATGTACTTATGTGTAAGATTTTGAAAAACTATGAGATGTTTCTAATCATTTAATTGAACTTTACTTGTAGGAAATATCCTGTACAATCACCTACAAAAGAAGGACTAGAACATTTGTTCCAGCAATGAAGTTTAAAGAAATCTATATATTGAAGATATTGAAGAATTTGAAGTTCCCAGGATACGGGATGCAGTAATGGAAGAATGCCATGATCGAGGAGTACCAGTTGATCATGAAGAATGATGTTTGGGATGTAGTCCCAAGACCTAAAGGGAAGTCTATTGTGACTTCCAAGTGGATCTATAAGATCAAGCATGCTGCAGATGGTAGCATAGAGAAATACAAAGCAAGTGATGAAGTGGAAGATACACCAAATGGATATGGTGTAGTTGAAGAGGAAGTGTATGTGGAGCAGCCACTCGGTTTTGAGACACATGACAGGGATTCATATGTGTGTAGATTGAAGAAAGCCTTGTATGGCTTGAAGCAAGCTCCTAGAACTTGGTATGGTAGGGGAGACATCTTTCTATCTAGTTTGGGCTTTACCAAGAGTAAAGCGGATTCCAACCTTTACTACAAGGTTGAGGAAGGAAATCCAATAATATTACTATTGTATGTGGATGACCTATTTGTGATAGGTGAGGATAGATTGATTGCTGACACAAAGAAGAAGCTTGCTTCCGAGTTCAAGATGAAGGAATTGGGTATGATGCACTAATTTCTAGGCATGGAGGTATGGCAGAGTGTAGATGGAATCTTCCTTGGACAAGGGAAGTATGCAGTAGAGATCCTGAAGAGGTTCGGGATGATGGACTGCAAGGCCATGGCCACACCTATGGCATCGAACCTGAAGCTTCTGTGTGATGCTTCATCTGAGTCGGTTGATGATACGATGTATCATCAGATGATTGGGTCCTTAATGTACCTGACGAATACAAGACCAGATATCTGCTTTGATGTGAACACCTTGAGCCAGTATCTGACAGATCTGAGACATGTTCACCTGATTGCTGCAAAGCATATTCTGAGGTACCTGAAGGGTACAGTTGACTATGGGCTCAAGTATGATGCGAATCAAAAGTTTAACCTGGAGGGTTATGTTTATTCGGATTGGGAAGGTAGTGCCATTGATCGGAATAACACTTTGGGGTGCTGCTTCAGCATGGGATCTGGTATGATCTCTTGGTTTAGCAGGAAGCAGTCCTGTGTGGCACTAAGTACAACCAAAGCAGAGTATGTCGCAGCTTGTTCGGCTAGTTTTGAGGCAGTATGGCTTAGGAAGCTACTGTCTGATTTGGTTGATCTCTAGCTAAGTGCTACTTATATATATTGCGACAACCAGAGTTGTGTGAAGTTGTCGGAGAACCCAGTGTTCCATGACAAGTCGAAGCACATTGAGATCAAGTTCCACTATATCAGGGATATGGTGCAAAGAGGAGCAGTGAAGCTTTTGTATGTTGCAACGGAGGAGCAGATAGCCGATGTGTTGACCAAGCCACTGGCCAAAGTGAAGTTTGAGTACTTCAGAGAGAGGCTTGGTGTACTTCAAATCGAAATTCCTTCCTAGGGGAAGTGATGAGTCCAGAGACACAGATGCACATGAGCCATTATCACATGGTGGTAGGTGTGTCCTCCCATGGTGCAGATATAAGGGCTGGGGCCACTCCGACATGGTTGAAGAGTGTCTTCCCATGGTCGTTGATGTAAGAGCTATGCCATTCAAGCATGGTTGAAGTGTGTCTTCCCATCGCTGCGATATAAGTGATGTTCCATTCGAGCATGGTTAAAGTGTGTCTTCCCATGGATGCGATATAAGTGTTGTTTTATTCCTAGCATGGTTGAAGTGTGTCTTCCCATGGATATGGATATAAGTGCGATGCCATTATCGCATGGTTGAAGTGTGTCTTCCCATGGCGTAGATATAAGTGCTGAGCCTTTCACGGATGGTTGAGGTGTGTCTTCCCATGCCGGTGAGTGTAAGTGCTGTGTGATGTCCATCTGGGTTGTGCTCCATGGACTATGAGGTGATCTGAAGACAATGAGGTGATAGTAGGGTACACAGGTTTTGCAGAGGCATATAATCAGTCCTGAGATTCTCTTGCAAGTTTTGCAGTGTCACATAATCAGTCCTGAGAGATATTATAGGTTTTTCAGAGGCAGTGTAATCAGTCCTAAGGTGTACCTACTTGATGGCTTGCTCGCAGAGATGATGAAGACCTACATGGAGGCTAGGCCTACATCCATCATGAAAAATGACTGGCTCTGTAGAACTTCCTATGACAAGAAGAATTATGAGATAGCACCAGCGATCGAGATGTCAAGTACAGTAGCAGTGATGATGATGACGCTCTGTGATCCAATGTTGATGATCCAGCTCTAGAATTGAAGACTTGTGCTTATATGTATTGATGACTTGTGTCAAGAGAATACCTTCCTACTTAAGAGGGAGTGTTGATGTATTTGTAAATTCGGAAGATATTCACTTGTATATTGTAATTGTACTTTACTGTATCCCCAACGGAGATGTATTATTCCTCCGATTGGAAGTGTTGTTAGTTGTACTTGCACGTGTCGCAAGTTATATTGTAAGTGTCGTAACTTATAGTTGATGGGTTATTAGACCACCTTGATGGGGTCGTCCCTGTATGAGTCATGTGGGTCAAAGGGTTATTAGACCACCCTAGTAGGGGTTGGCCCAGTCACCATTATGTTAAGTGGTTAAGTTGGGGCTGACCTAGTTGAGGAAAGGTCAAGTGAAAGTTAGTGTATAAATAGAGAGTGTGTCTCTCTCATTTTACACATTGTCTTTCAATCACTTCGCATTAGTGAGAGAAGAGGAGGGTGTGCATAAGTGGAGGAGGAGCATGCTACTGAAGATATCTATCTCTTGGGTTTGATCATGGTGATCCTTGTATTGATGCTTATTCTATCTCTAAGGAAGTTGCGGGGTTTTTCACCTTCTTGGTTTTCCCCGGTGAAATGTTTTGTGTCTCTTGTCTCTTGTGCTTGATGTGCTGTACGTGTTGTTCTTTCAGTTAAGATCCCAGATCTATTGAATTAAATGATGAAAAACTAACATAATTAATATTTTTTTTGTCTTTCTCCTTTCAACTGACTCATCCCGTTTTTATTGATTTATTATAAGGTGGATCATGGTCTGCCATTAGTCATTCAATTTGAAGCCATCCTCCCTATTAAAACTTTTATTAGGGATTTTTTTCAGTTTCGATAGCTTCCCTTATCTTTCTTTGCATATAATGATTTTATTTTACAACGAGTTTGGCATTTTCAATGCATATATAATTGTTATTGGATCCTCCTAGTATTGCAATTAATGATTAAGCATGTCAAATTTGACCTTTTGTTATAGGGTTTTTGTTTGACTACTACTTAGATTCAAGTCTAATTGTGTTGTCTCTTGTTTCAAGTTTGGGCCACAGGTTATTCCGCTTCCTTGTTAAAGAAGTAGAGTGTTGCGAAAAAGGAACTATTAAAGGGAAGATAAGGGAGTGCGGAACTGTTGGGGTTTGACAAAGTTCATTCAAGTGAGGCAAAGCATGATGTTGCATAAACAACTTTACATGTGATGTTGGAGGATTTTTTCAAACTATTTTTCAAGCTCTGATATGTTGGCAAGTATTTATATAGTTTGCATGTATACCTTTTAGCATGGTATTAAACATTTTAGTGAATAAATTTCCTCTAAATAACTTGTGCTTCACTAAGGTATGTTGTATTTCAACTCATTATGCTTATTGTCTCATAATAGGAGGCTTTCTGATGTGTTCATAATTTTATCACATCAACAACCACAATTCCCTCAGCTATACATTTGTAGTTTTTTTGATAGGGTTATCCCTATTGAATCCATGGAGGCACTCATTGTGAAGCAAAAGAAAGCATGATACAAAGTCATGACTTGTAATTTTGTACTATCACCCCATGTGAACCATTTTCAAAAAATTCCATAGCTTTATAATGGTCGGCTAAGCAACTTCTTGGATGAATTTTTGTATTGTCCTAAAGAAAAAATGATGAATGTGTGATACATAACCATTACTCTAGATCATAAAAATCACTAATAGGTCTGAAGGAAATCATGCCCCTGACTTAATGAATTGTTGATTCAAAAAATTGATTTTCAGATTTAGAATGGTTTACTACTAATGCATCAGCAAGTGGTAGTGGATCTCTATGCACCTTGGATCCATTTGAATGGAATGAATTTTGGTGTTTACTTGTCTACAGTGTCAAGTGGTTGTTTGTCTCATATTTTTGTGTTGCATGACATATATTTATATATCGCATCCTTTGCAAATTGGATACTTTATGTGCTTATATATACTGTTTTCTACTATTTAAAAAAAAATTAGTGCAATATTACCCATGGGTTCGACTGGCATGAGGCTTAGTTATGGGACTTGGCATTTTGATTTAACATGCTTTATATCAGGATTAGATACTGCTACTATCACTGTTACGAGTATTTTCTCCCAGCGGTTTGGACTGTGGTAAGTAACTCTATTGGCCACATCTTTGTTGGCAATAGGCCTTCTAGGGATTTTAAATATGAGTCTTATGCCTGAAAGTTCTATGATTTAACTTCGTAACCACACAACAATTCAGATTCATGGTCACTGCAATTCACATTCAAGGTCATGTTGTAAATGAGTTTGTTCATATTTTGATTGATGAAAAATTACACTTGTCCCCATTTCCAATCCATCTTCCTTAATTTGACTACCTATTACACCCTTCTGGGTAGAGCCTTCACTTCATCTGATCTGTCATCCTCCATCAACATTGTGTTACATTTCAAAATTCAGTTAAAATCCAATCCATTTAGGATGGAATGGAACTGTTTTATAGAGGGATTATCATCAATTTTACTCAAAATCTTAGTTTAGTTGTTCTTTTCCTGCATCTTCCTTTGCCTCGTCATTCTATTTGCATTGTCCTTCTCATGCTCTTGCCATCCCTCTCATTCTCTTGTCACGGACATTGCCACTTGTGACTCTTGTTGGATTTGTGATTAAAAAGATGAATTCCTTGATTAGATTTGTGATGAGGACTTGAATAAACGTCATAAACATAATAATGTAGAAAAAATTATAAAATGTGTGGCTAAATACTTGAACAAATAACACTATACTTTTCACATATTATGAAAGTGTTGTTTTTTACCATGTTCCATATAGGATAGGATTATTTCCTCTTTTCATAATATTAAGGATTAGCAATTGCATGAAAAGGTGCAAAGATAGGTGATGTAATATTTGTTAAATATTCAACATAATAAGAAAATGTAAATATATAATGTATACAAGTTTAGATGAAAATGCATTAAAAAAATATGCAAGTAGATTTATATATCAATATTAGAGTTTGTATGATGAATGTGGAGCTCTAACAACATTATGTATATGGGAGGTGAAGCATCATTCATACAATCATCACTTAAATATTGTCCATATTAGAGCCTATACCCATATTTCATGAGATAGCGTAATTGTTATTTCCCTATAGAGTTTAATCATAATTAATTTTTGTGCAAGAATTCATAGTGAGCAACATATTCAAAATAGCATTATAGTATTGTCATTGTCTACTTTACTACCATACATCATTATATAATTGAATCATGATATTATTAAAGTTTTTGGTCATAATTCATTGGCTTAAAAAATTTAATTTAGTGAAAACAAAAAATAATTATATTTTTATAATATTTATTTAAATATTTTTTAAAGTTAAAAGTAAAAAATTTACAATATTTTTAAAATTGAAATGGAAAATGCAATATTATTTTACATCTTAATTCTAAAACCGAAATGGAAAAAGTTCAACTCTTTACATTTTAAACAAAACATGGAAGATATTTTTTTATAAGGGTTTAACTGTATATATATCTTCAAGGGAAAACTCTCATATATAAACACTAACACCAACCTCTTGCAATGACTCAAACATAACTTCAAAATGTCACTGCAACATTAATGTCGTATGATCATCAATTGGTGAGGGAGCATTGTGTCAGAGATATGGATCTAATTAAACTAGCTTACCTATCTATGCAAAACAATAATATATCAACAACAAGTACAAAAAGAGAACAACTGAGAAAAGAGTACACCAGATATATGTGGTTCACCCAATTGGGCTACGTCCATGGGAAGGTAGTATTCTATTATCTCCAGAATATCTCCCTCAAGCTTACAAGAGAGCAATGCCAATAACCTCAAAACAATATAGCAATACTTGTGAATAAGTAAAGATCATGATGAGTGATCCATAGTGGATGAATGTGAAAGACTCCCTTGACTCTATTATATACCAAGAGATGAGGAGGAATTACTCTCACATATTACATGTGGAATAATATAATTCTCCATAATAACATCTCTTTATATAATAATGCATATCAAGAGTATATTTTACCATAATGAATATGGGATAAAATGTATTACTCTTTTACATAAGATTGTCGATATCTTCCGACATAATACAAAGACATTATTACCCTCCAAGGAATATAAAATATTCCAACATATTGTAACACCCTATTTTTTACCCCAATATGTGAATATGTATATAATGAAACAAGAGATACATGCCAAACTTATATGGTCTACGAGACGATGGATATTGTAAATGCCATATATAATTTTCAATATAAAAATCCCCAATAGATGCAAGTGGAGAAGGATGAAGATGAGATGGGAGATTATGATTCGACAAGTGGGGGAAGTGAGAGAGGCTAAGTGGTGATGACCTAGCTAATGTCCTTAGCCATCATCAACTTTTTTAACCAAATTTACTTAACTTTAGTTTGGGTGTCACTTTAATTAATTATGGGATTAGTTATCCTAAGTGAGATTAAACGGGGGAAAGTGATCACTTCTAGGAAAGCCACTTGTCGAGCCATAGTGATCCATATATATTGTTAGAATCATCTAGGCATGATATTTTTTCATTCATTCCATCATTCATGGAGAGGGATCATCCGTGCTATGTCATCTTTGGTTGGTATGTCAAAGGAATATTGTTCTCTCATAATCTATAACTCAGGAAAAGGTTGATAAACGAAGTCCTAGCTACCTTAATAAACTAGTTCCTAGAGATTAGGGAACTTGTCCTGCAGTGTGACATCCCCAAAGACTTGTCATGGAAACTTCTTGGTCAACTTCTACAACAGTTCCAAAATGGGAAGGGGATAGCTTGAGGGATTGCAGTGTAGAGAAGGGGGTACCTTCCTTGGAATTGTGTAGGATGATCGTTGATTGTGAATGAGTGATGAATTGGGGTCAGTTGTGTATGGGATTACCTACACCACTTGGGTAGAATATAGGTGCCTTTGGGTGAGGAGTGTTATGAGTTGAGTGGAGTTGTGAATTGAAGAGTAAGAGGTGGAAATTCTCCCCTTGTGGATTGATAGCTCCAACTCGAAGGTTGCATATGTTAAATAAATAGAAGGCTTGACAGAGTGCTTATGGATAGGAGCAACATCCTTCACTTGTATTTGGTTGGAAGACATTATAAGAAAGTGTCAGTTGTGTTTGAATGCCATGGATTAAATTTATGTTATGTGTTTGCTTAAATTATTTTATGGAACTATGGTGTGCAATTTGATAGACATGATAGAAATTTTTGCATAATAGAATGCATATTTTAGTTTCAAAGATTGTTATATTTTTATACTTCCACTATTAAAGTTCTATTAGTATAACAAGTCTATGGATCAAAATCCAAAAATTGATATCATAAATGAGATTTCGTATTTGGAAATGAGTACCTTGTAGTCTCCATAGTGTAAAGAGGTTGTTGAGTACATTATAAAGTGGTATTAGAGCTGTAGATTGAAACACTTGGGCCATTGGGGTAGAAATTAGTTTGTTACAAGAGTAATTTCATGTACAAGAAATTTCAATCTCTTGACAAAATTTTCATTTGCTTGCTAAATGTTTGACATAATTCTTCAATGAGGAAAAAATTGGAAAGTCGAAAATGCAATTTGCATGTCATTTAGCTATTGCTGTAATTAAAATTACCATCGATAGGGGTGGAATCATCAATGATATGCCCAAACTCATTAAACTTCCAGTTTCTATTATTGACAAGGTGGAGAATTGTCTAAAAACTGACTAAAGAAATTTCCATCAATCCAATGTGTAGGGGGGGATTTTGACATAATGGTAAATTTCAAAAGGCAGTTTGGTGGTCTTAAAAGTGTAGGTGGTCGTATTTGGAACCGAGAATGGGATCTTTGAAATGGTTTCCTACAAGATATGATTGTTGAGGAAGGGTGTAGATCGACAGATGTGGGTGATTTTAGACATGGAAGTAATTGAAATTTGATTGCAGGTTGGATATTTGAGATATCCAATGGTCATAGATCATCCATGATCTAAAGTGCATGACCATTTTAGGATGTAAGATGCTCGATGGATAATGGATTCTCTCACTCCCAAAATGAACCAAAATTTTCCATGTGTCTAGTGGACCCTATCGCATAGGAAGTTAAGTAGAGTGGTTTGATGAAGGCGCTAAGTCGTTTTAGAAGAAAAGAAGTGATTTCAGTAGGTGGTAAATGATTTTCAAAAGTAATCAACTACTTGACGTGACCATGGAGGCATCACCCAAATCAATGGTTGTGGAGGATTTTGGGTGCAAAAGAGCTCAGGGTTTAAAGGCCACCCTTGAATCCAAGATATCATACAGTGGAGGATCGTCCATGATCTATGATGGACTATCATTTTGGGTGTGAAAATAGTCAATGTTTAAGGAGTTCCCTTATGCCTAAAATGAATAATAGGCCACCACAGGTCATTGTACAAAAGGTAGTCAGATCCCTTCCAATGAAATTCACTCAAAGATAACATCCATTGAATAAGATCGAGACCTAGATGCACTAACAATGGAAGAAATACAAGGAATTCTTATGAAATATGAGATAAAAATAGACAAAGTTAAAGGAACTACATGACATGAAGAAGCATTCAAGTCTACCAAGAAGGAAAGAATCAAAGGAAGCAAATCAAGTAGTGAGTATGACCTTGTGTCAGACGTTGAAGAAACAAATTTTGTTCAAAAACTCAAAAGAGGATCAAGAAAATTCAAAGGTAAGTTACCCTTAAAATGTTTTAATTGTGGAAAATTCAGTCATTATTCTCCAAAATGTCCACACAGAAAAAATGGACAATAGTGATGATGAAGATAAGTCTTATCATAAAGGAAAGGAAATGAAATACAAGAAAGGAAGTTCTAGAACCAAACAGTCTCAATGACGAAAGAATAGTTTTTATTCAAAAGAAGATAGTAGCTCATTTGATGAAGAATATGACAGTGGCAATGAATCAAGAAAAATGTTGTTTATGGCAATAGTAACACCAAATGAATATTAAGTAATCTCTAATAGTGAAGTGTAGCGCCCCTCCTCTAGGGTCCTTCCTGTTTAACCTGAAACTCAACCACTTGATACAAAAGAGATTAGAAAGCATAACGACTGGATAAATAAACTAAATAAATGAATAAACTAGCAAATTAAAAGAAACCATAACCATATCCAGCAAAGCTCGTTTAACCATAGGCGAAGCAACCGTTAGCTCCGCCACCCAACCATAGGCTCATGCTTTCAGTCGCATGGCCTCCCCCGAGCTTTGGGTCGTAGAGCTCACACACATTTTTCAGAAATCCAGCTTGGGTTTCCCTTCCCACCAGGATTTCTTAGCCAAACCCTTAGATAGCAGCAAGTCTTTGAGGCATTCGAAAATTACGACAATCGTCCAAATCATGGCCCTTTACCCATTCCCTGAGCCTTCCTTATAAAGGAAAATATCGTGCGACACATGTCGCTTCATGCATAATTAAATATTTTTAATTAACTATTTAATTAAAACACTCACCCATCCAAGTGTCAGTTTCTCTGGGAAGTGCACCTACACCCCTAAGTTTGCTCTAGTTTGTCCCCCAGATATTTTAATCAACTCCTAGCTTTTAGTTGACTAGGTGTCTAATCTATTTTGCTCCTAAATAATAATTTCTATTATTTTAAATGCTCAACAAAATAACTATTCATGTGCAAATGTCTAAGCTATTGTTATGAATTTGCTAAGTAATAATCTAGAGTTATTCTCCTAAGTTTTTATGCAGTTTAATTTAACAATCAAACTCACTAGGATCACGGTGCCGCGCTGTTGGGCTCCTGGTTCCTTAACTTTAATTCTCTGACATGGAACCACTCCGTCGGGTCCAGTCATCCATGGTTTCCATTCCTTGGCATGGTACCGCATCGTTGGGTCCTTGCGTCCATTCTTTCATTTCTCGACAGGGTACCGCATCGTCGGGCCCTTCTGCCGCCATCTTTCCGTTTTGAATTGCGGGAACTCTTGTAGGGATTTTAGGAATCGTTACCATCCATCCTCCGTCTACATGCTATCTAGGGACTAATGGCGCTGAGGAGTGAGTCCGTTCTCACTACGCGCCCCTCAACTTGTACGTGACTAGCTCCGTCGTGGCCCACCTCGTACGCCCTCACGCATTCCTCTTGAGCAAGCGGATCAATGCTTATCTGCTCATGCGTGGTATTCTTGTCGGAAGTCGACATCGTCGTCGCTTCCCTTGTGTTTGATTTACCCGTACTCTACGACCCTCCATGTTCCTTTGTGTGTCCGTTGGTGAACCGTCTCACTTGTTTCTACACACACTTCTCACAACAAATTATTAGTAGCACTGTTCTCAACAATCATCATCTGGTTTCTAACTCTAGTATTGTTAAACATTTATGATTTATTGAAACTGCTCATTCATCTTATTAAGTATACATTTCGTCACCAAATACATAATCACCATACAGCTAGTCATTAAGCATTATCCATCAACATAATTTTCCATAGTCATAGCTAATCGTTTAACATATGCAATTATTCATTTACCTCAACAGTTCAGATACACATACTCAAAAATAAGGTCAAAAGGTTATTTAATTAATGTTTCAATCAGCCTAGTCACTCAGCAGGTGCCCTCAATGTCTACACAAGTCTAGGGGCACTACATACACCCCTACTTATTTAGAACTTCGTCCCGAAGTTCAGAATAAAATGGAAAGCTACGACGCATCTCAGTTGCGTCCTCCCAAGTCGCATAGCTAGGACTGTAACTGTCCTACTGCACTTTGACTTGATCAATCAAGGCTAAGCATTTAAGCAAGAACTGATTAATCAATTAACCCAGTCCACACATATAATTCAATTCATTAATTTATTTATCAACTATAGTCATGCACATCATCAGGTGATTCTCCCTTATTAAGACACATCCTAACTCGAAGGGCCACTTTATTGAAGTCTGTTACGCCGGGTCACTCGACAGGTGCTCTTAAAGTCCATAGTCATTTTAGGGGCATTACATGAAGAAAAACCTAAGGAAGAAAATAATGACAAAGAAGCAGAAGTAGATCTTGAGGGTGAAATTATCAGTGTACTAAATGACCCGAAAGGTGCAAGGAAAAAGAACAAGCAACTGAAAGAGAAGGTAGTCAAGCTCAAAGTAGAAATCATAAAAACAGAGGAAGATGAGTATATCATCATAGAACTGAAAACTCAACTTGAATAACAAAAATGTAGAAGAATTGACAAATCAATTGGAAAGTAAGAAGAAGATGATTGAAGATATGGAAATTGAAAGTACTATGTTAAGAAAGGAATTACAAGAACTGAAATCACACTATCAAATACCAAAGTTAGGGGTTAGCAGTCAAAGCGAGAATTATCAGAGGGAAATTCAAAGAATAAAAGGGGATTTTGAAACCAAAACCATGTTCCTAAAAGGAGAGGTACAAAAACATAATTCATAGTTAAATTACCAGTCAAAATATAACAATAGCTCCAAGAATATGGACGAAATTATGAACCATCAGAAAACATACAATGACAAAGCAGGACTAGAACATGAACCTAATGACAAGTCAAGGGAAACATAAACATATAATGTATCGAAACTTGGAACCTTGAAGATGCAATTAAGAAATCTATTGATAATGAAATCAAAAGGAGGAATGATAGGCTGGAAGCACACGATTTTCACAAAATCAACAAAAGCGACGAAGTTGGAACATCAAGGAGACAAATAAGGTATCAATATTTCTTCTTAGGACATTGTTTTATATGCAAAAATTTCATACATAAAGCATCTAATTGTAAGGAATATGAAAATAATAAGGTCATTTGTGAGAACACTAGAAATCGTTATGAGATTAGAACTATTCATCCAAACTATCACAAAGGGAGAAATGATAATTTATTTGGACCTCTAAATCTTGACATTAAGTGTTACAAATGTAATGACTTCGGTCACACTGCACTCAACTATAGACTCAAGACGGATCCTTTTCAACAAACAGGATCATAGGGATTTGTTTTAATAACCAAAAGGGAAAATAAAAGGAGTTGGAAACCAAAGTCATAAGAACTACATACCGAAATTATGATTTGGCTTTGCTTGCTCAAAGTAGAGAAAATACCTTGTATGTTGATAGTAATTGCTCTAAACACATGATTGGAGACAAACATGGATTTCTAAATTTTGAAAAGGGGAAAACAAGAAGTGTTACTTTTGGAGGAAATAGTACATCAAATATTATTAGAAAGGGAAAAGTTACTCTTGGCCACAAGGATGTGGAAGCAAAGAATGTGCTATTAATCGAAAACATTGAACATAATCTATTAAGTGTAAGTCAGATGTGTTAAAAAGGACAAACTCTCATTTTCAACTCTAAAGAATGCCAAATAAGAAGAAAAACTTATGAATATTGGTAGCCAAAGCACCCAGTACCTCCAACAATATATACATGGTAGATGCCACGTAGAAGGAAGAATGTTATATGGGACAAATTAAAGAAAGATGGATTTGGAACAGAAGAATGGGACATATTAATTTTGACAATCTGGTAAAAAATTGTAGAAGGCCATAAGAGACATGCCTAATATTTTAAAACCAGATAGAACTATGTGTAAACCATGCCAACATGGAAATTTGACATGAACAAGCCTCAAGGAAAAAGAATACTCAACTACAAAACCCCTAGAGTTAATACTAACTGATCTTTGTGGGCTAGCAAGGAAAAAAACATTCAATGGAGAAAATTATTTTATGTTGTTCATTGATAACTATACTAGAATGACTTGGGTATGTCTTCTCAAGAAAAAATATGGAGCTTTTGAGAAATTTAGAATATTTAAGAAGATGGTCGAAAATGACACTGACTCAAGGATCAAATGTTTGCATTCAGATAATAGGCGAGAATACATTTCAGGCAATTTTGAAAGTTTCTGTAAAGAAAACAAAATCAGAATGCAATATACAACTGCTAGAACCCCATAGAAAAATAGAGTAACTAAAAGGAAAAATAGAACTCTACAAGAAATGACTAGAACAATGCTTGATGCATTGAATCTATCTGATGTGTTTTGGGGACAAGCCATTCACACTGCTATTCACATACAGAACAAGGCTCAACTTAGAGTAAATAGTGATAAAAATCCCTATGAACTTTGGAAAGGAAGACCAACCTAAGTCAAATACTTCAGAATATTTGGAAGCATATGTTACATTAAAAGATTTAATGATGACTTGGGGAAATTTGATTCCATGGAAATGAAGTCATCTTTTTGGGGTATGCCTCTAGACACAAGGCCTATATATGTTATAATTTGAGAATAGAAAAAAATTATTGAAAGAACAGATGTAAAGGTTGATGAAACAATATTTAGCAAACCAAGAAAAGAAAAAACCATAACATAATTAGTGGTAGAATTAGAAGAAATCCTGCCAAAAAAAGAAGAAGAAGAAGAACAAGACAGTGAAGAAAATGAATCATAAACCAAACAAGACACAAATAAACTGTCCATAAATGTAAAGAGAAATCATCTTGATGGTTTAATGATTGGTTAAAAAGATGCAAGAGTGGAAACCATAAGCATAAAATTATTAAAAGTATCTGAAGAAGTAATTTTTTCTCTATTATCATGATCAAACCTAACCATTTTGAAGAATATAGAAATGAAACGCATTGGGTTAAATCCATGAATGAGGAACTAGATCAAATTGAAAAAAATGAAACATGGGAATTGATTCCTAGACCCAATGATAAGAGTGTGATAGGGACTAAGTGGGTGTTTAGAAATAAACAAAATTAAAATGGGTAGGTAGTAAGAAACAAGGAAAGACTGGTATGCAAAGGATATGCACAAATTGAAGGAATTGATTTCAAATAAGCATTTGCATCTGTATCTAGAATGGAGGCTATATGAATGTTTATGGCCTTGGCGTGCCACAAAAACTTCAAGGTTTATCAGATGGATGTCAAATCAACATTTTTAAAGGGAACATTAGAGGAATAAGTCTATATTGAATAGCCAGAAGGATTTCAACTTTTAGAAAATGAGAACTACATGTGAAAACTTAAAAGGACATTGTATGGTTTAAATCAAACACCGAGAGCATGTTATATGAGATTGGACAAATATCCGCAAGAACACATATTCAAAAGAGGAGATACAAATAGAAATATTTACATTAAGGTGGAAAAGGATGAAATTATTATTACAAGAGTATATGTTGACAATATTATTTTTGGAAGTAGCAGTAATGAACTAAGAAAAGGATTTAGTGAAAGCATGCAAAATGAGTTTGAAATTCCGATGTTAGGAGAAATGCCATTTTTCTTAGGAATACAAATTGTGCAGTCAGATAAAGATATATTTATATCCCAATTGAAGTATGTTCATGATATGCTCAAAAGGTTTTAGATGGAAAATTCCAAGCGAGTAAGCACTCCAATGGTTACATGTTCCAAACTAAGCAGGGATGAAAAATTTACAAAGGTAAATAAAAATTATACAGATCCATGATAGGAAGCTTGCTATATGTAACTATGACTAGGCCCGATATCATGCAAGATATTGGTGTGGTAGCCATATTTCAATCCGAAACAAATGAGACTCATCTTCAGGCAGTAAAAAGAATGCTTGATTATTTGAAAGGGATATTGGAATTTGGCCCTTGGTATCCCAAAATCAAAAACTTTATTTTAACATCATACTCTAATGCGGATTGGGTGGGATGTGTCGATGGCAGGAAAAGTACTAGTGGTTGTGCATTTTTTCTAGGAAAATTTTTATTCTCATGGATAAGTAAGAAACAAGCCTCTATTTCACTATCCACTACTGAAGCTGAATACATTGTAGCAACTGCTTGTTGTACACAAGTTCTTTGGATAAAGAAAACCTTGCAGGAAATACAAGTTTTAATGGACCAACCAATATAAATATTATGTGATAACATGAGTGCAATTAGTATATCCAAAAATATGATAATGCATTCAAAGACAAAACATATTCCCATAAAATATCACTTTGTAAGAGAACAGGTTGAAAGTCAAACCATGAAACTGGAATATGTACTGACAAAAGAATAAGTAGCATATATCTTTACAAAACTATTTCCAAGAGAAGATCTTGAAAGTCTTCGACAAAATATAGGAGTAATATCCTTACTACACTAGTAAGGAGTGCAGAAGGAACCCTTTTCCATTGATATCAAAGGGGGATAAATTAAGATAGGGAGAGGAAATAATAAGTAACCAAAATCCTGCAGTAAGGGGGAGCACAAAAGTAACAGAGCATAACAGTGGGAGAGTCAAAGTTTAATGACAAAGGGGGTTTTTATCAATGAAAACGGGGGAAATTTTTGGACTTGATGTTGTCATCGATGTCAAATGGGATATTTTTGGACTTATGTTTCCATGGATGAAAACTAGGATATTGTTGGACTGAATGTTGAGGTGGTCTATGAGAATCCTTGAAGCCAGCTTGAAGAAGTATATATAACAATTTTGTACAATTTCAACACAGTGGTACACATGTCGAAGAAAATTCAGATAGTCAGAGAAACAATAACCGACATAATTGTGTAGAGGTACCCATGTTGAAGCAAATGAAGATAGTCAAAGTGAACACGTAGTCGATATATCGAAGCAAGTTGTGTGTCGAAGTGTTCATGTCAAAGTACATAGATAATAGATAGGTCGAAGATAACAAGCAAGTAGTATGTCGGTCGAAGTGCGCAACACAATTAACAAACTGACGCAGTATTGAAGAAAGGATGGGGTATAAGTCCCTCATTGTGGTACAAATCCTTATTTTTTGGATAGTTGTTGTGGTTAATTGATTAAATAAAGGAAATTAAACAAACATATTTTCCCTCATGTGGACATAAGAAAATATATAAGTAGACAAGTACTAATGCATTTTTAGAGGTGAGGGGTGAGAGGTGTGAGTGCAACTGCAGATGGTATGAAGTTTTAATTTTGGGGGTTTTTGGAAGGGAATCAATGGCTAGTTGATTTGAAGAAGAATAAGAATGTGAAGAAAGTAAAGAAATTAGTCGCATGTTGCAGTTGGAAGACTACAGGAAAGATTGAGGAATATTTAGAATCAAGTCACACGTCACAGTTGGATAAGTCGAAGGTTAAACTAGTTGATACATAGAATATTGAGAAAGTCAAAGTAGAGTTCAGTGAAGTACAAATATAACTCATAGTTGATATTGGAACAGACTAATTGCTAGATATAGTGAAAATGCTAGATTAATTCTCTTATTCATATCAGGGTGACGAGACGAAGTAAGGAGAGGTTGGATCCTATGATCTCAAGGGGTTGGAAGCTCCTTCTAGTCGGTGTTGAATCAGGGATTTGGCACTCCCTTTATGTTGGTGCCTGTAAATCAGGGGGTTGGAGACCCATTCTAGTTGGTGTTGGTAAATAAATTGAATCATTAATATTTATATATATAAGAAAGAATTATGTGGCTTTCTCCCATTTTGGTTTCCACATAAATTATGGTGTACTGTGTATCTGTGGTTGATTATTGTGCACTATTGATTTATACTGCTCATGATATATTAAATGTAGTGATCTACTACTAATAAATTGAATGATTATATATTGTGGTCAAAAGTGGTAATTGTGCAAACACTGATTCACCCCCACTCTCAGTATTCCAACACACAAAACTTCTTAATCATGCCCATATTAGATCCATGGTCTCGATATTCTCTTCATAGAGAACGTGTGGTCGTTCGGGACCATGTACATGGCCCATGATCCCTAAAAGTATCTTTTGTGACATGAGACACTAAAATATCCTTGATCCATAGTTAAGGTGCCCTCCATATTTGTGGTGAAAAAAAACTTGTAATGAAAATCATATGACACTTGTAGACCAGGAATTTGTTTTAGGTTCCATACTTTGTTAAAGTGTAAAAACCTTGGTGAAGCTTACCAATTCTTAAAAATGCCAACTATAACATGTTTGGTGTTTTTTTGCTCAAATTATCAAATTCACATATCTTCTAGAAATTTTTCCCATTTGTTGTGTAAAATAAATTTATCCTATGGAATTTTGGTGCATCTCTTTTGAAAAAAATGGAAATCGGTGCATCTTTTTTTGGAAAACAATTATTGAAAATTAGACTAATTGAAAATTTTAGCCCCTCAAATTGTCCATATCGTTGCAGACCAAAGTCTCCCTGTATAGGGAATGTGTGATGTTTGTGGACCCTATGCATGTCCCACTAATCCCAAAAGCATATTTTAAGCCCTAATATGTTGGTTTCCTCCTTCAACCGTAGTTATGGCACACAAAACAATCTACGATGCATAAAACTTTGTAATGACACTCGTATTACACTCATATGCCAAGTATGTTATTTATAGGTCATATATGGTGGTTTGGTACCATGCTCCTGCCCCATAATCCCTAGTATATGCTAGGGACAAAGAAGTTGATTTTCATCTCTAGAACATGGCTAGGGTCCTGGTACTCATCCCTGGTGCACAAAACCTCGTCATGACATCTATATACACTTATGGGCCAAATAATCCCTTGATAGGGAATCTATGCATTATCCATGGGCCCTAAAATCATATTTTATTCCCTTAAGTGATAATGTTCACCTCAAATAACATACAAGTCCCTAATACCCATTTGTGGTGCAAAAAGCATTATAATGGTGTTGATATTAGACTCATGTTCCAAAAAATCCAAATATAGGGTTTACGTTTTGTTTTTGGACCTTATGTGTGGATCATGAGCCTACAAGTTTATTTTAGGCCCTAACACATTCATTTGCATCCTTAGATTGTGGCCAGGCCCCTGACACCCATCCCTTACTTGATAAATGTCATATTGTTTCCCACATTACACGCATGATATAAATATTTCATTTGTAGGGGTTTTGTGGTCATTGATATTGTATTCATGGCACATGCTCCTTAAAATAATCTTTTAGGTTATATTACGATGCTCGTTTTCATCCTCAAATCATGGACAAGTCCCATGGACCCATATGTGGTGTACAAAACCTCATAGTCGTTCCCATATTACACCCATGGGACTTGTGTGATATATCGAAGTAGCCGCCACATGCGAAGTTATGGGAGTTTTTGTAAATGAGCATACCCATCATATCTTTCTCAAAGATAAAATACCACCATTATAGCCATTTCATATTGCTATGTACATTACATTATCTTTCAACATTTGATTCATTAATAAAATTTGGTATTCATTGTATAATTTGCTTTATTTTGTTATTTCATTTCATTCATAATCTAATTGGCTTAGGTGTCAAATGTATGCTCAATTATACTAGTGAGAAAGAGGGAATTATTTAGTTCTTTTTGGTGTAACATTTGAGGTATAAACATGGATACTTTAGTGCACATCAGGTTGGAAGATAATTATAAATTTAGTGGATATTTTTTAACATACACAAAAAAAAGAATGATGGCAATTTTTAGTATATGTGTTTGGATAGATAGTGATAGTAAAGGATTTGTGAATTGTGACAAATGAGGGGTCACGATACAAGTATGATGAGAAAACTAAAGAAGTTGTGATAATGATTAATTTTATAGTGGCTGATTAAATGATACTTAAATTCAAGATGGTGATAATGCATTCAAAATTTGGAGGCACCTAAAGAATATGCATAAATAGCTAGAAAAGGTTGGGAGTTATTTTTAAAGAATATAGGCTATTATCAATTAATATGGAAAAAATGATTATTTTCAAGGTCATTTGTCAAAACTAAAAATACAAAACAAAAGTTGAAATCAATTGCTATAAAAGTTTAAGAAGAAAGTGTCATGATATATGTTCAAGATTTATGTGGTGATTAATTACAGTCTTCTTTTGGAATATCCACAGTGGCCATTTCTCATCATATTTATATTGAAAATCCTATTGCCTTCATATGAGAATTTTCTTAAGAATTGTAATATAACCTTTAAATATATTAATCTAATATTGAGTAGTTGAGAAGCAAAATTTAGTAGAATATCAAGTGGGAAAATATTTTAGTAGTAGTAGTGGGAATGAAGCTTTATAGGTGGACCTAGAAACAAAAATTAGGGGCATTGGAAATACTTGGAAACATAAATATGGGAGTAATTGTGTTGATTCAATGACTCAAAAACAAGAAGAAAATGTCAAATGTTTTTATTATGGTAAGATTGGCCACAAGTGCAAGTTTTGTAGGAAATAATTGTGGGATGAAAAACACAACGAAGGGACAATTTTAGAAATCAAACTAGGAAGAACTAGGACAATATAGATAAACATAAATAAAAAGAATGGTACCAAAGTGGAGTTTATTTGTCCATGCTATCTAGGCCTACAAAATTCATTGAAGAATTATTACATCCTCTAAAATAAAAAGAGATATCTAGGACAAGTATCCTACAAGGAAGAGAATCTAAATGAAGTGCATTTGCAATTCAAGATTTTATATGTAGTCCACATTAGTGATGGGTTGTAACTTGTAAACAGTTTGGACATACATCCTCATTGTGATTTACTAATAATCTCTAATTTTTTTTATCAAGATTGCATTAAACAATTATATGACATGATGCATAGAGAGATAAAATAACTCTTATTGATTCTATGATCAATCTATCTCCTTAATTGATTACTATGCCCATCATGAGTGAGATTATTCATATATAATTATAAAACTATATATCTAATGTAATACCCTGGTTATTTAAGCACCGGACATATATTTTTATTGTGGAAGGAGGTGCTCAGACTATGGACTATGACATTCTTCTTCTTCTTCTTATTTATTATTAAATAAACTAAACAACTGGCTCAACAGAGACAACTAAACAAGAATGGGAGGCCAAGTTTCCATAAGTGATGGGGAATGGGTGTTAGATATATGACCTTTCTAGACCCTAGTCCATGTTTTTTTGAGTACCTTGGACCCATTTGAGGAATATTTGACCAATTAATTCTCACAAAATTGATTTTAGCCACCACCACCTCAAAAGTGTAACTCCCATCATTATTGTTTGTTATTCTAAAAAAAGGTATATTTTTTGTAACCCCTCTCTCTCTCCCTAATTCGAGTTAGCCTATTTATGGTTGAGTTAATCTCCTCATGAACTCAAGTTATCCTTCTTGGTTCGTATTTCCTCCTTGTTCTATATATGCATGAGCTACCTCATTGTGAGGGTTATGCATGCTTGGGCCAAGCCTATGTGAAATCATGTTATATGTTATGTGTTGTGTATGTGGAAAGTATGTTATGTTAGGTGTTATGTAATGTGAAATCATGTTATTTGTTCCACTCATATGCTTGGTCAAGTCTATGTTGTTGGGTAAAGAGTATGTGTTTGTTACAAGGATTATTCCACAGTATTTGCTATTCAACCAACTGGAGAGTTATTCTGGGTAGTTGATGTTTTCCATGGTATCTCTACTAGTTCAGGATTCTCACACGGGAAGCCAGGAAATAGGATTTGCAAACTACGTCACACCCCATAGGCAGTGGAGAACGGACAAGAAATTAGTAGATAGGAAAAGTTTGTGTGTTTTTCTCACAAGAGGAGTTTATGAGAAAATATTGAAATTTCAATATTTTCTAGAAGTACCTTGCTTGTGGATTCGTGGCTTTAGCTCAGGGGTAGACTGTCAAAGTAAGATCTATATTGGAAACTCATATGGATAGGTGGAATGTAGTCCCTTTGATTTCAATTGCCCTTTTTGTAGATAAGTATTACTATTATTATGTTTTTATTCACTGTTTTAATTTGATGCATATGTGCCCAAGGAGGCCAACCTATCTTTGCTTATGATATGATGCAGATCTAATTTTTATTCATGCTTATGTTTATAGTTAAATGAAAAGTAATAAGATGATTTGTATGTTGCTTAAATATGATTCTGCTTATTTTATGGTTGTTTGAGATCTCAAATTTAATGGTTTTTATAAGAAAAGTAGATCATATTATTTATGTTTTATTGGTACTAAGTTTGTAGATTGGTTTATTTCATGTATTATTGCAACTCTTAATCATACTTAGTTATATTTATTTGTAGCACGTAGATCTGATTTATATCTATGCTTAAAGGTTGTACTTTTATTTATGATTAATAATGTTTGTACGACTGTGCACAAATATGATATTTATAAGTGATATGTGGTTGTAGAAGGCATCCTATAGATGTTGTTAAACATGTTTTAACTCACATTAATTTCGTATTCAAATCTGGTTTCTTCGCATGTGCTTTGGGGTCAGGGACATTAAAAGTGGTATCAGAGTGAGGTTCAAACTCTGCAGTCGTTGGGCATTCTATTGATCTGTAACTTTGTGTATATGCATTCGAAATTTGGTACTTTATTGAGGCCATTTTTGGGTGACAAGTGAATTTGTCGTTATCCTCTTGTTTATTTTGGAGGAAATGAGCCGCTTATCCTTTAATGGTTCATATTCTCTTTTACATTTATTTATTTTATCTATGTGAGAGATTTTTCTATTTTGAGCAAACCTAATTGAATGTGAATAGATTTAATGATTAGTTTGTTGAGGGCTAGCTTCTATTTGATTAGGATGGGAAAGCGAATTCCCAGATTGTTTTGTTCTATGAATGTAGAGAATTTCTAATTATTGTAGATTATTGTTTGTCTTAGTTCTAAGGTGGAGAAACCCTACTTTATTTGATGTATTCATAACTATTTGATTGATGTTTGGTTGTTTGTTTTATTAATTCCAAAACGGTTTGTTTGTATGATTGTTTCTTTATGGACTTAGCTATTAGTTTTTGGACTAATATCCCTTTTGCTCAATTAATATTATAGAGAGCATGTTTTAATTGTTTATCATTATTGTGTTGATTTATGTTTTATTTGATTATTTATTTATATATTATTCTATTTGCAGAATTGTGGGAAGAGTATTCGTTTGGAAGAGCACTGCCCATTTTATGATCTTAAGCTTATGTTTGTTTATTAAACCTTTTGTTTATCAATTTGCAGGAAAGAGAGGGCAAGTTCCCTCTAGATCTATTGTAAATATTTTGCAGGAAAAGAGAGGGTGTTTTCCCCTCTAGATCTCTTTCAAATCCCTATTTTATATTTATATTAATGATTGTTTGCAGATTTTGGGCAAGGAATCATCCCCAAGTGGGAGAATAGGGGACCTTATTAATATATATATATCCTTAGATGAGAGTGTAGCCTCAAAATATTGCAAATTAATTGTTTTCTATATATTTAAAGTGCTATATGCATTTGTTGAAAAGGAATCCAACCTTGCAAGGTTTGCTTTTGGATTTTATATTTTGTTTGGTGAGTCAAAGGAGGGGTAGCTCTTGGACTATATATATATATATATATATATATATATCCTTTCATTATAGGATGGATGGGTGTCTCCATTGGGAGAATGCACAACCCCTTCAACTATAGGTAGCATCTCTATGAAGCTTTTAGTAGTTGGTTTTAGGTAAATGAGGAACGAGTGATTCTCATTGGAATTATGTTGTTGAGTATTTTATTTTCTCTGCTCAATGAGATTTATAGAGAAGCAAATTCTAGTGGATTGATGTATGTTTTATTTCATTTATAGAGAAGCAAATTCTAGTTGATTGATGTATGTTTTATTTAGTTTTGCTTGAGTGGTAGAATCTTGGGCTATTGTAATTTGCTGATAGGTGACTATAATGAACATTTCACCCTATGATCGGCCGCACTTTTTTAATCTGTGATTAAGGATGGGTGGTGGGGATTCATTGTTATGGCATATACCTTCAAAAATATTCATCCAACACATACATCAAACGATCGAAATTTTCTCTAGATGGAGAGCATATTGAAAGGTCGATTACTAATTGTAAGGCCCCTCCTGTAGGGTCCTCATGAAATGAACCTGAAACTTAACAGACTAATACAAAGCAGATTAGATACCATAATTACTAGAGAAATAAAATAAATTAACTGACTAAATAACTTAGCAAATATATACAAAACCATAACCTGTCAACCGTATGTCGTTGTCGTCTGTGTCTTCCGTAGGATCCCTCCAGCAAAGCTCGTTTAACCATTGGCGAAGCAACTATTAGCTTCGCCACCCAACCATATGATCATGCTTTCAGTCGCATGGCCACCCCTGAGCTTCGGTCATAGAGCTCACACACAACAATTCGAGAAACTCAGCTTGGGTTTCCCCCCCACTAGAATTTCTAGCCAAACCCAAATAGCAGCAAGTCACTCATCTTTCAAGATTATGATATCCATCCAAGGACTGGGTCCTTTACCCATCCCCAAATCCTTCTTTAAATAGGAAATTCCCCTGCGACACATGTTGCTTCATGCAAAATACCCAATTTCTTAATATTCAAAAATTAATTTATCTCACAAATCCATGTGTCAAGTTTTCTAGAAGAATGCACCTACCTTCCTAAATTTGCTCAAGCTTGTCTTTAAGATACTCACTCTAAATTCTATTTTGTGGGTGCATGTGGTGTTAGTTAATAACTCAAGCCTAGGATTCCATTTTGCTCCTAATATAATCATTTATAATATTTTAAATACTAAAAAGTATTTTCATGTGCAAATCCCTAAAAATAATTGTTTCTATTATTTTTAATACTAAAATGTATTTTCATGAGCAAGTGTTCTAAATGCAATTTTATATGGTTTTTATGCATAAAGTTTACCAATTCCTCCCTTCTAGAACCTAGGTGCCACGCCATTGGGCCCATCTGTCATTTATGCTAATTTTTCGACATGGTACCACTCCGTCAGGTCCGTTTATCCGTCGTATCCATTTCTCGGAAAGGTACAACATCGTCGGGTCCTTGCGTCCATCCTTTCCGTTTCTCAACAAGGTACCACACCCTTGGGTCCTTCTGCCGATATCCTTTCATTTGACTTGCGGGAACTTCATGTAGGTATTAAGGATCCGTTACCTTCAATCCTCCGTCTACACACTATTGGAGAATAATGGCACTGAGGAGTAAGTCCGTTCTTACTACGTGCCCCCCAACTTGTACACGACCAACTCTGTCATGGTCCACTATGCACGACTTCACGCATCCCCGAGTAAGTGGATAAGGGATTTTGAACTCGGTAGTGGGATTCCGTAGGAATTCAACACCGTCGTTGTTCTTCCGTGTGAGATTTATCTGTACTCTACGACCCTTCAATTCCATCAGTGAACTGTTTCACCTGTCGCTACACACAGCTCAAAAGTACATATTAATAGTCATGTAGTCATTCATCATAATTCATTTCCTAAACCAACTAATCGTTAAGCAATTACAGTTTTGCTCAAAACATCCTACATTCCATTAATCAGTAAGGCATTACATCAATATGTGCTTCTTTCGTTCTCATCACATAATTCATCATACAGCTAATCGTTTAAGCATCATATTCATGTATACATAACACATTTTTCACAATCAATGCTAATCATTAAGCAACATGCAATTATTCATTTAAATCAACTATCCAACTCCACACATGTCATTTAGTTCATTAATTCGTTTATCGATTGTCATCATGCGTCATGCCCATCATCGGGTGATTCTCAATTATTAAGACATGTCCTAACTCGAAGGGCCACTTTATTGAATTCAGTTGAGTCGGGTCACTTGACAGGTGCCCTAAAATTCCACAATCAATCTAGGGGCATTACACTAATTTACTATTTTTTTAATTAATCCAAGTCTCTTTCCAGGTGGGGGAGCTAAAGGTTGATCGCTTCCCTGCATCTACAGTTCATTTTTAATCTATCCATGCAACTGATCTAATCATTTATAGTCTTGGCCACGTTTCCATACTTACCTGCATCTATGGTTCGTGCTCCTTTAACGTTCTGCTCGCCTTTGTCAGTTCGTTTCAAGAAGCTACCCTCTTCGTCGAAGCTCTCTCGATATTTCATCCATACTAAGTGATTATTTGGGTTTGGAGAAAGGGTATCTCAAGAGGACCCTGGCAGGCGGAGATGGCTCTGATCACAAGGATTTCTTCGGCACTAAAATCAACCATTATCCACCCTGTCCAAGACCAGACCTCGTCGAAGGTCTTTGCGCACACACTTATGCAGGTGGCCTCATTCTGCTATTTCAAGATGACGAGGTGGGAGGTCTTCAAGTTCTTGACAACACTGGCCATTGGATCGATGCACCACCAATGAAATATTCGTTAGTTATTGATGTCGGTGATCAATTGGAAGCCATTAGCAATGGGATATACAGGAGCGCATGGCATCGTGTGTTCGATACTAACAATGGAAAAAGAATTTCAGTGGCATCGTTCTATAATCCATCGTTTGATTCTGGCATATCCCCGGCTCCACAACTCCTTCTGCAGCCCAACAAATGCTCGAAGTTGTCGATTTATCCAAAATTTATGTTGGGTGATTATATGAATGTTTATGCTCAACAGAAATTTCTTCCCAGAGAGCCACGATTCCAAGCTGTTATGGCCTTGCAGTACTGAGATCAAAATGATATTTAGGAAGGTTATGTTTATAAATTTAGTATTTTCCAAAGTCTCATGTCTCTCAAAGTTTGATAAATTTGTGTAGGAATTGGTGTACTGTTAAATCCCAACCAGTCTAGGCCATCGCCGTGAATGAGGTAGGTGTGAGGATCCAATAAGCTAATGTCGTCCAATCTAGGTCAAGTTTCTATATTTCTATGTGTGTATTAATTCAAGTTTTTGTTGTCGTTTTCTATATTTCTATGTGTGTATTAATTCAAGTTTTTGTTGTCGTACTATATGTTATGTTAGGTTATACCTTGTGCCTGGAAGCAGTATATGTACAAAGACCTTTTTGTATTCCTAGGCTTGTTATGCTTTCATGGATTTGGGTTTACTGGTAACTAGTGTGAGAGGATCAGAGCTTCCTACAGTCAACCCACATCATAAATTATGGTTTTAACGTGCAAAAAAAACCATAAAAACCATATGATGTATCATTTGTTTATTAATTTCTTTGTTACGATTGAAATACATCATTTATGTATTAATTCCTGTATTATTATGGATCAAACTGCACATGGAAATTCTCATGAATCAAAAGCAATTTTGGTTTTTTTAT
Organism: Larix kaempferi; assembly: GCA_027924585.1. Taxonomy (NCBI): domain Eukaryota; kingdom Viridiplantae; phylum Streptophyta; class Pinopsida; order Pinales; family Pinaceae; genus Larix; species Larix kaempferi. The sequence continues at coordinate 8,659,003 of BSBM01002204.1, read as the reverse complement.
AGATATCTTTAATGGCAACGAAAATTTTGTATGGTCAACTTATATATTAATCAAATGTTCATAAGCTCAGAAAAAGTTTGCACACCATATAAATACTATTAAAATGTGCACTGTTCTGTTTATATTCATAACATATAAAGGAGATCATAATAATATTTAGAGTCCAATGGTAATGATCTCTATTATGATTATGGCCTTCTCACACAATCTCTTTTAAAAGAAGATAATTATCATCACTGCTGAAGTCAAATTTTAGCAGGTTTTGCTAAGTAAACTACAACAAGGTAAGAGCCTTTTCTAGATAAACGAATACCCAGTTCAATTTAATTCATCACAAAAATGGATGCAAGAATATTTGAATGCAATTTTACTCATACATATGAATGAAATAGTGACATGATCTTGGATTCGAACGTAATTTCAGTAAGAATCATGGTTCTCATCATAATCATGTTTCTACTTATACTTCAACATGTTTTTTTTAATATCTTAAATTCACCATATTCATAATTATGAACTTTTGTATATATTAATTTAGACTTAAATTAATTCTGGATTTATTAATTACCGTGGAGCAAATGTTTAGAAACATAAATGTATTTAAAAATGGAAAACATTTTATTTGTTGGAATTTGATGAATGAAAAATTCTAAAGAGATAGTTTTAGAAGATAGTTTTAAATGATTTAAGGATTTTTCTTCATGTTTGGTGAAACTAGAAATACTTTAAACATAAAGAACTGTGTATTTCTAACTTTTGACTCATAAATATGAGACAGAATATAACAAAGATTGTCAATTTTACTATTTAAAACTTGACCATGAATGATCCTAATCTTATACATCTATTCAAACTTAACTTAGAGTTAAGTTAAATCTAAGTTGATTATGGTTAACATTTTAAATCTAAATTATGGTGAACCATCGACCTTTACCACTAATGAATTGTACAAAAAAACCTATGCATAATAAGCTCCACTAGTTATTATTAACATTTAAAATCTACGCTATGGTTAACTATTGACCTATACCACCAATCAGTTGTACAAAACACCTCTACTTAACCAGCTCCATGAAAAAACTATGAATTTTTGTTTTGATTAAACTCGTTGTTATTAAAATTTTAAATTTAAGTTATGGTTAACCATTGACATTTACCACCAATCAGTTGTACAAAACACCTCTATTGAATGAGCGCCATTAAAAAAATAAGAATTTTGGTTTTGTTTTCCCAAATTTTGGAAAAAATATCACCAAGCCAAATTTGAAAGGAATGCCCAAATTTGATTTATGCTTGATTATTCTTATTTTTATTTAATATTAAATTTAACATGTATTGATTTGAATATACATTTATTACTTTGGTTTGTATTGAGTTGATCACTCCTATACTTGAATTTAAAAAAACATTGTGAAATATAAATATAGTGAGATAATAAAAATTATGCTTAAGATTTGATTTGTCTAAAGTTTTAGACATATTTTAACACATTATATTAAATGAATTTATATTAATAAATGATATAATGCAAGACAATTGATTCAATGCATACATCATTTTAGTTTATTACTCACTTATTAGTTAAATAATAAGATATCAAATACATTTGAAAAAAAATATTTGAGTCTCTTAATAAATACCATGTTATAAAAAATTGAAGATAATTACATTAACATAATAAAACATTCTTACTTGATAAATAATATATGATAATACAATAATAAAACTAAGATAAAAGTATACATTAGAGAAAAACAAATTTAGTGGTATAGATGAAATTTGATAAAATTCCATCTATCAAAGTCAATATAATTAATAAAATTAATAATATTATAAATAACTATAAGAAGAAGAATATTGATTAACATTTATGAATAAACATCACAATACATTAAAACAAGGTGACATAACCATTACTGAATTGGAATGCTACATAATCAAACATGAAATCAACCATGGTCAAATATCCTCAATCATAGTCAAATATGGTTTGACATCTTTAACAATGGTCAACAACAGTAAAATAAATGTCGACTATACTTAACTATGTTCAACCATAGTGAAACATAAGATACCATGGTAAACTATAATTAACTACGGTCAACAACATCAACTATAATCAAACATAGCCAACATAAGTAAAAAATATTCAAGCTAACTTGACCTAATCTAAATATGGTTTACCATAGTCAATATTATTCAATCATTGTCAATCATGTACCCATATTAACTCAACCATATTAAGTCACCCTTAGTCAAACATCATTGGTGATCCGCAATAAACCATAAACAACCACCATAAACAAGAACAACCACAGCCAACCGTGAATAACAATAATAAACCATTAACCATCAACCATTGACCATCAACCATAATTAACCATGGCCAACCATAGACAACCAAACTTCGACCACAGTCAACCATGATCAACTAAATTCAACCATACTTTACCATGGTCAACCATGTCCAACCAAAGTCAACTAAATGTCAACCAAAGTCAACTAAAGGTTAACCAAAAGTCAACTAATGGTTAACCAAAATTCAACCATGGTTAACCAAATTCAACTAAAGCTTAATCGAAGTCAACTAATGTAAACCATGGTAAATGAGAGTCAACTATATTCAACCATGCTCAACCATGGTCAACCAAATTCAACCATAGTTAATCAATGTTAACTAAAGTCAACCATGGTTGACCAATGTCAGCAATGGTAAACTATAGTCAACCATGTTCAACGAAAGTCAACCATGGTTAATAAGTCAACTATGATTAACAAAAGTTGACCATGGTTAAACATAGTCAACCATGGACAAGCATTCTCAACCATAGTCAACCAATGGTTAGCCATGATCTATCAAATTCAACCATGGTCAACCATTATCAAGCATAGTCAACCATGAGAAACCATGGTCAACTATAACCAACCATAGTAATCCATGGTCAATGTAGGTCAACCATGGTCAATCAAAGTCAACCAAAAGCACCCATGGTCAACCAAATTCAACCATTGTTAACCATAGTCAACCATAATCAACCATGGTCTGTTGATGTATATGTAACTTCGAAATGTATTTCATCTATGTATTTCATATATATTTATTGTACCCTTATTAGAGATGTGTTATTCCTCTATAAGGAAGTGTCGTGACGTGGATTGACAAGTGTCGCAAGTGTGTGTACTTGTCGATGGGTTATTAAACCACCATGTGTGGGGTTGGTCTTGAAATATATATTATATTGTGGATGTATATAGATAGACAAGTCAGCCCCATAGTGTAACTGGGCAAACAGGTTAAGTATAAATAGAGATCGGGAGATCTCTATTTGGATCATTTGGAAAGTCACACTTCTCTCACTCAAAAAGTGGCGCACTAGTGAGGAGGAGGATCATCTACTCTAGGAGACTATCTCAAGTGTATTTTGGTTGTACTTTGGTTGAGCCATTACTCTCTCTATCTCTGAGGAAGTTGTGGGGTTTTTCACCTTAGGGTTTTCCCCATGGAAACTTTGTGTCTCTTATCTCTCATGCTTTGATTCTTGTGATGCTTGTCATGCTTATTGTGATTGCTATGCATTGATATACTGTATATGTTATTCTCTTAGTAAAGATCCAAGAGTATTGTGAATTAATGCTCAAAATTTAACATGGTATCAGAGCTAACCTGAGAAGAAAACATTTTGCAGTAACGAAAACTTGAGTTTCTTGTTTATTGGGTTTCTCTCCATAGATTTTGGAAAAGCAGTATAATAGATTGACTCTACTCATCAAGGAGAATATATCTGTCTAATCAGAATTCAATTCTGAGCTTTTTCAGATTTGTCCCTAAAAATTAGGGCTTCCACAAAAATAGGAATTTATGGAATCTGAAGACATAGCTAGAAGCTCCTTGCAAAAATCGAAGTTTAGAGCTTTGGATTGAGATTTTTGGCTAGGTCGATCTCCGGGAAACTCAAACCCTAATTCAGGGCTCTCCCTAGTGAACCCGGGAGGACAAAAAGGAAAATCTGAAGGGTAAAAATTTGTTGATATCAAATCCTGAATACACCAGGCTGATCAGCTCATCAAGGAGCATCTTTCTATCCTTTCAGAAAGTTGAAATTCATATTTTGATTTTTTAGGGTTTTTTCGACAAACCCTAATGTGGGGCGAGATCCAGTTTTCAGCATTTCAAGTGGTAAGACCTATATCTTTTCTATTTCCATTTGAAGTACTCTTTAAGATGTCTCACCACACCAAGCTTGAGGATAAGCTTGAAGGGGATGATAACTTCCGAGCTTAAAAGTATAGGATTGGGTTAATCCTGGAAGAGAATGAGTTGGACTCATATATAAAAGAAGACATCCCTGTCCCAGAGGATGAAGAGGCTAAAGTATTGCACAAGAAGAACTTGGTCAAGGCAAAGAGAATCATTGCTGATTCTATCAAAGACCATCTCATACCCCATGTGTCTTCTCTAAAGACACCCAAGGAGATGTTTGACTCTTTGACCAAGCTATTTGAAGGGAAGAACATAAATCGGAAGATGACCCTGTGGAACCAATTGAAAGGAGTAAAGTTTCAGAATGGAGAAACCATTCAATCTTATTTTTCTAGGGTCTCCCAGATTAACGAACAACTGGAAGCGGTAGATGAAATGGTGGAGAATGGTGAAGTTGTCATGACCACTCTAAATGGCCTACCCAAGTCATGGGATTCCTTTATTCAAGGAATTTGTGCAAGGAAGAAGTTGATCTCCTTCAATAGATTACAGGAAGAATGCTCTCAAGAAGAAGCTAGACTTGTAGCTCGTGAGGAAAATATGGGAGGTGAAGATCAAGCTCTCGCAGCTCACACCAAAAGAAGCAAGCCCAAGAAGGAGCACTCTCGCTACAAGAGATCCTATCAAAAGAATAAGAAGGATCTAAGATGCTTCACATGCAATGAGAATGGTCACTTTGCTTCAAATTGTCCCAAGAACAAAAGGGATAATAACAAAAACTCCAGCAAGAAGAAGAAGGACAGCAAAAGAAAGTTCCATGCTCATGCTGCCGAGGATGATGAACCTCCAAAGAAGAAGGTTAGGGCAGAAAGTGATGATAGTGATGATGACTCATCAAGTGAAAAAGAGTATGTTCTAATCTCTGCTCTCACAGGTACTATCTCCCATGGTTGTAATGATTGGTTGATTGATAGTGGGGCTTCCAAACACATGAATGGGTTTAAGGAATCTTTTGTGAATCTATCTGAAAATGAATCACCCCATAAGATGAGACTTGGGGATGATTATCAATACCCAATCAAAGGAAGTGGTGAAGCCTCCTACAACCTAGATTCTGGAAAATCTTTGAAGATGAAAGAATTCCTTTATGTACCTGGGCTCAAGAAGAACTTACTCTCCATCTCTGCATTGGACGCAAAAGGTATGAGGGTTGCATTTGTGGATGGCCAAGTCCTAATGTGGCCAAAGAGTAAAACAATCAATGATGCAGTAGTGATTGGAGAGCAAGAGCAAGGTTTGTATAAATTGAAGGGTCAACTTGAACATGTCATGATACATGAATCCATGGAGCCAAGTGAACTTTGGCTTAGAAGACTTACTCATATGCACTATAGGGCACTTCCAATTGCAAGCAAGGCTGTAGAGGGTCTTCCTGAAATCAAGACCAAACATGAAGGTCTTTGCAAAGGATGTGCAAAAGGTAAGAACATTAAGAAGGCTTTCCCAAGCAGTGAAAGCAAGGCAAAAGATATCCTGGAAATCATCCACTCAGATGTATGTGGTTCTATGTCATCCAGTTCTCTGAGTGGGTATGTTTATTATGTCTCATTTATTGATGACTTCTCCAGGAAGACTTGGGTATACTTCTTGAAGAGTAAAGATGAGGTGCTTGATAAGTTCAAGGAGTTCAAAACCTTGATGGAGAATCAAACTGACAAGAAGATCAAAACATTCAGATCCGACAATGGTGGAGAATTCACCTCATGTGACTTTAAGAAGCTTTGCAGTGATTCAGGGATTAAGAGGGAGTTGACTGCTTCTTATAATCCTCAACAGAATGGAGTTGTAGAAAGGAATAACAAAACAATCATGGAAGCAGCAAGGGAAATGCTGCATGACTAGGAGCCACCTATGCATCTATGGGAAGAAGCAGCTAGAACAGCTGTATATGTGCAGAACAGAACACCCCACAAGATATTAGACAACAAAACACCAAAAGAGCTCTTTTCTGATAAGAAACCTGAAGTTAGTCATCTCAGAATATTTGGTTGTCCAGTATACACTCATGTCCCAAAGGAAAAGAGGACTAAACTAGATCCTTCAGGAAAGAAGGGTATCTTTGTGGGTTACAGTGAAAGCTCGAAAGCTTACAGAATATACTTTCCAGGGTTCAAGAAGATTGATGTCAGCAGGGATGTAACATTTGATGAAAACTCAGCATTCATCAAATCAAGGAAGGCACCTATCGAAGTTTATGAAGAGCCTAAGGAAACTAGATTTCAAGACACTACCATAATTGAAGCAGTTCTAGAAGTTGTTCATGAGTTTGAAGATCCGCAAGAACCTATAGATCCACCCCGTGAGGATAACTCTCACAAGAGGAAACCTGCATGGGATAGAGAGCTCATTCAAGATGCAGAAAGATTTGGCATTCCAGAAGAAGCACATAAAGCAAAGAGGAGAACCAGATCACATACCAGCTATGTTTCTTTACTCTATGACATTATGAACAAAGAGCCTTCCAGTTATGAAGAAGCAGCAGAAAAGAAAGAATGGAAGGATGCCATGGTTGAGGAATACCAATCAATAATGAAGAATGATGTTTGGGATGTTGTCCAAAGACCTAAAGAGAAGTCTGTTGTGACTTCCAAATGGATCTACAAAATCAAGCATGCTGCAGATGGTAGTGTAGAGAAATACAAGGCAAGATTTGTAGCTCGTGGCTTCTCTCAGAAAGAGGGAATAGATTATGAAGAAACTTTTGCACCTGTAGCTAGGTATACTTCCATCAAAATAGTACTTGCTCTAGCTGCAGCAATGAAATGGAAAATACACCAGATGGATGTCAAGAATGCTTTCTTGAATGGTGTAGCTAAAGAGGAAGTATATGTGGAGTAGCCACTCGATTTTGAAATACATGACAGGGAGTCATATGTGTGCAGATTGAAGAAAGCCTTGTATGGCTTGAAACAAGCTCCCAAAACCTAGTATGGTAGGATGGACAGTTTCCTATCTAGTTTGGGATTTACCAAGAGTAAAGCGGATTCCAACCTCTACTACAAGGTTGAGGAAGGGAATCCTGTGATTCTACTCCTGTATGTGGATGACTTATTTGTAACAGGAGATGACAGACTGATTTTAGATACTAAGAGGAAGCTTGCTGCTGAGTTCGATATGAAAGATTTGGGAATTATGCATTATTTCCTAGGTATGGAGGTGTGGTAGAGTGCAGATGGGATCTTCCTTGGTCAAGGAAAGTACACAGTAGATATCCTGAAGAGATTCGGTATGATGGATTGCAAGGCCATGGCCACACCTATGGCATCGAATCTGAAGCTTCTATGTGATGCTTCATCTGAGCCGGTTTATGTCTCTATGTATCGTCAGATGATTGGGTCCTTGATGTACCTGACAAACACGAGACTAGACATTTGCTTTGCTGTGAACACATTGAGTCATTTCCTGATAGATTCGAGGAGTGTTCACCTGGTTTCTATAAAGCATGTTCTGAGGTACCTGAAGGGTACAATGGATTATGGGCTCAAGTATGAAGTGAATCAAAAGTTTAACCTGCAGGGTTATGTTGATTCAGATTGGGCTAGCAATGCTGCAGATAGGAAGAGCACATCTAGGTACTGCTTCAGTATGGGATCAGGTGTGATCTATTGGTTTAGCAGGAAGCAGTCCTACGTAGCACTGAGTACGGCTGAGGCAGAGTATGTTGCAACCTGTTCAGCTAGTTGTGAGGCAGTATGGCTACGGAAGCTACTGTCTGAGCTATTTGATCTCCCGTTGGATGTTACTGGTATCTTCTGTGATAACCAGAGTTGTGTGAAGCTGTCCGAGAATGCAGTGTTTCATGACAGGTCGAAACACATAGAGATCAAATATCATTATATCAGGGATATGGTGTAGAGAGGAGTCGTGAAGCTCCTGTACGTTGCGACGAAAGAGCAGATTGCAGATGTGCTGACGAAGCCACTAGCCAAGGTGAAGTTCGAGTACTGCAGGGAGAGGCTTGGCGTTCTTCAGATTGATGACACTTCGAGGAAGAAGTGATGGACACATTTGCTGAAGCCATTCCAAGCATGTTGGAAGGAGGATCCTTCACATGGCTGTGGATGTAAGCGCTGGATGATGAGCATCAGCATGATGTTCTGGTTTCTGCTTTGTATGATCAATTGAATCATTTATATGTATGTACGCATCATGTTGGATGTTGGATATGATCAGTTGGATCATTTATATGTATGTACGCATCATGTTAGAGGTTGGATATGATCAGTAGGATCATTTGTATGTATTTTGTATATGCATCATGTTGGATGATTGGACCATGTATCTGTATATGTATCAGGTGGATACATTGTATGATTAGGTGGATCATGTATGGTGATACGTATCATGTATTTGTATTTGTATCAAGTGGATACATTGTATGATCAAGTAGATCATGCATGATGATATGTATCAGGTAGATACTTGGTATGCATCAGGTATATGCATTGTATGATCAGGATGATCATGGATGACAAGCTTCAGGATGTTGCTCCAGATGACATGCAGCAGGATGTTGCAGGGATGATGATCAGGATGATCATGTGTACATCAGGATGATGTATGGTGAGTATTAGGTTGATACTCTATGTTCGTGGATCAGGTTTTGTAGATGAGCATATAATTTGGCCCTGGGAGATTTGCAGATAGTCTTTCGAGGTTTTTCCTATGGCATATAATTTGGCCCTGGGATATCTGGCAAATGCTCTTTCGAGGTTTTGCTATGGGAGGACATATAATTTGGCCCTGGGAGATTTGCAGATAGTCTTTTGAGGTTTTTCCTATGGCATATAATCTGGCCCTGGGATATCTGGAAGATGCTCTTTCGAGGTTTTGTCCTATGGCATATAATATGTCCCTGGGAGATCCGATAGATTGGGCTGTGTGCTCTTAATAAGTCCTGGGATGCTCTTGCGAGGTTTTTCCATGACCACATATAATCTGTCCCTGGGAGATCCTATAGGTAGAGCTATGTACTCGTAAAAGACTGGGATGCTCTTGCGAGGTTTTGTGGTGACCACATATAATCTATCCCTGGGAGATCCTATAGGTAGAGCTGTGTGCTCGTAACAGCCTGAGATGCTCTTGTGAGGTTTTGTGGTGAGGTCACATATAATATGGCCCTGGGAGATCCTATAGGTAGAGCCGTGTGCTCGTAACATCCTGGGATGCTCTTTCGAGGTTTTGTGACGCACATAATAAGTCCTGAGGATTCCACAGTATGGCCAGTGATGATGAAGACCTGCAGGTGGTGGGCCTACATCCAGTATGAAAAAGGACTAGCTCTGTAGAACTTCCTATGACGAGTAGAGTCAGATATTGGTTGAGATAGCAGCAGCAGTGACGATGATGATGATGATGATCCTGAGCAGAAGACTTGTCTAGCAGATCTATGTCAAGAAATACCTTCCTAGTTAAGAGGGAGTGTTGATGTATATGTAACTTCAGAATGTATTTCATCTATGTATTTCATATATATTTATTGTACCCTTATTAGAGATGTGTTATTCCTCTATAAGGAAGTGTCATCATGTGGATTGACAAGTGTCAAAAGTGTGTGTACTTGCTGATTGGTTATTAGACCACCATGTGTGGGGTTGGCACTGAAATATATATTATATTATGGATGTATCTAGATAGACAAGTCGGCCCCATAGTGTAACTGGGAAAACGGGTTAAGTATAAATAGAGATCGAGAGATCTCTATTTGGATCATTCGGAAAGTCACACTTCTCTCACTCATAAAGTGGCGCACTAGTGAGGAGGAGGCTCATCTGCTCTAGGAGACTATCTCAAGTGTATTTTGGTTGTACTTTGGTTGAGCCATTACTCTCTCTATCTCTGAGGAAGTTGTGGGGTTTTTCACCTTAGGGTTTTCCCCACAGAAACTCTGTGTCTCTTTGTTGGTTCCCTATTTTGACTGTTCAGTCTAATATTTTCTAGCCTAAAGTCTTATGGGATCAAATAATAATCAGTTTTGTTGTATCTGATTATGTCTTTTTGGAGGTCAACATTGCTAAGCTATGGTAAGTGATTTTTAATTGCTTGTTTGTTACATTGCCTTGTTTTATGCATATGATTAGGCTTTTAGGTTTCATTTGATGAAAGGTCAAGTAATAAGCTTTGTTTTTCTTTTATGCAGGGGTATTTTGCTACCCAACTTCATACCTGTCTCGGCGTTGAAGGAAGATTTATGCAACGATTTGGGGGATTCGATCCACAATGGGTGCGTTTTTCCTAGATTCACCTCACCTTTCAGTTGTTTATGAAGATACCTCAGCTGCTGTTTCATGGATGTCCTGTGTTTGAGGAGCTGTTGCTTTCCCGCTTTAGTATCATGTGGATTTCAAGGGATTTGAGCTCCCATCTTTGGCTCAGATATGCCGAGATAGCTGTAGGGTAGTTAGCTATATCGATCCTTGTTTCAAGGATGATTTCACTTTGTATTTTCATTATAAAATGATACTTGAAACCCTAAGTAAGGAGGATACTCAGAGAAGATTGTAACACTTGAATTCATCAATATAATCAGCATTTATCTCCTTTAAGTTTTGACTTAAGACTGGAAGGCGTTGAGGGCAGGGCCCCCTTCAACACCTACCCCTGGTATTCTAGCATTGCCCATTTTACAGTAATAGATGTAATGGTTTCTTCTTTTGGCAGTGTTTTATGGAATAGTAATGGTTTTGCTTATCTGTGAGTGGAAATAGAATGTATACCTGCAGGTTATTAGTTAATTGCATTTGCTTTTTGATTTAGCACAGAGAATAGACTTACGAGTGATCTGTATTTAAGATCTTCCTTGGTTTTTAATGTGAGTTTTTTATTAATGGTTAAGGTAGCGATGAAATGTGTGATAATTTTGATTGGATCCATCATAGAATCGATTTAATGAGATTGGGAGTGGATTGAAGTTTTACCTTTCCTTTACCACCAGTATTGAAGTGATCACCGAATGGTTACAGGATTGATTTATAATCCCTCTTGTTATCGAATTTGCAGAACTATAGAATAGATGGAGAAATGGTGTGTATTTCAATTTCCCTTTTGATTTCCAGTGTGAATTGTAATGTTGGCAAACTGGTAATGAGCTTGATTTCAGTTACTGAGGAATCAACTTGCTGAGGAGAACATAGTGCATTTCATATTGCCTCTTATGATTAACGTTAGAGCATAGCTCCATTTCTTTCGACTTTTGAGCTCACAAACTGTAGGATAGATTTGCATTTGCAGTGTGTGGATTTAACAAAGATTGCAGTAGTATAGGGTTTGGATATATTGATTTATCAAACATTTAGGGTTTGTTAATAACTAAATAGGAGTTGAGATTTGGCATTGAATGAAGAAAAAATTATAGTTTACAGCGCTGTTTCCTAGGGTTGAACATTAGCTTCATAATATATATTTTCTGAATCCTTCCTGAACAGTTCTATTATTCGATGGTGAGCATCTTCTGAAAATTCCAACATTTTGTTATGTGCATTTATATACACAAAACTCAAGAATAGTACAGCAGCAGTAAACCGACCTGCCTTTGATGGACTGCTTGTGAATAAGTTAACAGGTTTTATCTCAGCAGTGATTCTAGGAGTGTTTGTGTGGATTGAAGTATTATACTTGGCAGAGTTACTAATTGGAATTTAGATATATTGAAATCAATTGAGCATATGTGTTTAGCAGATAATTTCTTTCCTTAGCAGGTTGATTGTTTTGAAAGTAAACTGTAGTTACTATAGCTTAAGATTGCTGTAGAGATTGTCAATTGCTTTAAGAGATTGCTCTAGTTCAAGGATTTGTTTAATTTCTTAGCAGGTTGTTCTACTGTAGTTTAATATTGTTGTGATGTATTGCTGTAGTTAGTGTTTCTTTAGAAGATCAGGTTTGCTTCAAAAATTACTATAGTTACCTTTTGCTATAAATTGCTGTAGACTAGCATTTCTGTCAGCCCAAGCATTAAAACCATATTGCCTGCACATATAGTGTAGCAGCTCAAAGTTTATGTACCCTTGTTGACAATTAAATCAAGGTAAATTAAGTATCATTAATTTTAACCAACACTCTTGTCTCTCATGCTTTGATTCTTGTGATGCTTGTCATTCTTATTGTGATTGTTATGCATTGATATATTGTATATGTTATTCTCTCACTAAAGATCCAAGAGTATTGTAAATTAATGCTCAAAATTTAACATGGTCAACCATAGACAAGTCAACCAAATCCAACTATGGTCAAGCAAAATCAACCATGGTCAACAAAACACAATGATGTTCAACCATAGGTAACCAAAGGTCAACCAAAGTAAACCAGAAGTCAACCATGGTAAACTAAAGTCAACAAGAGGTAACCAAAGGTCAACTAAAGTCAACCAGAAGTCAACCATGGTAAACTAAAGTTAACCATGGTAAGCGAAAAGTCAAACATCATCAACCAAATTCAACCATGGTCAGCCAATGTCAATCCATAAACAACCATAATCAACCATGGTCAACCATGGTCAACCAATGTCAACCATGGTCAATGATGGCCAACCATAGTCAGATACAAAGAGAGATTAGTCAACCATAGTCAGCCATAGCTAACCATGTTCAAACATATAAATAATCTTAATTCATTTCTAATTTGTTCCTGGTGGACCATGGTCAACTATGGTTGACTGATCTTTCTTTATATCTAACTATGGTTGTGTAGTACCCCACCTTTAGGATCTCCTTGAACTGAACCTGTCAACCCGATCTGGCTGGTCCATTGTCCCCTTCGTCTTCTGTAGGATCCCTCCAGCAAAGCTCGTTTAACCATAGGTGAAGCAACCGTTAGCTTCGCCACCAAACCATAGGCTCATTCTTTCAGTCGCATGGCCTCCCCCGAGCTTTGGATCGTAGAGCTCACACAAGTATTTCAGAAATTCAGCTTGGGCTTCCCTTCCCACCAGGATTTCTAAGCCAAACCCTTAGATAGAAGCAAGTCTTTGAGGCATTCGAAAATTACGACAATCGTCCAAATTATGGGCCCCTTACCCATTCCCCAAGCCTTCCTTATAAAGGAAAATCTCATGTGACACATGTCGCTTCATGCATAATTACATATTTTTAATTAATTATTTAATTAAAACACTCACCCATCCAAGTGTCAGTTTCTCTGGGAAGTGCACCAACACCCCTAAGTTTGCTCTAGTTTGTCCCCTAGATATTTTAATTAACTCCTAGCTTTTAGTTGACTAGGTGTCTAATCTTAGGATTCTATTTTGCTCCTAAATAATGATTTCTATTATTTTAAATGCTCAACAAAAATAACTATTCATCTGCAAATGCCTAAATTATTTTTATGCATTTGCTAAGTAATAATCTAGAGTTATTCTCATAAGTTTTTATGCAGTTAAATTTAACAATCAAACTCACTAGGATCACGGTGCCGCGCCGTTGGGCTCCTAGTTCCTTAATTTTAATTCCCTGACATGGCACCACTCCGTCGGGTCCAGTCATCCATGGTTTCCATTCCTTAGCATGGTACCGCATCGTTGGGTCCTTGCGTCCATTCTTTCCATTCTCGACAGGGTACCGCATCGTCGGTCCCTTCTGCCACCATCTTTCCGTTTTGACTTGCGGGAACTCTTGTAGGGATTTTAGGAATCGTTACCATCCATCCTCCGTCTACATGCTATCTAGGGACTAATGGCGCTGAGGAGTGAGTCCGTTCTCACTGCGCGCCCCTCTAATCGTACGTGACTAGCTCCGTCGTGGCCCACCTCGTACGCTCTCACGCATTCCTCTTGAGCAAGCGGATCAGTGCTTATCTACTCATGCGTGGTATTCTTGTCGGAAGTCGACATCGTCGTCGCTCCCCCTGTGTGTGATTTACTCGTACTCTACGACCCTTCATATTCCTTTGTGTGTCCGTTGGTGAACCGTTTCACCTGTCGCTACACACATTTCTCACAAACGTAAATTAGTAGCACTGTCCTCAATAATCACAATTTGGTTTATAAATCTGTTGCTTCATTAAGCATCTATAATTTACTTAATCATTACTCTTTCGTCTAATCACATAATCAATTGCACAGCTAGTCGTTAAGCATCATTCATATGTACAGTTTTCATATCAGAGTTAATCGTTAAACAACATGAAATTGTCCATTCACAATAACTACCCAAATGCACATATATCAATCAATTGTAATCATAAATATACTCAAAATAAAATCATAGGGTTATTTTATTAATGTTTCAAATAGTCAGGTGACTCAGCAGGTGCCCTCAATGTCTATAGTAGTCTAGGGGCACTACATACACCCCTACTTATTTAGAACTTCGTCCCGAAGTTCAAAATAAAAAATGGAAAGCTATGACGCATCTCAGTTGCGTCCTCCCAAGTTGCAGAGCTAGGACTGTAACTTTCCTACTGCACTTTGACTTGATCAATCCAGGCTAATCATTAAGCAAGAACTAACCAATCAATTATACCACTCCACACATATAATTTAATTCCTTAATTCATTTATCAATTATTGTCGTCATTTACATCTTCAGGTTGTCCTCAATCATTTAAGGCATAAGAAGGCTCAAGAGACCATTATATTGAAGTTGTTCAGTCGGGTCACTCGAAAGGTGCCCTTAAGGTCCACAATCATTTTAGGGGCATTACATACACCCCCTCTTATATAGCACTTCGTCCCGAAGTTAATTTTTGTTCTTGTACTTTTGACGCTAGGCTTTATCTTGGTTTTCTATTCTCATCCTCATGTCACCGTATTCTAGTTTTCTCCAATAATCAAGGCTATAAGCACAATTGGTTAAAGTCATTAGCTCCTATATCATCTAGTATGGTTACAATACACCCTCAGGAACTTAATGGTAACTTCGTCTCATATTAATATGATAATGCATTCCATAATTGTCAATCGCAACTGGATTTTCTATATCTCTTATTCGTTCACGCGGTTCTACGATGTTCAAATTTTCAACAAGCTGCATTGCATCAATAACCACCCAATAATTTATCAACATAACAAATCCAAGCAAGGATTCAAAGATTTAAATCTATTTGGCTATCCTCTCGTCCAAGGAGAGAAGGTAAACATCATAAAATATTCAGTCAAAATTAGATGAGTAAGATATAATCTTGATTTTAATCAAAACAAGAGAGACCCTTAAACATTCCAAAATCAATTCCCATAAGATTACTTCCAAATACCTCTAAATGTTTCAATAATGTAGGTTCTCAATAAGATAAGATTCGAGTCTTCGAAATTTAGTGACTTAGTTGAACATATTGAAATTTAACTTTCAGTCCTTTCATTAGTAATATCATGTCCAAGTCTATGAGCTTATCACATCCTTACTTCATTTCATCATTTCCGTTGTCATAGGACTACTTCGACAAACTCATCAAATCACACTAAGTGTTTTCTTATCCTCATCGGGTTCCATATCTAGGGTTAGTCCACTTTTCATCAAGGCCTTACCACTTGTGATATCCCTCACAATACACCCCATTTTTTTTTTTTTTTAGATCTTGAATAACCTATAAGCATGAAGTTGCCTCTTTACCTAGCACTCCTTACAACTGGAATTAAAATACGCATTTATTGACTTTCCTATATCCATAAACTCTCTCTATATATCTTATATATAAATAACCTTAACTAACTTCAAACATTAACTATCTTTCCCTCATACTTCAATATAAATTAAAATGCCCAACCCTTTTTCCATATAATTATAAAGTATATTATCTTCAAGAAGCCTTTTCCTCCATAGCATATACTTTTAAGATACACGTTTATAAATTTCCATGCATTTCATTTTCCATGTACCTTTATGAGATTATCACTATAATAAAAATTTCTTTAACTTTGGAGTATTTCTTTTCCTTCATCATGATATATATTTAAAGTAACTCTCTTAATAATTAGGAAGTATCTTTATCTAAGTATTCTCTCTCATATATATATATATATATATATATATATTCTTTCTCATATATATATATATCCAATGTTGTCATATATAACTAATTACATTAAAATAAATGAATAATATATTACATATTATTTCTCTAAGTACATATTCTCTTTTACACAGCTAAATATTTAATTTTGGATAAAATAATTAACACATAAATAGATGCCCAGTTGATCTATTAGACATGATATAAATAATTTCTTCAATCCCTTAAATGTATTTTATTTATAATGTGACTAATGTACTTCTAATGGAAATAAGGCATATTCATTGCATTCAATTTGCATATGGACATACGTCCAACCCATAACTTCAAATACATTTAATAAACTATGAATATATTATCTATAATGTTTTCTACATAAACTACAATTATAATACAACCATACTCCATACTTTTTCTACAGTCATGCAATTCAATTAAATATTTATAGTTTGTGCTGCATTTCAATTTAATCCTATATTAATGTAATTTCTCTTTTTATGTATACATCCCAAATGGGCATAGGAATATATATAACTAACTTATAACTCCCATACAGCCTAGTATATTCTTCAATGATCTATCTAATGCCGTATATCATACATGGAAAGCATCTACTTTGATATTAATTTTATCAATTCGCAAGCATCTCATGGGTTTGAATATATGAGCCTAACTTATAACTTTCAAAGTATTTCGTATAAAATGACGATACAACAACCAAAATTTACAATGACTAAACTATACGTAACAATGGAATTTTCTCACACATAAAGACATGGGTTCCTAACAAATACCGGGATCACTAGTATACCGCCACGCTAAAGTAGGAGATAGGCTTCCGTGTCATGGATAATTAAAAGAGAGAATGGCGTTAACTAAAGAGAACAGATCGAAATCAAAAGAAGGGATGCATTTAAATAGGAGCTAGACCAATGCTACCACGTCGCCTTCGGTTCAGGTAGTTAGGCGACCAAAACCCAAACACGTCTTAACTTCATACTTATAATACCAAATGACGAATGCGAAATGAACAATATTATCTGGAGTTTTGATACTTGTTCGACAGAGATGGATACTTCAACTACAAAATCATAATTCGAAGGTTAGATGTTATGGAATGGATTACAATATATAATCAGCTACAACAGCAATATGGGTTTTATTCGCTACTCCGAATAATATTGGATCTGGAAAGGGGATCGTAAATTGATCTATGAGATGGGGTTATAGTGGAGAATCATTTAATATTCAGAATAATAACTATAGATTCAGTGATGAAAGTCACACAGTTACCAGACATAGAGCTAATCAAATAGAGAATGAAATTGTACACTTCAGCCAGAAGACTATCCACTTCTCGGGATATTTAAATTTGAGAATGAAAACGAAGACTTCAAGTAGAGAACGATTTACTCCTCAGAGTATTAAATTAGATCTGGAATGGAAACACCAATTTCAGGCAGGGACCTATTTAAATTTGTAAATGGAAATGTAAAACCTCAGGCAAAAAGCTATACGCTTCTCAGGGCATTCGATTTAGATTTTAAAGATAAAATGTAAAACTTCAGGCGGAAATCTTATTTGCTGTTCAGATCATTCGATTTTGGATCTATCATAAAACGTGAATCTTCAAGCACGGCTTCTCTGTACATAAATATATGCAACCACTAATGGCTTGAGATCAAGGCGGAATTTTAATTAGAAATGGCTACGATAATAGGGAATTCATATTACATGCAAGTGACATTAGAAAACAACACATCAAGGGTAAATAGAGATGTAACTCCACGAAAATCGAATTACCAATACTTACAAGAAAATTACCATGAAAATAGGGTGTTAGTTAATCATGCTGGCGGTATCAATAAAACGACACGTCAACTAAATCAGAGGTATGACTTCAATGAGAGTCACTTACAACCACTTACACGAAATTGCCATAATAAATAAGTGTTCAGTAATATACTGGCAGTATCAATAAGTCGATACGCCAAAATCTAATCAGAAGTATAACTTTAACAAATTCAAATCACAAACATACACCAGAAATTACCGTATTAATAAATTTGAGTTAACCTGCTGGCAGTATCAATAAGTCGACACGCAAAAATTGAATCAGAAGTATAACTTCAACGGAATGGAATTATCAACATAGTGTTAATGCAAGGTTAACCTCGTGTAGATATAGCGTATAACCTATGCTTTTCATCTTGCCATTTGTACTCCTACAAAACAATGAATTCGGTAGATCGAAGTGAATTTGATTGGGGAAAATCAGCCTCAGGAAAGAATCTAGTGCATAAATAATGGCAGAGTCGCAGGGTATAGATCAACGCTGCCAGAGCGTGGAGGAATGAATTCAACAGAGTTTAAAACAAATAAAATGTAGGGTAGGGGGATCTGGATCTATGCTGCGAGAATGTGAGAGATAAACCAAGCAGTATTTAAAATAATTATAATCACATGATTCAAATCAAAAGAGTGAATGACAATAACCAGTAACAAGAATTTCGGTTTATGAAGCCTGGACAGAGGTAAGAATTAACCTCCAGAGATATGTAAACTACAGAGTGAATTCGATTGGTAAAATATGAAGCTATACCCGTCATTAACTTTCAGGAATATATAAGGTACAGAGTGGATCTGATTCACAAGATAGGGCCTGTATCATTCCTTATCTTTCAGATATGCGTAAGGCACAGAGTGCATACAATTCACAAGTAATAGGCGGAATTAGTCATTGTCTTCATGACATGAATGCGATTCACAAAGATTGAAAGCCTGTATCAATCATAACTTTCCAAAATTATATAAGATACAGAAATTTTGAAAAAAATCCAAGGATAATAATGTGCAAGTGCAGAACCCTTAAACAAGTTGCGAGCTAGCAAAATAATTCGCAAAAAAATAATTTGAAATCATTACAGATCTGGAATAGTTCGTTACAGGTATAATACTTCCAAGGATTTCTCAAATAAAGAATTTGAAATCATTCGGTAAAGATATAATATTTCAAAATATAAATCTATGTTCGTCCAAACAGAGGCATAATATTTCACATTCGCATAATCAGCCATACTAAGTATCCAAGATAAATAAATTATACATTCAAACCTGGTTTGGACGAAATCACGCAATACAGAATTTATCAATTTTTTTGCAACAGGATGAAAAACAATGAGGGGATAATTGGGATCCAGTTCCGATCTGGACATGAAACTGAGTGTTGTAAAAAAAATACAAACTCGATCCGGCCAATCCAAAACTGAGATTTAGATTATAAAATTCCGATCTGAAACCTAACATAATTAATACGGAGTTAAGCTACAATATGCATGCTAATATGCAGAATGTATATCAACACAGAGCTTCCCTATTTTTTTTCAAATTAAAGATTGCAACTGAGTTTTGAAAGTAAGTTATAAACCACAAACATCGATCTGATCATTCCTAAATCGCCCAGCATAAAATAGGACATAGAGATCTGATTCCATCCCTAAATCGCCCAGTATAAAATAGGACATAGAGATTACAAATGCAATAAAGGAAACTGACAAGGATCGATTATGTCCCTCCTTTTCCCAGCATAGGATATGGCACAAAGATTACAAATTCAATCAAGGAACGGACAAGGATCCGAAACCACAAATAGGGATCTAATCGGGTTCGTAAAGGCGATCACAAGGGAAATCGCTCCCCAAAGCTTAGTAAAAACAAAATATGCAGTAGACAATAAGTTTTCAATATCAAATTTTATATGCAGAGATCTTACGAACAGAACACACTAAAGATCCATCCATTATACAAATAAATAGTGCGCAAATACCCTGGAATCATACTTCTTTTAAAACGTCATTCCTTCCCTAAAATCGGAGAGCATTCATAAAATCAAGATGTACAAAAATTATCAGCTACAGCTGAGATCCTTAAATAGAATACAAAGAAAACAATTATCAAAAATACTGTCATACAGAGGTCTTCTAGTTGCTCAGAAAATGCGATCGATACTCTCATATATTTTGAGCGAGCAGTAACATCTTCAGGAATTTCATTTACTTACTTCTACAACAGCAACGAAAGCTCAATCCTCTAATTCTCAGAAAGATTTCTATACATAAAGGCTGTAACTAAATTTTTATCTATATAATTATAACAAGGAAAGACTCCATTAAACGAATAGTACCTGTCGGGTAGTTATCTGAACCATTGATGAAGTCCTCGATAGAGCTATCGTCAATCCATGTTTTCCTTTTGTAATTTTTACCAAAATCCCCTCGGTAGAAATACGAGTCTAGTTCCCTCAAGGCTCGATCGGCTCTGATACCAAATGTAGTACCCCACCTATAGGATCTCCTTGAATTGAACCTATCAACCTGATCCGGCTGGTCCGTTGTCGCCTTCGTCTTCCGTAGGATCCCTCCAGCAAAGCTCATTTAACCATAGGCAAAGCAACCGTTAGCTTCACCACCCAACCATAGGCTCATGCTTTCAGTCGCATGGCCTCCCCCGAGCTTTGGGTCGTAGAGCTCACACAAGTATTTCAGAAATTCAGCTTGGGCTTCCCTTCCCACCAGGATTTCTAAGCCAAACCCTTAGATAGCAGCAAGTCTTTGAGGCATTCGAAAATTACGACAATCGTCCAAATTATGGGCCCCTTACCCATTCCCCAAGCCTTCCTTATAAAGAAAAATCTCATGCGACACATGTCGCTTCATGCATAATTACATATTTTTAATTAATTATTTAATTAAAACACTCACCCATCCAAGTGTCAGTTTCTCTGGGAAGTGCACCAACACCCCTAAGTTTGCTCTAGTTTGTCCCCTAGATATTTTAATTAACTCCTAGCTTTTAGTTGACTAGGTGTCTAATCTTAGGATTCTATTTTGCTCCTAAATAATGATTTCTATTATTTTAAATGCTCAACAAAAATAACTATTCATGTGCAAATGCCTAAATTATTTTTATGCATTTGCTAAGTAATAATCTAGAGTTATTCTCATAAGTTTTTATGCAGTTAAATTTAACAATCAAACTCACTAGGATCACGGTGCCGCGCCGTTGGGCTCCTAGTTCCTTAATTTTAATTCCCTGACATGGCACCACTCCGTCAGGTCCAGTCATCCATGGTTTCCATTCCTTGGCATGGTACCGCATCGTTGGGTCCTTGCGTCCATTCTTTCCGTTCTCGACAGGGTACCGCATCGTCGGGCCCTTCTGCCACCATCTTTCTGTTTTGACTTGCGGGAACTCTTGTAGGGATTTTAGGAATCGTTAACATCCATCCTCCGTCTACATGCTATCTAGGGACTAATGGCGTTGAGGAGTGAGTCCGTTCTCACTGCGCGCCCCTCAACTCGTACGTGACCAGCTCCGTCGTGGCCCACCTCGTACGCTCTCACGCATTCCTCTTGAGCAAGCGGATCAGTGCTTATCTGCTCATGCGTGGTATTCTTGTCGGAAGTCGACATCGTCATCGCTCCCCCTGTGTGTGATTTACTCGTACTCTACGACCCTTCATATTCCTTTGTGTGTCCGTTGGTGAACCGTTTCACCTGTCGCTACACACATTTCTCACAAACGTAAATTAGTAGCACTGTCCTCAATAATCACAATTTGGTTTATAAATCTGTTGCTTCATTAAGCATCTATAATTTACTTAATCATTACTCTTTCGTCTAATCACATAATCAATTGCACAGCTAGTCGTTAAGCATCATTCGTATGTACAGTTTTCATATCAGAGTTAATCGTTAAACAACATGAAATTGTCCATTCACAATAACTACCCAAATGCACATATATCAATCAATCGTAATCATAAATATACTCAAAATAAAATCATAGGGTTATTTTATTAATGTTTCAAATAGTCAGGTGACTTAGCAGGTGCCCTCAATGTCTATAGTAGTCTAGGGGCACTACAGGTTGACCATGGTTGAACATGGTTGACATTGGTTGACCATCATTGACCATGGTTAACTATGGTTGTTTATGGTTGACTATGGCTCACATTGGTTGTCCATGGTTGACTTTGGTTATCCATGGTTGACTAAAAAATGGTCAACCAAAGTTAACCGTAGAGAACCAAAAGTTTATGGTCAACCATATACAATCAAAAGTTAATCAAAGTTACCCATAAACAACCTAAGGTCAACCATAAACAATCAAAAGTCAACCATAGACCACCAAAAGTCAACCATGAATAACAATAATAAACAATTAACCATCAACCATAGTTAACCATGGTCAACCATAGACAACCAAAAGTCGACCATGGTCAACCATGATAGCTTAATTCAACCATACTTTATCATGGTCAACCATGTCCAACCAAAGTCAACTAAAGGTCAACCAAAGTCAACTAAAGGTTAACCAAAAGTCAACTAATGGTTAACAAAAATTCAACCATGGTTAACCAAAGTAAGCTAATGTAAACCATGGTAAACGAGATTCAACTATAGTCAACCATGGTCAACCAAATTCAACCATAGTTAACCAAAGTCAATCATTGTCAACTAAAGTCAACCATGGTTGACTAATGTCAACAATGGTAAACAAAATTCAACCATGTTCAACGAAAGTCAACCATGGTTAACAAGTCAGCTATGACTAACAAAAGTTGACCATGGTCGAACATAGTTACCCATTGACAACCATTCTCAACCATAGTCAACCAATGGTTAGCCTGATCTACCAAAGTCAACCATGGTCAACCATTATCAAGCATAGTCAACCATGAGTAACGATGGTCAACCATAGCCAACCATAGTAACCCATGGTCAACGTAGGTCAACCATGGTCAATCAAAGTCAACCAAAAGCACCCATGGTAAACCAAATTCAACCATTTTCAACTATTGTCAACCATAGTCAACCATGGTAAACCATAGACAAGTCAACCAAATCCAACCATGGTCAAGAAAAGTCAACCATGGTCAAGAAAACACAATGATGTTCAACCATAGTTAACCAAAGGTCAACCAAAGTCAACCATGGTGAACGAAAAGTCAAACATCATCAACCAAATTCAACCATGGTCAGTCAATGTCAATCCATAAACAACCATAGTCAACCATGTTCAACGATGGTCATCCAATGTCAACCATGGTCAACGATGGCCAACCATAGTCAGATACAAAGAGAGATTAGTCAACCATAGTCAACCATGGTCAAACATATAAATAATTTTAATTCATTTCTAATTTGTTCATGGTGGACCATGGTCCACCATGGTCGACTATGGTTGACTAATCTCTCATTAGGAGGATTTTGAGGTCTAAAATGGGCCTCCTAAGAGATATAATAAAATATTATGAGTTAGGCATTTTGTGGAGGAGGTATATTTACAATTCACCTCTTACACTATAACCGATGCAACCATGGTTAAGTTAAAATGAAAAGATGTCTAAAAATAAAATCAATAAAAATATCTTCTTTAATGTGACTAAAATAATGTAATCATAAAATAAAATAATTATATTAATTTTAAATTTTTTAGTATAACTTACTTATTCAATATTCATAATGTATTTTCAAATTTAAACAATAAATAATCATTTATTTTAAAGTAAATATTCATTATATAAATACAACTTATATTCATTAAAAATAAAAAATCAATTATATATTCATACAAATCAAATTTGTATTTAGTACCTATAAAATATATTTACTAACCATTACATAAATCTAATTTATATAATTAATACAATCATTTTACCATTTTTAAATTTAAATTACCACCATATACATATATATAAATAACACATATTCCATATCACTACAACATTATAACTTTAATTTAAATAAATAAAACACATATTCAAATACAACATAAATTTAATTTATATAAAAAAAAACACATATTCAAATAAAATTTAAATTTATATGAATGAACACTAAATTCATAATTAATTGTTCAAGTACTTACCCCTGTGATTAGAAGCTCCCGCTATCTATACTAAATAGCTATCTACCACGAGATCGAGGAAGGTCAATTTCAAGATCGGGTCCTACCATTCTCAGACCTGCAAGCTGCTCTTGTGGATCAATACGTATTGTGATATTATTGTACTCTCCCCTAATTATAATGAACGTTATTCTCCACAAACTGGACCTATATGCATATGGTTTGTCATGTAGCTCCACATTGATATAATTCCACCAACATGGTTTAACACTATGGTATGGCTCCATGTTAATGTAATGTTTAACAACTTGTTTATAATATAAAGTTTGAAACATGGTGCTATATGATATAACTTCGAATGGGAGCCTTGGTGTTGGCATGGCCCTTGGCCCCCCATTTTACACCATAATCATAGCATGTATCCCATAGCACCATATATATGTTTTTAAGATTATTTGTTTATATGTATAAAGCATTTAACCATTACAATATAGGTAGCACTGATATGCTTTTAATGTGATTTATTTTGAAAATTTGACACATATGTTTTTAATATAATTTGCTAATATGCATAAAGCATTTAACCGTTATTATGTCCTGCGTAGCAGGATATATATGAATCGCTAAATCCTATTATTATGCTCCGTACCTTATTTCAAATTCTCTCATCTATAAAGTTTACTATAGTCTATATTTTATTTATTAAATTAAATTTTATAAAAAAATATTTATTTGAAAAACAATTGGTTGTTGAATGATGATGTTATTTTTTAAATTTGTAGCCCAGGAGGGGGCGGCGCAATGTCGTCACCGTCCTCTACACTGGTTCCCTACATTCGTAATTATTATAAAAAATTATTTATCTGAAATGTAATTGGCTTTGGATTGATGACATTTGTTTTAAATTTTGTGCCCCAACAAGGGCGGTGTGATGTCGTCATCATTTATACATTGGTTTAATGCCGTGATTGATGGCTTTAGCTAACTTCGAGGGAGTGTACACAAGGAACCACTAGCATTAAAATTGGCACAAAAATCAATTGAGTCGGTCTCTGTATTTGGTCAGACTACAAAGCAATAAATTAATTCTCAACTACTCCGTGAACGAATATGGGATTCGGGATTTTACCACAGGAAATTATTAAGCGCCATGGAAATTTTGATTCTTACTGGTAATTGATGCAAACACGGCCATATAGATGCACGTTCATTTTTGGGTTATCTATTTAACCGGAGTTAATACTATAAGAGAAGACCTTCGGTTTACGAAGAATGATTTATATTATGATTTTTGATAAAATCCTGAGTTTGTTTTTATATTATATTAAAAATGAGGTATGCCTTGAACTTGGCATTATTTTACCGCGGCGAAGCACGTGTTGGAGCTGGAAAAAGTGATGTGAGTGGCTATATAAAAAAATGTTTTATAAAACAAACCAGAAATATTATCATATCCCTTGACACAATTTGGCATGAATATTATGTTTACTCAATGTTATACGATAATAACCTCTTCCGAAGAACATTGCCATATCAAATGTGGCTGGAGAAATATTATAATGTGACTACTCAATGTGCAAAGATGCTAACCCATGTTAACTTGCATCTCAAGGCAATTCGGCATCATTCCACTTAAAGTAACAATGTTTAGATAATAATAGTTTTATTTGAGTTATTTTTAAAATAAGAAATCATTTAAATGATGTGACTTACATTATATGATGTTTTATTGTAAATAGTTTTGTTTGCTCTCTATCATTTAATATTACGTGATAATTATCTTAGAAAAGTTGGAGTGAAGATAAACATTATGGTTGGACAAAGACATATTTTAATTCATAAGGTCGTGAGCATCCTACATAAATTATATGGTTAATGCATTATAATTTATATTCTTTTTATCATTTAATGTTACATGGTAACTAATTGAGGAAAGTTGGAGCGAGGATAAACATTGTTGTTCGACATAAAGCTTAATTTAATCCACAAGGTCCTTCTGATAATATTTGTTGAAATTCTAATTTTGTATTTGAATCAAATTTCAATTAAAAGCTTTCATGCTCCTCGTTCTTTAAAGGGAAATGGGAAAGGAAATACCAAGATCTCTCAAATGGCTATTGTTATGACAAATTGCAGCCCATAAAGTTAGCAATTCAATCTTTTCCATAGTTCAAAGTCACATCACCAATTAACCATAGTCGAAGGTTCACATGCCGAGTTTGCAAATTTCAAAAAATCTAATTTGCAATGGCACAGGACATTGCCACTTAGTGGCTCTTGTCATAGCTATTAGCACCCAGCCATTCCATAGCACGTATGCGCCTTTAATGTAACTTGTTTTGAAAATTTGAATGATGCATATCTTATTTAATTATTAAAAAGATTTAAAAGTATATATTGTGTAATAATAAAATGTATTTACATAAAATACATTATTTTGTATTTTGATTTTGAATAGAGTATTGCAATTTTTTGGTATTTGATTTTTTAATTGAATAATTTAAAAAATATGTTAAATATTGGAAGTAATTATATGATTTTTATTTTGAATAGTGTATTCATTTTTTGTATTTGTAATTTATTTTATATTGAAATATTAAGAGTATTTTTATTTTCAAATATTTTAAGTGTACTTTAATACATTTATATTATATTCAAAAGTAATATAAGAGTACTATTTTCATTATGAGTACTTTACTTACAACATTGATATGGTTAACTATGGGTTTCCATTAACTATTTAGAATTTGACAAATAAGCATCCTTAACTCTACCAATGCCACCTCAACTATTATAGATGATGTCATCCTCTAGAATGTGATTGGTTCTTTAAAAGTTGATTTTGATAGTACATTTTTTGTTTTGAGGCCCATTTTTTACCTCAAAATTCCTCTAATGCTTTTTATCTAGTTATGGTTGACCATGGTTGAACATGGTTGACATTGGTTGACTATCGTTTACCATGGTTAACTATGGTTGTTTATGGTTGACCATGGCTCACATTAGTTGTCCATGGTTGACTTTGGTCAGCCATGGTTGACTCAACAATGGTCAACCAAAGTTTACCATAGATAACCAAAAGTTTATGGTCAACCATATACAACCAAAAGTCAACCAAAGTTACCCATAAACAACCTAAGGTCAACCATAAACAACAAAAAGTCAACCATAGACAACCAAAGTCAACCATAAACAACGAAAAGTTTATGGTCAACCACAGACAACCAAAATTCAATCATGGTTAACCATGATAATCTAAAGTCAACCATACTTTACCATGCTCAACCATGGCTAACCAAATTCTACTAAAGGTCAACCGAAGTCAACTAACGTCAACCATGGTAAACTAAAGTTTAACCATGTTAAACTAAAGGTTAAACAAAGTCAACTAACGTCCACCATGGTAAAAAAAACTCAACCAAAGCCATCCATGGTGAGACATATTCAACCATGATAAACTAATGTCAACCATGGTCAATTAAAAGTCAATGAAAGTCAACTTTGGTCAGCTAAAGTCAACCAAAGCCACCTGAAGGTCAACCAAAGTTAACTAATTTAAACCATGGTAAACCTAAGTCAACTATAGTCAACCATGCTCTACCATAGTTAACTAGATTCAATCATTGTCTACTAAAGTCCACCATGGTCGACCAAAGTCAACGACATTAAACTAAAGTCAACCATGGTCAATTAAAGTCAACCATGTTCAACCAAAGACAACTAGGATTAACGAAAGTCAACCATGGTCAACCATTGTCGACCATGGTCAAACATAGGAAACCATGGATAACCATTCTCAACCATAGTCAACTAACGGTTGGCCATGATCGACCAAAGTCAACCATGGTCAACCATTATCAAGGACACTCAACCATGAGCAACCATAGCCAACCATAGTAACCCATGGTTAAATAAAGTCAACCATCGTTAATCAAAGTCAAGCAAAGTATACCATGGTAAAGAAAAGTCACCCATGCTCAACCATGGTCAACCATAGTCAATCATGGTAAACCATAGACAAGTTAACCAAATCCAACCATGGACAAGCAAAGTCAACCATGGTCAACAAAACAAAATGATGGTCAACCATACTTAACCAAAGGTCAACCAAAGTCAATCATGGTAAACAAAAATTCAATCATCATCAACCAAAGTCAACCATGGTCAACCAACGTCAACCATAAACATCCATGGTCAACGATGGTCAACCATAGTCAAATACAAAGAAATATTAGTCAACCATGGTGAACCATGGTCAAACATATAAATAATCTTAATTCCTTTCTAATTTGTTCATGGTTGACAATGGTGGACTATGGCTGACTAATCTCTCTTTGTATCTAACTATGGTTAACCATGGTTCATGTTGGTTGACCATCGTTCATGATGGTTGTTTATGGTTGAGCATGGTTGACATTGGTTGACTATGGTTGATTCAACAATTATCAAACGTGGTTTACCATGGCTTGCCATGCTTAGTCAACCATGCTCCACCATGGTCAACCATGGTTCACCATGGTTGACTAACCATGTTCAACCATGGTCCACCATGGTTGACTAACCATGTTCAACCATGGTCCACCATGGTTGAACATGGTCAATTATGGTCAAGCATAGTCAACTATAGTCCACCATGCTCAACCATAGTTAGCCATAGTCAACCAAAAGTCAACCAACATCGACAATGGTCAACGATAGCCAACCATAACCATGAAAAACCAAAGGCAAGCAAAGGTAGCCATGGTCATCCAAATTCAACCATGATCAATCAAAAGTCAACAAAAATCAAATATCATCAGCCAAATTCAACCATGGTCAACGAAAGTCAAGTATAATCAACCATAGTAAGCCATGGTCAACCATACTTAGCTAAAGCTATCCAAAATTTAACCATAGTCAACCATCATTAACGAAAGTCAACCATATAGTGAACCAAGGTCAACAATAGTCAACCATGGTTAACCATTATTATATTTAATTAATATATTTATTATTATTTAATTGATATTATTAATTGTGTGGCCATAATATTATTTTTCATTTTATATTAATAATAATAATTCACCAAACGTAACTAGCAAGTCGACCGTCAACTAGCAAGCCATATTAATTAATTAATGTTGCTTATATACACCAGTCGACGTATATAAACCATAATCAACCAAAAGGTGACCAAAGTAAGAAATTCAACCATGCTTAGCCCAAAGTCAAACATATTCAACCATGGTCAACCAAAGTCAACCAAATTTAATCATGGTCAACCATGCACATTCAACTATGGTCAATCATAGTCAACCATAGTTGACCAAAGTGAATTAGTCAACCACACTCAAACAAAGTCAACCATATTTAAATATGGTCAACCATAGTGAATTAGTCAACCACAATTGACCGTCGTAAACCAAAGTCAACCATATTTAACAAAAAACAACCATAATCAACCATGGTGAACCAAAGTCTCCATGGCTAACTAAAGCTCACCATAGTCAACCATGGTCAACCATGGCCAATCAAAGCTGACCATAACCAACCATGGTCAACCATCGCCAACCATGGTTAACCATAGTCAACCATGGTTGAGCATTCAACCAAAGTCAACCATGGTAGACCATAATCATCCATAGTCAACTATAGTCAGCCATCGTTAACGAAAGTCAACCATATAGCTGACCATGGTTCACTATGGTTTACAGTGGTTGAGTATAGTTTTTTTTTTTTGTAACTAGGGGAATCAACAACTAGGAAGGGGCTGGTAGTCGCGTGACACAGGGTCCAGGGATCCAATCTCGTTCGCTACCACTATACCCCTAGGTGCACCCACACAGCCCACAAGCATGGGGCATGGGTATGCTAGGGTGATTTTAACTCATGACCTCTATTTACAACATTTCTTTCATATCAAACGAATCGTCGGTTGAGCTACACCCTTGCGGGCCAGTGGTTGACTATAGTTGGTTAATAATAATAATAATAATAATAATTATTATTATTATTATTATTATAATAATAATAGTTATAATAATAATAATAATAATAATTATAATTATAATTATAATTATAATAATAACCAACCATGGTCATCCAAAATCAACCATGGTCAACCAATGCCAACCATAGTCAACCATGGTCAACCAAGATAACCCAAAGTTATCAATGGTCAACCATACTGAAGCATGGTCAATTAAACTCAATCATAATCAACCTTGGTCAACCCAACTCAACCATAGTTATTCATCATTAACTAAAGTCAACCATATGGTTGAGCATGGTTGGTTAATAATAATAATAACAATAATTGACTATGATTGTTAAGAATAATATTAATATTATTATAAACCATGGTTGTCTATTACCTATGGTTCACCATGGTCACTAATAGCCAACCATGGTCAAACATATTCAACAATGGTTAACCAAAGTTAACCATGGTCGACCATAGTCAACCAAAGTCAACCATGGTTGACCATGGTCAAACAAACTCAACCATGGTCAACCCTCATCAATCAAAGTCAATGATATGGTTTACCATCGTTGACTATGGTTTCCCATGGTTAATGATGGTTTCTTAGTAATAATAATAATAATAATATTAGTGGTCGACTATGATTGACCATGGTGAACTAGTCAATTATGGCAAAACAAAGTCACCCTTAGTGAACCATGGAAAATTATAGTCAACCATAGTCAATTAATCATACAAAGTCAACCATATTTAAGCAAAGTCCACAATAGTCAACCATAGTCAACCATAGTCAATTATGGCCAACCAAAGTCAACCATAATCGTTTCTGGTGAGGAGCTCAAGGCCAAGGCCCCACTAGTAAATGTTGTATGTAATGGTATTTATTTCTTAAAGTTGGAAATATAGGTGATAAACCTAGGTCACTGAAAGTTGCGAATACAACTAAGCGACAGGCAAGAAAATCCATTAGGGAAAAGGTGTTCGTAACTAAAACATGAGTAGATGACGAGTGTCAACTTAGTACCTCAGGCACTCACTTGAAAATCTTAAGTTAACTAAAATTCACTAGATAGACTAAGTGATTGCTAAAACTATCCTAATACGGGTAGTGAAACCCTGGAATATATCTATATATATATCTTGGGAAGACAAGGGAGATATGAATATGCCTATATATATAAATGTGTATAAGTATACCATCACTTAGATAAAATATTATTAATTATAATAATACTTATACATCCAATACTTTGAATTATATTATGAAAATATTGAATGCAAACTGCTTAGGTATGCGAGGATATATATATAGTCTTATGAGGAGGATTTTTCATCTTATAAAAGGAAAGAGAATTGAAGGTTGTCATTCAAAAGTGGTTACCTTACTCATAGCATATGACTTTTACCAATACATAGAGATAATTTATACTAATCCTCGTAGTAGATTAATCATGAGCAAAGGTTGCACATTTTTATATATAAACATATATTTAAGGAAAGGAAAATACTCCTTGAATTAAGTAACTCCTAAAGAGCCTCATCATAGTAATTATATAATTATAATTCTAGCCAAATATTTTATAAGGGATAAAAACACATAATTTTTCCTTATAGAAGATTCTGACATAACCATAGACAAAATATTATGTAAATTCTTGGAAGTAAATTATATAGAAGATTTTGATGGAAAAGAAAGGGAATCACACCTAGAAAGAAAGTTACACATATGGCATTAAATATCTATACATATGTTTAAGCATATATATATACAGGATTTTATATATATACATTTTGTTTATGTTTAAGCAATGTTATTGTACAATATCGGTATAAAATTTAGTAGATGAATATGATTATCCTTATCTTACTTATAGCATGAGAATGGGAAGCTTTATATATATTTCTACTAGCTTACTATTTTTTTTATTACCTTACCATCGTTGATTATGGTAAGCTAAGAGAAAACAAAAATAATAGTTTTTAAGTAAGGTAGTGTTATCTTTGCACCATTTGGCGGTCGGAGGAGAACCATCGATTCTCATAATCGAAGATGGTCTCTCTTATGAGGAACCACCTCGATCATATAGTGGAAGATCATACCAAAGTTATGGCCATCACTGCACTCGTTGAAGGTGGAAGGGAACATTTAATATTCCATAAGCTACCATTTGTTGCGGGTTTTAAATTTAGTTGCGATTTGGAAAAACAGAAACACATATTGACCAAATGGCATATGTGGCTCCCTTTTAAACCAAGCATCCGAGGTAATCTTTGGAAGGGGAGCAAACTCCCCGAGGTAATGGTCCCAGCTGGAGTATGCTTAAAATGAGAAGCAACGACCTAGGAAGGCAGCTCTCTCTCTCTAGCGTTTTGGAGATGGAATCTGTTTAAGGTGAAGCAAAACTATACTGAGATGATAAAACGTCTACAGTAGATGGGAAATCTCTGCATTTTGGGGAAGGAAACCCTTGCATCTATATGTAAAGGGAAACATCTATGTTT
Organism: Larix kaempferi; assembly: GCA_027924585.1. NCBI lineage: Eukaryota > Viridiplantae > Streptophyta > Pinopsida > Pinales > Pinaceae > Larix > Larix kaempferi. The sequence continues at coordinate 8,626,427 of BSBM01002204.1, read as the reverse complement.
TAAAAGAGGATTCCACCGGGGCGCACAAGGAGTCTGGAAGCCTTGTTTGATCTAGATGTAAGTACCCTTTCCTCCCTGCATGGAGATAGTTATCGGGATTTTGATAAAATGGAATCCAGTCGGGTGAAATCATTGGAGTTCCATACTTAGTCAGTTTTCTCTGCATGTACATTTATATTTCGCATTCCTTGTTAGAACGCGGGAGAGTTGGTACAATCGTTGTAGTTTTATATGTATATAATCAATAATTGTAGCTACACCTTGTCCTTTTAAAAGAAATTAAGGTCTGCGTGTTACCTTGTGCCTTAGATCAAGATCTATGATCTTTCTCTCAACGGAGTTACCCTGATATCTATTTTATGTATCCTTACATTTTGTCCCTGAAGGAAAAGTGCTTACGACCATTCCGTAGTGCTCATTTTAGCTTCCGGACAGAGAAATATAGATCTCCACCATACTTCATACTAGCAATTTAACCCTTTGTTGTTCTTATATATATATTACAGTCTATGCCTTACCCTTATGTGTAATCAATGGCGTATGCATACAGTTTGGGGAGAAAACCCATTTATAATTCTTGTTGTATATCTAACCTTCTGAAAATTGTGATTAATGTTGGGTTAACTTGGCAGATCTCAAGCAAAAGTGTGGAATGCCATGTAGAAGTGGTTCTGGTTTATGATTTACTGTAAGGTTGTTCTTAAAGTGAGAAGTCAAATTTTTGGTTCGTAGATCGTAAAGAATGTAAGTAAAAACCCTGTGTAAGTTTAGGTCATCCATGCGTTAATATAGATAGTTAAAAAAAAAGAATATTACACTGTTTTAAACTGTTTTTTTAATCCATGAACATAAGCATTGTTCCTGCCTTCCATTTTAAGTTGAACTAGGGTTTGTGGGAAACATAATCTAAACTTGTCGATTTTTCATGTTAATTATTTCTGCGTTGATCCATTCACATAGGTAGAGCTCAGATTTTTCTGAACAGAGTCTAACTTGTTAAGTTTTGTTTTACTTAAACAGCACTGGCCCTCTCCTTTATTTATGATGAACTCGGGTTGTTGAGCAGAGTCTATGTCTCTGCTAGTCAAGTAGAAAATCTATGTTTTCTGTTTTATTTCGGGCGAGGATATAAATTTTCTAGCTTTTAGCGTTGTGTAAAGTACGGGGCAATTGTTGACAAAGGACACACCTTTTGACAATGATTTAAAGAATGAACTTTGCATGTTTATGTTATTTTCCTTGTAGAAGGAGTAAATTCCTCATCTTAACAAGGAACTAGATTGATAGGAAAAGTTACCCTTATGCTAATATTCCAAGTATGAAATGTCCTTATAACGAGGAGTGTTTAAATACTTCCAATTTTTATGTTGGAGAATGCTCTTTATAAGAGTGACTTGAGCCTGATTTTATACATCGAAAATGTAACATAGAGATCCTTTACTAACTAGTTTTGTATATAGATTCTCTGCCTTTGTGTAAATAAAAAGAGTAAAAGAATGTAAAGAGCTATGATAGGGTCTCTGTAGAAGTTTTGTTAATAACATAGAATGATCTTATAAATTCCCTCCATGAGAGAGGTGGTGAGTAAGTGGAAAAGTTATGGCAATAACTTATTACAAGATGTAATACTTCACTTTGTTTTAATAATATACGACTCTCGTTTTGTGGATGTAGCCCAAGATTGGGTGAACCACGTTAAAAAAGGTCTCTCTCTTATATGTGTGTTATGTGTTTCCTTATGTATCTTCTTATGTGCCTTATCTATTTAAATGTTCTAGATGTTGCGAAGGTGTTTCCGTTACATTAAAATATGATTATATGATTGGTATGGTATTTCTTGTAATTAATTTTCATATTGATCATGAAATGCATTTTTATGTTGAATGAATTGAATGAATTGTTGGGTTTATAAAGATATGTGTTTGCAAAGGTAATTTCTACATAGCATACAGTTGTTACGGTGTTTCTTTCACTTATGATTGTCCAAAGTGTGACATATAGAAGTTGTGTAGAAATTGTTTATAATGATCGATAAATTAATGTTGTTGGAAAGAAAAATGGACTAAGACCTTGCATGAGTAAGTTAGAAAAGAAATTAAATAGATACGCATAATGATTATCGTCTTTTATCAAGGCAAGTACAAACGGACGTTGGTTCTCATCATGCCTAAACTTTCATTGAAAAGATATTACATGTTATGAAAAGTTTTCAAAAATTTACAAATTTACTAACCCAGAAATTTGGGTTTGTGACATATGGTATCAGAGTGCTAGGTTACAGCACTCGGGCCTATGGGGCTCAACATGAGATAAATAAATATGAAGGCTAATCAAGTTGTTCTTGTTTTACTTTGATGCATGGACTATACTGGATGAGGGGGAAATGTTATCCGAGTTAAAACTTCAAGTTTCTCCAAAAGAGTAAAGATAAGTATTTTTATCGTCATAAAAATTGTGAGTCAGGTATGTTATCTTTGTCGTAAGTTTTCCTTTCTAGATACAAGATATGGATACTCACATTATCGTATGGTATTGTTAAGGAAATTGGTATTTTGATGAAATGATTTCAATATATAGAAATTACTCATACTTAGTGGATTTTATTTATTGATACAAGTGTGTGAGCAATGTACTTCCATTTGAAATCTATGATAGTGAACGCATAGGTAATACTCTAATCAATGCTATAACATTCTAGGATATAGACATAAATATCAAACTAATTGATGTATGTACTTTTGTTTAAAACTCGGTTCATTTTGGTAAGATAAGCAGGGAAAATACATGAAAGGTTTTTGAAAGTTACACTAGAAGGTAAATTATTTCATATGAAGGATGAATCGATATAGATGTTGTTTTATGTCTTTTCTAAATTTGATGTGAAAGGTAATGATTTTTGTATCATGATTGATTAACTTTGTTAAAAGGAATAGAAGCATCACAATCTTTTATGATTGGATTGATTGATTCATAATTTTATGTCATTTGTTAAGTGCTAGTCTAAGGAATAGATAAGATATGGAAAACTTTGGAAAAAGGTGTTAATACCTTGACCAAACGAAGGATTTTGAATTTAGTGTTCATGCAGATTAACTAAATAGGTAATTTCAAAATTGCAAAGGAGTATCGAGTAATTCTTCATTTTAGTTGTTGGTATTTTATTTTCTTTTAAGAATTACTAAGTGCACTACCTATAAGTTTCATTAGGTTAAAGTATAGTATTATTATTCATACACTCCAAAGAAGTGAACTTGTTAGATTAGGCGAAGTCACTTAAACATCTTCAATTTTAATAGTTACACAGTAGTTGATAATGCTTAGTTGCTACGACAGTTTTATGGAATGCTATATCAGAAAATATTGCCTACATAGATATTATAGAATAAGATTGGGGAAAACGCTTGTTTAATTTAGTAGGTAGGAAGTTATAGTTATCTATTAATAGATGCATTCCTCAAAATAAAAATTTGGTTCTCAAGTATCAATGGTAGAATGTACATTGATTTACTTAGGTAAATGGTAGTATGTTTATTGCAAAAATATTTGTTGACTTTATTTCTGTAGGGCCCCTCCTGTAGGGTCCTTCCTGCTTAATCTGAAACTCAACCACTTGATACAAAAGAGATTAGATAGCAGAATGACTAGATAAATAAACTAATTAAATGAATAACTTAGCAAATTAAAACAAACCATAACCTATCTCTGATACCATCTTGTCCACTGCCGTCTGCGTCTTCCGTAGGATCCCTCCAGCAAAGCTCATTTAACCATAGGAGAAGCAACCGTTAGCTTCGCCACCCAACCATAGGCTCATGCTTTCAGTCGCATGGCCTCCCCCGAGCTTTGGGTCGTAGAGCTCACACAAGTATTTCAGAAATTCAGCTTGGGCTTCCCTTCCCACTAGGATTTCTAACCCAAACCCTTAGATAGCAGCAAGTCTTTGAGGCACTCAAAAATTACGACGATCATCCAAATTATGGGACCCTTACCCATTCCCCAAGCCTTCCTTATAAAGGAAAATCTCATGCGACACATGTCGCTTCATGCATAATTACATATTTTTAATTAATTATTTAATTAAAACACTCACCCATCCAAGTGTCAGTTTCCCTGGGAAGTGAACCAACACCCCTAAGTTTGCTCTAGTTTGTCCCCCAGATATTTTAATTAACTCCTAGCTTTTAGTTGACTAGGTGTCTAATCTTAGGATTCTATTTTGCTCCTAAATAATGATTTCTATTATTTTAAATGCTTAACAAAAATAACTATTCATGTGCAAATGCCTAAATTATTTTTATGCATTTGCTAAGTAATAATCTAGAGTTATTCTGATAAGTTTTTATGCAGTTAAATTTAACAATCAAACTCACTAGGATCACGATGCCGCGCCGTTGGGCTCCTAGTTCCTTAATTTTAATTCCCTGACATGGCACCACTCCGTCGGGTCCAGTCATCCATGGTTTCCATTCCTTGGCATGGTACCGCATCATTGGGTCCTTGCAACCATTCTTTCCGTTCTCGATAGGGTACCGCATCATCGGGCCCTTCTACCACCATCTTTCCGTTTTGACTTGCAGGAACTCTTGTAGGGATTTTAGGAATCGTTACCATCCATCCTCCGTCTACATGCTATCTAGGGACTAATGGCGCTGAGGAGTGAGTCCATTCTCACTGCGCGTCCCTCAACTCGTACATGACCAGCTCCGTCGTGGCCCACCTCGTACGCTCTCACGCATTCCTCTTGAGCAAGCAGATCAGTGCTTATCTGCTCATGCGTGGTATTCTTGTCGAAAGTCGACATCGTCGTCGCTGCCCCTGTGTGTGATTTACCCGTACTCTACGACCCTTCATGTTCCTTTGTGTGTCCGTTGGTGAACCGTCTCACTTGTTTCTACACACACTTCTCACAACAATTTATTAGTAGAACTGTCCTCAATAATCATCATCTGATTTCTAAATCTAGTATTCTTAAACATTTATGATTTATTCAAACTTCTAATCTAATATACATTTCATCGACAAATACATAATCACCGTACAGCTAGTCGTTAAGCATTATCCATATGTACAATTTTCATATCAAAGTTAATCGTTAAACAACATGAAATCGTCCATTCACAATAACTACCTAAATGCACATATATCAATCAATCGTAATCATAAATATACTCAAAATAAAATCATAGGGTTATTTTATTAATGTTTCAAACAGTTGAGTGACTCAGCAGGTGCCCTCAATGTCTACAGTAGTCTAGGGGAACTACATACACCCCTACTTATTTAGAACTTCGTCTCAAAGTTCAGAAAAAAAATGGAAAGTTATGACGCATCTCAGTTGCGTACTCCCAAGTCGCACAGCTAGGACTGTAACTGTCCTACTGCACTTTGACTTGATCAATCAGGGCTAATCATTAAGCAAGATGTAATCAATCAATTATCCCACTCCATACATATAGTTTAATTCTTTAATTCATTTATAAATTATTATCGTCATTCACATCTTTAGGTTTTCCTCAAACATTTAAGACATAACAAGGCTCAAGAGACCACTATATCGAAGTTGTTCAGCCGGGTCACTTCATAGGTGCCCTTAAGGTCCACAGTCATTTAGGGGCATTACATACACCCCCTCTTATATAGAACTTTGTCCCGAAGTTAATTTTTGTTCTCGTTCTTTCGATATAGGCCTTACTTGATTTCTTATTCTCATCTTCTTTTCATTCTCTTCTATTTATCTCCAACAATCATGGCCATCAACACTAATTGTTATAATCATTAGTTCTCTATTTCATCCAACATAATTTTGATACATCCTCCAGAACTCAATCGTAATTTCACGTAATGCAAACCCAATAATACATTTAATAATTGTCAATCCCAATTAGAATTTCTATACTCCAAGTCATCTACGAAGGTCTACGATGTTCAAATTATCTACAAGCTGCATTGCATCAGTAATCACCCAATAGTAAATCAATTCATCAATCAACATAAGAATCCAAGTGAGGGTTCAATCTAGTTGGTTATCTTCCCTCCAAGATGAGAAGGTAAAAATCATAAACCATTCGGTGAGATATAATCATGGTTTACAAATCAGGAGAGACCCTTAAATAGTCCAAAAGCTAAATTCTATAAGACTACTTACAAGACCCTTAAATTTTTTTAACAGTGTTGGTTCTCAATAAGACAGGTTTCCAAGCATCAAAATGAAGCGATCTAGTCGAACATATTAAATTTTATCTCTGAGTCCTATCATCGCTACCTTCATGTCCAACTCAAGGATCTCATCATGTTCTTACATCATTTCATCGTTTATGTTGTCGTAGGAGTTCTTCTGCAGACCTTCCACATCATAGCATTTGTGTCGATAAAGTTTCGTCGGGTCTTGTCTTAGGGACTATTCATCTTTTCATATATGTTTAATCGTGTCATGAGGTTAACATTGTTGCGTTCAATTCAGCGTGTTGAGCATATCCATACTTGGTTTTAAAAATTAAAAAGAAAATCCGTCTTCATTCGGCCCTGACAAGTTTGCCAAGTCACAATCTTCTAATTACCAAGTCATTGTTAAGTCATGTTTGTACTTTTTCATTCTCTTTATCATCGTTGTCATGCTAGAAATTGTGTCATTGGGCTCAGTTCCTTATTTTAGTAACATTTATACCTCGCTTTTCAAATTTTAATTATGTCTCACACTCTCGACATTTTATCGAATTCTCAGCAAGGATATCATCTTACCATCTCCATTTATCAATTCTTTGACACAAGGTTGTGTTGTCGCGATTCCAAAACATGTTGTTAGTTCCTCAAAATTGGTGAATTTAAAATACTAACCAATATATATATATATATATATGAAATTTTTGCATATTTGAACCAACGTTTAGATTATATATTTTCATTCTAAATCATCTTTTAATTAATTGTATCTAATCCAATATAAGCATGTATTCAAATATAGTTCATTCCACATATATTTTCTATCTCAAATCTACTATACACATATCTCAAAATAATAACATTTATTTGTTTCAATGACCATACGTAATTACTTCCTTTCCCATGTCTAAGTGTAATTTTCAATAATACTTTACTTTTCTTGGAAGTAACACCCATGATTATACTTGAATAATTCCCTTAAAAAGTCTAAAAATAATTTCTATAATACTATTCTAAATCAATAATATTTCATTCCTTTCATAATATCCATACATAAGTATTTTTCATTTATCTATATGCACTTTCTATGATAGTATTTAAGACCAATAATATTTCTTTACTTACTTTATATTCACACATAAATACTTCTTTTCAATTACCTAAATGTATTATCTATAATACATCTCCTTACATCTCCTTGTTTTAAATATCCCTATATATAAGAATACATCCTTAATGCTTATATGCATTCGAGGGAATAATAACTTTAATCTTTAATTCAGTTTAAAGAATAGAACAATCATTCCTTATTAATGTTTGTCCATGTGTCAATTCTATCTTGCACAACTAATAGTTGCATTATGCAATATACGGGTAATAGTTGCATTATGCAATGCAAAGGTAAGATAACCAAAACTAAACTCTTTATAAAATATCTATAAAGCCTCGACCAACCATTTGCTCTCAAAGATCACCTTCTTATTATCAAAGAAGTCTACTTCTCCCTAGTGTTGCTTATGGTATAATGTAGATGGTCAATTTTTTTTTCTTTTTCTTTTTAAAACATCACATATCAATAGCTCTAAACACTTTAAAATCTACTAAATAATATTATGTTTAACAACCTCAAGATCTATTAGATAATATTAAATTAATACATCAATTAACACTCACTCTAACTATTGATATGCTTCATTTTGTAATATGCAACTATACTATATTAATGATGTACATATAACTTTCACCCATAGATCCCGTGTGAATTATTTTCATGACTCACAACTAAATGCCATCTCCTGTAATGCTCGGTTACCTAGACACATGCTTAGTTATGATACAACTATAAGAAATTATATTTAAATTCACAACACTCATTAATTCCATTCCTAAGTATTATATAATAACCAAACGTAAAAGTCTAATTCATATAATTTCATGGTTTATTTCAATTTATGACTAACAGAAGGCATTTATATTGATAGTTCATTAATTAAATACAAATGAAACTATAGTTATCATAACTGCATCCTATGTTGTCGACCTATATAAAGGACACACACTTATCTCATAAATTCTGAACCAATATTATATTCAAAATAAAATATAAAAAAATTGACAGATTCTGAATTTGTTCACACCTTAACAAATTCTTAAACTAGCAACTAATACTTCTTTAATGTCATTTATCCTTTGTCAAATGTTACGGATCTATTCTACCCTAAATTGCATTGGTATGCAGAGAATAAAAGGGCAGCTTAAACCTGGTGTTCTAACAATTACTTAATAACCTGTTCATAATTAATGTTACTCAAGATATGCAGTTTGCCGGAGGTAGTTATCTTGACCACAGGAGTTTGTTGGGTCTTCTATTAGTCAGTCATTTTAAGGTTTTCCCTGGGCCTTACTTTCCAAACAGACACTAGGATGCAGGTTTCACACACATTTGACTCACGCAGGTTGTGGACATATGGTTAAGTAAACCTTTCGAGCAGGCTATGCATTTACTCGAAGGCGAAGTTAAGAAAGAGGGAGATTTCAGAATCTTAGATTGTCGAAATGGACGTTAGGCAAATTAGATATAGAAATGATTTTAGCCTCCAACTCATAGTCCTTTAAATGCACTCATATGTCATTACAATAATTATACTACTTTAAAAGGAAACCAAATATAGGTGTCAGGTGTAAATAAAATTGATTTTCCAAGATTTATATAACTAACAAAATAAACATTATCAATAGTGACAACACTCAGTGAGCTGGTTGAGGCATGAGTTTTTGGATGCAAACTGAGAGAGGTGTCGGCTAACCAATAGGAAGCTGATCTTCATGAGAGCTTGCATAACTTCTTTATGGATTTCTGATCTCGGTAAAAGGAAAATTTAAGACAATGATAAACAAGATGAGATTCGAATCTGGAACAGCGTGGAAACGAATTCATAGCAATGTGATAAATTTCTTTAAGGGTTTTCGCATCTCAGTTAAAAGACAATTTCAAATGGATAGACAGAGGTGAAGGGATGAAATCGGATCCCTGACAGCGTGGATATCATTTAAATAACCAGAGGTTTATGCAACCACTAGAGAAACAAAGATCGGCATGTCTCAGAGAATCAGAAAGTGGATCTCAATGAATTGCAACAGGGCTAGATCGATCTAAATTTAAGAGGTCTGGAAGTTATCTGGATGTCAACAAAATTGCGGGCAAGGTTAAAATAATCAATACACAAAAACCAACTTAATCAGGATGTAAACAAAAATTTATATAAACTCATACCCAAATCGACATCTAACAAAACATTTCTGGAAACGTTAAACGATATGCCAAGAAAATTTTAAATGAACTTATACCCAAATCGCCTTTTGTTAAAAAAAATTCTGGAAATAGCTAATTGAGATGCAAACATAGTTGAATATTCTTATACCCAGATCGACTCTTGTTCCAGAAGGTTCAAGCGTTAAGTTCTCAGATAGTAGATTCATGAAATTGACTTAGGTATACGAACAGAGGTCAGACATGATAGTAGGTTGGTCCTCTCATGGCAGTAGCAGAGCATTAGTTTCAACTTATCTGCATGCTCAATTGGAATGATTTACACAGGTGCTCGAGTCTGGGTCGCTTGACAGGTAGCGGGACAGACTCCAACCATCTCCCGCCTTCTGGAATCAGGGAAACTTACAACAGGTAAACATGCACCAGAATCACGAAGGAATCATAAATTTATTAAAAAGTGAAGAATAGGTGGCAACCGGATTCTCCAGTAGATCATTCAATCCCAGCACAGGGGATTTAAACTATCAGTGTACCTACTGCTCTAGAATAGGAGAAATAAAACCGGAGGCAGATTTTAAGTTGAGAAACAATCGTTTAATGACTGGAGGAGGTGATCATAAGCTCACATATCAGGCTGCGATTTCGGGTGGTTCAACTAGAAGTTATCAAATAGAGATGTATCGATTTTTTTTTTAGTGGATGAAGAGCGAATGACGGAGAGATTATTGGCAAGTCACATTTTGTAAATTCGTAGTTGGTTGCAGAGGTAGTATGCGAAGTTTTAATGAGATTCTAAAAGAATAGAAGACAAAAAAAAATTAAGTTATAACTATCAGAACGATAACCGAGGACAGAGTATAACCCAGATTTCGTATTCACAAATAAAATCAATGCTATAATTCGAACAAAATCCAAGATACAAACTTTAATTACTATGCCATCACGCTGATGCGATCAAAGGAAAAGCAGGAAGGGCAATGGATACCCACGAGATGGAGTCATGATGGCGTGACATTGACAGAGATGTGATCGAGGGTGCAAGGTGTAAACAGAAAAAGGGTGAGAATAATGCACAGGGATCGATTTTTGTACAGAGAACTTGTATCGCATTCTCCCTTCAAGAATTTTTCAGACATGGTTTTTAATTAAAGAAGCAAGATTTGATCTTGAGATATCTCTGGAGATGGAATCGGATGCTCATGGATGGCAGGGCATATAAATCAAGGTAAAACGATTGGGCAGACTATATATCAAAAAAATACAAGCCTAGACATACACGAATACCATGACTTGTGTTTAGTTAACCAGAGATTTTATAAAATTGGTACAGAGTATCGACTTCTTGGAAATGTTTGAATAAGGTTCTTTTAGCCATGACTGTAAGTTTTCCTCTAAATGAACCAGATCTAACGCGGTAGGCTAGTCCAGAACTCTATCTCCATTAGCAAAGCTTGGATTCATAATCCATTTTTAAATGACAGAGATCTAAAAGAAAGAAAAAAAATAGGACGATCTGCTTAATGTTCGATAGAGATCAATAGTACAGGGTGATCCAATTTAAATTCGACAGAGATCTAAAAAAAATAAGACGATCCCATTTAAATTCGACAGAGATCTAAAAGAAATAGAACGATCCATTTAAAATTCAGCAGAAAATTATAAGGCGATCCAATTTAAATTCGACAGAGATCTAAAAGAAAAGGACGATCCCATTTAAATTTGGTATAAATCTGAAAGAAAGGGGTTACAGACCGCAGTTTCTTGCTCAGTAATATAATTTTTGTATAAATTCTGAATCATAGGAACTTTACATAATTCATGCATTTCTAATTTGAGGGAGAACATCTTTCTATCTCCCCTATTAAGCAGATAATACCTCTTAGCTTAAACATTAATAAATATGCAATGTAGTCATCATACGAACATAACAACAAATGCAGAAATGTAACCTATCCTGATGGTCGATCCCACTGTCTACAAATGTTTGTTCTTCCAGCCATTGTCGTTGGTCTCCTCCAAGCTCTCCCGAATTTAACGCAGGCCTCTGATAAAATATGAGTCCGGTGCCCTCAAGGCTCGACCGGCTCTGATACCAAATGTAGGGCCCCTCCTGTAGGGTCCTTCCTGCTTAATATGAAACTCAACCACTTGATACAAAAGAGATTAGATAGCAGAATGACTAGATAAATAAACTAATTAAATGAATAACTTAGCAAATTAAAACAAACCATAACCTGTCTCTGATACCATCTTGTCCACTGCCGTCTGCATCTTCCGTAGGATCCCTCCAGCAAAGCTCGTTTAACCATAGGGGAAGAAACCGTTAGCTTCGCCACGCAACCATAGGCTCATGCTTTCAGTCGCATTGCCTCCCCCGAGCTTTGGGTCGTAGAGCTCACACAAGTATTTCAGAAATTCAGCTTGGGCTTCCCTTCCCACCAGGATTTCTAAGCCAAACCCTTAGATAGCAGCAAGTCTTTGAGGCACTCAAAAATTACGACGATCATCCAAATTATGGGCCCCTTACCCATTCCCCAAGACTTCCTTATAAAGGAAAATCTCATGCGACACATGTCGCTTCATGCATAATTACATATTTTTAATTAATTATTTAATTAAAACACTCACCCATCCAAGTGTCAGTTTCTCTGGGAAGTGCACCAACACCCCTAAGTTTGCTCTAGTTTGTCCCCCAGACATTTTAATTAACTCCTAGCTTTTAGTTGACTAGGTGTCTAATCTTAGGATTCTATTTTGCTCCTAAATAATGATTTCTATTATTTTAAATGCTCAACAAAAATAACTATTCATGTGCAAATGCCTAAATTATTTTTATGCATTTGCTAAGTAATAATCTAGAGTTATTCTAATAAGTTTTTATGCAGTTAAATTTAACAATCAAACTCACTAGGATCACGCTGCCGCGCCGTTGGGATCCTAGTTCCTTAATTTTAATTCCCTAACATGGAACCACTCCGTGGGGTCTAGTCATCCATGGTTTCCATTCCTTGGCATGGTACCGCATCATTGGGTCCTTGCGTCCATTCTTTCCGTTCTTGACAGGGTACCGCATCGTCGGGCCCTTCTGCCACCATCTTTCCGTTTTGACTTGCGGGAACTCTTGTTGGGATTTTAGGAATCATTACCATCCATCCTCCATCTACATGCTATCTAGGGACTAATGGCGCTGAGGAGTGAGTCCGTTCTCACTGTGCCCCCCTCAACTTGTACGTGACCAGCTCCGTCGAGGCCCACCTCGTACGCTCTCACGCATTCCTCTTGAGCAAGCAGATCAATGCTTATCTACTCATGCGTGGTATTCTTGTCGGAAGTTGAAATCATCGTCGCTCCCCCTGTGTGTGATTTACCCGTACTCTACGACCCTTCATGTTCCTTTGTGTGTCCATTGGTGAACCGTCTCACTTGTTTCTACACACACTTCTCACAACAATTTATTAGTAGAACTGTCCTCAATAATCATCATCTGATTTCTAAATCTAGTATTGTTAAACATTTATGATTTGTTCAAACTTCTAATCTAATATACATTTCGTCGACAAATACATAATCATCGTACAGCCAGTTGTTAAGCATTATCCATATGTACAATTTTCATATCAAAGTTAATCGTTAAACAACATGAAATCGTCCATTCACAATAACTACCTAAATGCACATATATCAATTAATCGTAATCATAAATATACTCAAAATAAAATCATAGTGTTATTTTATTAATGTTTCAAACAGTTGGGTGACTCAGCAGGTGCCCTCAATGTCTACAGTAGTCTAGGGGCACTACACTTTCCTTCTCTTCCGTGGATCCAATAGTATGGAGTCCATAGACTAAGTAATTATTAATCCTGAATATTGATAGCCCAATTGAATTTGACATACTAGGTTACAAGATATGCTTAAAGACGTGAACGAATTACTATGATAAGATGACCGATGTGTTGAAATATTATTTTTGTTTATGAAAAAAAAATCGTCATTTTGTTAAATGCTAAGATTTCATTACTTAACAATTTTCATTTTAGAACTTCTTATCGTTATCAGAATTGTAAGTATAAGCTTAAAGGGGTATTACTGTATAGAATTGCAAGCAGTATTCCTAGAAGTTTAAATGATCTTATTTTTGAATGCATTATGATTCTAATGATTTCTTCTTAGATAGACCTTGGTAGGATTTGTTATATATTCTAACAAAGATTGATGTTTATCAAGTTAAAGGATCTTGTAAATAGTAGGAGTTTGATTATAGAAATAGAAGAATCCTAAATCTTGTTATGGTCGATTGATCATGGGATATTTTAAAAGAGTATCGAAAGATTATTGAGAAAAGAATCTTTTATTATATGATGAGTCTCAAATTGAAATGAATCTATATGAAACTAAATTATGATACTAACATATTTGTTTGTTAACAGATTTGACCTCAGACTCACATTAACGATATTGAAGAGTTTACATTTATACCTCAGGATGAATTGAAGAGGATGCACAAGTTAATTAAATGAGCATGTGTGTAATGTTATGGGACTAATGTGTTCAATTGTTGAACAATTGAAGCAAATAATTTTATTCTTTTATACTAACATTTCAGGAAGTGATCTTAACTACGTCTGATGTAATGATCAAAGAAGAATGCGAATTATAAAGCCACTTATATAGATAAGTTGAGCTAAATCGCTCAAGAGTAAGTAATGATTTACTTTACATTTTATTTGTATTACAGGTGACAAGACTTATGATTGATCATGTGTAATCATGAAAATGCATAAAATATGATAAGCAAAATAGATGAATACATTTGTTAATTTTTTTTGCTATTAGGATGCATGTGTCATACAATAAATAATAAATGATTGTTACTATGTAAATTTCCTGGACTCAAACGAGATGGTTTGAGGGGAACCGAATATTTCCTGGACTCAAACAAGAAGGTTTGTGTGGAAAAGAATAATTCTTGTACTCAAGTAGAAAGGTTGAATCTGCACTCACTTACTAGCCGTTGTGGGAGGCAACTTACCTAAAATTGTGGTCATGTTCCCCAAGAAAGTGGAACGGAGCGAGTGGCTCATTGAATGAAAAACTGACCCATAGACCTAGGAAAACATATCCATCGAATTGAGCAAGTGGCTCACTATGTTTTTTTCCTTGTGACAATTCTGAGAACAAAAAGTGAGAATGCACAAGAGATTTGATGAGAGGAAGGATAGGGAGTGAATGGTAGATCTGCAAATTTGAACTAGTACTGCTGAGTGCAGAGTTCATACTGTTGAATGCAAAAGTCATATTACTAAGTTTACAGAGAGTGTTCTTAACTACAAGTTTTATTTACAAGACCACAGAAAACTCGAGGACGAGTTGTGTGTCCAACAAAGGATTGCTGAAGTTCCAAACTCATGGGAGAGTTTGATGATCAACAAAGTGTTGTTGAAATATTGTGTTATGATATAACCAATATTAATGATTTGTATTGTAAACTAATGGATGTCTTAATGTGTGAACGTTATGAATGCTTGAGTAAGCGAAAATTTTCCTCAAGAATGAGGATGAATGATAAATATTAAACATTTACTGTTGAAATTTTGTGAATTATAATGATGGAAGATCTTGTATGAGTTGTACCATGTACAGGATATGAATGATAAGAGCTTGCGGAAATTACGAAAATGTGAAGATGACTAAAGCAGAAGAACAAAGCAAGCGAAAGGTGATGTAAGGATATGAAAGACAAAATGTTGAACATTGAGGACAATGTTATTTTTAAGGGGAGGAGTATATAACATCCCTGATTTTTGAACTAATAATTTGTATAAATGTAAATAATTATTGCAATCGTTTCTGGTGAGGAGCTCAAGGCCAAGGCTCCACCAGTAAACGTTGTATGTAATGGTATTTATTTCTTAAAGTTGGAAATATAGGTGATAGACCAAGGTCACTGAAAGTTGCGAATGCAACTAAGGGACAGGCAAGAAAATCCATTAGGGAAAAGGTGTTGGTAACTAAAACATGAGTAGAAGAGGAGTACCTCAGGCACTCACTCGAAAATCTTAAGTTAACTAAAATTCGCTAGATAAACTAAGTGATTGCTAAAACTATCTTAGTACACGTAGTGACACCCTGGAATATATATATATATTGAAAAGACAAGGGAGATATAAATATGCCTATATATATAAATGTGTATAAGTATACCATCACTTAGATAAAATATTATTAATTATAATAATACTTATACATCTAATACTTTGAATTATATTATGAAAATATTGCATGCAAACTACTTAGGTATGCGAGGATATATATATAATCTTATGATGAGGAGGATGTTTCATCTTATAAAAAAAGAGTATTGAAGGTAGTCGTTCAAAAGTGGTTACCTTACTAATAGCTTATGACTTTTACCAATACATAGAGATAATTTATACTAATCCTTGTAGTAGATTAATCATGAACAAAGGTTGCACATTTTTATATATAAACATATATTTAAGGAAAGGAAAATACTCCTTGAATTAAGTAACTCCTAAAGAGCCTCATCATAGTAATTATAGAATTATAATTTTAGCCAAATATTTTATAAGGGATAAAAACACATAATTTTCCTTTATAGAAGATTATGACATAACCATAGACAAAATATTGTGTAAATTCTTGGAAGTAAATTATATAGAAGATTTTAATGGAAAAGAAAGGGAGTTATACCTAGAAAGAAAGTTATACCTATGGCATTAAATATCTATATATATGTTTAAGCCTATATATACAAGATTATATATATATACATTTTGTCTATGTTTAAGCAATGCTATCGTACATTATCGGTATAAAATTTAGTAGATAAATATGCTTATCCTTATGTTACTTCTAGCATGAGAATGGGGAGCTTTATATATATTTCTACTAGCTTACTATTTTTTTTATTACCTTACCATCGTTGGTTATGGTAAGCTAAGAAAATAAAAAATAATAGTTTTTAAGTAAGGTAGTGTTATCTTTGCACCATTTGGCTGTCGGAGGAGAATCATCGATTCTTAGAATCGAAGATGGTCTCTCTTATGAGGAACCACCTCGATCGTATAGTGGAAGATTATAGCGAAGTTATGGCCATCACCGCACTCGTTGAAGGTGGAAGGGGGCATTTAATATTCCATAAGCTGCCATTTGTTGCGGGTTTTAAATTTAGATGCCATTTGGAAAAACAGTAACACCTATTGACTAAATGGCATATGTGGCTCGCTTTCAAACCAAGCATCCGAGGTAATCTTTGGAAGGGGGGCAGACTCCTCGAGGCAATGGTCCGAGCTGGAGTATGCTTAAAATGAGAAGCCATGACCTAGGAAAGCAGCTCTCTCTCTCGAGCATTTTGGAGATGGAGTCTATTTTGGGTGAAGCAAAACTATGCTTAGATGATAAAACGTCTGCAGTAGATGGGAAATGTCTGCGTTTTGGGGAAGGAGACCCTTGCATCTCTATGTAAAGGGAAGCATCTATGTTTTAAAAGAGGATTCCGCCGGGGCGCACAAAGAGTCTGGAAGCCTTGTTTGATCTGGATGTAAGTACCCTTTCTTCTCTGCATGGAGATAGTTATCAGGATTTTGATAAAATGGAAGCCAATCGGGTGAAATCGTTGGATTTCCATACTTAGTAAATTTTCTCTGCATGTACATTTATATTTCACATTCCTTGTTAGAACGCAGGAGAGCCGGTACGATCACTATAGTTTTATATGTATATAATCAATAATTGTAGCTACACCTTGTCCTTTTTAAAGAAATTAAGGTATGTGTGTTACCTTGTGTCTTAGATCGGGACCTATGATCTTTCTCTCAATGGAGTTACCCTGATCTCTATTTTCTGTATCCTTACATTTTGTCCCTGAAGGAAAAGCACTTACCACCATTCCGTAGTGCCCAGTTTAGCTTTCGGACAGAGAAAAATAGATCTCCACCATACTTCATACTAGCAATTTAACTCTTTGTTGTTTTGATATATATATTACAATCTATGCATTACCCTTCTGTGTTATCAATGGTGTATGCATACACTTAGGGGAGAAAACCCATTTATAATTCCTGTTGTATATCTAACCTTCTGAAAATTGTGATTAACGTTGGGTTAACTCGGTATATCTCATGCAAAAGCGTGGAGTGCCGTGTAGAAGTGGTTCTGGTTTATGATTTATTGTAAGGTTGATCTTAAAGCGAGAAGGCACATTTTTTGTTCGTAGATCGTAAAGAATGTAAGTAAAAACCCTCTGTAAGTTTTGGTCATCCATGAGTTAATATAGACAGTTGGAAAAAAAAGAATATTACGCTATTTTAAACTGTTTTTTTTATCCCTGCACATAAGCGTTGTTCTCGCCTTCCATTTTAGGTTGAACTAGGGTTTGTGGGAAACATAATCTAAACTTGTCAAGTTTTCATGTTAATTATTTCTGCGCTGATCCATTCACATAAGTAGAGTTGAGATTTTGCTGAACAGAGTCTAAGCTGTTGATGTTTCTTCTACTTAAACAACGCTGGCCCTCTCCTTTATTTATGATGAACTCGGGTTGTTGAGCAGAGTCTATGTCTCTGCTAGTCGAGTAGAAAATCTCTGTTTTCTGTTTTATTTCGGGTGAGGATATAAATTTTCTAGTTTTTAGCGTTGTGTAAATTACGGGGCAATTGTTGACAAAGAACATGCCTTTCGACAACGATTTAAAGAATGAACTATGCATGTTTATGTTATTTTCCTTATAGAAGGAGTAAATTCCTCATCTTAACAAGGAACTAGATTGATAGGAAAATTTGCCCTTATGCTTCTATTCTAAGTATGAAATGTCCTTATAATGGAGAGTGTTTAAATATGGAGAGTGTTTAAATATTTCCGATTTTTATGTTGGAGAATGCTCTCTATAAGAGCGACTTGAGCCTGATTGTACACATCGAAAATGTAACATAGAGATCCTTGACTAACCAGTTTTGTATATAGATTCTCTGCCTTTGTTTAAATAAAAAGAGCGAAAGAATGTAAAGAGCTATGATAGGGTCTCTGTAGAATTTTTGTTGATAACATAGAATGCTCTTAGAAATTCCCTCCATGAGAGAGGTGGTGAGAAAGTGGAAAAGTTATGGAAATAACTTATTACAAGATGTAATACTTCACTTTGTTTTAATAATATATGACTCTCATTTTGTGGATGTAGCCGTAGATTGGGTGAACCACGTTAAAAAATGTCTCTCTCTTATATGTGTGTTATGTGTTTCCTTATGTATCTTCTTATGTATCTTCTCTGTTTAAATGTTCTAGATGTTGCAAAGGTGTCGCCGTTACATTAAAATATGAGTATATGATTGGTATGACATCTTGTAATTAATTTTCATATTGATCATGAAATGCATTTTTATGTTGAATGAATTAAATGAATTGTTGGGTTTATAAAGATATGTGTTTGCAGAGGTAATTTCTACATAGCATACAGTTGTTATGGTGTTTCTTTCACTTATGATTGTCCAAAGTGTGATATATAGAACTTGTGTAGACATTGTTTATAATGATTGGTAAATTAATGTTGTTGGAAAGAAAAATGGACTAAGACCTTGCATGAGTAAGTTAGAAAATAAATCATGCCTAAACTTTAATTGAAAAGATCTTACATGTTATGAAAAGTTTTCAAAAATTCACAAATTTAATTTAATTTACCTTACCTTTTTTTATTTAATTTAATTTATTTGTATTTCTTTATTTGACTTTGTTTTATTTTATTTTATTTCTGCAGTTTATTTTTAATTCTATTTTATTTTTTTATTTTACTTTACTTTATTTATTTAATTAATTTAATTTAATTTATGTTTTCATTTTTTTTACTTCGCTTTACTTTTATTTAATTTTTTTACTTTATCTACCTTACTTTACTTTAATTTAATTTATTTTTATTCTACTTTTAATTTACTTTACTCCATTTACTTTTATTTACTTTACTTTTAATTTAGTTTAGTTTATTTTTATTTACTTCACTTTTATTCTATTTCTTTATTATTATTATTATTTTAATATTACTTTATTTATTTTTTATTTAATATGTTTTAATATTTTTATTTAATTTTTTTTAATTTAAAATGCATTTTTTTTCATTTTTATTTCGAAATAACATTTTGATTAAAATTTTAATTTCGTTATTTCTTTAATGGGCTCACTCTCTACTAGAAACAACCACATTTTTAAAAGTGGTTGATATTCCTCGCTCGACGAATATCAATCACTTTTAAATGTGTAACATGGTTGATATACGTCAATCGATGAATATCAACCACATTTAAAAATGTGGTTGTTGATAATTGTATTCACATATATCGAAGATGTGGATTTTGTGAAAGCAACAACTTCAATCTCTTTCAATGACAACTATGAAATTGTTTGATTAATTTGAATGACAATTATGAAATTGTTTGATTAGTTTAGATGTGTGAGGCATGCATTTTTCAGATATTTAATACTGAATGTTGCTATATATGTTTGTATTTATTGGCTACCCTCTTGAAGCAACTCCTTAATGTATATCTTATTATGTCCCCGAAGGGGATCATATATATATCGTGGAGTATCTATTAATTTGGGTCTATTGAATAAATTTTTTTCTCAAGTTATAGTTTGAGTATAGTGTTAAGTATATTATATTAAATCTAGTTATTAAAAATATATTTTTTTCAATTTTAATTGGCTGCAAAACACTGACGTCATCCTCGTTTTTCCCTTCCCAAGAGGTGGCATCAGGATGAAACCACCTTCTGTAGAGTAGTAGCAAACGACGGTGCGATGGTTCTAACTTCTGAACATCCACACTGTTCAAGGTGCTTGACATTTTTTATATCATAAAATCTAGGAAACTGGCCCTGACAACCTGATCGTCCTGACACTAATGGAAATCATTGCTAGACGGCCTGCGTGGTGTTACCTACTCACCTTGGCATTAATCAATGAAAGGAACATGCAACACTCCACATGGCTTGTTCCTCCATCAAGCTGCAATCCAAGTGCATGCGGTTGACAAGGATTTACATGTCCTCCGGAACGCAGTTTTGATGCAAGGAAGTTTTGCTTTGTCGAATTCAACTAGGCGGAGAAGGCCTTGGAAGTTCTGCTTTGCTGAACTCAGGGGTGGCCCCTTCCATGATTCACAATAAATAAATGATAACGCACTTTTTAAATTCCATTACTGCCACAAATGGAATACTATCTGGAACTTCTTCTAGGTGTCAATTTGCACAAGATGGAATAATTCACATCAAATAGTTGGGTTCTGAAGCTTCTTTTTCTTTCAGCATATTCACATCAAATGGTTGGGCTCTGAAGTTGCTTTTTCTTTCAGCAGATCTGGTTGTGGTTAGTCAACGGGCTTTGGCTTTAGCTTTCAGGACTTGTGGCACTTGCACTTGCGTTTTAGAGAGAACATAAGGCATAGCTAGACAAGGATGGCCATTTACAACAATACTGTTGTCAATAAAGCAGGTATCACTATCTAACCCATACCTTGGCAATTAGTTCTTTGAAACAAATGAATTAGAGCCAATTATCAAAGTATGATTTACATTTTGGCATTTAGTTTTGGTACCTCATGTAAAAAAAAATTATGGAAGAATATGAGGCCTACCCCACTTGATCCTTTACAAGAATATCATCTGATTGCTTCTTCTTCCATAGCTTCTATATGTACTTCTATGCACCTGCAATCCCCAAACTAACGCCGTTAAATACATCACAACTAACTTCCTACATAGAATTTCAATAGAACCGAACACCCCTCTGAGTTATACAACTAGGGCTTGGTCTTTGGCAGAAGTTATGTTTCCTAGATTATGATTTTTTTTCAAACCGATTTTCACATACATATGTGCCCTTATAAAATAAGGGGCAAGCTGACCAGCACCCACTATGGAAAGAACATGGGCATCTTTCCTTGAAATATAAGATGCATCTAAGGCCAATAGACATGAAGTTCTGCATCTATCCCATCTATAAATGCCAAAGGGATTCCATTGAATGATATTTCTTAGCATGTGTAGGGAACTTATAAGAAAATTCCAAAATTCTCATGCAAGTTTCACTTAGATTGACATTCTAATTTCATTTTCTCTATGTAATATTTGTTTGTAGGCTTGTAAAATTGTTTAAGGGTTAGGATTTTTCTCTGAAGGTGCACCCCTCTAAGTTTCTTGAAACCGTAATTATAGTTTTGATTATCTTTACACTATCTCATGGGTAATTTCAGAACTTTCTACTAGCAGTGCACAAGCCAAGAAAACTTGGGCCATGAACGTTTATACACATTTATTAAAAAGCAAAATGCATCATGAGAAATCAAATCGAAAAGTATGTCAAGATGATTGTTTCATAAAAATAAAAACAAGAAAGAATACTTCAATTGTGTTCATAGAATACAAAATTACAAAATTTAATGAAAAGAAAAATGCATCATGAGCAACAAGCTGCTACACTTCGAGATGTACGAGTTGTTAGTGATTTAGGATCCTATTTATCTCCTGCATCTCTAGCATTGCAATTACAAGATGGTTTTACTGTATCCATTTTTTCAATAATAACCCAACTATTTGATTCATCCTTAGGAACAACATAAGAACACCAAAACTAACAATTGCAACAACATCCTTCCCAACAATTGCAATGGCATCCTTCCCTGTCCGCGAATGTTAATTCCCAGAGCAGAGCAAAGAATATAGCAAATCGAAATAGAAGTGCTTGTCAAGGGTAAGAGTTATGGTGTATATTTGTACACAAATGCCACAACTACATATCGTTTAAAATCAAGAAGAATGCATCCTGACAACTTAAAGCTACGGTATTTTATGGGGGTGGTGCCCGCAAATGCAATGGCATGAGAGTAGGTTACAATGTATCAGAAGTATTAATGGATGTTGTTTTTTCCACTGATTTTGCTAACAGTTACATGTATCTTGCAGTTTGTGAGCATCTCAATGGATTGTTTTATGTCTACGTACTGAGTCATTTTTCTAAGCTCCCCTTGCTCCAGCTACCTCTACCTCCATTGGTAAATATTCTACTGAACAATGGTTTATCCCTGATCATATAGAAACAAACAAACACTGGAAGGTGATCCTATGGTAGTCCAAAATCCAAATTAATGCAATAAAAAATAAATAAATCGCATAACACGTTGTTGGGTTATACTCAACACGTTTATGGATTATAATTAACATGTTGCTTCTTTGTTTTATGAAATCCATGTGTTTGTGTGCACTCTCCTTTTAATGTCGGATCCCAAAGAATGCAATTAAAAATTAATAAGCATTGAAAAGTCCAACTATTTCAAAACTATGCATGCTTAACAGATAATTAAAAACGTTTTTAATATCCATTTCACTGCCAACCCATTTGAGCGTTCCTTATCATACTTGACACGTAATGTAATTTCCTAGGGCCTCGACATGCTTGAATGCGTTTTTCAAAACCATGAATTTAAATGTGTAGCGTGTAGACATGCAATGCTCCCTGCAAAGTGCAGATCTTTGTAGAAGTCAACTCTTTAAGAGAGACTAGTATCTAGTGGATTTAACAATTACACTATTTAGATACGTTTACATGATAATAATACTCATTAAGATTATTGTCACGAAACTACCACTATGCAAGATTTTAAGGCAGGTGTAGAACAAATGGAGGATTTGTTCAGGTGGCGGACTTTTCAAAGTAGCATGCAGAGCTGCTAACCACCACACGTCCACATAATTTTCAAAAGGGGCCATGCAAAGTTTCCCGCCACCACGTCGAACAAGAAATAATCTAGTCAAGGCACATTCTTAAATTTTGGAATTTGAATCACCTCCACCAAAGCTTTCTCTTATGGAAGCCTGTCGAACAAAAATAATAGTCAACGCACATTTTTGAATTTTGAAATTCTTATGCCTCCAACAAGGATTTTTCATATTTAATTCTGTCCCTTGAAACCTTATGACATCACTTTATTAAAGATAATTTTGTATACTTCACAAGCAAACATATATTTTGGGTACAACCCACTTATTATTGGAGAATCAGCTTCTTCAATTCCCCTTACCGATTTAGAAGGGTTTGAATTGAAACAGTAGGATATCTAACCCCACTATAATTAAGATTCCAAAGAATCCAAGGCACTACTGCACTGGAAAAATGGCAGACCTACAGATTTCAGTGCATTGGTTACTGCATACAATGTCCGCTAGAGTGGGTGTTTTGAATAAGAAAAAACATAAAAAGTCTTAATAAGGTTCGATTTTGCAGGCCTTAAATATTGGCCGAAAATTTTCGGCTAATGCTATTGTACTATATCAAGATGCAATTGAAAATTAGAATAATGCTATTGTAGTATATCAAGATGCAATTGAAATATCAAGATGCAATTGAAAATGAGAAGACTATATTAGGATGCAGTTGAAAATTCATTAAGAGAAATTACATTGTTTGGCTTTTTCAAGTGTACGTAATGTTTCATTGATAAAAGAAGACAAACATTTGTAAGAAGAAAATATTTAAAATAAATTATATATAGAGATCAAAATAGTTTAAGAAAATATTTAAAATAGATCACATATAGAAATCAAAATAGTTTAATAAAATATTTAAAATAGATCACATATAAAGATCAAAATAGTTTAATAGAATTGGGGCACATAAACCTAATAACCACCCGTTGAAAGTGAATGAAAAAATTATTGATATGAAATCATAACTTTTTGCAGACGGGCCTAGATGGTAACTTGGATCATTTTCTCTTGATCTCCTACATGTTATAACATTATAGAGTCAATAGTAAGGTGGTCGTCACTACTTTTGATACAAAATTATTAGCACAACACAACATATTCATAGACACATCGTTAACACATTTGGTGACACTAGTTTGCCAATAAACATGTGATATTAGTTAAACATGTCTAGTAGGGGAAGCCAATGGAATTTATCAAAATCAATAAGCTATAGTTTATTGATTATTTAATTTTACTTTTAAACATTAAAAAACATTATATTATTATATTATTCATCGTGATCTTTTCCCTTGGAAAACAAACCATAGCATTCCTTATTATGTAAAAAAATATTTATTTTCCTTCACCTCCTACGTGTTGATTCTTCCTTTAAAATTATATACATTTTTATATCTTAATAAATACACTAAATCGTTTTCTAAGGCATAATAAAATCATTATAGTGGGGCTCTGAAGCTCATGTATTAAATGCGCTTAAAAATGGAAGTATGTACAAGTCAAGAATAGGGATTTCTTCCTTATCTCTAATAACCAGCTTATTTTTTCTTGTACATTCAAATCACTATAGATAAAATATTCCATGTCTTTTACTATTCCAATACTAAATGTAATTCCTATTAACTCCTTTCTCTTTCAATCACATTAACTCCTTTATCTTTAGCCACATCTTCTTCCCATTTGTAATGTTTCAGCATTTCTAAGTAGTTATTCTAGAAATCCAGTTTCAAGTGATGGTATTTTGATGGATCTTGTAGTTTCCATCATTCCATCATGCTATGTATGAGATCAACTCCTATAGTCTATGCTTGATTCTCTGGAGTATTTGCACAACCTTACCAAATTTTCTATGTAGCTGAGCTTGTTTGCTTTAGATATAGCCATACCGAATATCCTTTATCTTCCATATCCTCTATGTAATTCCTATAACTAAAAAGCTATTGAGAAAATAGCAAATGTCAATGATATATGAAAAATCATTCTAAGTTATCCAATTACCAACTTAATACTAAAGAAAACCATCCAATAATAATAAATATGATATACCAACTTAAAGCTTAAATAAAGCCACCCAATATTGTTGATATGTGGTTGGTTATATATCATTTATATTTTGAGTTTTTGATACTTTCTTTTTCATTTTCTTTTATATTTTAATAAAATATTTAATGTGGATTTTTATTTATTTTTGTTATGGTTTATAATATTTTACAAATATTTAATATGATTTATATGTTATAATGATAAGTAATTTAAATGGTTCTTTCTTACTTGATATATATGATAAATATGATATATTATAGAAGTAAGCAATTAGCTTTTACTGTAAAGCAAAGGAGATTAGATGCTTTTTTTTAGGTTTTTTTTTCTATTGCTTTTGTGGAGGATATTAGGGCTAGTTGAAAACAATTAGCCATGCTTTGGTTCTTGTCATTGGTATAGATCCTTGCAATTATCAAACAATATGTAAATCAAGTTGTATTTCTTCAATACATCAAATCTCAGGCACATCACACATACTTCTATAGCTATGTCTTATAACAAGAGCTATTGAAAACGTAAGGGACATTGCCACCTCGTGGCTCTTGTTATTGTATGCAATGGTGAAGAGGGCGTCCTCCCTCGTGGAGTAATTTTTCATTGGGTTTTAAATGATTTTTGGATCTAGCGGAGGGCGCCTCCTCTAAGGGAAGGGCGCAACCTCTGCCTGAAGCATTTCCTTTGCATTTAATTATTGTATTGTAATTCTGGAAAGGCCGTCCCCTTGGGGAGAGGGCGCAACCCCTCTTCAAGTCTGTGGTGTTGATTATTTAAGATGTCAAGCACATGTTTGTTTGAAAGAAATTTTTTAGAAGGCTTCCTCATTGGAAGAGAGCCCATCCCCTCAATCAAATTTTTTATATGCTTTTTATTTGTTTATTCACTCCAGCGTTGATGGAAAGTGCATTGCCTTATTGATTTTGGAATTGATGATGTGAAGGGTGAACCCTTGTGTGGCTCCCAGTGAAATATTTATTATATATATTTGAATTTAGTATGTGTGACATATATATAATAAATGCCTTGGAGTATGGAGAATGGCCTTAGCAGTTAATATTGTATTAATGAGTGGAGTTTTCGCATGGAATTTCATTGGGTGTTGTATTGTATTACTCTATGGCGGCCTTCGATGGTATTACTTATATATATATTATTTATCATTTATTAGTTTCTTTGTTATGAAATGTTTAACCATTTTTTGGTTTATATATATATATATATATTGTGGTATGAAGATAGTAATTTTTTGGGCTGTTTTAGATATTTTATTGGAGTAGTATATTTATTTTATTTTTTGGCTTTTAGGGTGAGTTTTGGTAAAAAAATTTGGGTAAAATCTAAATTTGAAAGTGTTTAAATTATGTTTTTGAATCTATAAATAGATTCAGTACGTTCAAATATCGCCATGGCATCAAAATTATGCAATTTCTATAACTAATATATGTGATTTTAAGATTTTTTAAAAATTTCTAACATACTCCAAATAAAATAAGACAGATTAGCACTTAGATTGTTTTATATATTGTTATCAGGCCTGGAATTTCATATCCCATCTGCCTATCAAATGAATAATTGTTGACGTTCTTGTGCTTTTCATGCACTTCTATTTACGTTTTATACAAATTTGTGAGTGCACCTTTTTTATGTTGTTATATGCTAATTTTAGGATTACAATTTTTCATCTTTTCTAAATTTTAACCATACAATGTACTATTATAGAAAAATAACTAACTAAATAAAATGGATGAGATGGATCAAGTTTAAATTATACTGGCCTGGAATTCACGCTAGTTTATGAAATGGCCAGTATTGTTATATAAACTCTCACCCACAGTCCCAAAATTTTAAAAGTCCCAAAAGAAATAGTGAAACTCAAATTCTTGACAAACTGAACTATATTCATCACTCATGAATTTCAAACTTCAGGGTATAATGAAGTTTCAGATGCTTTAAATTTTGGAAGTATAATGAAAGTATCGATGCTTGAGGAATAGATTATTCTCAAGAACAAACAATATAATTATACATTCATTCAGTAGTAGAGTAAAAAAAAATATATGTTCATTCAACGACAGTATAATAATTGCAGTATAGATTGGGATAATGACTTATAAACCATCCCAAGAAACACACTACAGGGTGGGTATTGATTATCCTAATAAACAATAAATGTTTCACTGTATATTTTTCTATTCGCTAAGCTAAATTAATAGATTTTGTTTTTAATTGAAACGAAAGGATGTTCATAGTTCATCAATGCCAAATGGAGCTAACTGTTGCCAGAGATAATATAATCAACAACATTATTAAATTTTCAATTGACAGACATAATGCATTGTAACAGGGATTCAACTTACTCATGGATCGTGATTAGTATAACCTCTGCTGGTAGTTGGAGGCTTGGAGCCTGTGAGCGATTGGCAGTCCAATGAAGGAAAGAGATCAACTCGGGCAGTGGGGCTGAAGCAGAGCCGGAGCCTGGAGGATGTAGTTTGCAGGATTGGTAAAGGGAATTCAGACTAGGAGTGGGAGCCTACCGGCTTCCTCACCTATATCTAAAAATGAACAAGAACAACCATTCAGGCTTCAACGATCAATTAATTCACCACCATGCCATCAAAATTTACAATGTTCATTAATTCACCATCACTTCATCACCTTTCCATGTTCCGAAATTCAGCCTAACTTGCCCTATAAATCTATCATGTAACTACCGAATCAACGTTTCTAGGTATGGAATTTAATTAGATGCGCGCAATTGTGCAAGAGTGTGAAGATGGAAGTTGGTACGACCTGTGAAGGTGGTAGTCGGCACGGCCGCACTGTGGAGTGTATCTATTGTGAATCAGGTAAAATGGATTACTGTTATCCATGATCAATGTTCTCATCCATATATTGATACCGAGTCCTGGTCTGAGGGACCTATCCATGATCCAACCATATATATCATAGGCTACCCAAGATCCAGGTATTAAAATTTATGATAGGTATGTATAATTGTTGAATGTCAATTTGACGGTAAGTAATTTTCCAAACCTGTAAGCGATGACGTGCCAAAATTGGATTCGCGTGTCAAACACATCTTGAAAACAAAAAAACGTTCCGTGGGCCGTCAAATTCCAGGCCTGATAATGACATTCAATATATTTTCAAATATGACATTCTTCAATTTGACTATATTTGCAATTATATTTAAAAATACCTAATTTAAGAAATATTTTGAAAAAATATTAATTAAAATCATTTTTAGTATTTAAATTATTAAAACATTATAACTATTAAAACATTACAATAATTAAAACATTAAACTTTTAAAACATTATCATATTATATTATTCGATAAATTTAGTATTTTTTGAATTATATTTTAAAAACCTTATTTAAAATATAATTGAAAAAACCTTAAATCCTAGATCCAACTATTTTAACTAAATTTTTTTTATATTCATTAAAAATAGTTTATAATGATATTAAAATTAAAATAAATTCTTATTTAAAATTATTTGTTATTATCCTAATAAACAATAAATGTTTCACTGTAGATTTTTCTATTCGCTAGGCTAAATTAATAGTTTAATCAAAACAAAAGGATGTTCACAGTTCATCAATGCCAAATGGTGCTAACTACTGCCAGAGATAATATAATTAAAAACATTATTAAATTTTCAATTGACAGACATAATGCATTGTAACAGGGATTCAACTCACTCATGGATCATGATTAGTATAACACTTGCTAGTTGTTGGAGGCTTGGATCCTGTGAGCGATAGGTAGTCCAATGGAGGAAAGAGATCAACTTGGGTAGTGGGGCTGAAGCAAAGCCGGATCCTATAGGCTGTAGCCTGCAGGATTTTTAAAGGGAAGTCAGACTTGGAGTGGGAGTCCACCGGCTACCTAACCCATAGCTAAAAATGAACAAGAAGAGCCATTTAGGCTTCAACGATCAATTAATTCACCATCAAGCCATCACAATTTACAATGTTCATTAATTCACCATCACTCCATCACCTTTCGATGTTTAGAAATTTTACCTAACTTGCCCTATAACTCTACCATGTAACTACTGAATCAACGTTTCTAGGTATTGAATTTAATTAATTGCGTGCAATGGTGCAAGAATGCGAAGATGGCAGGTGGCACGACCTGTGAAGGTGGTAGTTGGCATGACCGCACTGTGCAGTGTATGTATTGTGAATTTGGTAAAATGGATTACTGTTGTCCATGATCAATGTTCTCATCCATATATTGATGCTGAGTCCCGATCTCAAGGCCCCATCCATGATCCAACCATATATATCATAGGCTACCCAAGATCCAGGTATTAAAATTTATGACCGGTACGTAATATTGTTGAATGTCAATTTGACGGTAAGTAATTTTGCAAACTAGTAAGTCGTGATGTGCCAAAATTGGATCCACCTTTCAAATACGTCTTGAAATCCAAAAAACATTCCGCGGGCCGTTAAATTCCAGGCCTCATAATGACATTCAATATATTTTCAAATATGACACTTTTCAATTTGCCTCTATTTGCAATTATATTTAAAAATACCTAATTTAAAAAATATTTGGAAAAAATATTAATTAAAATCATTTTTACTATTTAAATTATTAAAACATTATAACTATTAAAACATTACACTAATTAAAACATTATCATATTATATTATTCGATAAATTTAGTATTTTTTCAATTATATTTTAAAAACCTTAATTAAAATATAATTGGAAAAACCTTAAATCCTAGATCCAACATTTTTTATATTCATTAAAAATAGTTTATAATGATATTAAAATTAAAATAAATTCTCATTTAAAATTTAATTTCAAATTATTTGTTATAATATGATTTTAATAGGAACAAAACATTACAACATCTCCCTCATTACTGGGCAATATTATTTATGGCCGACATAATATTTATTATTTTTTAATTATTTATTTGCTAGAAACAAACATTACAACATCTGCCTCATACCGCGAAATATTATTTAAGGCCGACATAATATTTATTATTTTTTAATTATTTATTTTTAAGGAACAAACGTTATGACATCTCTCTCATAGTGGGCAGTATTATTTATGGCCAACATAATATTTATTATTTTTTAATTATTTATTTGTTAGGAACAAACGTTAAAACATCTCCCTCATACTTAGAAATATTATCTATGGCCGACATAATAATAATTATTTTTTATTTATTTATTTGTTAGGAACAAATGTTACAACATATCCCTCAGAGTGGGCAATATTATGTATGGCCGACATAATATTTATTATTTTTTAATTATTTATTTGTTAGGAACAAACGTTACAACATCTTTCTCATACTGGGAAATATTATTTATGGCCGATATAATATTTATTATTTTTTAATTATTTATGGCCGACCTAATATTTATTATTTTTTAATTATTTATTTGTTAGGAACAAATTATGTTAAAACATCTCCCTCATAGTGGGCAATATTATTTATGGCCGAAATAATATTTAGTATTTTTTAACTATTTATTTGTTAGGAACAAACGTTACAACATCTCCCTCATACTGGGCAATATTATTTATGGCCAACATAATATTTATTATTTTTTAATTATTTATTTGTTAGGAAGAAACGTTACAACATCTCCCTCATACTAGGGAATATTATTAATGGCTGACGTAATATTTATTATTTTTTAATTATTTATTTGTTAGGAACAAACATTACAACATCTCATACTGGGCAATATTATTTATGGCTGACATAATAATAATTATTTTTAATTATTTATTTTCTAGGTACAAACGTTACAAAATCTCCCTCATACTGGGCAATATTATTTATGTGCGACATAATATTTATTATTTTTGAATTATTTATTTGTTAGGAACAAACATTACAACATCTCCCTCATACTGGGAAATATTATTTATGGCCAACATAATAATAATTATTTATTTTTTAAGAACAAATGTTACAACATCTCCCTCATACTCGACAATATTATTTATGGCCGACATAATATCGACAAACGTTAGAAGATCTCCCTCATACTAGGTTGTAGAGCGCCTCTCGGCACAATAAGGTCCATACATATTAATAATGCTGAACTCTTGATCCACCCCCCAAAACAACCTTCTATCTTAATGCCTGCACAAGTTTGAAAGGCCGCAGAATGAGCCAGGTTGGGATTCTAGGTGACTAAAAGGCCTCCAGACTAGCCTGTGGAATCAATTCCACAACATTTCCAATTAGGGTGAATTTTTCAGAAAAAAAATCATATGCCTCAGTACTCAAATGCATAGTTTCTTGTAAGAGAATGACAACTTCCTTGACAGTATCAAGTAACCTTCTAAGGGTCACCTTTTGGGGATGGCTATCGATCCCTCTGATATTCAGAGAGGAAATAATCATTGAGGAACTAAGGAAGGGTATTCACTCGCTCTAATTGACACAAGATACTAACAAAGATTTAGTGCTGATGAAATAGAAGAGATGTGAGAGAGTTTGGGATTAACCAATTTTTCTTCCACACCCACATGGTTGTTTGCCACTTTTTTTGTTTGCTTATTTTTTTAACTAGTGGTGACATTTGCAAATATGATAGAATCGAAAGTGACCTCAGTCTCAGTAATATCCAATGACTCAGGACCACCAAAAATAGGTATTGGTACCTTGTTTGGTTCAGGAGTATTCTTCACGTAAGGGTCCACACGGTCAATTCCTTCCTTAGCCAAAGGAAAGGAATCCACATTCGACCCAATGAGTGAAGAGGTGCCAAAAATTTTCCCTGTGTCCTGGTGAGGGTTAAGTGAGGGTTCATCCTTGATAGGGGATGAGGAAATATGAATACCCAACCCATCAAAAAGTTTGTAGTCACCTATAGGGGAGGAATCATGGCACGCAATATTTCTAAAACAGGAGAGTTCACCCTCAGACAAAGAGGGAAACAAGGATTTGGGTACAAAAGAGGAAAAAGGTCGTTTAAGACCAGGAGAAGATTCATTCCCCTCAACAAAAGTAATCATGATTTCCTCAAATGAAATAGATTTCAACATCAAAGGAAGAAAGACTCTGAACTTACCAAGAAAATTGTATGTATATTCAACATCAAAGGGAATGGGTAGCGAAATAGTTTGAGAGGAGTCTACCGAGTCCAAGTCTTATACCAAATTGACTTCGCTGTCAATGTTGAAACCCTTGCAGTCCTGTCGGATATGACCCGTTTTATGGAAATTGAAGCAACAAAAATGGATTCGCCAATAATCAAGTTGTTGAACAAAAACCTCCTACTCCCATTTTACCTCAACCTCCTCAGGTAGACCTTCATTCATATCAACCTCAACCAAAACCCTAGGGAATTTCCGCTCGTTCGCTAGAAGGATACTCTCCTCAATGAGAATGAAGCATCGGATAGCATTGGTTACGTCCATGAATGCCTGAAAGATCCAACATAATAGGGGAAAACTGGGGAAGAACACCCATAGATGTCGACGTTTAAGCCTTTCCTTCAATGGGTCAAATGATGAATGCCACCGCGTAAGGACCAGTGAACCAGTTCCAAGGACCCAAAATTTGGACAGAATAATTTGTAAAGATTCCTCAGAAAGAAAATGGAAATAAATCCACCCATTGACAAGCATAATGACCCTAGGTACATAGTTTATCAAAGTTTTCCAACATCTGGTTATCCAGTCCACCACCTCAGACCGGTTGAGCCTGAAATATTCTAGTTTCCAATAAAGGCCCATGAAGCAAGTTTTTGAACCATGTCTATCGTCAAGTCCTTTCCCAAAGTACACTACACATGAATATTCTGATCTTTCTTTGTTGTATTTCTTCTTTTTACCCTTGCTTTGTGCTTAGTTGTGCCAGTATGCTTCCTTTCCAAGCCCCTAGACAACTATGTTGAATGTGGAAAGCAGACATCCACAGATGAAGCACCTAACACCAAACATGGAGCCACCTTACCCTGGCCGGAATGATGATAATCTTTGAGGGGAGAATGAAAGGCCACAAATGAATTAGGGTTTACCCAGACCTGAACTGTGGGTACAGGAGAATAACCTCCAGCTGTCACCATCCGTACCGAGACAAAGAAACGAAGAAAAATAGGACAAGTAAGTGAGAAAATGGCCTTGGAAAGATAACACCCCTAGAAACAACAAAATCCACAATACCCGGAAACTGACACCTATAAAACCAGCCAAACCAAAGAACACCGAAAGAGGAGCCAAACAATAGAAAAATAATGCAGGATATAAACAGGTTCACACTTTTTTTACTTGGTTGGTAATAAGCCATCCAATTTGGATGGCTGACTCCAATCCTAAACTAGGAATAAATGAAACAAATGCTTTGTAAACACAGGGAAAAAACACAGAACCCCCAAAAACACCATTAATCTACCATCCACCCATATCCCTCATCCATCTCCCTACCCCAAGCCATCCTCGTAACTTTTCATTCCTTGAACTAATACTAATCCAAGTTCCTTATTTGGAAATACAATGTCATATTGATAAGTGAACTTCTAGTTATTACCAAAATTATGAAAATTGGTAATTATGTAGCATACCCAGAAGTTTCATTTTGATTTGGAACCGTAACATCAACTGATGATACTAGAGGATCACATTCATCCATTGTGGATCACTCATCATGATCTTTACTTATTCACAAGTATTGCTATATTGTATTGAGGTTATTGGCATTGCTCTCTTGTAAGCTTGAGGGAGATATTCTGGAGATAATAGAAGACTACCTTCCCGTGGACGTAGCCCAATTGGGTGAACCACGTATATCTGGTGTACTCTTTTGAAGTTATGTTTGAGTCATTGCAAGAGGTTGGTGTTAGTGTTTATATATGAGAGTTTTCCCTTGAAGATATATATACAGTTAAACCCTTATAAAAAATATCTTCCATGTTTTGTTTAAAATGTAAAGAGTTGAACCTTTTCCATTTCGGTTTTAGAATTAAGATGTAAAATAATATTGCATTTTCCATTTCAATTTTAAAAATATTGTAAATTCTTTACTTTTAACTTTAAAAAATATTTAAATAAATATTATAAAAATATAATTATTTTTTGTTTTCACTAAATTTTTTTTTTTAAGCCAATGAATTATGACCAAAAACTTTAATAATATCATGATTAAATTACATAATGATGTATGGTAGTAAAGTAGACAATGACAATACTATAATGCTATTTTTAATATGTTGCTCACTATGAATTCTTGCACAAAAATTAATTACGATTAAACTCTATAGGGAAATAACAATTACGCTATCTCATGAAATATGGGTATAAGCTCTAATATGGACAATATTTAAGTGATGATTGTATGAATGATGCTTCACCTCCCATATACATAATGTTGTTAGAGCTCCACATTCATCATACAAACTCTAATATTGATATATAAATCTACTTACATATTTTTTTAATGCATTTTTATCTAAACTTGTATACATTATATATTTACATTTTCTTATTATGTTGAATATTTAACAAATATTACATCACCTATCTTTGCACCTTTTCATGCAATTGCTAATCCTTAATATTATGAAAAGAGGAAATAATCCTATCCTATATGGAACATGGTAAAAAACAACACTTTCATAATATGTGAAAAGTATAGCGTTATTTGTTCAAGTATTTAGCCACACATTTAATAATTTTTTCTTCATTATTATGTTTATGAAGTTTATTCGAGTCCTCATCAAAAATCTAATCAAGGAATTCATCTTTTTAATCACAAATCCAAAAAGAGCCACAAGTGGCAATGTCCGTGACAAGAGAATGAGAGGGTTGGAAAGAGCATGAGAAGGACAATGCAAATAGAATGACGAGGAAAAGGAAGATGCAGGAAAGGAACAACTAAACTAAGATTATGAGTAAAATTGATGATAATCCCTCTATAAAACAGTTCCATTCCATCCTAAATGGATTGGATTTTAACTGAATTTTGACATGTAACACAATGTCAATGGAGGATGATAGGTCAGATGAAGTGAAGGCTCTACCCACAAGGGTATAATAGGTAGTCAAATGAAGGAAGCTGGATTGGAAACGGGGACAAGTGCAATTTTTCATCAATCAAAATATGAACAAACTCATTTACAATATGACCTTGAATGTGAATTGCATTGACCATGAACATGAATTGTGTTGTGGTTACAAAGTTAAATCATAGAACTTCCAGGCATAAGACCCACATTTAAAATCCCTAGAAGGCCTATTGCCAACAAAGATGTGGCCAATAGAGTTACTTACCACAGTCCAAACCACCGGGAGAAAATACTCGTAATAGTGATAGTAGCGGTATCTAATCCTGATATAAAGCATGTCAAATCAAATGCCAAGTCCCATAACTAAGCCTCATGCCAGTCGAACCCACGGGTAATATTGCACTATTTTTTTATAAAATAGTAGAAAACAGTATATATAAGCACATAAAGTCTCCAATTTGCAAAGGATGCGATATATATATATGTCATGCAACACAAAAATATGAGACAAACAACCACTTGACACTGTAGACAAGTAAATGCCA
Source organism: Larix kaempferi (assembly GCA_027924585.1). Taxonomy (NCBI): domain Eukaryota; kingdom Viridiplantae; phylum Streptophyta; class Pinopsida; order Pinales; family Pinaceae; genus Larix; species Larix kaempferi. The sequence goes on along the minus strand of BSBM01002204.1, from coordinate 8,590,635 downwards.
AAATTTACACCATTGGTTCACTAATTCATAAATTTGAATGCAATTTACAAGTTTGTGTATTGAATAACATTTTTGAAAGGGTAAAATTACTCACCTTGTGTGGGAAAAACAATCCAACTTCATGGTTATCAAATACTCAAAATGATTTGCTCCATTGCGACAATGAACTCGCTAGCAAAACAATATCAACCAATATTATTTTGATTTTTGAGAGTAAACTCTAGAGTTGTTTGTTATATGAATAATATGATTTCAAATTTGAACAATTGAAATGGATGGAGACCTCATGCTGAGACTCTTACAGTCAAATCAAAGAATGTAATGAATTTTGTATATAAGGCATGACTCCATTATTCTGATACTAACTAGAAAAAAAAACAAAATTGATGTCAAATGGATCCAAGGGGCATAGAGATCCAGTACCACTTGCTGATGCATTAGTAGTAAACCATGCTAAATCTGAAAATCAATTTTTTGAATCAACAATTCATTAAGTCAGGGGCATGATTTCCTTCAGACCTGTTAGTGATTTTTATGATCTGGTGTAATGGTTATGTATCGCCCATTCATCATTTTTTCTTTAGGACAATACAAAAATTCATCCAAGAAGTTGCTTAGCCAAGCATTATAAAGCTATGGAATTTTTTGAAAATGGTCCACATGGGGTGACAGTACAAAATTACAAGTCATGACTTTGTATCATGCTTTCTTTTGCTTCACAATGAGTGCCTCCATGGATTCAATAGGGATAACCCTATCAAAAAAACTACAAATGTATAGCTAAGGAAATTGTGGTTATTGATGTGATAAAATTATGAACACATCAGAAAGCCTCCTATTATGAGACAATAAGCATAATGAGTTGAAATACAACATACCTTAGCGAAGCACACGTTATTTAGAGGAAATTTATTCACTAAAATATTTAATACCATGCTAAAAGGTATACATGCAAACTATATAAATACTTGTCAACATATCGGAGCTTGCAAAATAGTTTGAAAAAATCCTCCAACATCACAAGTAAAGTTGTTTATGCAACATCATGCTTGGCAGAAAAGTGGCTGCAACAATGAAATGGAAAATGGCTTTCCTTAGTGAACGCCTTTAGAATTTTGGAAAGTAGATAATGGAAAGTGAGGAGCCCCTACCACCTTTTTATAGTTTTTGTTGGTGGGGAATACCATTTATGGTTTTGAGGAAACCAATGGTATTGACCAACATGGTTTAGGTACCTTTTCCCTCCTTTTTTCTTTTTTGAATATTTTGAATATTTTTATTCCCTTTTTAATATTTTTGAGAATTTTGGACCCTTTTTGAGGGTTTTTGTGCTTTTTGAGGAAAAATATTCATTTTAAGTGGAAAAATATTCATTTTGAGTGGAAAGTCTTTGAGGAAAAATATTCAATAAAGCAGTCTTGACATCCATCTGGTGTATTTTCCATTTCATTATTGCAGCCACTTTCCATTGTATTCTTCGTCACACATTACCAATAATTCTACACATTTTACACAGTTGTATTTTGATCCGGAATGCCAATTTCGACCACCTGTGAAAGAAAATCTATGAGGAATCACGAAAACTTTTCTACCGGGTGGAGTTGGTCTATATAACAAGGAACGCTCAGCAACTCGCGGATCTCTGTTCTGACTATGCATAAACTATATGCAATAAATGTCTTTTATAAATAAATAATCACATCATTATTTATTAAAATTATTAATAATAATATTTAATCTTGTATCTTCACATGATACTTTGTTTAACAATTTAAGGGTAGGGTTCACTTCTTTGGACAGTCTTTGGGTCAGCTTGGATAGGAATCTCTAGTCTCTCTCTTGCATGTCGGATTCCCTCGTTTAACATGGTAGTTCCCGCAGAATGTGATGATAGATAAAAGATGAATCATTTAATAAATTTAAATAAATGTGATGAAAGTAGAAGTGCTATTTAGAGTCTTTCCGACTCAACACTTTGATATTTAGTAACCCCGAGTGCTCTTCAGAGCCTTTTGACTCAACACTTTCACATGGGCGTTACGCTAGTGCAATTTCAGAGCGTCCTGCTCAAGACTAGTGCTAGAATGTGGTTGTGAGGCACATCTAGAATATGCAAGTGGCCTCGGATCCGATATTCATTATCTACGAAGTTGGCAAAAAAGACCAACTTCGCTCCATAAATTTATGTCGTCTCCTCAGTAAGCCTCGGCATCTGCAGGATGGAGATTGTAGTACTCAAAGAATACGGCGCGATTCATCTTGCGCTTCACGGGATTATTAGAATCCCAGAGGTTGACATAACGCATCTCTGTAACCTCTCCTGAACAGCGCGGAAGGGAACCATTTGTTAGCTGCTTTTGGACAGACCTGAGTTTTCAGGAGGCGCAGCAACAAACACCCCTTGGCGCACTGGCCCTTTCGGCAACGAGCTATGCAGCAGCCCGAGGTCTCACCCGAAGTGGCTATGGGGGGTCTAAGGAATCAGGTTTCCTTAACCAGGATGGTGTGGAATCCACAGTCTTCCCTCTTCCCTTCTTATGTAGTAACTTCTGAACAGAGCGTCTGATTCTCTCACAGGTCATACAGTGCAACAGCGCTGGAGCTTACTCACCTTAGCCTAGCTGTGCGGTATCTCCGCACCTGTGTACGAGGTGTTTACTGCTTCATTCGTTACATGATGTATCATCTCTTCTCTAGCACCACAGTGCAGTAACACTCTCCTTAAGAGCTGTGGCGACAGTGTTCCTACAGACTCCTCCGACAGTGCATGAGTCTAACTTCTAAGGAAGCTTCAAGGACTTACTTTACACTCATTCATAAAGATAACGAAACATTCATGTAAATATAGACAGCAACACACAGACATGCATTCTCGTAAAACATTACCATAACAACAAGACTTATGTGGTTCGCCTCCACGGGGAAATCACGTCCACGGAACTTGTATCTTATATTATCTTGGGATGGGAATTACACAGTTACACTGCGCACATAGTTGCAGCCATAGATATTTCTAGGATACTCCACGCACACAGCTGGGAGCCCTTCTCTTAGATCTACTCTCTTCTTCTACAAAGATTACAATGACTCAGACATCAACTTACAATGACCTTTTAACCAATCTATCTCTGACCCATCTAACATCTAACCCTTTTCCCTTTACAATTACACATATATATAGGTGGCCCTGAGGGTTGCACCTTTACAAAACTGTGGGCCTTTCCCAACAGTGATCCCCAAAAAACCCTAACCACTGACGGTTAGGTGTACTTTAGATGCCTCTTGCAGTCGCGTCGTAGCTTCCTGCATGCTCCGTGATTTTCGGCGCAGATCGCGGGTATGGGCGTCGCTTCATCGTTCTTTGCTCTGTGTCCTTTGTCTTCAATGCTTCGTCCCATTACTCTTCCTTGGTCTGAGCAACCATAACTTCTGTACTTTGCCTTAAATGAGGGTAGTTGAGCCCTCTATTCTGTCGCTTCCTTCATTTACTGTGGTGGTTGAGCTTTCTACTCGGCCACCTTATTTACTCCTTTCTTTGACTTGTGCACGCGAGCTCCGCGATTTCTGGTCCGCACTCTACGGTGAGCTCGTCCATCTGGCACCGTACCGCGCACTGTTCGCTTCCGCCAAAAATGGTGCTTTTCCTCAAAATTAGCACTTCTCCTTCAAAACTTAGTGCTTTTTCCCCAAAATTGGCAGCTTTACCATAGCTGCGGCCTATGCTCCAACAACCCAAAATGGGTAGTTGGTGGTTTATGGGTTTTCTCATTGACACATGGATTAACACCATTGGCTCAAGAGTTTGAATAATTTTCCTCCATATCCCTTGTAGAATCATGCCCCCATCTATTTGTTGCATTGCATAGCTAGTTGTGGGGTTTTCATTAAAATTCGTATTTACATGATGTCTTAATTTACATTGTGCCTATCTAGCACAAGAACCATAGGCACCTATTTTTAATTGCCGATACATAAAACGCTAAATCAATGGTGGGGCCTTGGCCTTGAGCTCCTCACCATGATTAAATATCAATATTTACATCATTTACGATTTAATGCGAAGGGGGTCAAAATGGGGACATTAAATTCCCCTCCCCTTACATTAGCACTGTCCTCAGTGCTCATCAAAATTGAACAAAAATGGATATACCACCCTCATGACATCCTCCAGCTCCCATGTAGCCTCATCGGGACTATAGTGCTTCTATTGCACCTTTACCTTTCCAATGGCTCGGTTCCAGAGCAATGTTACCTTCTTGTCTAGGATGCGCAATGGATTAGTTTGGAACTCTCCCTCGGGTTCAACCTAGATCACATCCCAATTAATCACATGGTTAGGATCATGTACATATTTCTTAAGCAAAGAGACATGAAAAACATTATGAGCTTTAGTGCTAGCAGACAATGCAAGTCTATATGTAACTGGCCCTATTCTTTCAAGCACTTCAAATGGCCCACAATATCTAGGTGATAGCTTGGCACAACTCCCAAGCTTCAAGGAACTCTTCCTTGATTTCACTCTAAGATACACATGATCCCCAAAATTGAATTCCCTATGCACTCTATGTTTATTTGCATAGCTTTTCTACCTATCCTGGGCTATTTTTAAATTCTGTCTGATCTTGGCAACTTCTTGCTCCATTTCCTTAAGTAATTCTGGCCCAAGTACAATTCTATTCACTGGATTGTCCCAAGTCACTGGTGTCCTACACCTTCTGTCGTACAAAGCCTCATAAGGACTCATTCCCAACAATGCTTGTTGCCCATTGTTATATGCAAATTCTACCAAGTGTAGATAATCCTCCCACTTGGATGGTTTGTCCATTACATACATGCAGATCATGTCTTCAAGCACCCGATTTACTCTTTCTGTTTGCCCATCTGTTTGAGGATGGTATGCATTACTAAAGCTTAGCTGTGTACCCAAATCTGCAAAGAGACCTTTCCAAAAATTGGAAGTGAACTTGGTATCCCTGTCAGAAATTATTTCCTTAGGCAACCCATGTAATCTGAAAATTTTCTTCATGAAAATATTTGCAATGGCATCGGATTTATGTGTGGACTTAACCGGTATAAAATGTGTTGCCTTTATTAACTTGTCCACCACAACCATGATGGAATCATGTTGTCTCACAGTCATTGGAAATCCTGTAATAAAGTCCATGGATATTACTTCCCATTTCCATTCTGGAATTGGCACTGGGAGCAATAAACCTGCAGGATGTTGGTGTTCACTCTTCACCTGCTGACATTCCATGCACTTAGAAATGTATTCAGCGATGTCCTTTTTCATGCCTGGCCAAAAATAATATTTTCTTGCTGTAGTAATTGTTTTCTGATATCCTAGGTGACCAAAGTATGGAGCTTTATGGATCTCATCCATAACAATTCTCTTCAAATCTGCTACATTTGGAATATAGACTCTATTTTTATAAGTAAGAAGTTCTCCTTCTTCCAAATGATAGCCTTCATACTTCTTGCCAAGGTCTTGCTGCTGCAATTTGTCCTTTATCTATACGTACACTTCATCCTCAACACTATGGTTAACAATCTGCTGCTTCAAATCTGGTTGGCAAGTACTAAGTGCTGTCACATGCATTTCTTGTACCTTCCTGCTGAGTGCATCAGCCACCTTGTTTTCTTTCCCTTTTATGTGTTTGATTTCAAAATCAAATTCACACAAAAATTCCAACCATCTAGCTTGCCTAGCATTTAAAGTTGGCTGATCAAACAAGTATTTCAGACCACAATGGTCTATCCTTAACTCAAATTTTCTTTGGATTAAGTAATGCCTCCACATCTTTAAGGCATGTACTATGGCTGCAAGTTCTATATCATGAGTAGCATAGTTCTTCCCATGCTCCTTCAACTTTCTTGACTCATATCATATCACGTGGTTGTCTTGCATAAGAACTCCTCCAAGTCCTTGATTGCATGCATCGGTACATACCACAAAGTCTTTTTCCGGGTCTGCAATCTTCAGAATAGGTGCACTTGTAAGAAGATTCTTCAACCGTTGAAATTTTTTCTCACATCTTGGTGACCATTCAAACTTTATCCCCTTCTTTTTCAAAGAAGTGATCAGGTTTGCAACCTTGGAGAATCCTTCGATAAACCTCTTGTAGTAACCAGCAAAGCCCATAAGATCTCACATCAGTCACATTCCTTGAAGTTGGCCAGTTCATAATGGCTTCAATCTTCTCAGGGTCTACAGATATTCCTTCGTCGGAGATGATGTGACCCAAATAATGAATTCTATCTTTATAAAAGTCACATTTTCTCAACTTTGCATACGGCTTATGCTCCCTTAGTAATTGCATTGTCATTCTCAAATGTTCTTCATGCTCTTCTTCATTCTTAGAATAGATGAGAATGTCATCTAGGAATACAAGAACAAACTTGTCCAAATACTTGCTAAAAACATTATTCATGAGACACATGAATGTAGCTGGTGCATTTGTGAGACCAAATGGTACCACTACAAACTCATAGTGTCCATACCTTGTTCTAAAGGTTGTCTTATGAATATCTTCTTCTTTGATTCTTACCTGATGGTAACCCGACCTCAAGTCAATCTTTGAAAATACCTTTGCTCCTCCCATTTGGTAAAAAAGGTCATCAATTCGTGGCAATGGGTATTTTTTCTTCACAGTAACTTTGTTTAACTGCCTATATTCAATACATAACCTGAGTGTTCCATCTTTCTTTTTCACAAATAGAACAGGTGCTCCCCATGGGGACACACTTGGCCTAATATATTTCTTTTCTAGAAACTCTTGTAATTGCATTTTCAATTCTAGCAATTCCGGTGTACTCATCCTATAGGGTGTCTTAGACACTGGTGCTGCTCTTGGCATAAGTTCAATTGTAAAGTCAATGTCTCTCTTTGGAGGGAGTCCTGGAATCTCATCAGGAAAAACATCCCTGAATTCTTCCAATACATGATAGTCCTCCAATTTAAGAGTTTCATGCTCTGCTACCTCTAAAATGTGTGCTGCATACAGTTGACATCCCTTCCTATAGAACTTCTTCAGCTGCATGGCTGAAACCTGTCTAACAGAAGTCACCTTTGGAATGCCTTTTACAACCCTCGGGTTTCCTTCTTCGTCCATGCATTCAAATGTCTTATTGTAGTAGTCAAGTTTAACCCTGTGTGCTTCTAACCAATCCATTCCAATGAGAATATCATAGGAACCCAATGGTAAAATATTCAGATCCGCATAAGTGAATAGCCTATCTATCTCTAATGGACATTTCTCTACTATTTCACTAACTTTTCTCTTGGTTCCAGTGACTAGTTGAACTAACCATGATTTACTATGCTTTAATTTCTTAAAAGCACAAATCTCAACAATTCTAGGAGTGACATAGTTGTGAGTAGATCCAGGATCAATCAAAATAGAAACAGATTGTTTAGCAATCTTACCTTCAACTTCAACCACAGTTGACTGATGATCTTCCTGGCGGTCGTCTAGTGCTGCATAGATTCTAGGGATTGTCCTTGCTACTTGACCCACAGTTTCAGCTCCTTGGATGTTGTGGACTTGATTTGCATTCCCATTCCGATGTGGACAGTTCCTAAGCATGTGCTCCCCTCCACAACCCCAACATTGAAGTGGTTCTCTTGGCTCCTTTGGATCTCTTGGCTTGTCTCCCATCATCCTAGTTGGCTTAGTCACAACCTGTGATGGTTTCCTTTGCTGATTCCGAAATTGAGGAGGCTTGAACCCCTTCTTCCTTTGATCAAACTTTTCATTTTTCCTATCCTTCCATGCCTTATGGAATTCTGGTTTGCTTTTGTTTTGATCAAAGCAATACTTGGCCTTTCTTATGGCCTCCTCTAGAGTTCGAGGTTCATCGAACTCAATTTTGTCTTTATATGACTGGGGCAGTCCACTTAGGAAATGTTGAATTTTCACCTTATCATCTCGAATGTACTTGACATACCTCAGTAGCTCCAAGAAATTGTTTGCATATTCTTCCATGGTCAATTGTCCCAATCACAGCTCATGGAACTCTTTGATCTTATCATCATAGTACCTATCAGAGAGGTACTTCTGCTTGAAGTATTTCTTGAACTGCTTCCACACAATCTTCCTTTCGTTGATCTTCTTCACTTGCCTGGTGTGTTCCCACCATATAGATGGTCTTCCATTCAAGTTGAAGATGGCTACCCTTGCCTTCATATTTCCTGAGTAGTCTTGGACTTGGAAATACTTTCTCATCCCAAGAACCCAAGCTTCAGCTTCTTGACCGAACTTTACCTCTCCATCAAATGTAGGAGGTTTCGCCTTCTTAAATTCCCCATGCAAACTGTTCTTGTAGGGCTTCTTCCTCTTGCTTATACGGGATGAAGAGCTTGAACCCTCAATGGATTCTTCAGAGTCAGATGATTCATTAGAAGAGATTTCTGGAGTATATGTTCGGTCTATAGAAACTCTTCTTGAGCTACTAGCCCTCTTACGGGAATTCCTTCTAGAACTACTCCCACCCCTTTCTGGATTTGATGTCTGATGCCCAGAGTTTATTTGCCTTTGGATGTCTATCAAACTCTATAGCATGGCTGCATTCAACTGATTTTGTTCTTCCTGAGCCTTGATCATCCTTTCATTATCTTCTCTGCAACTTTGCAACTCCACCCTTAGGCTTCTCATGGTGGCTGCAATACCTGGAGGAGTCTCTTGATTTCTTCTCCCATTAGATTCTGTTTCAGCATTTTCAACATGTATGTTCTCCCCCATGGCATCTATCTTAGGCTCATATGGATACTGTGCATCATCCATGATGTTAGTTTTCTTGGCCCAACCAAGATCCAAAACTTTCCAACTGTACTATCTAGAGTGCTGCCCTGATGTATCTGTGATTCTGCAAAATGTGTTCATGAACACAATTGTTAGTTGCATTATATTCTCAGAAATTCATAAATTACTTTCATGCACGTGGAAAAATATTATATTGACAATTTGTCAAATCATAGAATTTTCTCACAATCAACGACATATGAGGGGGACGACGGGGGTCAAGGGGGCTTGCCCCCTTGTGGCTTCCCTGCACCACTGCAGGGCGGGTCGAGGGAAGCACCCTCATTTTTTTATTTTTTTTGTAAACCTTTCCATTTAGCGCAATCTGGCGCATAAGTTCCATGGCGATTTTTCCACTTTTGGTACCTAAAAATCTCCCTAAAAATGGCTGAAATTGCTTGTTTCGGAGCAACTCAGCGAGTTCTTCAGACCAGTTTCAGGCCAGCTTGTGGATTTCTTCCGCAGTTTCGAGAGAGAATTCCCTCCGCAGTTTCGGAAGAGAATTCCTTCCGCAGTTTCGAAAGAGAATTCCTTCCATAGTTTCGGAAGACATTTGGAACTTCTTTCCGCAATTTCAGAACGATTCTCCGAAGTCTTCCGCAATTTCAGGGCGATTTTCCGAAGTCTTTCGCAGTTTCAGGATGATTCGCCGAAGTCTTGCGCAGTTTCGGGGTGATTCACCGAAGTCTTCTGCAGTTGCGGGACAATTCGCCAAAGTCTTCCGCAGTTTAGGGACAATTCACCAAATCCTTCCGTAGTTGCGGGACGATTCGCCGAAGTATTCCACAGTTGTGGGATGATTCGCCGAAGTCTTCTGCAGTTGCGGGACGATTTGCCGAACTCTTTCGCAATTTCGGAATGATTTTGCCGAACTCTTCCGCAATTACAGGACGATTTTCTCTTTGTTTAGAACCTATCTAGATGTCTCAAGTTTCTCCATATCTTGTTTGCAAGTTTTCTTAAACTACTTGAAGCTATTTACTTTTGGTTACCGGAGACTTATAGTGGGTCCTGGTACATTGCTTCATGGCATCTTTTACTATTATTAATTGAATTCCCAAATGAACGTGGGAGATCCCTAAATGATAGTTCCCCACTTATCCTAGATTTTTTGAAGGGCCTTTTCTGTAATGTCCTCTCCCATCATACCATCATGATAGAGAGGACATGACACTAAATCCGGGCATCTAACCCCATATCCATTAAGTAAAAACTCATTGATAAAAAAAAATACATATACATGAGCATGTTATAAAAACACAGCGGAATAAAAAAAATCATGTTTAATATCTAACATACATTCAAACATTTCTGTGACAGGCATTAAATAAAGACATTGCAGAATTTATGAAAGAGAATACTTATCTTATAACAAAGTAGTCCCAAGCAACCAGCTATGCATATGCAATGTTCCACCCAACCATAGGCCAGTTGCGCTTATCAACCTCTTGATACAACTACCACCCCCGAGCTGGGCATGATTACTACAAGGAACCAGGGAACAGCAGACTCACACATAGCCAAGCATACACCAAGATGAGCCAAGCCAATCTATAATTGGGTTTATCAGGCTGCTAGGAAATGGAAAGGAAGAATTGCTAAGCTAGTGAGCTCAAGCACAGAGCTAGGGGTACCTCCACAAGATCTATCTAGCTTGGCACCCACAATGCCTACACACCCCACTCAAGGAAGTATTCCCTTCACCAATGCATGGTCCCTTAGGCCATACCTTCCAATCTAGAGAATCTAAGGTGTGCATAGAAGAGTAGCCAACCCTCTTGATATTCTTGAGAGGTTATTTCCCCCACTAGTTTTATCAAGCCAATTCTGTCCACTACCACTCCAAATATCTTGCTCACAAATTCAAACCAAAACAAGGATGCACATAACAACAGAAGTATAAGTGCTGGGCATGAAGAAACGTTTTTACAGTGAGGTGCCCAAAGATGGGGTTTTCATTAGCTTCAGAAAAATGTGGGAAACCCAAAAATGAAACAGGAAGATGGGGAACAACCCTGGGAAGCCAAATCCATTTTTAGAAAAACGTCCATGGACATTCTGGGGCAAAAACGGCCTCCATAACAGTCCCAAATCGTGGTCCTCCTCTCCCAGCCGCTTTGTAACACAAAAACGAGCTCCCAGGTATGGAAAAATGGAGGAAAGTGATGAAAAACATGATGGGGAAAGATCCACTAGTTCAGACTGCGTGAGAGAGGAAAGACTGTGGGTTTTTGAATGGCTTTGGGCCCCATCTCATGGGTTTTTTCTTACCCAAGGAGACAAAATACGATTTCCCAGTTTGATGGCTTGCCCATACACGAAATTGGCTTCCATACCTCTTCATTCCCAAGGCATTAATTGCCTCAACCAATTTCTGGAAGAATTAAATGATTGGGTCCATAACCCAAAATGGGTAGTTGGTGGTTTATGGGTTTTCTCATTGACACATGGATTAATACCATTGGCTCAAGGGTTTGAATAATTTCCCTCCCTATCCCTTGTAGAATCATGCCCCCATCTCTTTGTTGCATTGCATAGCTAGTTGTGGGTTTTTCATTAAAATTCGTATTTACATGATGTCTTAATTTACATTGTGCCTATCTAGCACAAGAAAGATAGGCATCTATTTTTAATTGCCGATACATAAAACGTTAAATCAATGGTGGGGCCTTGGCCTTGAGCTCCTCACCATGATTAAATATCAATATTTACATCATTTACGATTTAATGCGAAGGGGGTCAAAATGGGGACATTACATTCTCCTCCTGAATCCATAATGGATTAATGCAAAAGAGAATCGACCCTACATCAACCACTTCTTCAAGGGATAATATGATAGGTATTTGATCTAAGGTTTGTAAGGGAAATAGTTTTAAAAAAGAGTAACCATGTAATAAAAATGAACTATACCTGATAAACATGCCTAGATTGGAAACAATATGTCTAGGCTTGTTGAACTTATGCTTATACTGAGAGGGTGTGGGGTTGTTAGATTTTGAGCATTAATTCAACATACTCTAGGATCTTTACTGAGAGAATAACATGTACAACATATCAATCATATCAAGCATGTATCAAGCATATCAAGCAATCACATAAGACAATGGACACATAGAGTTTCACTGGGGAAAACCATAAAGGTGAAAAACCCCACAACTTCCTCAAAGATAGAAAGAGCAATGATACAACCAAAGTACAAGAGATAGTCTTCTACTAGCACATACTCCTCCTCCTCAACTAGTGCGCCACTTTCCAAGTGATGTAAGAGTGAGTAATGAGATGATCTCCCGATCTCTATTTATACATGAACTGACCTGCCTAATAACCTAGTAGGGCCGACTTGTCTAACTCGGTCTAATAACCCATGGTTATACTAATCAGGGCCGACCCCACACTTGGTGGTCTAATAACCCACCACAGCAAGTTATGACACTTGAGACACTTTTCAATACAAATGACAACTCTTCCGTATAGAGGAATAATACCATCTTTATAGGAGTACAATATACATAGGTGAAATACATTCCGAAGTTACATATACATCAACACTCCCTCTTAACTAGGAAGGTATTTATCGACACAGATATGCTAGCACAAGTCTTCTTCTCTGGATCATTGTCATTGGATCATCGTCATCGAATCATCATCATCGAATCATCACCATCATCATTTCTGCTGCTATCTCAATCAATATCCAATCTACTCATCATAGGAAGTTCTACAGAACCAGTCCTTTCTCATATTGGATGTAGGCCTGCCACCTGCAAGTCTTCATTATCTACAAAGCCAACCCTTTTTCATGCTGGATGAACATCATCAACATCTCTGCGAACAAGCCATCAAGTAGGTACACCTCAGGACTGATTACACTGCCTCTGCAAAACCTGCAAGATCTCCCAGGACTTATTACACTACCTCTGCAAAACATGTAAGAGCATATCAGGACTGATCATATGCCTCCACAAAACTTGTGTACCATACTATCACATCATCGTCTTTAGATCATCGTCATCATCCACGGAGCACAACCCAGATGCACACACACAACACTTACACTCTCCAGCATGGGAGGACCAACCTACTACCATCTGTGAAAGGATCACAGCACATAAATCAACAACCATGGGAGGACCAACCTACCACCATGTCGGAATGGAACAGCACTTGCATCAATGACCATGGGAGGACCAACCTACCACCATGTCGGAATGTCATAGCACTTACATCAACAACCATGGGAGGACCAACCTACAACCATGTCGGAATGGCCCAACACTTATATCTTACCATGAGAGGACCAACCTACCACCATGTAAGAATGGCTCCAGCCCTTACATCTTACCATGGGAGGACCAACCTACCACCATGTAAGAATGGCTCCAGCCCTTACATCTACACCATAGGAGGACCAACCTACCACTATGTGAGAATGGATTGTGTGCATTTGTGTCTCCGGACTCATCACTTCCCCTTGGAAGGTATCTCGATCTGAAGTACACCAAGTCTCCCTCTGAAGTATTCAAACTTCACTCTGGCAAGCGGCTTGGTCAACACATCGTCTATCTGCTCATCCGTCCCAACATACAGGAGCTTCACTGCTCATCTCTGCACCATATCCCTGATATGGTGATACTTGATCTCAATGTGCTCCAACTTGTCATGGAACACTGGGTTCTCCGACAACTTCACAAAACTCTAGTTGTCACAATATATACAAGTAGCAATCAGCTAGAGATCAAACAAATCAGACAATAGCTTCCTATGTCATACTACCTCACAACTGGCCGAACAAGCTGCAACATACTTTACTTCGGCTATACTCAGTGCCACATAGGATTGCTTCCTGCTAAACCAAGAGATCATATCGGATCCCATACTGAAGCAGCACCCTGAAGTGCTCTTCCAATCAATGGTACTGCCTGTCCAATCCAAATCAACATAACCCTCCAGGTTAAACTTTTGATTCGCCTCATACTTGAGCCCATAGTCAACTGTACCCTTCAGGTACCTCAGAATATGCTTTGCAGCTATTAGGTGAACATGTCTCGGATCTGTCAAGTACTGGCTCAAGGTGTTCACCGCAAAGTAGATATATGGTCTTGTATTCATCAGGTACATCAAGGACCCAATCATCTGACCATACATTGTAGCATCAACTGGCTAAGATGAAGCATCACACAGAAGCTTTCGGTTCGATGCCATAGGTGTGGCCATGGCTTTGCAGTCCATCATCCCAAACCTCTTCAGGATCTCTACTACATACTTCCCTTGTCCAAGGAAGATTCCATCTGCACTCTGCCACACCTCCATACCAAGAAAGTAGTGCATCATACCCAAGACCTTCATCTCAAACTTGGCAGTAAGTTTCCTCTTCATGTCAGCAATCAATCTATCCTCACTTGTTACAAACAGGTCATCCACATACAATAGTAGTATCACTGGATTTCCTTCCTCAACCTTGTAATAAAGGTTGGAATCCGTGTTACTCTTGGTAAAGCCCAAACTGGATAGGAAGCCATCTATTCTTCCATACCAGGTCCTGGGTTCCTGTTTCAAACCATACAGGGCTTTCTTCAGTTTGCACACATGTGACTCTCGGTCATGTGTCTCAAATTCAAGTGGCTACTCCACATACACTTCCTCTTCAACTATACCATTCAAGAAAGCAGTCTTGACATCCATCTGGTGTACCTTCCATTTCATCACTGCAGCCAGAGAAAGTATTGATCTAATAGAACTGTATCTGGCCACAGGAGCAAAGGTCTCTTCATAATCAATTCCTTCTTTCTGGGAGAAGCCACGAGTTACAAACCTTGCTTTATATTTTTCTATGCTCCCATCTGCAGCATGCTTGATATTATAGATCCACTTAGAAGTCACCACAGAATTCCCATCTAGTATTGGGACCACATCCCAAACATCATTCTTCATGATCAACAATTATTCCTTGACCATGGCATCCTTCCATTCTTTCTTTTTTGTTGCTTCTTCATAATTGGAAGGTTCTTTGTTCATTATGTCACATAGTAGAGAAACATAGCTGGTATGTGATCTTGTTCTTTTCCTATTGTATGTTCCTCTTCTGGAATACCAAACCTTTCTGCATCTTGGATGAGCTCTCTAGCCCATGCTGGTTTCCTCTTGTGAGAGTTCTTCTCACCGGGTGGATCTACAAGTTGATGTGGATCTTCCATTTCACGATCTTCTTCAGGAACTGCTTTATTCATGGTGGTGTCTTGAGTTCTAGATATTCTGGGTTCTTCAATATTTTCAACTAGTGTTTTCCTTGATTTGATGTATGCTGAGCTTTCATCAAATGTTACATCCCTAGTGATATCAATATTCTTGAATCCTGGGAAGTAGATTCTCTAAGCCTTCGATCTTTCATTGTAACCCACAAATATGCCCTTCTTTCTTGAAGGATCTAACTTTTTCCTCTTTTCTTTTGGGATGTGAGTGTGTATTGGACAACCAAATATTTTGAGATGGCTAACTTCTGGTTTCTTACAAGTGAATGCTTCTTCTGGTGTTTTGTTGTCAAGTATCTTATGAGGTGTTCTGTTATGCACATATACAGTTGTCCTGGCTGCTTCAGCCCATTAGTGCATAGGTAGATCTTGGTCATGAAGCATTTCCCTAGCTGCTTCCATGATTGTTCTATTCTTCCTTTCAAAAACCCCATTCTGTTGTGGATTGTAAGGAGTAGTCAACTCCCTCTTAATCCCTGAATCACTTCATAGCTTCTTGAAGTCACCTGAAGTGAATTCTCTGCCATTGTCGGATCTGAAGATCTTGATCTTCATGTCATTTTGGTTTTCTATCAAGGCTTTGAATTCCTTGAACTTGTCAAACACTTCATCTTTGTTCTTCAAGAAGTAAACCCAAGTCTTCCTATAGAAATCATCAATGAAGGAAACATAGTATACATACCCAATCAGAGAACTGGATGACATCGGACCGCATACATCAGAGTGGATGATTTCCAAGATTATTTTTGTCTTTCTTTCACTGCTTGGAAATGTCTTCTTTGTGTTCTTTCCCTTTGCACAACCTTTGCAAATTCCTTCATGCTTTGTCTGAATTTTAGGAAGACCTTCTACATCTTTGCTTGCAATTGGTAATGCCCTATAGTGCATGTGTGCAAGCCTTCTATGCCAAAGTTCACTTGTCTCTACTGAATCATGGACCATGGCTTGTTTTGGTTGGCCCTTCAATTTGTATAATCCTCCCTCTTACTCTCCAATCACCACTGCATCATCTATAGTCTTACCCTTTGGCCACATTAGGACTTGGCCATCTACAAATGAAAACCTCATGCCTTTTGCATCCAATGCAGATATGGAGAGTAGATTCTTCTTGAGACCTCGAACACATAGTACATCTTTCATCTTCATAGACTTTCCAGAGTCTAGTTTATAGGAGGCTTCACCACTTCCTTTTATTGGATACTGGTAATCATCCCCAAGTTTCACCTTGTGGGGTGATTCATGTTCAGATAGGTTCATAAAGGATTCCTTGAATCTTGTCATGTGTTTAGAAGCCCCACTATCTATAAGCCAATCATTACTTCCATGAGTAATGGTTCCACTGAGAGTAGAAATAAAAACATATTCTTCATCACTTGAAGAATCTTCACTATCTTCTCTGGCCCTCTTCCTGGGAGGATCATCATCCTCTACATCATGAGCATGATGTCTTCTTTTGAAGTTCTTCTTCTTGTGAGAACCATCTTTCTTATTTCTGGGACAATCTCTGGAATAGTGTCCTTTCTCATCACATGTATAGCAACGGGAATGGGTCATATTTCTTCAATTTCTTGGGACTACCCATTTGATTCTGATGGTGATGTCTTTCTTTCTTGCCATGATGGTGAGTCTTTTTGTCACTGTGACTTTTGGAGTGTGCTGTGAGAGCTTGGTATTCATTCCCCATCTTCTCTTCTCGAGCTATAATTCGAGCTTCTTCCTGTGAGCATTCTTTCCACAGTCTATTGAAAGTGATAAGTTTCTTCCTAGCATAGATCCCTTGGATGAAGGAATCCCATGACCTAGGAAGGCCATTAAGAGTGGTCATTACCACTTCTCCATTTTCTATGTCTTCTCCCATAGCTTCAAGTTGTTCTTTTATCTGGGAGACCCTTGAGAAATAGGACTGCATAGTCTCTGCATTCTGGATCTTGACATTCTTCAGGTGATTCCTCAAGGTCATCTTCTGATTTATGTTCTTCCCTTCAAATAGCTTGGCCAGGGAATCGAACATCTCCTTTGGTGTCTTTAGGGATGGCACATGGGATATGAGATGATCTTTGATAGAATCAACAATGATCCTCTTTTCCTTTACCAAGTTCTTCTTGTGAAGAGCCTTAGCCTCTTCTCCCTCTGGGATAGGGACCTCTTCACTTATATAAGTGTCCAACTCATTTTCTTCCAGGATTGACCCAATCCTATACTTCCATGCTCGGAATTTATTAACCCCTTCAAGATTATCCTCAAGCTTGGTGTGGTGAGACATCTTAAAGAGTACTTCAAATGGAAATAGAAAAGAATTCGGTCTTACAACTTGATTTGCTAAAAACTAGATCTAGTCCTGGATTAGGGTTTGTTAGAGAAACCCTAAAAATTCAAACTTTGAATTTCAAACTTCTGAAAGGATATAAAGATGCGCCTTGATGAGCTGATTAGCCTGGTATATTCAGAATTTGAGATTTGAAAAGTTTCACCCTTCAGAAATGCCTTTCAGTCCTCCTGGATTCACTAGGGAGGACCCTGAATTAGGGTTTGAGTTTCCTAGAGCTTCACCCAACCAAAAATATCGATGCAAAGCTCTAAACTTCGAATTTTCCAAGGATCTTCCAGCTATGTCTTTAGATTTCATCAATTCCTATTTTTGTGGAAACCCTAATTTTTAGGGCCAAAACTGAAAGTGCTCAGAATTGAATTATGATTGGACAGAAGATTCTCCTTGATGTGTAGAGTCAATCTACCTTACTACTTTTCCAAAATTTGTGGAGAGAAACCCAATAAACAAGAAATCCTAGTTTCCGGCACTACACAACGTCTTCTTCTCAGGGAAGCTCTGATACCATGTTAGATTTTGAGCATTAATTCAACATACTCTAGGATCTTTACTAAGAGAATAACATGTACACCATATCAATCATATCAAGCATGTATCAATCATATCAAGCAATCACATAAGACAATGGAAACACAGAGTTTCACTGGGGAAAACCATAAAGGTGAAAAACCCCACAACTTTCTTAGAGATAGAAAGAGCAATGATACAACCAAAGTATAAGAGATAGTCTTCTACTAGCACATACTCCTCCTCCTCAACTAGTGCGCCACTTTCCAAGTGATGTAAGAGTGAGTAATGAGATGATCAAATAGATATCTCCCGATCTTTATTTATACATGACCTGACTTGCCTAATAACCTAGCAGGCCGACTTGTCTAACTCAGTCTAATAACCTGTGGTTATACTAATCAGGGCCGACCCCATACTTGGTGGTCTAATAACCATCACAGTAAGTTACAACACTTGCGACACTTGTCAATACAACTGATGACACTTCCGTATAGAGGAATAATACCATCTCTATAGGAGTACAATATACATAGGTGAAATACATTCTAAAGTTACATATACATCAACAGGGGTGAATCATTATAATATATTTTGTCATACTTTAAACATTCATCAATCATTCATTTACTTTGAAATACTAAATACACATAAACTCAAATCATGGTACACATAATTTATCATGGAAACACTTTTGGGAAAAAACCATGAAAACTTATCTTCATATATTTATGTACGTTACAACCTACTGTTATAAAGTTTGTAAGAGCTGACTTAATGGAGACACCAATCCCCTCAAATGAGCACCAACTCAACAATATGTAGGAACCAACCTACTAGAGACACCAATCTCCTCGACTGAGCACCAATCAACAATATGTAGGGACCAACCTACTAGAGACACCACTCTCCTCCACTAAGCACCAACTCATTAATATGTAGGAACCAACCTACTAAAGAATCAGGTACATGAATTCTAACATAATCACCTCAAATATTACCTCATAATCAACTTCAAGTCTACTTCATAAGCTTCCTCAGATATGCTCCATAATCCGCTTCAAATATCCTTCATAACCTACCTCACATAAACTTCATACTCTGCTACAAATATGCTTCATAACCTACCTCAGATATGCTCCATAATATGCTACAAGTCTACCTCATAGCCTACCTTGTATCTTCTCCACAATATGATTCAAATATACTTCATAACTTGCTTCATATCTGCTCCATAATCTGCAGTAAGATCTTCTTCAAACTAGTTCCAAAATATGGCATTGTCATCTACATGAGCCTCATCCAAAGAAGAACCCTTAGAAAATATTCCAAGATCACATCTCAAAGAAAGCTATAAAAATCTCTTCCCAGCAATGAAATTTCTATCCAAAAAGAGTAGATCACATATTCAAGCCCTCCTCTTCCATAAGTGTTCCTCTTTCTCCTTATAGAACCCTAAACCTTTATAAACACTTCAAGAAATACATCTTCAAATACCCCATAAAATTCTCAAGAGAACATCTTCAAAATAACCTTAAAAACCATTCAAGAGACACATTTAATAGTTTTCTTACAAGATCGCATTTCCTAGAAGAGATATCCAAGTGATGAATGAGTGAGAAAATGAGAGTGAGCACCCTCTTATTTATAATGTTTTTAAGTCACCTTTTTGGGCCAAGCTAACATTCTTCAATATCTTGGCAACATTGACATAACACTTTGGCATGGCTGTTTTAACACTTCATATCTCCCCATCCCTATGGAGTTAGAGGGAGTTCCATATACTGTTGGAAATGTATTATTTCAACCATATATCATATGTTCCCATTTGAGCTAGGTCTTCAGATAAAAAAGGATTTCAAATACAAGGCATCCAAATTCAAGTTATCTACAATTTTTGTAGATAGAGAAATTGAAGTTTGTTTCTTTCTCAACCATGACACTGGACTATTACCAAGAAAAAATGCTCCTCCACTTGTACTTTTCTTGTGATCAACACCTCCTTCCCAATTTGCATCTATATATGTTGTTATAGTGCAGTCTTTAAATTAGAGGAAATTTGAGGTCTAAAATGGGCCTTATAAGAAAACGAGCTAACCATAATTTCTTATGAGTTGGAATTCAAGAACCAATAGAATTTCAATAAAATGAGTCAACCATAATGGTTGACTTGAGATATTTGTCATAAAAAAAACTATTTTCCTGTTCGTATTTTCAACATATCTCCATGTGTTTTTACTCAAATTTCGAGAGGGAGGACTCGTTGGATGTGGAATTAAAGTCCGCATCCAACTAGTATCCACACTGCATATTTTTTACAGACCCCGCTGCCCCAAAAACAAGAAATACATAAAAAGCATGCAGTGTGGGTATTTTTCAGGTATTTATGGTTTTTGGGGCAGCGAGGTCCGTCAAAAGTATGCAGTGTGGGTACTCGTTTGATGCATAATTTAATTTTGCATCCAAGGAGTCCTCCCGCTCGAAATTTGAGTTAAAAAATAGGGAGATATGTTGAAAATACGAAGAAAACAAAGTTGTTTTTTCTTTCTCCCTAAAAAATTAATAAATATTATTTCATTATTTTATATATTATTTTATTGTTTTTCTTAGGAGGCCCATTTTAGACTTCAAATTTCCTCTAATTGACCTCTTGAGTACCACAACCCAAAGTCCAATGTTCCCTATAGGCATATTAATTTTCTTTCTACTACTTGCACATGTGTTTTCTTTGGTGTAGCTCGAAATATTGCAACTATTCCTAATAATGGCATGGTGTCTGGCCTTGATGTTGTTACATACAATAAGCTTCCAATCATTGACATGTACAGTGTCTGATATGCTTATGGAGATTCATCATCTTTTCTAAATTTACAACCTATGATCATGGGTGTACTATTGGGTGCATAGTCATCCATTCTGAATTTCTTCAACATCTCTTTGATGTACTTGGTCTATGAAATGAAAATTCCTTTGCCAGATTGTGTAATTTTCAAACCCAAAATGAATGATAATTCACCAAGCATGGACATCTCAAATTCCTTCTACATTTATTTTGCAAACACTTGGCTCATTTTTTCACTATTACTTTAAAAAATGATATCATCTACATAAACCACAATAATTAATAGATTTTCATTTTATGTTTTGATGTAGATATTGTTGTCTGCAGCTCCTCTTTTGAAGCCTTGTTATTCTAGATAGCCATCAAGCCTTGAATACTAGTCTCAGGGGGATTGCTTTAATCCATAGAGTGATTTCTTCAATTTGCACATGTGCTCTTTGTTATTTGACAATTGAAACACTTATGGTTGTTCAAGATACACTTCCTCTTCTAGATTTCCATTTAGAAAGGTTGACTTGACATCCATTTAATAGACTTGGAAGTTATTAAAACATGCAAATGCCAAAAACATTATGCTTTCTTGTAATATTGGAACTAGAGAAAAAATTTCTTCAAAATTATTGCATTCAACTTGAACATAGCCTTTACAAACCAACCTTGCTTTATTGTTAGTACTTTGCCATATTCAGTCAACTTGTTTTCAAATACCCATTTAGTGCCAATAACATTTTTATCTCTTTGTCTTGGAACAAGTTCACTTGTCTCATTCTCCTCAATTTGATGCATTTATTCTTCCATGGCATTAATCAAATGCTTGTCTTTACTAGCTTCTATAAAGTTCCCAGGCCCCATTTTAGATAGAAAAGAGAGGTTTGCATGTTTTGGTCCACTTGCTAATATTCTTCTAGTCTGCACTCCTCTATTTTCACCACCAAGAATTTGATTTTCTAAATGATTATTTTGAACAAATCTAGATCATGTCTTTGTGTCTTGACCCTCTGTATCTTCTTCTTCATTTTCTTATTCTTGTTCTTCTTCTCTAGTACATGTCTCTTGTGGATGTTCATCCATTTGAGGCATTGCTTCATCCAATCTTACATCTATACTTTCCACAATTTTGTGTATTATTTTATTGTAACATTTATAAGCCTTACTTCCAGATACATAGCCAAGAATGATACCTTCATCTTCTCTAGAATCAAATTTTCCCAAATAATATTTATTTCTCTTTATATAGCGCTTGATACCAAATACCTTGAAGTATTTGACTAATGTTGGTCCACCTTTCCATAATTCATAAGTTGTCTTACTATTGTTCACTACAATTTTCCCTCTATTTAAAATGTATACTATTGTGTCCACTGCTTCTCTCCAAAAAGTGTAGAGTATCTTATCTTCATTCAACATTGTTCTAGCCATTTATTTGATAGTTCTATTCTTCCTTTATACAACTCCATTTTGCTACTGAATAATGTCTCTTGGTTCCATCTTTCTCACAGAATTCTTTGATTAATTCATTTGAAGTGAACTCACCTACTTTGTATATTCTTAAGCACTTGATTTTTAAATCAATCTCATTTTCAACTAGGGATTTTAAAGCTTGAAACTTATCAAATTCTTTAGATTTTTCTTTAAGAAATGTAATCCATGTCATCCTTGAATAATCATCAATGGAAAACATAAAGTAACTCTAACCTTTCATATTTTTTGTTATTGTTGGCTTGCAGAGGTTTGTGTGTACAAGCTCCAATGGATTTGACATTGAGTACTCCTTTATTTTGAAACTTACTCTTGTTTGCTTCCCATGATGACATGGCTTGAAAATGTTGTTCATAGGTTTTGTGGTCTTTGGCATGTCGCTTGCTGCTTGTGTATGGCTGATGTTTACTAGATTGTGAAAGTTTATATGACCCATTCCTCTATTCCATAAGGTCAAACTTTCATCTATTTGTCCCATACAACATTTTTCTCCTTTGACTTCATCGATTATGTATACATTTCGTAAGGTTCTAATTGCAATTGCCACTATATTGTTGATCCCATTTTCCTTATCTCACACCATTTAGAATAAAATGTGAGATTGTAACCTTGATCAAACATTTGACTGACACTTAGAATATTATGGTTTAGTCCTTCAACATATAAGGCATTGTGTGTTTAAATCTTTCCATTATCAAGACTAATGATACCAATTTTGAATATCTTTGCAGTAGCATTATCCCCAAACGAAACATTGCCTCCTTTTTCTTTCTTTAAGGTGTGAAACTTGGTATGGTCCCCTACCATGTGTTTTTAGCATCCACTATCAATGTACCATTGATTCCCTTTATTTTTAGCATAGAGTGCAAGTCCACATTCTTCCTTCTTTTGTTCCTTCTTCTTCCAAGCCTTGGACTATTATTCTTTTTGTTTGAAAAGTGGCATCTTCTTCTCTATTTTTTAAGAATATCCCACTATGTTGCTTCTACAGTAACAAGCTATGTTCCCATAGTTATTACACTTACAACATTTAGTGTCAAGTAGGGGAAAAAATTAATTGTAGCTTATGTGATCAAACCCATAATAAATTTTTCTTTTGTTGCTCACATTTAATCATCCTTTGAGGTTTCATAAGTACCTCTATCTCTATTTCTCAAATGATCACTTATTGCATAAGCTCTACAATATATTGCTTTATGACCAATTTTTTTTTGCATAAGCTCTATAATCTATTGCTTCATGACAAAAATTATTACAAGAAAAAACAATAGCCAAGGAAAATATTTTGATACCTATTTGTGAAAGGACTTCTTGGTGGAAGAAATCTTCTGAAATCAATCTTTTTGCTCTTGTGAGAAGAATCAGGTTGTTGTTGGTCATCATTTCCTCTGTTGTTTCTTTCATTGTTGATGGATTCTTTGAGAACATTGCCATAGATTTTAGGCTTTTCTTCATTTTCCTTGCTTTCATTTTCTTCAGGTGTCTTCTTATTCTCATCATATTCAAGACTTGCATTGATGAATGGTGACCTTTGGTGACTGACTATTTCATTTAAAGTTTAAGTGCTCTTTAAACTTTTGTGTAATTCTACATTTGAATTTTCAAATTTCGTTCTTAATGAGACAACTTCACATTCTAGCTTCTCACATGTTTCTTCTTTTTCATTGAGCTAACTTCTCACTACTTCTTCTATCCTTTTTTCCTATTCTAGTTGACTCTTTAGGATGACAATTTTTCTTTTTGTTTTATCAAGATTGGGAAATTTCTTTCTATATTTTTGGAGTTGTTCCCTATGATTTATATTATTTGTATTCATCTTATTTATTTCTTCTAAGGCACAAGTGATTTTAGCTTAAATATTCACTTCTCCATCAATTTCCTCTTCTTCTAAATATGATTTTTCTTTCTGATTGTCTTCATTTTCTTCTTCAATAGGATTTCTATCCATGGCCATGAAGGGATTCTCTTCTTTATAAATATATTTTAGCTTTTCCCAAATTTATTTAGTTGATGCACACTTATTTAACTTGATAATCATAGAATTTGGTAGGGCACTCAAGATGGAATCCATTACTTTTGTATTGTCTTTTATTGAGTCCTTTGCAATTGCATCTATCATGATTGAATCCTAGATATTAGACCCACAAGCCATCAAATATATCTTCATTCTCATATTCCACATTGTATAGTTTGTTGCATCAAACAAAGGAGCTATGTCGGTAGAGAGACCAAATTGCTCACAAGCCATATGTGCTCAAGATCTACCTTTGTTATGAAACCAAGTCCAAGACATAGCATAAAAATAGCAGAAATAGACCAAAAGAAAGTAATCCACAACTTAAAAATGAATAACTGAGATTAATAACAATCCTCTTCGAGGGAGGAACCTCATTACACAATGTACGAAGTACCAAAGACAAGACAAGATACCATGATGACTAAAATGAAAAGGTCTCCTTCCTATATAGAGGAGACAAACGGGTACAATTAAAACTAATAGACCCAAGCCGGAATCAATAATATGTAATGCACCATAATAAAGGGGTAATGTGCCACTACATAAGGGATAATGTGCCAATATTTAGGTCTTAACATGCCCCTCCCCTTTAGAAAAGTGTTTTCCTCAATGCTTTATTAGTTGTGTATGCTTATGTATGAAGGACTCATCTTCCCATGTTGAATATTCCACTGGTAGGTTCTTCCATTTGATGAGGTACTCAATAATAGCCCAATTACGTAGTTGTTTGGTCCTTGTTTCAATGATTTGTTCAAATTCCAATATGACTCTTCCTTCTTCATCAAGCCAAAGAAATGTTGTTTGAATTGGCATCGTGTCTCATATTACCTTCTTTAAGAAAGAAACATGGAAAACTGGATGCACTCTTGAAGTTGAAGGATCTCCAATTTGTAAGTCATACTACCAATCTTCTACAACATTTTATAAGGACCATAATACTTAGGTGCTAATTTATTGTCCTTACTTAGTTGCTTGATGGGAATCTACTTGTAAGGTTGTAGCCTCAAAAATACCCAATCCCCTTCTTCGAAACTCCTTTCACTCTGATGTTGATCAGCTTGTTGTTTCATCCTGTTTTGTGACATGGCTAGGTTTTCCTTAAGTATTTGGAGAAATTCTTGCTAGTTCTCTATGTGATATTCCACGGATTGAAATTTAGATTTTCCCTTTAAGGGAGATGTGATAGATGGAGGTTGGTACCCATAAAGTGCCATAAATGGAGACATTTTTTATGATGTATGGAAGGAATTATTGTACCACCATTCTACCAAAGATAACCATTTCACCCACTGTGTTTGTTTATCAGATGTAAAGAAACAAAGACATCCTTCCAAACATTTGTTCACTATCTTAGTTTTCCCATCAGATTGAGGATGATAAGATGGACTGTGAGCCAATTGGGTACCCAAACAAGAAAACAATTTAGTCCAAAAATTTCCAGTGAAAATTGGATCTCTATCGCTTACAATAATCTTCGTATTTCCATGTAACTTATAAACTATTTCTAGGAAAGTTGTGGCTGCTATACTTGCATTAAAAGGGTGAGAGGGTGTACAAAAATGTGCATAATTCGTCATGAGTCTAACTAAACCACCATAATAACATTCTTTCCTTTTGACTTGGGAAGAACTGTGATAAAATCCATTAAGACTTCTTCCCTGCGCTGGCAAGGTATGTCTAATGGTTGTAGAATTCCCAAGGTCTTGAGTGTTTCCACTTTATTTTGTTGGAAAACCAAGCATTTGGCCATGAACCTTTGAATATCATAGTTAAGACCTTCCCAAAAAATTTCCTTCTTGACCCTGTGGTAATTTTTCAAGAATCTGGAGTTCCCACCTATAGGAGAGGTGTGTAATTCTGTGAGGATCTTTTGTTTGAGTTGGGCGTCTTTGCATAAATATAAGCGATCCTTATACAATAGTGAATCATTTTTCCACACAAAAGTATCTAATACACTTGTATCATCATGTATATTTTGAATGAGGGTCCACACAGATAGGTCATTTTTCCATTCTTCCCTTACAGCTACTACCCAATCAGGTTGTAGAATGGAAATTGCACAAAGTAATCTCCCAACATCTTCGTCTTTTTCTGGAAAGCGCATCTGCAACCATGTTATGTTTCCATTTTCGATAGACGATTTCAAAGTCATATCTCAGCATCTTGGTTACCCATTTTTGTTGCTCTTCTGAATATAATCTCTTTTCCAAGAAGCATTTAAGACTATCATGATTTGTTCTGACTTTGAAATTTCTACCTATTAGGTAAGGATGCCATTTCTTAAGAGCATGTAGAATTTCCAATATTTCCTTCTCATAAATGGGATTTTGTAAGTGCTTTCCCTTGATTGTATGACTTGTGAAAGCAAGTGGGTGTCTTTCTTGCATTAGAATAGCCCCAATGCCATTTCATGAAGCATCACATTCCATAATAAATTTTTTTGTGAATTTTGGTGTGACCAAATTAGGAGCTTTTCACATTACCTCCTTAAGTTGTTCAAAATATTCAGTTTCCTCTGGAGTCCAAGAAATTGCATCTTTCTTCAATAATATTATTAGAGGTGCTGCTATTCTTCCATAGTTCCGAACAAACTTGAGGTAGTACCCTGTCAGACCTAAGAATCCTCAAAGATTCTTTAAGGTTTTGGGAATTGGCCATTCCATCATGGATTTAATTTTGTTGGAGTCTACCTTGACACCTTTCGAGATACAATATGACCCAAATATTCTACCTCCTTTACCCCAAAGAAACATTTGGAAGGTTTTTCATATAGTTGTTTCTCCTTTAGTATTTTTAGTACCCTGTCAACATGTTATACCCTGTCAACATGTTGAACATGTTCTTCCCAAGACTTACTATAGATTAGTATATCATCAAATGATACTAGAAAAATATTTCTAAGGAAAGGCTTGAAAATCGAATTCATCAAACCTTGAAATATGGAAAGCGCATTCGTGAGACCAAAAATTCATAATAACCTTCATGAGTTCTAAATGTTGTTTTTGCAATATCTTCCTCCTTCATTTTAATATCATTATATCGGGAACGAAGATCCAAATTTGTGAAGAAAACTACTCTGTGTAATTCATCTAACAAATCATCGATGACAGGAATGGGAAATTTATATTTAATTGTGATCTTGTTGAGATATCTATAATATGGACACATACACCATGATCCATCCAACTTGCTTACCATTACCACTGGTGTAAAGTAAGAACTTTAGCTAGGCCTAATTATGCCTACCTCTAACATTTCTTTCACCATACACTCAATTTCACTCTTCTATCCATAGGGGTATCTGTAAGGTTTGGTGTTAGGAGGAACACTTATTGGAATTAAGTGAATATCATGATCAAAATATCGAACACATGGAATACCTTTTGGAATATATCCAAATACCTTGGAATTCTTATCAATCACCTTTTGGAGATCTGGGAAAATATAAGACTTAGATGTTTGAACATCTAATGAGCATAATTGTGCAATTACACCTTGATGTCCATTTTTTTATCAATTTTTTCATGCCATTAGAGCTTATCACCTTACTTGGTTTCCCTATGATACCCTTTAACTCATATTATTTTCCTTCCCATAAAAAATTCATGAAAAGCTTCTGAAAATTAAAATTCATTGTTCCCAATGATTGTAACCATTGAACTCCTAAGACAACATCAACCCCCCCCATCGGAATAGAAATCATTGGACTATTAAATACATATTCCCCGATAGTGAGATTGATTTTATGGCATTTTCTTGAGCAATTGATAGTTCCTCCATCTGCAATCATTAATTGAAACTCTGGTGTTGGATATACAAAGTAATTGAGAACCTTGGCTAATTTATAGTGAATGAAATGATGAGTACTACTAGAATCAATCAACACAATTGCCTTTTTCTTTTTGACATATCCTTCGATCTTGATATTTTGGGGAGTGCTAATTTCAGCCATTGCATGAAAGGATATGGTGGGAGTAATATCTTTGGAAGTATTATTTTTCATTTCTTCATCTTGAGACGGTTCTTGTTCTTTTTGTGCTTCTTGTTCATTTTCTTTTTGTGCTTCACAATCTATGTAAAATAGTTTCTTCTCAGTGCACTTGTGGCCCTTACTATATTTTCTATCACAACTGTAACAAATCCATTTTTCTCTTTCTTCTTCTAGTTGTTTTGGTGTCAACCTTATAGGTTGTGGATGACGTGAGACCACACTTCCTTCTTTATAGTTGTAAGTGGTATACTTCCTTGTTGCCATAATTTTGTTTTCAAATTTTCTTTCCACCTTGAATGCATGCTCCGAGGACTTAGGTTCCCAAATGTGAACCTCATGTTGGATGTTATCCTTCAAATTTCCAATAAAAAGATACAACAAATTATCTTCTAAAATATTCTTCACTTTGAGACTTAGCTTTTGAAACCGCTTGATGTGCTATATAACTGGGTCTTTTTTCTTTAGATTTACCAATTGGCTAAAGAAGGTGTTTCTATTTATATCCCCATGATGTGCAATCAATTATTATGTGAATATAGACCATGAGATAATAGAGTCCTTTTTACAGTCACAAATCCATTGGTACCATACAAATTGATCAGGCTCTAAATACAAGGACGCAATAGTCACCTTTTGCAAAGTTGGCACCTAGTGCAGATCAAAGAATTGATCCATCTAGAATATCCAAGTTATTCGATCATTGCCATCAAAATCTATCATGTCAATTTTAGGAAGTTGGGTACCCTTTGGTGACCATCCCTGATGACTTCCATTAGTAGAATCATTTCCTCTTGTAATATTTGTATTCATGGAATGTTTCTCAACATGGAAATCATCTTTATCCTCCTGAGTATCCTGGAACACATCATCACCTATAGGGGGAGTATCCCTTGAATTTTGTATGAGATTAGAAATATTGTTCAACTTCTCCTCTAAAATGAGTAAATCAGCTTTTAATACCGAACCTTTCATATTTATCCTCCATTTTATTCAACTTTTCCTCTAAATTAGATAAATAAACTTTTTTCACAACCCCTTTAATCTTATCCTCCAACTGGGACACTCGAAAATATAGGTATTCCCTTTCATAGTAAGTTGGGGATGGATCCTCTGGTGGTTTGAGGGGAGTGTGAGTTTTTACACTTCCTTTTGGTGGCATATTGAACAATATAAATATATATCACGCCCTAGGTTTCACCAGAATTAGATCCTTCTACTCAAAGCTATTCAAATTTAAAATGTCGTACCTTTTTCAAACCCTAATTGGAAGATTGTTTTATGGATGACTTTTGACTAAGTTAAATTTCAATTTTCTACACCTCTGGGTTTGAAAATTTGTCTGGATGTATATTTATGTGTACTTTTTCCAATTCCGCAGGTCTGACCTAATTATGATGTATCAATAAGCAGTTATTGTGAATCTCCTAACACTTCTTATTTTGGGTATTTCTAGAAGAAATAACTTGTAGGGTGTGCCATGTGTCCAATATTTAGTATCTAAGTTTGAAAACACTACCATAGATATTGTGGTCTATATTATTTCTTATTCATTAGGTAACACTCAATTTGGATCTTGCATGCCTCATATATGACCTTTTTCTCCATAACACATGTTTTAGACTAGTTTTTGGACTAGTCACAAACCCTATCTTCAGAGGACAATATTCCGAACTCGTATAGTATCAGGATCTGAAAATTGGACCACAAATATTTAGGCATGTTTTGTAGATGGGTTTTGAATCTCTTTTTCTGATTCCTTGTAGAAAAAAAATTATATAAAAAATTCCAAGATGACTTGTTTTGAAGAAACCAGTCCCGACAAAAGAGCCCGGATACCAAATGTTATGCAACCAAGTCCCTGATATAGCATAAAAATAGAAAAAATAGACCAAAAGAAAGTAATATGCGACTTAATAATGAATAAATGAGATGAATAACAATACTCTTCGAGGGAGGAACCTCCTTACACAATGTACTAAGTACCAAAGACAAGACAAGATACCACGATGACTAAAATGAAAAGGTCTCCTTCCTACATATAGGAGAGAAATGGGTACAATAAAAACTAATAGATGCAAGTCGACATCAATAATATGTATTGTGCCATAATAAATGGGTAATGTGCCGCTACATAAGGGGTAATGTGCCAATATTTAGGTCTTAACAACCTTCAAGTGGTTAAAGTATTTCTGAAGGAACCTGCTATGATACCAAATGTTGAACTTATGATTATACTAAGAGAGGGGGAATGAATCAATACAATATCATTTTTCTTAATTTAAACATTCACCAATCATTCATTTACTTGAAATAGTAAATACACATAAAATCAAACTACAACACACAATACACAAAATTTAATGTGGAAACCATTTTGGGAGAAACCCAAAAAAAATTATCTTTATGTATTCATCTAGTCTCTAACCTAATATTACAATGTTTGTAAGAAACAACGAACTGGATACACCAATCCCCTCAATTGAGCACCGAATAAATAATATGTAGGCACCAACCTATTGGAGATACCAATCTCCTTGACTGAGCATCAACTTAAAAATATGTAGACACCAACCTATTGGAGACACGAATCTCCCCCACTGAGAACCAAATCAGTAATATGTAGGAACCAACCTACTAAAGAATCAGATGCAAGAATTTTGACATAATCACCTCAAATATTACCTCATAATTAGCTTCAAGTATACTTTATAACCTACCTAAGATCTGCTTCATAATTTGCTCCATAATCTACTCCATAACATACTCCATAATTTGCTTCATAACTTGCCTCACATATGCTCCATAATCTACTACAAATATGCTTCATAACCTACCTCATATCTGCTCCATATTCTTCTACAACTCTATATTATAGCCTAACTTGGATCTACTCCAAAATATGGTTCAAATCTACTTCATAATTTTCCTCAGATCTACTCCATAATTTGTTTTAAGATAATCCATAAACTAGTTCCAAGATCTGGCATGGTCACCTTCTATATGAGCCTCATCCAAAGAAGAACCCTTTGAAAATAGTCCAAGATCACATCTCAAGCAATATCTAAAAGTCTCTTCTTAGCAGTGAAAGTTCCATACAAAAAGAATATATCACATCTTCAAGCCTTACTCTTCCATAAGTATGCCTCTTCCTCCTTAGAGAACCTTAGAAAACCTTTAGAAACACTTCAAGAAAGACATATTCAAATACCCAAGATAATCCTCTAGAGAACATCTTAAAAATAGCCTTCAAAACCCTTCAAGAGACACATCTTCTAGTCTTCTTACAAGTGCACACTTCCTAAGAGGAGATATCCAAGTGATGAATGAATGAGCAAATGAGAGTGAGCGGCCTCTTATTTTTAGTGTTTTTATGTCTCCTTTCTGGGTCGACCTAACATTATTCAATATCCTAGCCGAGCCAACCTAACACTATGGTTGATTTATTTTAACACTTCATATATCCTAGTCCTATGGATTTAGAGGGAGTTCCATATACCATTGGAAAGGTCTCATAATAATATTTCCAGCAATATATGATAGGATCCCATTTGAGCTAGTTCATTAGAGAAAAAAGGAATTGAAAGAAATGGTATCCAAATTTGGCATCAATTACACATTATTTCCAACAATCTTCATCTTGCAATCTTCATAGTGGACATTTTCAGTTTCCCCTTGTATTTGATATCAATGAAAACAACATTTCCAACAATATGAAAGGAATTGTGCATAAGAAACCTATCTGTCTTGGCAGCAATATGTCAAGGCCATGTTATTCTATTGGTCTAGGTGTACAAACACCTTTTTTAGGAGGGGTGTCCACTAGATCCCACCCTTCAATTAAATCCTCCATTTTTTCAATGAATGGATCTAAAACAAATCTTCCTCCTCTCCTTTCATTTTGAGATATGGTAGCATTAAAGTCTCCGCCCATCACAATGCATTGGAGGAGACCCCTCTCGTACAACATATAGAGTGATCTCCAAAAACCTACTCTCTCTCCATAAAATATTGGACCATAAAAATTGCATATTTTCATTACAATCTTTGCTTCATTATGCTCTAATTCTACCAGAATAAAATGTTGATTTTCTATTTGGTCTAACTTCCTGAACATGTGAGCATGCCAAAAAGTGGTTATGCCTCCTAATGCTCCTCATGCAATTATTGCATACCCATCACAATGTTTCCAAAACTTCATAATACCACTGCAAAAAATTTTGGCTTCCATTTTTGGTCTCCTAGTGAAGTAGAAGAGAGAGCCTTATATATTAAATAAATACTATGAAGAAACAAAACAAAAATTAATTCATATTGATGATTTTCATTTAAATTTTATATTGCAAATCCAAAAACAAATCGATAACTAATTAATACCAACATAGATCCATTTTAAATATGGATCTACTAAGCATCAAGAGGGATCTAATTTCTTGAGGTGTAATTTTTTTACACATTAAGAAAAAAATTTACACCTTAAAAAACTTGATTCCTCTCTATGCTTGGTAGATGTACATTTAAGATGGATATATGTTGGTGCATAATAAATTCCACATTCGGAGAAGGGAAGTTGTTTTAACACTAGCTTTTCTAAGGGCATAGATAAAAACATAGTTTAGTATCCCAATTCCTCTTTTGGATAAGTAAATTTGGAAAATGACCCACTTGAGTATCAAACAAATTTATTTCTTAATAGTTTGACAATTTTAGAGGTCATTATTAATAAGGAAACTTGTTTGATACTCAAGTGGGTTGTTTTCCATTTTTACTCGTCCAAATAAAGAATGAAGATATTAAACTTTGTGTTTTTATCTATGCATTTTACAATTTTGGAGGTCACTGTTAAGAAGGTAGATAAAAAAATAAAGTTTAATATCCCCATTCTTCTCTTGGACGAGTAAAAATTGGAAAACAACCCATTTGAGTATCAAACATGTTTCCTTCTTAACATTGACCTCCAAAACTAGAAAATGACCCACTTGAGTCTCATACAAGTTTCCTTCTTAATTGTTTTCCAATTTTGGAGGTCACTATTAAGAATTAAACTTGGCTAAGGGCATGGCTAAAAGCACAAATTTTAATACCCCCATTCTTATTTGGACGAGTAAAATTTGAAAACTACCCACTTGAGTGTCATACATGTTTCCTTCTTAATAGTCACCTCTAGGGAAGATTGGTGTGATAGTAATATTAGAGAAATCAAGAGCTAACATTAATATGAGAAGACAATATGCATTAGAAGTCACTGTTAAGAAGGAAACTTGTTTGATATTCAAGTGGGTTGTTCTCCAATTTTACTTGTCCAAAAGAAAAATGGGGATATTAAACTTTGTGCTTTTAATTGTTCCCTTAGCCATGTTTCCTTCTTAATAGTGACCTCAAAAATTGAAAAACTATTAAGAAGGAAACTTATTTGATACTCAACTGAATCATTGTCAAAAAGAAGAATGGGGATTTTAAACTTTGTGCCTTTAAATGTGCCCTTAGCCAAATTTATTTCTTAATAATGACCTCCAAAACTGGAAAACTATTAAGAAGGAAACGTGTTTGATACTCAAGTGGGTCATTGTCCAAAAGAAGAATGGGGATATTAAACTTTGTTCTTTTAATTATCCATTAGCCAAGTTTCCTTCTTAATATTGACCTCCAAAATTGGAAAACTATCAAGAAGGAAACTTGCTTGATACTCAGGTGGGCCATTTTCCAATTTTGGAGGTCATTGTTAAGAAGGAAACTATTTGATACTTAAGAAGGTCATTTTCAAATTTTACTCATGCAAAAGAAGAATGAGGATATTAAGCTTTGTGTTTTTTCTGTGCCCTAATCCAAGTTTCCTTCTTAATAACGACCTCCAAAATTGGAAAACTATTAAGAATGAAACTTGTTTGATATTAAAGTGGGTTATTTTTTAATTTTGGAGGTCATTATTAAGAATGAAACTTGATTGATATTGAAGTGGGTTGTTTTCCAATTTTACTTGATCAAAAGAAGAATGGGGATATTAAACTTTGTGTTTGTATATTTTCCCTTAGCCAAGCTTCCTTCTTAATAGCAACCTCCTTATTGGAAAACTTTTAAGAAGGAGAAGGAAACTTGTTTGATACTTAAGTGGACGATTTTCCAATGTTGGAGGTCACTATTAAGAAGGGACTTGTTTGATATTCAAGTGGGTTGCTTTCCAATTTTACTCATTCAAATGTATATAAAATTTACACCTCAAGAAATTTGATCGCTCTTGGTGCTTGGTAATCCCGATTTAAGATCTTTTATGACTTTTGTAAAATTTAAATTTAAAATGGATAATAGGATAGACTTGTTATTCTTTTGTGATGTAGGTAGACATGTATTTTTTTTCATTTTGTTCAATTAATTTTTTTTTTAAGTCAACATATTTTTTTTTTAACATTACATAATGTTATGTTACTATATCTAATTTATTCTCAACCTTTTAACTCATATAGGAAAGCTTCTTTTCATTTTTTGAAGTATAAAAATAAGATTTTAAAATAAATTAAATTTTTTTTTTTTTAAATAAGATTAATAAATTGAACTTGATTTTTAATTATATTAAATTGCTATTTATATATTATTTGATTGGTTATATATTTGATAAGACTTTGATTAGACTAATATCATGTTATTGTTGATGGCAGGAGATTAAAAATAAAAATAAACATAAAAATTTATCATTGGCTTCATTGTACATCAGCTTTAGTGATGTAACATATCATTTACTCCCTGCATTAATGATGCATGATGCAGTTGATATCTAGGATGCAATGTCGCTACAGATCGGGATGCAATGTGGATGCAAGTTAGGGGAGAGGCTCCAATTGTGGTGTGGGCACCACTCCGCCACGTCGGAGGACAACTAGCAAGCCCCGTTGGCTGTACGACAAGTGCCCACATGATGAAGACGTGCGTCCCCCACCTATCGATTGCGCTTTTTAGGGTTTTGGATTTCTTTAGGGTTCACATTTCACTAATTTTCTAGGCCTTGTTCACCACCCTGTGCATTCTTACTCAGGGCCGGTGTGTCGCTATTCCGCCACCCTGGTACTGGTCCGTCGGGGTTCCAATGCCTGCGCTGGCTGGTGTATTTGGTTGTTCGCTCTGCAGTATTTGGTGGTTCACTCAGCAGTGTTTAGAGGTTCACGGTGATGTCTTTGGTGGTTAATGGTGGGTGCTAAAATGGAGACCAACAGACCTTACCTGGATCGACCTGCTCTGCATTTTGGGCGGCCTTCAATGTATTCTGGTTCGGTGGGATACCATTTATGCTCACAGTGCTCTCTGTTTTGGGAGGCCTTCACTGTCTTCTGGTTAGGTGGGATACCATTCTGGCACGCCCTGCTCTACATGTTGGGTGGCCTTCTTTGTCTTTCGCAGAGTTCATGGTGGCAGGTTCATGCGTTCGAGGAGGTTCGAGGAGGTTGACGACGGGCGTCCATTCGGCCATCCTGCAACTGGTAGGGTTTAAACCTTACCAGCATCTATACAGTGTTTTTCAACACTCCTCATATTACCATGGAATATTTCGTTAATCGTTTGGTTATTTTCGTAGTTTCGATGTGGCTTATGTGTGCCTAGTTGTTTCGGGAACAGGTTTGTCTGGTTGTTTCGGGCATGGGTTTGTTTGGCTCTTTTGTTTTTTGTGGTTTTTATGTCCACTGCGATTTGTCTGTATAATTTTACTGGTTTTTTATGGTGGCGTAGCTCCGGCCATTGTTGAACTCTGTTGGGTGTCTCTGGTTCTAAGGGCAGTCTGTATGCTTGGCAGCTTTGGGGTAAACGTTTGGATAAGCAAGTTTTTTTGCAGTCTGTATGCTGAGCATCTTTGGGATAAACGTTTGGATAAGCAATGGTTAAAATATTTAATGTTTATGGTTGTCGGTGGAGGGTTTCGAACCCTGCATGGTTATTACATATTGTTATGGTTCTTGCTCTACGTGATTGTAATTTGTTGATGCTTCCACCTATTTGTTTATGGATAATTATATAGTTGTTAAAATATTTAATGTTTAGGGATGTCGGTGGAGGGTTTCGAACCATATGTGGTTATTGCATACTGTTTTTTGAATTTGGCATAGTTGACAGTTTTTGTAATTTGATAGTTTGTAATAGTTTGGAATATAGTTTGGAATTTGAGAGTTTGTAATAGTTTGGAATTTGATAGTTTGTGGAGGGTTTCAAACCCTATGTGGTTACTGCACACAGTTTTTGGAGTTTGGCATGGTTGACAGTTTTTGGAATTTGATAGTTTGTAATAGTTTGTAATTTGAGAGTTTGTAATAGTTTGGAATTTGATAGTTTGTGGAGGGTTTAGAACCCTGTGTGGTTATTGCATACCGTTTTTGGAATTTGTCATGGTTGACAGTTTTTGGAATTTGATAGTTTGTAATAAGTTTGGAATAGTTTGGAATTTGAGAGTTTGGAATAGTTTGGAATTTGATAGTTTGTGGAGGGTTTCGAACCCTATGTGGTTATTGCATATGTTTTTGGAATTTGGCATGGTTGACAGTTTTTGGAATTTGATAGTTTGTAATAGTTTGGAATTTGATAGTTTGTAATAGTTTGGAATTTGAGAGTTTGTAGTAGTTTGGAATTTGAGAGTTTGTAATAGTTGGAATTTAATAGTTTGGAATAGTGTGGATGAATGCGGGTTGCTTTCAGTGTTGGCAGAAATATTGTTATTGCTACCCTAGATTATTGTAGCATGGATTATTGGGAGCAATACTGTAATAAGATTTTTGTTATGGTTACTGCAGTTTATATCCAAATTGCTGCAAAAATTGTAGCTGTAGGTGTTTGAACTTTATATTCATCTTTATATTATGGTTTGAAGCTGCAAACTCAGAAAATGTTGTGGATACATTGTCATGGTGTTTGATGACAATTCTAAAATTTGGCATGGCCCCTCATTTAGGGTGAATGTTTGTCTTTCTTTTCCTGATGGTTTTGCAATCTTATGTAGTGAACTGATGCAGAATCTTGGACATAGTTTAGGAAATTGCTGGTATACAATTTAAGCATTTGACACAGTTTAAGCATTTGGACTGAATTTTTCTCAATATTAATTATGGATTTGAGTTTGTGCATGTTCGTTTGTTTGTGGATTTGAGATTAAGTGGAAATTAGATATGGTACTCTAGAGTGTTGTTTGGCTGGTTTGTGCATGTAAGATCAAGGTTGCAAATGGCCAGATACCTATTGCTATCCATAGAATTAAAATAGAAGAGGGAAACAAGCAATTGGTGACTTAAAACTCCAAACTTAATCCATCAAAACTAACAGTAGGCAACAAACTAAAATTGCAAGTGATAGAGATACCATACATATGAATTTATGTTTTTTTAAGTGTGAGTATGTAATGATTACCTTTCTTAGGTGATTGTGTTGTTAGCTTCCTTAGTATGTTCTTGTCATTAAGCAAAGTAATGGGAAGCTTGTAGCTCATGCCCAATAAGATAAATACTCAAGACTTGACTACATATCGCCCACAAGTCTTAGTAGTAGATCCACAGGTCTTCAAGGGATTCGAAAGATTACATATCCATAGAGTAAGAGGGATATGATGGATTTTCCATTAATGCAATAATCAACTTAGTTCCAACTTTGACATAGGTTCAAAATTTATGGTTTTCCTTTTACCTTATAAGCCTCCTTGAATGAGCTTGTGAAAGGAGTGTTCCTAGGAGTTAGGGAAAAAAAATAATAGTTGGATTTTGTAGTTGTTGTCAACATTCATGGAATGGAAAACAAACATAAATAAATAAAACTTGCTCATTTATAATAAAACAACTGCACTTTATATTAATAGAACTGAAATAAAAATATAATGCCTCTATTTGTAGTAGATTTCAATGCCTAGTATTTGCAGTCTATATGAAAGCCATCACCTAGGTTTTAGGTTATATCAAGCCCTCATCATGTTTGATTGAGGCTACAAAAAAAGAAAATGCCTTGAAAACAAAATAGCATTTGGTTAACCTATACAGTGGATATCCTATTCTTGAAGAGGTTCGACACCACCCCCATCATTTCTTGTCGGGTTTCCAGTTTAAGACAAGTAGGGTGACCTTACTGAGCATGTTTGATTAGGATGGGTGGGGTTGGTGGAAACAGATTGAGTCCAATTTACTCCTTGCAGCCAAGGAGGAATTGAAAATCCATAGGCCTGACTTGTGATTGGGACCCCTCGAATAATTGCTAGTGTTGGATAAGATAACATAGAATGAGACCCTGCACTAGTAAGAATAGATGAGGGGTGTACACCTGCCTTATTATAGTGGGGTATCTGAATGTTAATGAGATCCTGGTAGAATTATGCACTATTTTCTAATGCTTCTAATGATCCTTCCATCATGTTCCTTTCATCGGTTGTTCTTGTAGTATCAACTATCACATTCATTTCCTCCATTTCTCTTGCATAATTTTGGTTCATCTGTTGCACCTTCCTTGCATCCTTTGCTTGCCTTGCCAACTACTTCTAGTGCTCTTTTTCTTGTCGATTAGCGTCTCTAGAAATCCTTTCCTATTCCCGTTGTCCAACTGCAATCATCCTTGCTTCCTTCTTTTCCTTTGCAAGATCTTTCTTCCTTTTCTTTAATTCCTGCAAAGCATGTTTCTTTTGTTTAGATTCAACCAAGAGGCTTATGTACTCTTCTGAAGTGAGTACTTGTGAACTCCGGCCCAATCAGAGAATGTTTGTATTTCGTTTCCTTCCTTACATTGACACTCTCTCCATTGGAAACTTTAGGAATTGGCCAAGCCTTAGTGTGTTCCCTGGCAGTGGTTCTTCTGCTATGAGAGGTTCTTCTACTGCAATATATTCTTTAGCTGCATCCTGGTTTTCTATGTTAGGTTCTTCTATCAACACACCATTAACATAAAAATGAACAATCTCAGCTGGTTGCACAGGCATGTTCATGCTTTCATCGTTGGTGGAACCGCCAATGTGTTTGTTCAAGTTCATCATGGCCTCTTCCATCCATGATGGTTGGGATACTTGGGTTGGAACTGTTAATGTGTCATTGTTGCTACCTGGATTGCGACAACCATTGACCACATTTATATGTGCCACAGGATCCACTTGTGTGCCGAATGCACCACCTAGCCCCATTTTATCTTCAACTGCTTCGTCATCAAATTGTGTAGCATTGACCTGTTCATCATCATCAACAGCACCAACTCCTTGGCAGTTTCCTTGAGAAAGGGACATGATGTTGTCCACAACATTTGCCTCTTTCTTCCCATCCAATTTCTCTTAGACATCCTCAAGATCTTCACCAGCCACATATTCTTGGCCATACACATCAAATGCTCGGCTACACCTGGTGTCATGCATAAGATCATCATAATTCAATGGACAGATACCTGTTCACCTAAAGCCAGCCTTGATATTCGAGGATGTGAGAGCCATTTTGAAAGACTTGCTTGCAAGCTCAGCTAACTCAAACCTCTTTAACTCTACCGCTGGGTTCTTTGTCATCCATGCAACATGTTTTGACTTGAAATAAGCCTTGAAAGGCCCAAACATACTCACATCCAGGGGATGCAACCTGTGAGTGGTGTGAGAAGGAAGTGTTAACAAGTCAATGCCCAACCTGTTTTCCTCCTCGATGGTTTGCACAACAATGTGGCTACCATGGAAATCTAAAACCAACAAGTGTTTGTTTTTAGGGGAGACACCGCCTAGTATGGATGCTGCAAAGTGGCAAATCCAATTTAGGAAAATTTCTTTAGTCATCCATGCATGGGGATGTGCAGCCATGCACGCCCTGGGTTCACATTTTTGGATATAGTTTTGCAACCGAGTTTTTCCCTTGAAAAAATAAAATCTCAGGATTTCCATACCAATTAAATTCACACATGATAGAATGGTAATCCACTCCCTGCTCTTGGGCAGAATCTTTGGCACATTCCTTCTCCCTCTCTTTGCAATGACCCGCATGCCACAATTCCTTCCTTCCTGTAACCCTATCTCATCGTAGTTACAAATATGGTCTGGAGCGTAAGAGTGTTTCTCATATGTAGAATAAAGAGTGTCATAGAACTTGGACACAACTATGGGGCGTAGATTCAATGCCCTGTCTCTATCCAGGCCCTCTACAGTTCGTAACACTAGCTCTGGATGCCTTTTTTTGAAACCATCTCACCATGACTTACCTAGAAACCCATCTCTAAATGGGTTTGGCCTCCCATGACAAATTTGAGCAACAGTTGATTTCAGTTGTATCAACTCTAGCCCATGTCCCAATTTGGCCATCTCCTTACACCACACCACCACCTCCTCCTCCTCCTATTCAGTCATGACTGTAAGAGGACCTCTCTTGTTGGTATGGGTTAGGCCATTTATCCAATAATGGATTGACGTGGGTGCAATCCCATATTTTTTGGCTGCTACTCTAACTGAAAACCCCTTGAATTCGACATCGTCAATTGCAGCAAGCATGTATTCTTTTGTCCATCCTCTTATTGTATTGATTTTCTTCGTTGAAATGGCACCTTGCACAGTGGAAGATGGTGGAAATATGGGCGATGCTGGCACTGTGGGTGGTGATGGCTTTGTTGTTGATGGTGGAACCACACCATCTACCTCTTCCATGGGACCATTCTCAGAATTTGATGTAGCAATGTTGTCATTTGAAACACGGGCCCTTTCCTCATCCGATGATGTGCATTATAGCTCGGTACCCCCGCTTCCTTGTATTCCTTGTACGACATGCAATATTGACTCTTGGCATGGATACAAGAAGCTACACAATCCATACATGTAACATTTAATAGGGTTTTATATCCATTCAATTAACCTGTTAGTATTATATATCCTTCTGCAATGGTCAAACTATGAGTACTATATTTTGAACTAGTTAATAGCATGGATATGTGACTGGAATGGACTGTCAATACCTGAAACACTGTGCATACACTTGAAACACTGTGCATACACTTGTGGGTTGTTGATGAATGGTTGAGTCCTAGTTGATCATGAATAGTTTTTTGATACAATTGATCAGTGTGTGCACAATGATTCATCCCATCAGTGGATTTCAGACAATGGATCATGATCAGGATTATTTTTTTTAGATTCTAAAAGAGTGGATTTAGATCTCTAAAAATAGTTAATACAACCTAGAATTAATGGTCACTAAAATCCAGTAATAACTTATCATCATTTCAATAACAAACAATTGTCAACTCATTTCTACATTATTTCTAACATTTTCATAATCCAATTCTGTAATCTGAAATGACATTAAAAATTTTAATCTGATTGTAAAGGAAATCTCATCTACTATGCAAGGAAATAGAATGTTTTCATAATCCAATTCGGTAATCTGAAATGACATTAAAATTTTTAATCTGATTGTAAAGGAAATCTGATCTGCTATGGAAGGAAATAGAATGGGTCTGTGAAAACGATAGTTAATGGATACGTGAAAAGTTAGATGGTTAATTGAATGGATACATGAAATAAGTGACTGTCAATACCCGAAACACTATTCACACACTGTTGGGATGTTGATGAATGGTTGACACTGTGCACACACTGTTGGGCTGTTGATGAATGGTTGAGTCCTGGATGATAGATGATAAATGCATTGTTGGAATGATAGATGAATCCAAGGGATGCAAATGGATTCAATTGTGTGCAAAGAGGTCGGTTTATAGTTTTTTTATTGTTGAAAATGATTGCTTAGGGGAATTACATGGATTGCAAGGTTAATTCTGGGAATGGGAGGCTGAGATTGGTTTGGCACCGATCCAATGGCTGGAGACATCTATTCGCATGATCCATGTGCTCTTAGTGTGTTTAATGGATGATTTGATTTTGGGCAGTTGGGAATTCGATTAATGCCTCTCTTTGCTGATCCATTATCATGTCCCAAATTTGGCATTGGGTCATAATGGCCTAATCACATTGGCCATATTCATTAGAGTTTGTCAAATTGATGTTAAGGGTCAAATAATTGCCAAGGAGGAAAATTACTAGTTTCTTAGGTTTGGGGTGGAAGCTTTGGGATTTGGAATAAGCGGGATAATAAATGATGTTTGAACATTAGAATGGCATAAATATTTATTAAAGGAGATAAATAAATAT
The DNA here is from genome assembly GCA_027924585.1 of Larix kaempferi. Taxonomy (NCBI): domain Eukaryota; kingdom Viridiplantae; phylum Streptophyta; class Pinopsida; order Pinales; family Pinaceae; genus Larix; species Larix kaempferi. Next base: position 8,548,319 of record BSBM01002204.1, on the reverse strand, counting down.
ATACAAGTGAAAATCAAAGTGGCATTTGATCATGAAGACACATGGAGGAAGTGGGACCCACATATGGCTAGATTTCCCCACTACACTTGTCATCATTCTCTCACCAATTCAAATTCAAGGTGAATGGTAACATACTTGGGGGAGTTCAAAAGGTGTTATTCATGGAATGACTCATCCAAGGTTGAAATATAGAGGAATATTAACTCCCATGGAAGAGGAAGAGGCAATTTGGAGCTAGTGAGACACTTGGGCTAGATTCCCTAGCTCTATGACAATAATGATAAAGATGCTATGACACCTATGACACAAATCAGACCTGAAGGATGACATATGACATATATGACATGTCAGGGATAAAAATAGACTCCAAGAGGGCGCTCAAGGATGTTAGGGAAGCTAAGATGCTTCCACATGTGATTTGGTGGAAGTGGGAGACTAGGAATTGTTGTACAAGTGGCGTTCTTTGGAATCTCTTCCCAAATTGAGTTGGCATGAGTCTCTTGGAAGGAATTCTACCAATGGAGGAAATTAGAACTTTATAAATGTCAATAAAAAATAATGAAACGATATTTTGATCATTTGTAGAATTTACAATTGCATTTGTGAAGAGGGAGAACTAGTGGATGACTAGTTTCTTGCTTTAGCCAATTTCGAGGGTCAAAGATTTCCATCCAAGTTGGTAATTGGAAAGGCCATTCAAAACTTTCATTTGGAGCTTTAATGGAGTCTTTATTTGCAGGTGTAATATATAGGGCATCTCATGGTTTCTTCTATTGAATCTCACTCCTTCAACCATTTCCAATTTTGATGGCATATTCTTGATCCTTGAGGGGGGGCATTTTTGGTGAGCTATTGTACTCTTTAGGGGAGCTTCTAATGCCCCAATTATTTTGTAATATGAATTAAATACTCTTTTATTTATCTCCAAATATTTTCAGGTCGAAATTCCAAGTGGAAATGTGTAAATCTCATTTTTAATGAAAGAACAGTGTCATTTCCCCACTACCTTGTTGTGAACCAATGTAATGTTGATGATTTCGAATGAATGGATGATTATATGATAAATTTGTGATTAATAGAATTCCATGGATGTATTTTACAAGTTTCATGTACTGTACTTGAGCATTTGAAGTATTTTTACTCAGTTTAATTGCATTGGGAGAAGAAATAGTGTCATTTCCCCAAGGGTCGAATGGATCATTTTTGCAGCTGAATGGGAGAGGGTTGGAACAGATATAATAATAAATTAATGGTCCAAATTAGAAATTAATAACATCCTTAATACATTCCCTACCTCTTTTCATAAATATGAGTGGGTTTGGAGGCATTTGGGAAGCCATTTTCAGTACTTATCCCAGGGGGATTTGAACCCCAAATTACTAGTAAAATTGCATACTTGGTCCAGAATCTTAAGAGGGTTTTCAGAGGTATTTTGGTGGCCATATATAATCCCTGAACATCATATTCAAGTCCTAATATCATTCAAACACCTTCCTTGAATATTTGAAGGCATTTGGAGTCAATTTGATACCTAGAGAGCAATACTAGTTAAAGGGAAATCACTAACAAAGTTACCTACATTGGACAGAATTGAAAGAGGATTTGCAGAAGAATTTTTAAGGTCCAAAGGAATCCATGAAATAGATATTTATGTTCTCATATCATTCATATACCTTCTTAAAATATTTGGGATCATTTGGGGCAAATTTGGAACCTAGGCATCAAAACTAGTCAAAGGTCGAAATTGGGGAAAAAGTGGAAAATTGGGCATTTTAATAAAATTCCTAAGGGGCATTACATCCATGTGCTTTGGTTGAGTTTAATGTTTGATTTGATATTGGGCAGCGAATTATGTTTTGCTGATTTAAGAGTTTAATGTTCTTTGGTTGAGTTTACTGTTTGATTTGATCTTGGGTAGCGAATTCTGTTTTATTGATTTTATAGTTTAATGGATGATATGCTTTTTGGATTTCATAGTTTTGCTGCTCCTTTTGAAATCATGAATTTTAATAAGTGATTTTATTTTTTCAGTGGGTGGGTGTCATTTATTGAGGTTGCATGTGTGAGTTATTGATTAATTATGGACCAGATGTTGACCCTCCATTTCCCTTGCAGTGTGCAGGTGGTAATGGGTAATGGAACACTGCATCCTGCTGTTTGATTGTTGCTTCTCCAATTGTGGTTCATGAGGGCTGATGTGATGCCCAAGGTGTACTTAGTAGATTAAGCATGATAGGATATTTTGATGTTATATTTGGTATTAATGGTAAGAAAGACTTGGTTCTCAATTGGACTTGATGGTTTGTAATGTTGGCAATAAATGGAATGTCCACTGTTAGCTGGGGTTCTAATCAACTATTAAATGATTTTTGGACTTAATATAATATATATTTATGCATAATTATGAAATTTTGTGATTTTATTTTAAGCTGGGAATGTTCAATATTTGGGTGGTTGATGTGATGGGACCCATGACCACTACTGGTTCCTGCACAACATTAGGAGCCTCTCCCCTATTAACATTACATTTATAAAATCGAAGTGGGCTATGTTCTCAATGATTTGCACCATCGAGAGTCGAGCCCCCTCACATTGTTTTCCTCTCGTCATTCCCCTCTTCGTTCACCAGCATTTATTTCAAAGGTTGCGGGGCCTTCGAGATTACGTACATAGGATTCAATTCATGTGGATGGATTTGATGTACCCTCCATTCCATGGCCTCCAAAACATCTCATTTGGAAACTGATTCAAATTTGAATTTTCAAATTCTCGACATCCATGATAGGCTGTGTGAAGGGTATGACAATAAAGAATGAGGACTCCGTTGAAACTAATGCAATATTTAATCTCTCATCATTCACATCTATAGAGTAGAACAACACATTGCTTCATGCGCATCTCTGTATATGTATTCATTTTTCCCGGGCCATTTTCCTTGCTCTCACGAAAGCTTTTCAGACTGATATGTCGCATTCCATTTGGAGGCATCCAGTTGCTGCAAACCTGGTAATCTGAGCCATGTCTCATGGCTTCAAAAATCATTGTAAATATAGCCAAGGAAGTTTGTGCAGTGATTTAGACACTGCAAAATATTATTCTTATACAAATCATAGTAAATCAGATGACCCATCTGATGAAGCTGCAAGGATCTGAATAATCTATGATATTGTTGACGAAAATGAAGAGAGGAAGGTCATGATTGAGGAAATCAGTGGCTTGCATGCAAATTTTGGATGAAGATGTGGAATCTATTGTTATTCCTCTCTCTGATAGTGAGGGTGGTGGTCTCGAATTCAAGCAATTTATTTTATTATACCAGTCGCTATGTAAAGATATTGGAATGAGTACTAAATCCCCGAATGATCTGTTGGAAGTGTTCACAGTGTTTGATAAAAACAAAGATGGGTATATTTCGTGTGTGGAGCTGCAACAGATTCTATCACAATCTGTCTAGGTACAAATTATGATAGTCACATAAAAAGAGAAAACATTACATTTAGTGAAGCCAAACATTCATTCTAATTTCCTGGTATCACAACAAGTTTTGTTTCTAATCAATCAAATTCATATATTCATTGCATGTTAAATATATTATAAACATAGACTATGGTATCTTTTATAAAATCCCATATAAGGACAGATATGTACTCCAAAGATCGTGTTTCAAATAAAATATACTAGGAAGGACATGCAATTTAATCAGATTATGGATCATCCATTATAAAATTCTTAATTCAGATGGATCACGATCCAACCAAGACCATTGAGTGTGAAATTGAGAAGATAGATCAATGATTTAGAAAGAGAGTAGAAGCAAAAATGAAAACCCTAATACAATCAACACTCAATGTATTCCTTGTGAGGTGAACTGGTAGTTGGACAAAAATTGATCTTAAAGTTTCTTCAATATGCATTCCTAGAACATACAATGAGATTGTTGATCATCTTATAAATTTTGTGTATGTTTAGAAGATTGAAAAATGTTGGGCTTGGCCCAAGTGGGGCATTTTTGTGCAAACCAAGTTTTGGAACTGCAGAGCTTAGCGTAGTTCAGCTGAAGGCTTTTTGGACAAGTAAGTTTTGGGATCCTGCGAAGAGGAGCGTAGCGCAACGTCGAAAGAGTTGCGAGGTTCAACGTTGTGAGGAGTACAGCGTTGCGATGTGGAAAGTCTACAGAGATCCGACAAAGCAGAGTGTTGGAAGGAAGATGGCACATATTTCGATTAGACCATCGGTGGTCTATTTTTGGTAAAGATGCTCCATGAGTACCAAGTGATGGGTAGGAGCAATGTGGAAGGAAAGCGACTAGTCGCATATGCAAAGAACCACTAACTGAACCAGTCGCACAAGACCATTAGAGGAAGAATGGCTTGGTGAAAGTGACCTGTTGACATGCGTGCGACAGGGAGGTTGATAGCGACGTGAGCATGCGCTGAGGAGGCGGCCACGACGAAATATTCACTACCAGAAACCAGCAAGTCTCGTTAGATGAAAACTGCGACAGTTTTCTAAACCTTAGGGTTTTTTCCTGCAGATTGTAAAGACATGACCTACAGGCATGATCTATAAATAAGGAATATTTTGTATAGGAAAGGGTTACTCTTCGTTGTTATTATTTTGGTTAATCTCTCGTGTATTGAGGAATCTTTTGTGAGAGACAATTTTCTAAAGGCTTTGCAAGCTGTGTGCGCAAAGGCCTATTGAGAGAGAAGAGAGTCTATAGCTGAGTGCATAGACTGGAACTGTTGTACTCTTCCCAAATATTAATACAACAACAGTTCCTATGGACGTATCTCCCATCCTAAGGGTGAACCACGTTAAATCTTTTGAAGTGTGATTTTTTATGTTTTCTTGCACTTGTTTGTTTGCTTACAAATGAATGCTTGAATTCTCATTATCAGTTGATATGTTTATGCTTTTATATGTATTCGCCATGGGAATGAGATGGGAATAATATGCTAAGTATTACATGAATGGATGAATGTTGAATGCGCAGTATTCCTGAGTTAATGAATGCATAAGTAATTTAGATAAGCACGTAAGTAGGAGAGTTCGCGCCGTGTGACTCCCTAGAAGCACAGCACCGGAAGTGCACAGAGTAGTGTATTTCATCCGTCGCATAAGTTGTTAGACTGAATAATCTAAGGCCATAGGTGAATGAATAAGTATTAAGTAAAGTCACCAATATTAGTTAAGTTTGAAGAGGACGCATATAAGTCAGTTGCGCTGTCCTATCGAGGGAATTCTACCCAAACTGCGTAGTCTGTGGATGCACTAGTTGTGCAAGCATCTTAGCTTGTAGAAGTGTTGACCGTGACGAAGGCTATCGTCACGTAGTCTTCGGTCTGCAGCACGAGCCCGTAGCACGTTGTGCAGTAGCTCTATCTGAACAACTCATCACATCGTTGTGGAAACCTGATTCCGCAGCACCCCATAGCTCCACCTTGGGTGAGACCTTAGTCTATTTGCAGGCTGTGCCGAAAGGGCTGGTGAGAAGGGGTTTTGTTGGTTCCTTGAAACTGTGAAGAGCCTAGGTCTACATTGGAAACCTCTAGAATAGTTATATAAGCCAACAAATGGTTCCATTGCCACGCTAAGAATCTGTGATGAGTTGAAGTCATGATGTGCGATGAAGAAGAATCTTCGTTGTGTATTGACGTTTGGCATCTAGACAAGAAAGAAATATGGGCTTGGTGTGACAAGATAGAGAGAAACTTCGCAAGAAAGGAGAATAGACACCCACATCTCTCTGACATCCATTGGTTGAATAAATATCTATGGAAAGACATTCACGAAATATTTTGGGTATCCTTTGGAAACGAGCTACATGGGTGGTTTTCAAGGCTCGCAGAACACAGAAATTATACCCCACAAGACATATCGACCGAGTGGACACCGGAACTTATTGAAAGGCTCAAATCAGTAGATATCCCATTCACGCGAGCAGTCGACTTCTGGGTTGACAGTACACTACAAATCTTCATGATGGAGTTCGCTATGGACATGCTAAAGTCCTACAGCGCATCCAAAAGAGATTTTTTCAAGGGATTCAGAGGTAAGTATATTAACAACCTCAGTTTATACATTAAAATGCTTTTAGCCAAGAAAGGCATTTTTAGAATGCAGTGAAATTTTTGAATCTGTAATGGTCAATAGCAGTTTTAGTGAGTCTGACAAAGAGACACGTAATCTAAGAAGTGGGAAAATATATAAATATACGCCTAAGAAAAATTCCAGTGGACATGGACTCCATGTAGATGTTGATTCACAAGCCGAACGTGATAGCCAAACCGCACCTCCATCTTCCACCTATCAGCCTATTACTCCGCAGAATCCACTGCTTGTGAACACCACACCTTCCATCTCACAGAACCCCCCTATCGCGAATATCCCTAGCAGTCATACCATTTCGCGCAATACTACTTTTATTTTCTTCACTCTGCAATATGCGCAGAACCCTCCACCACCTGGAAGAAGCATGATTGAAGATATTATGCTGCTGATATTCAAAGGAACGGGTCTAGAAGACCCTGATCAACATTGGTTTCTATGTGAAGATGTATAGAATGTTAAACAAGTCCAAGATGATGCTGTGAAGTGAGCACAGCTCATCACCACCTTTAGAGACAAAGCCTTGCATTGGTTCAAGAAATATTCACAGGGACAGAATAGAACCCTAGTAGAAATCAAGGCTGCATTGTTAGCAGAATTTAAGAAGCCGAAGTCAGAATCACAGTGTATAACAGAGTTAAAAGAGATCAAGCAGAAACCTAATGAGACAGTCTGGGAATTTGAACATAAATTTAAGACACTATTGGACCAAGTAAGATTTGTTATAGCACCGCAATAGCACTAGGAATGGTTTATAGCCGTTTTGTTGCCCCGTATCAGAAAGTGGCTTCACAGGTAGAAGCCTTGGAGATCGCGACGAAGTTAGAAGCTTCACCTATTGGAGAAACTAGCACTGGGATGTCGCAGATTCAGACCCAGTTGGCTACCCTGACACTACAACTACAGGATATCAAGAAAGGAAAACAAGAGAGATAAGAAGTCTAGTGTATAGGTTTGTTGTTGCTGCAACATCCCCCCCAAATTTTGTAAATATTGGGGCCCCTCCTATTTTTTGTTTTGAAGCTTATTCTGGTTCAAACTTAGCTAGTTTTTCTTTCAACTTTTCTTCCTAAATGATTGATCTTTTCCAAAAATTTCTCTAATCTTTTAGCTAAGGCATTCTTTCCACTATCTTTAAAACAAAGCGCATTTTTAACGTCTAAGTCTGCACTAAAGGCACAAGGCCTAAACCTATCCCCGCCACCGTTGTGCATTTCCTAACCATAATGTTTGTGACGATTAGCGCAAAATTCCATCTTAAACTTGGCTGATAGTCGCACGCACTTTTAAACCTTAAAATTGTCGATAACAATGTTCATCTTTCCAAATCCCATCGAATTTTCATCCTTTAAAACTTACCTACCCCATCGCACACTTTTGGCGCAAGTCCTAATCTTAGAACCTCCGCCAATGTGCTCGTTTTAACCTTAAAATCCCCACCTTGTTTTCTCACCCTTTTTTGCATCCTTTGGTGCAACACTTGATGATAGCTTCCCCGCCTATTGAACAGATCCTAAGCCTAAAGTCACTGCCAACCCCTGCTTTCCTCTAACCTTGCCGTCGTCACATCTTTCTAGCGTAAAGCTTGATAATAACTTCCCCATCGTAGTCATAGACTTTACTCTTAATAATGCCGCCATAGCAATTCCGCGCCATTTGTGATCACAAGATTTAAGTGCAAATCAACCGCCCAACGCGCAAAGATGTCATTTAGTTTGCTGCCACTGCACGACCGATACTTTGGGTTTGTGGAAATGTTGGTGAATCCATTTAATGCGCCTTGTGTGGCTTCAGTGCACTGTTGCACCAAGCCCCGTCCCCACTAAACACCCATTAATTCACCCGTGGGAAATCAATGATCCTACTATATATGCATAGAACAGATTTTTGATTGTTCATTGTTCCCAAACCCGAGTTAGCTTCTAGTGTAAGACGTCAAACGTATTTCAAGTGCCTTATTCGCATGGGTAGATGCGTCGACTACAATAGACCACTTCGAAGGCACCAAGTAGGAATTCTCTCCTCTGTTTGCTTGTTCCAAGGAATAACTCCATTTGATACTTGTCTTTTGACCGTTTAAAAGGTGAAATTTGTTTCATTCATAGTTGTTTAAGTCACCCACGGTGTTTTTGTTTCTCCTCGGCCACACACTTTGTATTGGTTTCCCCGCAGGCCCTTAAACACTAACTCGCTAGGCTAATTTCGGTGCAAACCCATAATAGCCTCCCTCTATGTATACAACGCAATCCATTCCCTGCTATTTTGCGACTATTATTAAAAAACTTCCTCCAGTCGTATCCCAAGACGATTACAAGCCGAGCCTCCTTCCTCACGAATGCTTTTAAGAGCCAATTTGGCAACACCACATCCTCTTGGTTCTGTGTTACACATTATCGATAAGAAATAACGCCCCATGGCGAATAATGAAAACACCTTCCGCGGCTACAATGTTGCATTCGTTTGATGCGTGAGGGTTAAGTCGAGCCTTTAACCAAATAACACCGCACTAGAAAACAGTAATGTGCGGTTGTCTTCTGTCTCCCACCACAGTAACAATTCCCAAGTGGTTCCAAGATAGCGCCTATGCAACAATTTTAGCTATTGCAAGTTATTAACGAATAAAACGATTGGAAACTTTCAGTTTTATGTTGAAAATACTTATTGTTGAATGGTTGCATGTATGTTTTGTTTCATTTAAGAGATGCTGCCATCTTTCTAAAGGATTTTTTTAAATTGAAAAAGGTTTAATTGATGTCACTAATTAGTTAATTTGAATTATGAGTGGTGTATGTGGTGTTAATTGCTTATGAATATGCCAAACTCCTCATTTGTGTTACCTCGTCAACACAGGTTTAATATGCAGAGAAAGTCTACAAGAAAGAAGGCTAAACTTGTGGAGTCAAATTCTTACATTGAAATCCTGCTAGATACCTTACTTGAAACCATGTTCAGTGATACGCGAGCTACTACCAATGTACCTTCAGGAAGCTCTACCCCAGAGTTTTAGTAGGGTGATTTATATAGGTTCATCAGGGATCAAGATTACCCTCAACCTCCTATAGAAGACACTATGGTATATGCAAACATCAAGAGGTCCTGCCTCCATAAGGCGGCAACTTGTCCTGAGTTTTTTACATGTTCCGAAGTCCTTGGCTGGTTGATCCCTCATGTAAATACTGACACTAGGTTCATTAATAAAAAGAATGGAATGAATCTGGAATCCTTCACACCTGAACATATCACAGCTACGTACAAATACCCCCAGGTGAGAGCTTGGTTGGATAATGATTGGATAGCAGAGAAAACTGGGGACCCTCTAGAATCCGCTAGGAAAATGATGATAAGTGACAGGAAAATCAGACAAAGGAACAACAACGAGTATGAGAGTAACCTCCTAAAGACCCCCTATAGACTCATTGTTTTGATGTTGAGTTGGGTCTTTGGCATGCCCAATGGCAATATTTTTAAGCTTGGCTGGGTACTAGTAATAGTCAGTGTGGCCATGTCTAGGACCATTTTTGATTGGGCTGATATAATTTTAGAAATCTTGGTCTCGCAGTTAACCACTTCTCAAGGAGGAATGACTCAGAAGAAGGCATACTTTTTCATGTCCTCTTATTTAATACATTTCCTGTTGAGCAAGCATACCTTCCCGGACTTGGGTTGTGCATGGAATAGAAAATAAACTCCTCTCTTTATGGCTTACCAACCCACATGGGCAAGTAGATATGAAAACCACTACAAGTAGGTTTGTGAGAAGTTTATCATGCCTCTATACTAGCTTATTTTTGTAGAAGATCCAAACTGCCTGTCAGAGAACGCCATGCCCATTATTGAAGCATTTGGTGATTATTACCACGCCCAAGAAGGCACCTACATCCATATGAGTGGAGGATCCGTAGCTCCCTTTTTGCTTCCCAGATATGCTACAGATTTTGTGATACACAGAGGAGCCTTAAGGAAACTCTTCAGCGTCGGTGGAATCAGTAGAATCCTCACCGAAAGGAAGAAAGGGAAATATACGCCAATGCCTTTCACTATCGGTGCATACAACCTCCCAAGGGAAAAAGAGGGAGAAAATTATGTTCAGGACTTTGAAATCTTTCATTTTGATACAAAGTTTTTCAGGAGGCATGACCCTTGTGGAAGAGTTGCTAGGCATGTTATTGATGTCAAAACTACCTTTGAGTACACCCATCTTATCGACCTGAATGAAGAGTTCTTTTGTAGTGCCAGGAACTTAACACAATTAGGAAAGCGCTACAAGAAGAAAGGCGGAAAGAGTTCTACTCCCAATCCTGTTGGTCTGATACAACTGGAACAAGAGGTAGCAACATCCCAATTAGGAGGTTCAAAAGACATAGAACCAGAAGGAGGAGACAGAATCCTACAGTAGCAGGTTATCAAACAACACCAAGATGAAGAAGCAACAAGGCTTCAAAATGAGCAGGCTGCCAAATCACAACAAGAGGAGGTAACAAGGATTCAACAAGAGTAGGCTATTAAGTTGCAGCAACAAGAAGAAGCTTCTAGAATCCAATAGGATTAGGAGGCAAAATCCTTGAGAGAAGAAGAAGAAAGAACCTTGTTGGAAGAAGCAAGTAGGATAAGAGCAGTGTTGGTCGAAAGGTGAGAGAAAGAGGAAGCTGCTAGAATCCAAAAGTAGAAGGAAGCAAAATCCCTAAGAGAAGAGGAAGATAGGATCCTCCAGGAACAAGCTACTAAATTGCAAGAAGAGAAAGAAGAAAAGATCTTGGTGGATGAAGCAAATAGGTTGCAAGCAGAGCTAGAAGAAAGGCAAGAAAAGGAAGAAGCTGAGAAAACTCCAGAACAAAACCCGCCCAACCCACAAAACATGGATTTGGATCCACCAAAGTTAGACGAAGCAGGGATAGCTCATGAAGGGATTGTTTCTACTGAAGAATTAGCACTGACCCCATACAATCCTAGAAAGCACCGCTAGCTGGCCAACCTGGATTCTGTGTATTTTCATGAAAGGAAGAAGGATATCATTGGCAGAACATTAAGGAAAATAGAGATTGGGCAGGACTTATATGAACTCAAAGTATCGGAGACTACACTTGTCAAAGGGAACGACGTTGACCCCACATTCATAGCAGATTTCTATGTAGCTGCAGCACAGGAAAATAAAGCCAATGTCGATCGTCTGCTTGAAGATAAGAAGAATTACAGAGAGTTATGCTTTAAGATAAAAGCTGACAGAAAGAAATAAGTTTTGGAGAGCAATGAGTAAAAAAGGAAGTATAACAAGTTGGCAAAAGAGAAGTTGGAAATAACTTTGAAAGCCCCGCAGCTTGAAAATGAGAAGAATTCATAAGAAATTCAACTTGCAATTTCAGAAGATGAGCAAAGGAACTTGAAAGTTCGCATATTGGAGTTGGACATATTGACATAAGAAAGGGTTGAGTTGTTAGAACAACTCAAGGAAGCTAATGATAATAAAGAGGACCTGGCCACATTCTACAGCTGAGCTTGTGGTCTATAGAGGAAAACTCATCAACTGCTAGTGTTGATCTCAGAAGAAGTCTGCGGATTGAAAGAGATGATAATAAAGATGACATCTCTTGAGGTTGAGGCTCTTAGAATAAAAGACAAATATGCACAGCATGTGTTGGAACTCAAGCAACAATTTGAATGGAGAATAGGAAAGTCTGTTTTTCCCTTGAACCTATGAACTACAACAGATGAGGAATTTGACATAGACACTGGAGTTCTCGAGTTTTGCTGAGATTGTGGTGATAGATTAAGTGTTGAGATCCGAAAGACTATCAAAAAATGCCATGTTGTCTAATCGAAGATCAAGGAGGCCCACGAGAAGTGTCACATGCCTCTTCCCCAAGGTATTTATGAATTCCCTTAAAGAGAACCATGCCTGGCAGAATTACAAAAGTATTTGGACGCAGAGCTGGATTATCTAAAAGGGTTTAAGGCAATAACCTCATAATACATCCATCAGTTTATTGAGCAGCCTGTTGTTCATATCTTTTTTTTGGAAAGCACTTCATAGAAGTCTATAGCAGGAGCTGTGGGAATCAAATCAGATTTGTGCAAGCACAAGATAGCGCAGAATGTAACCATCTCATCAAGAGGAAGGACTGTCGTAAGAGAAATCGGTTAGTGGACCAGCTACATTGAGGAACAGGACAAATTAGCAAAATCAAATGAGCCCACTGAAGAAGACAAAGCAGCAGTAGAAGAGCATCCAAATGAAGTAGTCGACCCATCTGGGACTTAATTGTCTTACTATAAAATATGTCAATAGACAGTTGTCCTTGATTTTGTCTTTTATGTAAAATAATACCACGAACTACCTCAATTTTGGAATAAAGTACTAAATGACAAGTTAAAGATTCCTAGGATTAGGGTACACCTGGAATCTCAAGGATCTTTTGTAAAGTTATATATAGTTGAATAGAAGATAGAGAAAGGACTTTTGGCAGGTGAAAGAATTTTATTCCTTGTACGTGAACTACTTTACTACATGCTCAAAGAAATCGATTTTGCCTAATGAAAGCCTGGGAGAAGGCGTTTTTGCCTAGATAATGTGTCAAATTTGTGCTAGATTATTCCTGTATCATCTGCATATTGTTGTGAGATCATTCCTTGCTATCATGAATTGCTTCTATGTGATGAATGCTCTTATATTCTCCTGTGCAAAGATGTTTTCCTCAAATGAGGAATGGAATGTATTGATCGAATTAAAGCTATCTTTAATGTCTTTTATCTTCTACTGGAATTGCATCTTTATTATTAAATGGCTATCGGTATGATCTTTAGATGTTTCTTTCAGCATATTACTGATATTTGCAGTTTGCTCCTTGCAAGGATAGGTTAGATTTGCTTATACATTTTTAGATTAATTTAGGTTAGTTACCTGCATTTAGCTTAGGGCACTTGCATATCATCTTTAAAATAAAATACATAAATGGTGGATCGTGCTGCAACCAATGTAAAGAATAAGAATCTTTAAATATTACAGTGGCCGAAACCGTTAACTGGACGGATTCCCCACACCAAATGGTGAACAATCTAATTGGGACTATTTATCGGGGAGAATCCCTTGCTAATTGATGCTACGATTTTCGAGGCATCAACCAGGTTTTAAGTGGGAAGGAAACACTAAGGATCATTGTCCTTTATTTCAAGACTTCCTTAACATGGGTGCACCAAACACATTAAATCTGAATCAAGGGCTATGGTGTGAAATTTGCAGAACTAGAGGACACCGACCAGAGGACTGCTATTTAATACAGAAATATGTAAGAACACCTAAAAACCTATATTGCAATTTCTATAAGTCAGTTGGGAATGATGAGTCCAATTGCCATGCATATGAGCTCATGTTGGAAAGGAAAAAAGATATCGAGCATATTTTATGAGGAGTGTACAGAGTCCAAGAAGAGACTCCATAGAAACAAGATAATGCACAGTATGATCATGGAGCATACAGAGCCCGTGGAGGATACCACGGGAGAGGAAGGAATAACGACCCAGCTCAAGGACTAGGCCAAGGTCAAGTAATCTATTATAACTGTGGCTAGGCAGGCCATGTATCTAGAGATTGTACCAACCCATGCACTACATGTAATTATTGTAAATCATTCAATCATGTTATTGAATACTGCTCAATGCTAGAGGTAGAAATGCATAAACAAAAATGACAAGATGCGTCGAACCCAAACATTCAGTTGATTGTAGCAGAGAGAAGGCTTGCAGATCCAAGTATCAATGTAGTGATGCGAAGTGGCGCCACGACAGGGAGAGATAGAGGAGCAGAAGCCTCGACTTCCACGTCTGGATACTTTAACATTAACTAGACTCCCCTTGAAACAATATGGATAAGAAAAGCTACTGGAAAAGCACCTACTTTCAACTTGGAGAAAAACAGAGAATTCTTTGAAGAAGCACGGGATATCTTCAAAGAGTCAGCACCCAGGTCGATAAGAATCCCGTTGCACAGTGAAATACCATATATAGAAGATATGTTGACTGCTTATGACAAAATGAGCGTCACAGTAGAGACAGGAACCTCTATTGCGCAGTTCCTAAGGAGTTGCATGAAGTTATTGAAGAGCATGGACGCTATAGCAGAGTTGCAAAAATTGTTAAACCAGTATGAGCCATAAAGAGAGACAAAGACTACCGATACTGTAGTTCACCAGATCAAGAAACACAAAAGATTAGGCCAAGAAATGAGGCTCAGTGCACAGATAGGAGACTATGAAATGGATGAGATCATCCTTGATCTAGGATCTGAAGTAAATTTCTTAACCAAATAGACATGGTAGTAGATGGGGAGACCAAAGCTGTTATGGTTACCTATCAAGTTAAGAATGGCTAATGAACATAAATTCATACATTTTGGAATGTTATCCAACGTTATTGTTGACATTGATGGAGTGCAAAGTCACGCAGATTTCGAGGTTATCGAGATTGTGGATGATAGTCATCCTTATCCTATGTTGTTGGGGATTGACTGGGCTATGGATAACCTTGCTATCATAAACTTGAAAACAAAGAAGATGATCTTCGAAGGAAAGCATCTCAAGGTCATCGCACCATTGGACCCTTCAGATGGAGATAGGTACAGTGAGCTGATTCAGGAAGAATCCAGAGCTCAAGATTTGGACCGCCTTTACAAGATGACTATGAATCGAGAATACTATATTAATCCTACTACGGATGGAACACTCAGCTGGAGATGTGACAGATCTTGCATCTCAGACTCTGATGTAGGATTGGAGAAATGGCAAATTCGTATGCATGAAGTATCAGCAAGGAGATGCGCGTAGGTTACAAAGTCACTGCACTGGATTGGAAAGGAGGTAAGCTCAATTCCCACCTATGATGGTTTATCTAATGTTTATTCCTTTATCAAAGAATATACTATAGCAATTGCAGATGAGCATCACTTACCAGCACTAGACATGGCACTGCGTAAGACACCTGCCAGATGGTGGGATGCGCATAAGCAGACATTGACCACATGGGATCAGTGCAGAATCAAGATGTAAATCAGGTTTGCTGACAAGATTACACTTCCCTTTGAAAAATATAATGGACAGAAAGATCCAAGGGAGCATATTGACATCAGTTCAAAAGCATGGGAAGAGAGACCACATACAGATTGGGTGCATCTCTTTGTGCATACATTGGAGGACCAGATTCCAAAGAAATGGTATCTAGACATGGAGTTGCGTAGGGAAACTATAGACTGGCCTACCCTGACTTTGAAATTCCAGAAGAGCTTCAGTTTTGAAGATGAGAGTCCTACCATAAATAATGCTTTGCAGATTATCAAGGAAAGAATATTTAGACCAGAATGTCCATAGAGAAATATGACATTACAGCAATTCTTTGGAGCTGATAGCGTACCCGCAAGCCTACAGTCATAACGGAAAGAACAGGTAGAGCATGCCATGGAATGTTATAACCTAGCTGAAGAGGTTGAAGATAAAGAAGAAATTCATGAGGAGGATCCACGCAACATAATTATACCGGAGTCGAAAGGAGCGTGTGATGTAGAGGGACCTACATTTGAAATCCCAGACATGAGTGGACCTATAAAAATAAGGAAAATGAACATTGGCACCAGCGAAGAGCCAAAGTTTGCAAGTATTGGGGACTAATGGGATGATCAGACGGTCACGGAGATCCCAGACCTGTTACATGAGTATCAGGATTTATTCCCAACAAAGTTTACAAAGATGAAGGGCATTTTGGGAGACTTAGGGGTTATCAAGATACCTCTTAAGCCAGGTATGAAGCCTGTTAAGCAAAGTCCCTATATACTGAATCCGTGATACAAAGAACGAGTCAAGGTAGAACTCGATAAGATGCTTGATGTAGGGATCATCGAGATGGTCGAAGAGTCTGAGTGGATAAGCCCTATGGTTGTCCAAGATAAGAAGACAAAAGGCGAGATCAAGATCTATGTAGATCTCAGAAAATTAAATGATGCTTCGATGCATTACCCATTTCCTACTCCCTTTACTAATGAGGTGCTCGATAACGTTGGAGGAAATGAGGCATATTCCTTTACTGGTGGATTTTCGGGATATCATCAGATAAGAATTGGTCCCGCGGATAGACACAAGACCACTTTTGCCACCGAATGGGGGTCGTTCCAGTACACAGTGATTCCATTTGGTCTGAAGAATGCACCTTCTATCTTTTCCAGAGTTGTGGTCGCAGCATTCAAGGATTTCATGCATAAGTTTTTAGAAGCTTATTTTGATGATTGGACAGTATTTGGGTTGTTGAAGGACCATTGTGCAAACCTCAGACTAATGCTAGAAAAGTGCAGACAACATCAAATGTCATTAAGCCTGAAGAAGTGTATCTTTTGTGTGCCATATGGAATTCTGTTGGGACACATTGTGTGCATGCAAGGCTTGATGGTTGATCCTACGAAGATCGTGGTTATTGTAAACTTGCCAACACCGAATTCAGTTAAGTAGTTGCACACTACATTGGGGCATACTGGTTACTACAAAATTTTTATAAAGGGTTATGCACAGATAACTACGGCCATGGAGAAGATTTTAAATAAATATGTACCGTTCATTTGGAACACAAAATGTGAGCAAGGCTTTGACACATTAAAAGAAAAAATGGTAACTGCACTGCTCCTAGTTTTTATAGACTGGGAGAAGCCATTTCATGTCCATGTTGATGTGTCATGTATAACATTGGGTGTTGTTTTAGCACAACTAGGAGAGGGAGGTATTGATCATCCCATTGCATTTTTTAACATGAAGCTCTCATCTACATAGAATAATTATACCACCACTGAGAGAGAAGGCCTAGCTATGGTCTACGCGCTGCAGAAATTCAGGCATTATTTGCTTGGTGCGCACTTCTCTATGTTCACTGACCATTCTTCTTTGAAATACCAGGTTAATGGGCCAATGTTAGGGGGGTGAATCTGCAGATGGTTACTACTCTTTCAGGAGTATGACTTTGAAATAGTGGTTAATCCCGGAAGATTGAATTTGGGATTTGATCATCTATCAAGAATCGAGTCAGGAGAAGAGCCTACGAACCTTGAAGACAATCTGCCTGATGCGCAATTGTTTGCTATTCAGATTGTCAACGACCACTGTAAAGATATCATAGACTTCTTGACTACGAGATTGGCACCCATAGAGTTTACTACGCAGTAGAAGAAGTAGCTAGTAGTAAGAGCAGCAAACTTCACCATTATCGCAGGTCAGTTATACAAATTGGGACCAAATGAAGTGTTGTGCAAGTGTTTTCTAGAACACAAGAAAGCAATTGTATTGGCAGATGCACATCCAGGAGCAGCAGGAGGTCACTACGCAAGATGATCAACCATGTAGAAGATATTGCATGCAGGATATGGTGGCCTACTATTCAAAAAGATGCAAAGGAACATTTCCCAAACTGCGATGTCTGTCAGAGGATAGGAAGGCCATCGCGAAGAGACGAGATGCCATTGAATCCACAATTGACATTATAGGCATTTGAGAAATGCGCCATTGATTTTGTGGGACCAATAAACCCACCGAGAAAGAAAACTGGTGTGAGGTACATTATTACTGCGATTGATTACCTCACCAGATGGGCCGAAGCGAAGCGAGTGAAGGATTGTGGCGCAGTTAATTCTGCGTAGTTCATTTTTTAGAACATCCTTACAAGGTTTGGATGCCCAAATATTTTGATGAGTGATCAGGGAACTCACTTTCTGAATAGAAGCATTGAAGCATTGACAGAAGAATTCCACATTTATCATCAACGAAGTACGCTATATCACCCACAAGCAAATGAAACTGTGGAAGCGTTCAATAAAGTACTAGAGAATGCGCTAACTAAGGTATGAAATGTTAATAGGGATGATTGGGACCTACGCATTCCATCCATTTTATGGGCATACAGAACTACTTGCAAAAAGTTGACTTGCCACACACCTTTCAGGCTAGCCTATGGAAAGGAAGCAATAATGCCAATGCAGTACATTGTTCCTAGCTTAAGAATAACTGTGTTCACAGGCATGGGAGATCGTGATGCACTAGAAGAAATGATTATACACTTGTTTGGTTTGGAGGAGGATCACTTCATCGCGGGCTTTCACCAACAAGTGCAGAAAGAAAGAGAAAAAGCATGGCATGATCGCCATATCAAAAACAAGTCTTTTCAAGTAGGTGATCTAGTCCTCATGTATGATAGAATGTACATGAAGTTTCTTGGAAAGTTTAAGATGCATTGGCTTGGCCCATATACTGTTGTACATGTTACTAATAGTGGCGTAGCTCAGTTAGCCACGTTAGCAGGAGATAGCTTTCCCGACCTAGTCAATGGGAGCAAACTAAAACCCTTGATGATTAGAAAGAAGGAAATTTATAAGTGCCAAGTACAATTGAAATTGGGCACTAGAAAGGAGAAAGAGTCTGTATGTGAAGAGCAATGATGAAAGTGTATATACCATGCAACACTTGTAAAGAAGTGAATTTGCGTTGAAAAAAAAAATGAGAACCGCGTAGTTGCAAAGTTCAAAATGCAACTACAATGATCAAGTTGAATGAGGAAAGAGTCTAAGTTCAGAAGCAAGAAGTCAAGAACCACGAAGTAACTGCGCAGGAGTAGTCATGACCGCCGCGTAGTTCAAACCAACACTCTAGAAAAATAACCGTTAGAATTTTGGTCGAAGATATAGCCGTTATACAATACTCTAGCCAGCGACTGCTTGGGAATTTAACGAAGAAATAGCCATTCTGAATGAAGTAATGAAGGAAATGACCGAAATATTCATTGGATTTGGCCAACGAATACCACATTTAATGCTTATATAGTCATTAGGGGGCACGGAGGAGGCTAGTTGCGCTTATAAATACTGCTGCATTTGGACTCGCGGGCGTTACCGCAACCCTTGAATTTCATGCGAGTGATAATTTGTATTTGACCTCAGAAATCTCGTCTGTATCCATTTAGTGAATGTCTAAGAGATATTCTATTGAGGAAGAGTTCATGGTCCAAAAGACTCTGAAGGTATTCAGGTATGGGAGAATTGAACGGTTAATGATAACCCCCGTCAAGAAAGTCATAACAGAACAGGGTCAGGCTTCCTGAAGATCACCAAGACACCCTGTAGCTATGGAAGACAAAGGAAAAGGACCAGCATGGCCAAAAGTAAAGCAACCAAAGATGAGTTCCACAGTGCTGCAATCTCCGCTAGCCGACAAGGAAATACCTTTGAAGATGACCCCTGAATACATCTATCCGCGTGAATAGGATGCACTAGCCATTAAGCTGATGAAGAATGCCAAGTACGATATTTTTCTCTCACCTATATCAAAGCATGTCGAGGTGGACACAAATATGTTGGGTAAAATCCAAGAATGTAAGTGGGAGGACTATGATCTACTGTAGATGTAGAAGGATCCACATGAGCCTAAGATCTCACAATTCCAGCCTGACCAGTACATGTGCTAGAAGAAAGATGTGAAAGGCAACCTTGCCTTGGTCGCAGAAAGATGGTTGTTTGGAGTAGTCCAGTTAGGGCTGCTCAACTTGTTGATACTTCCACACTTTGACAGATCGCCAGAACTGAATGTGGTGGTGCGAACTTTGATGTTGTGCATGCATCAGGGATACCTCTGGCTAGTTTGCAACCCTCTGGCTAGTTTGCAACATAGACCTGAACATTGAATTGATCCACCGAATCAAGGGATTAAGCAAAAGAAGTGAAGATCCGAAGAACTTTTTCCAAGGAAAGAACAGGGACAAAGAGGCCGTCGCGAAGATGAAGAAATATGCACCTGCTGCGAAAGGAAAGAGAGGCTTCCAAACTAATGATATAGACAATAGAGCTACGCACTTTGTCATGCAACTCCTCGCAGGCAAGATCCTCGGGAAAGCAAGAGCATTAGAGGTATCTGCGGGCACAGTGCTACTCGGGGAAAAGGTCACAGAAGGAGGAAGATTCAACTGGTGTCAATACCTGTTGAATGAGTTCCTGGAGGAACTAAATGATACACAAAAAAATGGAGGTATATTCCATTTCACATGGTTAATAGTGATGATCGCATTCGTAGGATGGAAGGACCCAAAGGAGTATGTTGGCATAATAACCGACAGCAATGATTGAAGAGGGGCCCGTTATACAAACCTATGGGAAAATTTGAATTCACAAAGATAGCACGCGAGAGCTGAAGTATTCTATACTTATTATGAGCAGTTGCATGAGTCCATTATCGTCACACCGTACATAAAAAAAGAGGTAATGAGTAAGTACATTCGCACTGTAAATTTTTAGTCGGATATGCGTTGTATTCACATTTCAGCCAAGGCACAGATGAAGGACCCTGAATGGTTCATAGGAAGGTACCATATGTATGAAAAGGATATTGATAACATCATGAAGGAATGGCCTACTAAGTTTTGAGCCAAAATTGTGGATATCCAAAGTGACTTCGGTGAAGAAAACCCCATTCCATGTCCCATTATTGAAGAAAAGGAGACGGGAAAAAGAAAGGAAGCTAAGAGTCCTGTACAACAAAAGGGGCATAGGAATAAGTAGAAAGCCGTTAAAGGCCAATTAGAAGCAATACTTCATGATGATGACTTTGACATAATCACGTCAAAGGTTACAGAATAGATGGAAGACCTAATGACTGAAAAGACAAGAAGAATGAGGAAATCCAACTAAGTCTAGAGAAGAATCTGGTTACGCTACAAGGAATCACGGAGAAGATTGAAGAAGTGCACAAAAGGTTACCCTTTCCGTGGGACTCAGAGTCTAAAGGGAATTCAGGAGGTACTTCGGAGTAGAAGACACCGCAGCTAGCCATGACTTCTCCTGCGAAGTCCCACATTGTCCATCTTGATCCCTTAAGTGTAAGGCTACCACTGCCGAAACATTTTATCTTAGGTATGCAGGACCTAGAGCATGTGGACCTAGACCTTGCAAAGATACCACTTCCTGGTCTACACAATCTGCATCTGTAGGTGGTCGAGGAGATTCATGAGCGCAGTGTCGACACTCTGAACCTGCATGCTGAGCTTCAGGCAAACTATAAGCAATTGGAGGAAGCTAGCTCACGAATATCTATGGAACTACAAGATGAGCATGATCGATGGAAAAGACTAGAGTCTACGATCACTACTATAGCTGACGAAATATCAGAATGGGACATACAGACAGACCCTGCGGACACTGTCGTTAAGATTGGCGAGGTGGTTAGTGATCTTAAGGTGGAGATCAGGGATATGGAGATCAACCACAAAGCTAATATTGCTGCATTAAAAGAACAGAATGAGTAGAAGACACCACCAAATAAGGAAGAGTTAAGTGCACAAGAAGTAAAGGCCACAGTAGAATGCAAATCCGCTGAAGTGGCTAAGTGCCAGAATTTGTTAGAGGAGGCAACAAAGGAATTCGCTGCCCTTGAAGAAGATCCAGAGGTACTAGAAATCAAGAACACTGTGAAGGATAGGAAGGCAGCCTTAGAACTGTTGGATGCAAAATTTAAAGCCTTGCTACCAAGAGAAAGACTCCAGAGGTACCGGAAGGTCAGCACACTGAAAAAGGAAGTTCAAGCATTAAGAGAAAGAGATACTGAGATGACAGACAAGTCACAACCTTTGCTGGAGGAATCCCACATCATCTCACAAGAGAATGAGGAGAATTTAAAGTAGCTGCGTGAAGGTCAAGAACAGGTGGAAAGACAAGTCGATGATGAGGTCACCCCTGAAATGTTGGAAACCATCAAGCAAGTCGAGCAAGATACTAAGGAAGCGATTGCATAGCTAAGTGCAACCTATCAGGAGTTTGCTACAGAGCTAGCTCTGCAGGACGAAGAACAACTGGGAGAAGTAGAAGTTGAAGGTGGCTCGGGGACGAGCCACTTGTAAGTGTTAGGGGCCTATTGGGCCTAGCCCAAGTGGGGATTTTTTTTGCAAACCAAGTTTTGGAACTGCAGAGCTAAGCGCAGTTCAGCTGAAGGCTTTTTGGACAAGTAAGTTTTGGGGTGCTGCGAAGAGGAGCGCAGAGCAGCGTCGGAAGAGTTGCGAGGAGTACAACGCTGCGATGTGGCCATTCTACGGATATCCGGCAAAGCAAAGTGTTGGAAGGAAGATGGAACATATTCTGGTTAGACCATCGATGGTCTATTTTTGGTAAAGATGCTCCATGAGTACCAAGCGGCGGGTAGGAGTAATGTGGAAGGAAAGCGACTGGTTGCATATGCAAAGAACCACTACTTGAACCAGTCGCATAAGACCGTTAGAGGAAGAACGGGTCGGTGAAAGTGAATTGTTGGCGTGCATGCGACAAGGAGGCTGATAGTGACATGAGAATGCGTTGAGGGCAGCCACAATGGAAAATTCGCCATCAGAAACCAGCAAGTCCGGTTAGTTGAAAACCGCGACAGTTTTGTAAACCTTATGGTTTTTTCCTAAAGATTTTAAATACATGACCTACGGGTATGATCTATAAATAAGGAATATTTTGTATGGGAAAGGGTTACTCTTCGTTGTTATTATTTTAGTTAATCTCTCATGTATTGAGGAATCTTCTGTGAGAGACAATTTTGTAAAGGCTCTGCAAGCTATGTGCACAGAGGCCTATTGAGAGAGAAGAGAGTCTGCAGCTGAGTGTGCAAACTAGAATTATTGTACCCTTCCTAAAGATTAAAACAAAAACAGTTCCTGTGGATTTAGCTCCCATCCTGGGGGTGAACCACATTAAATCTTGTGCAGTGTGATTGTTTATGTTTTCTTGCACTTGTCTATTTGCTTACAAATGAATGCTTGAATTCTCATTATCAATTGATATGCTTATACTTTTATATGTATTCGCCATTGGAATGAGATGGGAATAATATGTTAAGTATTACATGAATGGATGAATGTTGAATGCGTGGTATTCCTGAGTTAATGAATGCATAAGTCATTTAGATAAGCACGTAAGTTGGAGAGTTCACACCGTGCGACTCCTTGGAAGCGCAGCACCGGAAGTGCGCAGAGTAGTGTATCTCATCTGTAGCATAAGTTGTGAGGCTAAATAATCTAAGGCAATAGGTGAATGAATAAGTATTAAGTAAAGTCACCAATATTAGTTAAGTCCGAAGAGGATGCGTATAAGTCAGTTGGTTGTCCTTTTGAGGGAATTCTACCCAAACAAAGTAGTCTGCAGATGCACTGGTTGTGCAAGGATCTTAGCTTGTAGAAGTGTTGACCGCGACGAAGGCTATCATCGCGCAGTCTTCGTTCCGCAGCAAAAGCCTATAGTGCGCTACGGAGTAGCTCTGTCTGAACAACTCATCACATCGTTGTGGAAACCTGATTCTATAGCACCCCCATAGCTTCACCTCGGGTGAGACCTCGGTCTATTCACAGGATGTTTCCGAAAGAGAAGGGGTTTTATTGGTTCCTTGAAACCGTGAAGAACCTGGGTCTACATTGGAAACCTCTAGAATAGTTATACAAGCCAACAAAAAATCGCATATTTTGATAACTATTACCAACGTGCTCAGATCACCTTATAACATTGGTAAGAATGGTTATTGCTTAATTTTTAATGAATTGTGAAACCAATCATCTCGTCTCCAACAAACATGTCTTTCTCAGCCAAAAGACCCTCATAATACATTTTTTGAGTGGCCGAACATGTCCGCCACTGCATCATGCTCTTTTGATGACAAATGTGTAAACGGGGCTATCACCTTATGTCTATTAGATAGTGTATAAATGTTGCTTAAAAGTTTTTAAAGCCATTTTTTTTTCTTAGTTTGTTTTCATATTTTTATAACAAATTCTAAGTAAATTTCAAAACTCTAAAGAGTTTTTTCATATAACCTTAGAATAGATATTAAATTCTAGTTATTTGAATCACATTAAGAGAATTAAAATTTATAGCTTTCTTTCTACTATAATTTCAAATTGTGACATAGGTAAATGCAGATAATTTCAAATTGTAACATGTAGGTAAATTCAGATCATACATAGGTAGTAGTTGTTCTCAAGGGAATTTTGAGTATGGCTTTCTCCATATACATCTTGTAGAGCTTCAACATTATGGACTTTGCACTAACCATAGTTGTCATGGTTTTTTAATAGAAGGTATCGAAAAGGAAGAGGAAAGTAATAATTAGTATCATGACAAAGAAATGCTGCCACCCACATAGGCTCATTTGGTTTACTTTGGACAAAGAAATTAAGAAAGTGCTATAACTTATACTTAAATACTTATTTTTAAATTATATTTATAGTAGATGTATTTAAATGTTAATGTTGTTTTATAAAATATTTTTTTTAGAATTAAATGCTAGTTTGTACAAATTCAACAACTTTCACTAACAAACACTCTCCGTTTTGTCAAAGATTGTCTTCTCTTGTCCTTTTGCATTAGACACTAAGTGATTAAGCTAGTTCTTGGGGGCATGCCATCCATTTGAAGAGTGGAAAGTATGCTAGCTTTCACATTATTTGTTATAATTTTGACAACTATGTCATTTCCCTAGGGTGACTTAGTCTAGTTTATCATTTTGTTGGATCCTCGTCTACCCTCTCTATCTCCTTGCACCTGAAATCCCTTTGGCATGTCACAATATTGTGTCTTGTTTCTCTTTTAGTTAGCATCACTTTTTCCTAAACAGTTCATATGTTTCCTCTCGTTTTGGTTGTGGGAGATTGATGTTTGTCTTTCAGATGCTACCGTGTTCTTCACACTACAAGCACTTATATCCTATCTTCCCCTTTCCTTTACGAAAATTCCGACTTCCTCCTTGACATTTAACCTTTAATATTTTTCTCTTTTGGAAGGCAATCCAATTTTGTGAGGTTTTGGGATGATGAAACAACTTTGTGTTGTATTTTTGCACCCTTTAATAATGAAGGTTTTAAGGGCATGTTTGAATCTTCCTTTTACTATTAATTACCTAGTTGAAGCTCCATTGTTCTCTTTTTTCTCAACTATTTTGTTTTTGGCTATTTTATTTTTCATGGTTTTCTTTAATGTGTTCATTTAGTGACAGAAACTTTGGAAAATGGTGTCAAAACTTCTCATAATGATTGCACACTCCCTTCATGGAGGTGTAGTAAAGGAATTAACATTTATCTCTTGTTGTTGAGGCTCTTCCCTCAATTCCATTTTATTGTAGCGGTGCACACTTCCTTTTTATGATAAGATTAATTTCCTGATGTCATTTCTATTTTTTTTCTTACCTTTATAGTAGTTGAGAATGGTAGGGTCCACACATTAGGGAATCTATGATAGTTATTCAAAAAATCCCTTGGATAAAATTCCTAATTTTTGCAACACTAGGATTTGCCAGTATTGTCTTCTTAACATGCCCACTAAAATCTTATAAATTCTTTCATCCAACTTCCAAACAAGAGTCTCCACTCTATCCATTTTTTCTTTAGTTAATTTGGTTACTTGAATAATGATGATATCATGGTTGGGTTTTCCATGCCATGTTTCTTTTGAGTCTTATTTTCCTTGGTTTGAGACCTACGCCTCTAATTTTCTAGCATACAATCCTCGTGGTAAAACAAGAAAAAATATTTTTGACAAGACGATTCAAGGTGTCTTGAAATATTATATTGAATATACCCAAAATCTTAATAGGTATTATGAGGGTTATGGCCATTTTTCCTCTCTTTGTTGAGATATTAAATAATTTGAAACTGGCATGCAATTGTGATGTTTCCGTGGATCTCTTTAGGAAGCTTTAAGGAATTTAATTTGATAATAGGAATCCTGAAATGACCTGCACAACTTTATAAGTTTTAGATCTAGTGCTTAAAGGATCAAGACTTTTCAAAGCACCTTGATAGAAGGCTCCTTTGAAGATCATCCTTGAATGTGAGTGATGAAGTAAGGGCTTGGAACCATACTCCCCTATCCTCAAGAAGAGATCGCTAGGGTAATAACCATGAGAGAGTTCAAGGGTAAGGGATTAGGGTTTAAAACATTGTGATCTTCTACAATATTTTTAATAGAAAGATAAGGGGAAGAAGCATAATTATTGGATGCTCTCCTTTTTGGGTAAATTTTGGGAATTGATTTTAGAGTAGAATATTCACAATCATCCCTTTTTAAGGGTTTTGTTGGAGATTTATTTTCCAAGTGACCATATTTATATAGACTTGACCTTTTACAAAGGATTTTTTGATAATAAATGAAGTAAAAATCTCACATAGTAGCCTTAGCTTTCGAAGGTGATCCCAATAGTAAATATAAACACAATGTTAGCTTGTGACCTATAGGTTAATGTAGTTATGCATTGTGACCTCTTTAACCTATTTTATTTCAAATTTATTGCTTCGTTACTTCAACTTCATTTGTTACTTACTCCATTTCTTGCATGCTTGAATGATTGCCTACTTGAAATTTATTCACTTTACTATTTATTTTTTGTAGTTGATCTTTTGCAATAACTTGTTTGTGAACATTTTCTTTAAATTGTTCATTCTTTTTTCCTACCAAGTTTTTTGTTTTGCTTGGAATTAGCCTAATTTTATTATAATGATGTTATCTTTTGAGGTTACTTTGGAATTATGTACACCATGTTTGGGGGTAATGAGATATGGGGTAGAAGGTGTAGAATAATCCCTTGGATGGTAAGTGATGGATTTGGACATTTGAGGTTGCTTGGTTAGTGATTGGTTATCTCCTACATGGTCTATGATGGATTTTCATATTGGAGGTTGCTTGATGTCAATTGGATTCTTGCATGACATTATTCCTTCGAGCATTGGATAGAGAACTTGGAACATTATTCGTTGTAGCCACATGTAGATTGATTGCTTGCTTGAGGATTCCCTACATTGGAGGAGGAGAATTTGACATTTAAGAAGAGAAGCATATGATATTTTGGGAGATGCTTGAATGGATGAATGGAGTTGACTTGGGGATTCTTGGGTTGTGAAAATTTTCATGTCGGGTGAATGGATCTGATGGAGCACATTGCTTAGGAAGAGCATTGTAGACCTTGGAGGCTTGGACTAGGAGCGTTGGACACATCTCGTGAATCACCATTGCATTGGAGCTTTGCTTGTGTGCAATATCACCGTAGAGATTGATATGTGTACCCTTGGAATGTAATGTTTCACATATGTGAGCCTACATGTGTTTGTAGTAGGCTCATATAAGGGTTTAGGCCCATATATGTATTGTTAGCATCTCTTACGTCGCATATATATAGATGAAGGAGAGAGTCATTCTCATCACCATCATCATTGGTAATGACATGAATATGGGTGACTATTTTATGACAACATGAATTTGAGTTTGATGTTAGGATAATCCAAATAGTCATGAAAGGATTTCTGAAACATTTATGAAAAATAAGTGAATCACTGCTTGTGCATTTTAGAAAAACTTTGTCAAAAATTGAATAGCCAACAATGAACAAATTGGAATCACTTGACAAGATTGCATTGATTATTTTGTCAAAAATAGGAAAATGCAGAACCAAGATTCATGTTTTTACAATGTACTCTTTACTGTGTACTTGTCTTCTTGGAGTAAAGATCCATGGTTCATGAGAAAAACTCGGGAGAAGTTTTGTAGTCTAGATAGGATGCATTTTTGGGACCTTGTTCTTGTGAGATGCTTGGGTTAGTTCTTGAGAGATAGTCATTGGAGATAATGATATCATCGTGTCTTTATCATCTTTTGTTATAGATGTGAGGAGAAGAACACACTTGTCTATCTCCTCTATTTGTACTTCATCTTTGTACTTTGTCTCTTTTTTGGAAGTGCTATGGTTTCTTGGATCTTTTGGAGCATATTGAATACTAGGGTTAGGTTTTCATTCCTTGGAGGCACTGGATCTAAGGTTTTGTGACTAAACCCTAGATTATACTTGTTGAGGAGTGGAGAAGAGGAGAAGTCTTACCAGGGAAGACTTGGTGTGATTCTTTCTTGTTAGAGCTCCTTGGTGTTGGTTAGGATTCGTTTTTGGAGATCTAGAGGATTGTACTAGCCTTGGTATGAAGCTATAGTGTATGTACACAAAATTAATATTTATAAATGTATATGAATTTTTTAGCTGCCCAAAATTATTTGATTGCAAATTTAGTTTCGAACTGCCATCTTCATGATTTGGTAATTCTAACACTTGTATGTCTTGTTGAATTGACATAAGATGAATTTGTTAAGTGATTTAACATTAATATTGAGGAAAATAGGGTATATTTATTTCTAGAATTCCTTTCACCATGAAGTGATTTTCAAATTTGCTTTATGTAAGATAACATTTTCCTAATGGGATGAAACTTGTTTGCATGCACTTGGTATATTTTCTCTTGGATTGCCTTGTTGATTGGAATTGTCGATGGGTGAAATATTGTTTGCTGTTGTTGTTGTTCTATTATATTTCATAACATCCCTAAGGATAAAATTTATAGGTTTAAGATTTGGAAAACCTCTAGGAGGGAGATAAAATTTATGAATTCTTGGATCTCGAAAATTTCTATAGATGAGGCTAATGCACCTATATTTAGAAATACGGGGGAATCATTAGCACCATTCAATGTGGATATCTTTAGCTAAGAGGCCACAAGTTGGGGGTATGCATTTTGTTAGTCACATAGGATTTGTACCTAGACTGACCTCTATTACATCTGTTGGTGCACATCGACAAGTATGAACACAAGTAGTAGCATGTAACTTGGTATACTTGAACCTTGGTGGAGCCTATATTAGATACGCTTTTACCAAACTAGCAGGCCACCATTGACATTTTCCCACCCGATTTAATTATTGCATGCACTCATTTGACATGTATAAACCCATGCTTTCACTATATGGTGCGTGTTGCTCCTACTGTATGGAAAAATGTAGAATGCAAAATTAGACCTTTCATTCAACTCATCTTTGTGATATTTTTTAAGGTGCTCCAATCTTTCGTTCTCATCTCTTTTCATATCCACAATTTAATTTAGTTAATTAGGATCCTCCTTTGTATCTAATAATGAATTATCATTTTAATATATCTTCTCCAATATCATTCTCACCCTAGACCTTCATTCAACCTCAGTAATTAGGGCCAATTAAGGGTGTTGATTGTGACTACTTGATTTAATGTGTAGGCCACATTAATTAAATTTAGTCTTGTTGAGAGTTCCTTTGTCATGTCCCCAATTTTGTCCAATTCAGTGACCATTGGTAAAAAGGGACAAAATAACCCCTGGGTAAATAATTTTACTTCAACATGTATGCATAGGATTAAATTTAGCCTAAGTCAAGTGGAGGAATTATTTTTATTAATTTTTGTAATTAAATTCCTAAATAATGGAGCAAGTGGGCCAAGAAGGCGACCTCATGAGGATAAGGTTTTCAAAATGGAACTGGAGGAAGGAAAATAGAAATGTGCCTAAAGCAATCTATCAAATTTGGGAAAAGAACAAAAGAAGGAAAGGTGTAAGAAGTTGCTAAAAGCAGGAAATTAGAAATAGTCAAGAAAAGCTAAGGAGGGCACAGTTTCCAAAAGGGAGTTCAGTTTACAAAGTAGGAAACATCTTGAGACAAAGGGGGGAACACTTTCTAAAAAGGGAGTTCAGATTACAAAGCAGGAAACTCTAACAAAGCAGGAAACATATTGAGACAATGGGGGACACAGTTTCTAAAGGAAAGAAAAACTTATAAGGAAAAAGCAAGGGAAATATATCCACTCAGGGGTAGCCCATATGGAAGGGTTCTCACAGGTCACCAATCTAATCAACTTGCTCAGCAGGTCACCCTAAATTCTATAAAAGAATGATTCCAAGTCCAATTCACATATTTTGACCATTTTGTAATTGAATGTGAGAGCTTTAGCTTCTGTTGTTGATTGATGTACCTCAACCTTGCTTTGGGTGATGCTCCCCTTAGCCATTTTTTTTCTAGTCTCTCGTCCACTCTCTCTTGTAGGTATTAAAGACTAATTTGAAGCCATTAGAGATTGATATGTTGCCATTAAATACTGATCAAGTTGGGTTCGAATTGATTCAGAATATTTTAAGAGTTTTGAAGCAGGAACCACTCCTACAACAACCTTCTACCTTCTTCTCTTCTCTCTAATTCTTCGTTGGACATAAATCAATGATGATTCGAATTCTTCCATGATGGAGAAGGATTACAGAATTGTTCATTGAATTTATTTCAGGTCCACTCATGCTACTCAAGACATACCATATTTATGTATTGCAAACTCCAACCAAAGGAGCTTTCCTTGATGTAATTGATACATGTTTCATGTTGGAGGTTGCTAGGACCGTTAGGGTGATTTTGGTGCTGCTTAAATCTATGTAGGATGATGGTTATTTCCTGATAAACCATCCTTTATATTATCCATAGATCTGCATTTAAAAATTCTGCAAGTAATTAAGTCATTTTCATACCTATGGGTGATACCATGAAGATGGGTAATTCTTTTTTTCCAAATATGGCGATGAAAAATGGAAATTTTACCCATATATTAAATTGAATCCCTCAAAACTCATATTTTCCATATGAATTTCGACATGCGGTTAAAAAACAAAATGTAGTGAATTATGTTGGCTTTCCAATGATATTTTAAAAAAATATATACCAATGTCATTTATCATGTCAAATTTTCATTTAATGAAATGTGTGCCCTTAAAAATTTGAAGAGCAATTAACAAGTGGCTCGTGTGTGTGCAAAATAATTTAATGCTAAAGTAATAATTTAAAAAAATGAAATATGTGAACATGATCTAGATAGAATGCACTAGTGCGTACATATTTTTCTTTTAATTTTCCTCGAAAAATTATAATTATTATTATTTTTCGAAACTAACCAGTGAATATTTCAGTCGCATTTTGCTGTTGATGTATATGTAACTTCGGAATGTATTTCACATATATGTATATTGTATTCCTATAGAGATGTTATTATTCCTCTATACGGAAGTGTCGTCATTTATATTGTAAGTGTCGTAACTTATACTTGATGGGTTATTAGACCACCTTGTTTGGGGTCGGCCCTGTATAAGTCATGTGGGTCAAAGGGTTATTAGACCACCCTATTGGGGGTCGGCCATGTGGGTCAAAGGGTTATTAGACCACCCTATTGGGGGTCGGCCCAGTCAGCATTATATTATGTGGTTAAGTTCGAGCCTACATGAGTTAGGTAAAAAGGCAAGTCAAGTCAAGTATAAATAGAGTGCAGGAGGCACTCTATTTGCTCACTCACTTCTCACACATGCTCTCAAGGAGGAGAGGCGCACTTATGGAGGAGGAGGATCTGCTGCTAGGTTATGTCTATCTCTTGGTTGGTTGTATCATTGCTCTATCTATCTCTGAGGAAGTTATTGGGGTTTTTCACCTTTATGGTTTTCCCCAAGTAAATCTTTGTGTCTCTTGTGTGCTTGCATTATTGTCTCCATGATTGATATGCTGTAGATATGCTGTACATGTTGTTCTCTCAGTTAAGATCCTAGATCATATTGAAGTAAATTATGAAAATTTAACATGGTATCAGAGCTAGCCTGAAAGAAGGCATGATATGGCATGTATGACACTTGTTGCACTTACGATGCTAGGGCTTGATATAGCAAAAACCAGCCATCGTAGAACTTTCGCTATAAATCCGTTTTGGCGAATTTTTCGGATCTGAAATTGTTACCGGAGGAAGCTAAAATCTCCAGGTACCTTGTGTCCAAAGGACAACCTCTAATTCGTTGTACTTTGTGATTTATGATCTGTACAATATAGGGTTTCTGCCTCTTCCAGATCTGAGTCAAAATCAGGTGACCTTGGGAAAAAGGTCATAACTTGGGCTAGGAAGCTCCAAATGAAATTTCGTAAAACGTGTCAGGTAGTACATAGTCTGTAATATCTCAGAAAACTTTTTCAGAGGCCGAAGTTGAACCAGTGACACGTGGCACGCCGTACAAGTTTGCTCTACTGTTTTATCCCATAAACAGGTCACGTTGCGACACTTGGCATAACTCTCTCTCAGAAAATCCAATGGAGGTCAGACCTGTCAGGATGGAAAGATAACAGGCCGAGCTATCTCAGAAAACGTTTTCAGAGGCCGAAGTTCAAACAGTGACACGTGGCATGCCTTACAAGTTCGCTCTTCTGTTTTATCCCAAAACAGGTCACGTTGCGACATTTGGCATAACTCTCTCTCAGAGAATCCAATTGAGGTCAGACCTATCAGGATGGAAAGGTGACAGGTCAGGCTATCTCAGGAAACTTTTTTCAGACCCTGTGGATCAAAAATTTTAGAGTTACACCAGAAACAATCAGGTACATATTTCTGTCAAAACAGAATTATTTTTTGGTACCTTCATTCATGGCTTCCGGAATTTAGGGCTTTGAAGAAAGTTGGAATTTTTGTAATGTAATGTCCCCATTTTGACCCCCTTTGTATTAAACCATAAATGATGTAAATATTGTAATTTAATCATGGTGAGGAGCTCAAGGCCAAGGCCCCACCATTGATTCAACGTTTCATGAATCGGCAATTAAAAATAGATGCCCATGGTTCTTGTGCGAGATGGGCACAATGTAAATAAGACACCATGTAAATACGAATTTTAATGGAAAAAAAACCCACAACCGGCTATGCAATGCAACAACAGAGATGGGGCATGACTCTACAAGGAAAAGGGAGGGAAATTATTCAAACCTTGAGCCAATGGTATTAATCCATGTGTCAATGGGGAAACCCATAAACCACCAACTACCCATTTTGTCTCATGCACCCAATCATTTAATTTTTCCAAGAAATTGGTTAAGGTAGTTAATGCCTTGGGAATGAAAGAGTATGGGCAAGCCATTTTCGTGCATGGGCAAGCCATCAACTGGGAAAATCGTGTTTTTGCTTGTGGGGCAAGAAACCACCCACGAAATGGTGCCCAAAGCCATGGGGAATGGGTAGTCTTCATTCATTCACGCAGGGGGAGTTAGCTGGGGTCTTTCCATTTACGTTTTTCATCTAAATACTGCATTTTTCCATGCCTGGGAGTCATTTTTGCAGTATATAA
The DNA here is from genome assembly GCA_027924585.1 of Larix kaempferi. Taxonomy (NCBI): domain Eukaryota; kingdom Viridiplantae; phylum Streptophyta; class Pinopsida; order Pinales; family Pinaceae; genus Larix; species Larix kaempferi. The sequence continues at coordinate 8,515,220 of BSBM01002204.1, read as the reverse complement.
TAGTTGGGAGAGGGAGGGCCACGTTTTGAGGACTGTAGGGAGGTCGTTTTTGCCCTTGAATGTCCAAGGACGTTTTTCTAAAAACGGATTTGGCTTCCTGGGTTGTTCACCAACTTCCCATTTCGTTTTTGTGGGTTCTGCTGTTATGTGCATCCTTGTTCTTGGTTTGAGCCTGTGAGCTGAAGTGTTGGAGTGGTAGTGGATAGAAGTGGCTTGATAAACCTAGTGGGGAAGACAACCTCTCAAAAAGATCAAGAGGGCTTTGGTTACTCTTCTATGCATACCCTGAGAGCACTGGATAGGGAAGGTATGGCTTGAGGGACTGCACAACAGTGAAAAGAATACTTCCTTGTGCTGGGTGTGTAGGTATTGTGGGTGCCAAGCTAGATAGATCTTGCAAGGTTATCCCTGGCTCTGTGCTGGAGCTCACTAGCTTAGCAACTCTTCCTTTCCATCTCCTAGTAGCCTGATAAACCCAATTGTAGATTGGCTTGGCTCATCTTGGTGTATGCTTGGCTATGCGTGAGTTTGTTGTTCCCTGGTTCCTTGTAGAGATCATGCCCAGCTCGGGGGTGGCAGTGGTGCTGAGAGATTGAGGAGCACACTGGCCTATGGTTGGGTGGAACATTGCAGTTGCATAGCCAGTTGCTTGGGACTGCCTTATTGAGATAAGTATTCTCTTGTGTAAATTGGCAATTATCATTTGATGAATGTTATGAATGTATGTGGATATATTAAACGAATTTGCCTCTGCTGTGTTTTTTAAAAGTTTAGGCATTTCCATATGATCTTGTCACAGAATCTTGAATGTGTGTTAGAGATCAACAACATTTATTTGATTACCATCGTTTTTCCATAGCATGCACAGATACAGTTCTTTGCATCAATGTTTTTAATTCAAACGTATTGGGGCTAATTGCCCGGATTGAGCACTATGATTCTCTCTCTCACGCTAGTATGATAGAGGGGACATTACATGTAATCGGAGACCACGGCTGAATGCTACTCATCAAAATAAAAATTTAGAGACCAAAATCAGAATTTTTGGTTGGGAAGAAGGCCGGGCTTGATCAGACCCTAGTTCGGGACTTTGATCAGGAAAGTGGAAAATTAGGGCTTCTGTAAAAATGGAAATTTTTGAAATCTGAGACCACGGTTGGAAGCTCCTCAGAAAAATAGAAGCTTAGAGCTTTGGATCAAACCTTTTGATTGGGAAAAAGAGTGGGATTCATCAAACCCCAGTTCAGGGTCACGTCCAGTGAATCCGGAATTTTCAAAGGCAAAATTGAGGAGTGAAACTTTGCAGTTTTCAAATTATGAATATACCAATTTGATCAGCTCATCAAGGCGCATATTTCTATCCTTTCGGAAGTTTGAAATTCAAAGTTTGAATTTTTGGGGTTTCTCTGACAAACCCATATCCAGCTCCAGGTCCAGTTCTTGCACATCAAGTGGATTGGGTTAATCCTAGAAGAAGATGGATTGGTCACCTACATAGGTGAAGAAGTTCCTGTTTCAGAGGGAGATGAGGCTAAGGCCTTACATAAGAAGATTACAAGCGATCTCGACAGGTATGACTCATCGAGGTATGTTTTGATATTTGTCCATGATTAAGTTTATGGTATGTTTGTCTTCATGTTATTACAGTTAAGTACAATTTTGTTTTTAGATTTGTCGTATCACCTTAACAAAATTATCAATGCATGATAGAAGATATTCATTATTTAGGGTGTTGACACTTATGATTGTACTAATGCACTATGGTGTTGTATGAGGTTTATGTTGTCTACTAACATGAAAGGTACACCAAGAAAGACAAATCATGCTCCAGTTCAAGAACATATGATCATGGTAACATGAGGATAAAGACTCATCCATTGTCATGGATCTCATAGAAGATCCATTTACGAGGTATGTATAACTTGGTTTTATAATGGCTAACCATTGAGACATGCAGGTTACTAACACAAGTCATTGAAGAGAACCAAAAGACATTATACGGGTATGTTAGACATAACTAGCTAGCATGCTAATCCATGTATGTTTTTCCTATATCAAGCTAGAATCCTACCTTGTGTTAGGATCTTATACTATTGTGTTGTTGATAATGATTATTCACAAAGAGTCATAGGTTTGAATAATCATGGTTGTATGCATATTATGTTTCTTACCATAATTGATGATATGACTAACCAGAAGAATCATGAAGGTATAGCTTTTATGCATATTATATCTCTTATCTTGATTGATGATTCAACTAACCCGAAGAGTCATAGGTTTGAGTAATTATAGGTTTATACATGTTATGTTTCTTATGATTTGACTAACCATAAGAATACTACATAAACCTTGAATGCTAATGCTTATTATTTCTGTTTGAAATGATCATGACTATACATGCTTGAGATTATTGTGTTTTAATGGTATACTAATGAATGTATGATTTTATATGAGTTCACAAGGATAACACAATCATGATACTAATAAGCATGCATAGGGACCAAGGATGAATATGAGTTCAAGAACAGGTAATTTAGGAAGCAAAGATCAAGAGGGAGCACACTCCAGTTGTTCCTGCAAGAAAGCAAAGGAGCACACTTCAGTAGTTTCTGCAAGGATGCAGATATTCAAAGGGAGTTGACCATCTCTCTACATTCCACAATAGAAAGGTGTAGACGAAGCTACTTCAGATTAGGACTCCAGCAGCTCCTGCAAGGAAGCAAAGACTCAGAGGGAGTCCACCCAACGAACAAACAAAGATAAGTATTTTAAATTATCATTTCTTGCATATTTGTTTGTTTAAATAATACTGTTCAATAATGTATACACTGATGTTCCTAGAATTAGGTTGTGTATTATGCATATTAGAATAGTTGCATTGATGAACAGTATACTACTAATATACATGGGTAAGTGGCCTATGGCACTGTACAACATTCCATTGCTACTTATCTAGAATGAAACCTCTTTGCTGACATGTTGGGAGTTGTGCACACTCTTAACAATGTTCTGGTAGAGATTGGAAGGCATCTAGAAAGTTACGGGATATGGATAAATGTTGTATTGAAGCATTGGCTAAGATAATTGCATGACTGTATGACATATTTCTTTATGTGTAAGAATTTGTTCTGAAAACTATGAGATGTTTTCTAATCATGCAATTTAACTTGTTGTGTAGGAAAGATCGTATGTCATCTCCTACAAAAGAAGAACTACAACATTTTGTTCCAGCAACAAAGATATCTATTGAAGATATTGAAGATATTGAAGTTCCCAGGATCTGGGATGAAGAAATGGAATGCCATGATCCGTCGATCATGAAGAATGATGTTTGGGATGTAGTCCCAAGATGTGAAGGGAAGTTTTTTTATGACTTTCAAATGGAACTATCAGATCAAGCATGTTGCAGATGGCAGCATTGAGAAATATAAAAGTGATAAAATAGAAGATGCACCAGATGGATCTCAAGACAGCATGGTGTAGTCATATATGTGTGCAGAACTTGGTATGGTAGGATAGACAGCTTTCTATCCAGTTTGGGCGTTACCAAGAGTAAAGCAGATTCCAACCTTTTCTACAAGGTTGAAGAAGGCAATCCAGTGATACTATTTTTTTATGCAGATAACCTGTTTGTTACAGGTAAAGATAGATTGATTGCCGACACGCAGCGGAAGCTTTCTTCCAAGTTCGAGATGATGCACTATTTGTTTTTGGCATGGAGGTGTGGCAGAGTGATGGAATCTTCCTTGGACAAGGGAAGTATGCAGTAGAGATCCTGAAGAGGTTCGGGATGATGGACTGCAAGCTATGGCCACACCTATGGCATCGAATCTGAAGCTTCTATGTGATGCTTCATCTGAGCGGGTTGATGTCTCCATGTATCGTCAGATGATTGGGTCCTTGATGTACCTGATGAACACGAGAACAGATATTTTCTTTGCTGTGAACACATTGAGCCAGTTCCTGACGGATCCAAGGAGTGTTCACCTGGTTGCTGTAAAGCATATTCTGAGGTACCTGAAGGGTACAGTGGATTATGGGCTCAGGTATGAGGCGAATCAAAAGTTTAACCTGCAGGGTTATGTTGATTCAGATTGGGTTGGCAGTGCTGCAGATAGGAAGAGCACATCTGGGTGTTTCTTCAGTATGGGATCAGGTGTGATCTCTTGGTTTAGCAGGAAGCAGTCCTGCGTAGCACTGAGTACAGCTGAGGCAGAGTATGTTGCAGCCTGTTCAGCTAGTTGTGAGGCAGTATGGCTACGGAAGCTACTGTCTGAGTTATTTGATCTCCATTGGAAGCTACTGGTATCTTCTGTGATAACCAGAGTTGTGTGAAGCTGTCCGAGAATCCAGTGTTTCATGACAGGTCGAAACACATAGAGATCAAATATCACTATATCAGGAATATGGTATAGAGAGGAGCTGTGAAGCTCCTGTATGTTGCGACGGACGAGCAGATTGTAGATGTGCTGACGAAGCCACTAGCCAGGGTAAAGTTCGAGTACTTCAGAGAGAGGCTTGGCGTTCTTCAGATCGAGGAAACTTCGAGGAAGAAGTGATGGACACATTTGCTGAAGCCATTCCAAGCATGTGGGAAGGAGGATCCTTCACATGGCTGTGGATGTAAGCACTGGATGATGAGCATCAGGATGATGTTCTGGTTTCTGCTTGGATATGATCGGTTGGATCATGTGTATGTATTTTGTATGAACGCATCATGTTGGATGCTGTTGGATACATTGTGTGGATCATGTATCTTTGTATGATCAGGTAGATCATGGATGATGATGGATACATTGTGTGGATCATGTATCTTTGTATGATCAGGTAGATCATGGATGCTGATGGATACATTGTGTGGATTATGTATCTTTGTATGATCAGGTAGATCATGCATACTGATGGATACATTGTGTGGATCATGTATCTTTGTATGATCAGGTAGATCATGTATGCTGATGGATACATTGTGTGGATCATGTATCTTTGTATGATCAGGTGGATCATGTATGTTGATGGATACATTGTGTGGATCATGTATCTATGTATGTATCAGGTGGATACTTGGATGATCGTGGATGACAAGCTTCTCCAGATGACATGCAGCAGGATGTTGCAGTGATGATGATCAGGATGATCATGTGTACATCAGGATGATGTTTGATGAGTATCAGATGATACTTTGTGGCCGTGGATCAGGTTGTGCAGGAAAGCATGTAATTTGTGCCCTGGGATATTTGCAGATGGTCTTTCGAGGTTTTGCCTATGGCATGTAATTCGGTGCCCTGGGACATCTGGCAAATGCTCTTGCGAGGTTTTGCTTGGGAGGACATGTAATTTGTGCCCTGGGAGATTTCAGGTCGGAGTTGTGTACCCGTAACATCCTGAGATGCTCTTGCGAGGTTTTGTCCTATGGCATGTAATTTGCTCCTGGGAGATCTGGACAGGATGAAAAAGGCCTCAGATGCTTCAGCCAGGTTTTGTGGTGGACCACATATAATTTTCTCCTGGGAGATCTGGACAGGATGAAAAAGGCCTCAGATGCTTCAGCCAGGTTTTGTGGTGAGATCACATGTAATGTGCTCCTGGGAGATTCGACAGGTAGAGCCGCGTGCTCGTAACAGCCTGGGATGCTTCAGCCAGGTTTTGTGATGGGTCACATGTAATGTGCTCCTGGGAGATCCTACAGGTAGAGCTGTGTGCTCGTAATAGCCTGGGATGCTGCAGCCAGGTTTTGTGACGCACGTAATAAGTCCTGAGGATTCCACAGTATGGCCAGTGATGATGAAGACCTGCAGGTGGTGGGCCTACATCCAGTATGAAAAAGGACTGGCTCTGTAGAACTTCCTATGACAAGTAGATTCAGAGATTGATTGAGATAGCAGCAGCAGTGACGATGATGATGACTCGATGATGATTATCCAGTGACGATGATCCAGAGAAGATGACTTGTGCTAGAAGAACTGTGCTGAGAAATACCTTCCTAGTTAAGAGGGAGTGTTGATGTATATGTAACTTCGGAATGTATTTCACATATATGTATATTGTATTCCTATAGAGATGTTATTATTCCTCTATACGGAAGTGTCGTCATTTATATTGTAAGTGTCGTAACTTATACTTGATGGGTTATTAGACCACCTTGTTTGGGGTCGGCCCTGTATAAGTCATGTGGGTCAAAGGGTTATTAGACCACCCTATTGGGGGTCGGCCCAGTCAGCATTATATTATGTGGTTAAGTTCGAGCCTACATGAGTTAGGTAAAAAGGCAAGTCAAGTCAAGTATAAATAGAGTGCGGGAGGCACTCTATTTGCTCACTCACTTCTCACACATGCTCTCAAGGAGGAGAGGCGCACTTATGGAGGAGGAGGATCTGCTGCTAGGTTATGTCTATCTCTTGGTTGGTTGTATCATTGCTCTATCTATCTCTGAGGAAGTTATTGGGGTTTTTCACCTTTATGGTTTTCCCCAAGTAAATCTTTGTGTCTCTTATGTGCTTGCATTATTGTCTCCATGATTGATATGCTGTAGATATGCTGTACATGTTGTTCTCTCAGTTAAGATCCTAGATCATATTGAAGTAAATTCAGAAAATTTAACATTTGCACACATGTGCGTGTGTGCGCAAAATCTTTTGATTGTTTACATAATTTCCAAAACTAAAAATACCATTTGACGCACTGCTGTAGTGCTTGTATATTTTTTCAAATCTTTTGGATGTGTATTTTGAATGTTGTTGATTTATCTTTGAGCTCATTCGAAGTTGTCGACAGGGTTTTTTAGGGTAAACTTTAGCAGAAATTTAAAAAAAATGACATACGAAGATAAAAATTCATAAATTATATGTATATGGATAAAGAATTCATTGACGAATCCAACGGTATCAATTCCTCCCATTAATGTGCACTTAATGACATAGTTTAAGCTTGTGAAAGGTAGACCAAATTTGTCTTCTGTAGTGAAAAGGGATTTCGGCCTGGTTTTAGGCCCTCGATCGAGTTTTTTAAAAAATCTCGATTGAGGGATAAAAAGAACCTTGATCGAGGGTTTGAGAGAGACCTCGATCGAGGTCTTGTAAATCCATCGATCAAGGTTCATTGCTACCGTGAACCCTCGACCAAGGTTCATTGCTGCCGCAAATTTGTGTCGCGAACCCTCGATCGAGGTATTTTAAAGCCATCGATTGAGGTTTTAATAGCTCGATCGAGGGATTTAAAATACCTCGATCGAGGGTTCGTGGTACAAATTTTTTCCACTCCACTTGCCAAAAATCATGAACCATGTTCATGAATTGATCCCTATGCTCATTAGATTACAAATTCTGACTAGTTTTTCCATGACTTGCATAAAATGAATTATATGAATCCAAATGAAGTGTCGTAAGTTTTTGTAGTTCAATAACAACCCCAATAACCTCATCCAACCTGTAGATCAAAGTTTTGGTAGGGTATTATAATGTTTGAGAAAATTTGAATCTTGACTAGTTGAGCAGTCCAACTAGCTAGTTTTAATGTTTTGCCTATAAAATGTATTATATGAACTCAATCCGATTATGCAAATTGATGTGGTTTATTAGGATGTAAATGAACCATATCTCATATCCAGGCCCAAATTAGATAATTCCATATAGTTATTGGAAAAGGAAATGGAAAATCCAGCTTACTATTCCAAACTGCAGTAAAAGCTCCCAAATTTTAAATCATTTTATCATATGCTATTTCTTTCTGCCCCAAGACCATCATGAGACAAAATCTATGTACAATCACAGTTACCTACACCTTGATCTAGTTTGTATATGTGGATGTACCCAGAAGCATTGTGGTAGACTTCGGAGGTGCCGATGCTCGAAACATAAGTGATCTACGTGCTTTGTACAAACCTTTTTCCTCTGTCTACCTTTCTGTTGCACACTTTCCCATATAAAAAAAGAACCTAAATTCTCCCCTATCATCCTTGGTTTGGGAGTCAATATCTAGAGTTATCACCTTGCAGATTATAATAATTGTTAAAATTTACTAGTGAAAATTCTGCTTAAAATTTGTGTTCTGAGTTGAGATTCTAGCCTATTCTTGGCTGGTAACTTACATCCTTGCATTTTTTTATCTTTGGTATTTGTATATAGATTCGCTTCTTGGTGTGGTACATGTGTATTTTACTTCATTTGGGAGTTAAATTTTCATCCTTTTCCCATCTCAGATACCCATCCTTTGTTTCCTTTCAAGTTTCCAAATCCACAAACTATTTTGTGCATTTTTCTCATTTGCAAGTTTTTCTCCCACCTTTTTGCAACAATTTTCTAGTTTCAGGATAATGGATACTTGGTTGTGCCTGCTTTCGATTGAACAAACATGCCACCTACAAAATAGAGTGCTTGTTTGTAGGATATCACAATTCCACTTGTTTGCACACTTTTATTAGCCATTTTATTGAGTTTAACAATGGATCTTGAGTGACGAGAGCCTTGAGTCATCCCCATCCTTTGACTAGTGGAATGTAGGGCAGCTCTCCCATTATTGGTTACAATTTTGGCAACTCCATCATTTCCATATGATGATTTCCAATCTAGTTCATCGTTTTGGTGACTCCCTTTGGGTTGAACCCACTATCTATGGGTTAAATATACTCTTCCATAGGGATGGTCCCTTTTTTCCCCTTTTCCCTTTCCTTCAATTAGAAAATTCTTATCCTAGTCTCCCCCTCCCACTTTCCACTTCTAAATTACTTCATTGAATCTTCTAACTAGTGTCATTGAATCTTCTAACTAGTGTCTCCCATCTAGTCCATTTTAGTTCGTAAATGCTCTTGTATCTCCTCTAGTTTTCATGGTTTCTATGTTTTTAAGTCAATTGCTTAGTGTTTTAGTTGAGAATATCCTTTTATCCTTAAGTCTATTGGAAACATGCTTTCATAAACAATTTATTTTTTGTTCTATTTCCCCTCATTGTATGAGGATTGTTCTAGGTTGAATACCTTGCTCAAGTAGCCATGTTTGAAGAATTTTAGCTTTGGAGCAAGGCATTGGTTGGTTCTTAGATGGATAGTTGGTTATGGATTATCACCTTAGTAGCATGATCATTCTATGTGATGGAGACTTGCATGTTTTCTTATTCATTTTCTAACCCTAGAAATGCATTGAGAGGGAACCTCATTGACTAAGGATTTTCCCTAGGTATTATTTCTCATTAGTTGATTTAATTGGTCATTGAGGTGATACATTGGTTTTCCTAGTATGTCATATATTTACATGGGTTTTTTGACATGTTGGAGGGGAAAACCCATTAACTTAGGGGTTCCTAAGTGTTCACTATGATTATTTGATTTTCTACACCCTTCAACACTCTTTTCTATGACGCTTACCTTAGGATTTGTAATGGTTTATTTGGATGGGTGAGATGTCTTCTTAGGATCACTCCACTTATGCACATTCTCCTACAGAACCCTCATTCTTTGATGTTATTTGATGGTTATATATGGTCAAACCTCCTTCATGCAGCTTTTTTTAGGGTGCACTTATTATCTTTCCCATGGTTTGATATGAGTTCACAAGATGATATGTGGTTTGAGGGGACTTCGTGCTTGTATTGGAGGATGTTCCACTTCTCTTGCACATTCTCCTAGTTTGGTGGCCCTCTAACATGAATCTATGTCTTTGCACATTCTCTTAGGTATTCCCTCTCTTGGAGGTTGTTATAACTAAGAAAGTGGGATATTTAGATGAGGGTACCCACACAAATCTAGTACCCAAAATAACCGCAACAACAGCGAGCGAGTGGAAAAAACAAAACGACTCGCACGCGCCTCCAAAGACACGCAAGCATCACTGCTTCGGCAATGCCGAACGTTCACATGGTTCATCCCATGTGGACAAAAGGGGCACGCATGCGCCTTTGACGTGTATGCACAATATGGCGTGCACGTGTCAATGGCGCATGTGCACCTCTATTTTTTTTATTAAAAATAACAAAGCTCACAGGTTTGTCATTTTCGACAGACCCATGAGCTCACTCTTCAACTCGCGAGCACACTGTGCAACCCCACGAATGCGGATTCGAGCAACCAAATGCTCATCAACACTAAGAAATCGCCCCTACACCACGGTGCCATCTATTTCTCCAGGTAGGTGCTCCTCAAAGCACAAATTTGTGTTTATTTTTGGTTTATTTTTGTTTTCCATTTGAATTTGAATTTTCAAATAAAATTACAATCCATTAAAAAACCAAGGAAATTTAATTGCAGGCCATCTACACCTAACAAGATGTCAGACACTCCTGAGCCATCCGATGAAACCAATGAAACCCAACCTCCCTAAGACAATATGGGAACCGACAATTAATCGAATGAAAACCCTGAAGATCAATTACACCAAGACTTAAATCAATTGAGGGCACTAAGTAATGAATTGAACAATACCAAGGAACCCTCTCAAGTTTCCTTGGCTTCATCACTTCAAAACATTATTGAATCAATCAATATTGCACACAGTGAGATAACAAACTTGAGCCAATATAGGGCTCGAATGAGGGAACACTACTCCACTGGTTTGTCCAAAGACCAAATAAAAGACCTCAACATCACCAAAGCCCAGTTGTATAGCAAGTTCATAGTTCCCTCGACGGGACAGCCTCCAGCTGTGATGAGGCCTCGGTTTTGCCTAGACTAGTGCATTTACCATCCATGGAGAGATAACTGGAGAAAGAGGTGGTTCATGGTCTTTGATAGGCCCCCGTGCAACAATTTGGAGGTCCCATAGTATTTCCTTCAGAAATTGTGGGTTTAGTTTGAGCTAAGGTACCATGTCAACTATTTTTACATCACTGAGTTTCAGGGTGTCGATCTTGGCTCTGCCCAAGATTGACCTTAGGCGCACCGCAACCCACTTAGAGGACCTCCTGCACCCAGGAGAGATCCAAACCTCCCTCCTCAGCCACCTAGGTTTGGTAGCGGCCTAGATTATATTCATGACTCTGTCAGACATGCCACACATGACTTGCTCAGACATACCAAATTTGTGGCCATGTCTTCCTAGATCCGAGAGGACATCGATGAGACAGAGATAGCTACACAGTCTACGGGTGGTGGCCAAGACATGCCAGGTATAGGTGGAACCCAGGCGGGGCCTTCTAGTTCTGTTGGAACAACGGCACATCGTTGTTCTCACTGTGGTCATTCTTGCCACGGTGATATGCAGCAGCATGCCACAGGGAGCTTCATGGATCAAGTTTTCTATTGTTTTATTTAATGTTCAAGTATTTGTTGTATTTTATTTGATATCATATTGTTTAATATATTTAAATTTGAATTACACATTGTTGAATTTATTTATTTTAATGTTCAGTTATTCGAGGCTGGGTCTCCATCCCCCAAGTGGGAGGACGTCGGTTCCTTTGACCTCGATGGAGCAATGGCGGCAGCAGAGGAGATCGCGGCACCATACACATAGGTAACTTCTTTACTTTGAATAATTAGATCCAGTTACGAGTAATTTGTGTTCAGTAATTACAAATTAATGAGCACTGATTAATTACCATATTATCATCGTATTTTACAGTTGTGTTTATAATATTGTCTAATTTATTTGAGAGCTATAAATTTTTGTAATCCCACAAAAAAAAATGAAACCTTATAAAACATGAAAACCTAAGAAAACTATAAACATTTGTCCATGCTCACTTTAGGGATCCTAGACCTCTGATGATTATACAAATGGGAGAGAAATTTCCAAAATTTGTCATTCTTACTTGACCAATTATGAGCCCGCAACTGGGGTTTTGGTGATGCCCGTAGTGTCCCTCATCCTCAGACTACCATCCAATGCTTGCTTTCTCTTCATGTGCTTGACCAATGCCATGTGTTTTATTGTTGCTTTGCTATTTGTCACCATGCCATCCAAGTTATCTTTTCCATGTACTCTCCTTGTCCAAATCATCTTCAAATGACCACAGTATGGGTCATTTGACTCTTGGCTCAATAAGTGTGCCAATTGCTCCAATGCCCATCACTTTGTCCACCCAATCAACCTTTGCTACCATGCCCTTGTGCCATGTGTTCTTCAAGCTTAAACTTTGAGAATATATTACCATGGTAATTATCACTTTCCCCCGTATTCTACTAATAGGTTCTTTTAATGGTAAAGGTGGTCAAATCACTTCTATGCTTCTGCTAACTTTGTTGCATCAATTGAGTTCACTGAGATGTTGTACTTTCCACTTTCGCATCCACTGAGACCAATAGGAAAACTATTTATTGCTATGAATTTTCACTGCATTGTGCAAAACTCTTGGGAAAAAGAGAATAATAGTGGCCAAGCTTCTAGAAATTCAAGAACTTGATGTTTCTCATGTCCTTATTACCCTAGTTTATTATCACGGGATTTCCAATTTATTCTAATACTTGAGACTGAAAGTAATCATACTCCTACTCCTAGAACATGTTATTAGGAAAGACATATAAACAACATAAAACAACTTATCACATGTATTGTCACTAAAGTTTTTGAAAATGATATAAGGCCCATAAGGAAGAGTGATAATCTTACAAATATGGTCTAAGGGGCCTTGCTATTAGCTTGATTCAAATACAACTTGGTAAAACATTTCGCATCAAGAATACTCATTTAACTCATTTCACTCAATATTTCTTTGATTTCAATCAAGTGATATCATTCTGACAACATAGCTATTCAATCAAGAACACATAATTACACATTCAATGCAAAAGAACATGGCACATTCAAGCTTGTAAGTAAGTTAATCATGAAAAATATATCTCTTTCTTCCTTTTTCTAACGATCAACACTCTAAAGTGTATCAAATAACATGCACACTAACTTAACTGTTATTTAGCACCTCTTTACAAATTTAAACAATGGGATGCCATTTTATTTGATGATGTAAATGTTATGGAAATAAAGGGACTCAAGATCCTCCCTCTAGGGATGCAAATACTTTTCCACTGGGTGAATCAAGCTTGTAGGAAACTACAAATCTATAAGAAGACATCAAAACCTAGGAACTCTTCATCATGAACCCAAACACATTACATAGGTTTCCAATTCAAATTTGTAAATGGACATGAATTCCATTCGCTTATGAGGCACTGCACATCTCTCTAGGGAAAAAGGAAAAGCTCACCTACTCATGGGGATGACTCTAGAAAAGGAAAATCTCACCATGTCACCTTCCATGCCCTCTCACCTTATTTAATTTTAATTTCATGCCATGCCACCTTTTATCCTATCAGAATATTGAATATCATCTAACTTGAATATAAATTAATTGCAGTCATGTTTTTTAATTACCATCGTTGTCATTCTCATTTGCATTGTGTTTAACATTGCTAATATTGTTTATATAAATTCAGTCTAAAAATTGTAGTGTTCGCACAAGTGTCAGCGGGCTCCAGCGACCAGCCCCTGCCACTGGGACCAGCAGTTCTCCACGTGCATAGGTATCGTGTGTATTAAAGCATAAATTTAATTTCAAATATGATGACTTGTCCGTGTATATTTATATTTTTGTATATTAAACTATGAGGTTATAAATGTGTATGCAGGTGTGAGCACCTCCGCCTTCCAATACCGTTATTCCTCCCTCCCCGACCTTTCGGCCACCCTATATGCCAGTTGCATCCCCTGGCATACATACCCCATTCCCCAACCCTTTCCATCTAGCCCCTGCCTCCTATATAGCACCACGGTTCAATCTAGCTCCCCCTTACATATCATATCCATCTCCAGCTCTGTATCAGTTTCCCATGTTACCACCCTCCCCCATCCGACCACGGCACACCACCCATCCACAGTCACCCATCCCTCTACCGCAACACATAACTCACCCCCACCCACATTTTCCCACCACACTCACTTCCCCTTCTGAGGTGCCCCAATCCATACTATAACCAGTTGGGATTTATATCCCTAGACATCCATCTCCACTTCGCCCACCCCAGTCCATGCCTCCTCCTGCCACCCCCCCCTTCTTCCACTGTTCCCCCTAGTGGTGTAGCCACCATCGATGTGGATAGATACTCCCCTTTATCGTCCACCCTAGCATCGAAGTAGCCTGTCTAGCCAACTACTCCATCCACCAGCCCCGAAGACCAGCCCATTTTAATCATGGTGAGATTGACTAGTTTATGAAAATCTCGTTCAATTTTAACAAAAATTACTATATGCATCTAGTTTCAACATTGATCTGATTGTTCTAAATGTTGCAGGGTGGCATTGCCGAGAGACTTGGATCACGGAGGAGGTAGACCCTCTCACAACTTATAGTCTCGCATGTGGTGGGTTATCCAAGATTTGAAAACTATTTTTATTTTGAAAGTATGTTTTATACTTGTATAATTGCTAGGAAAAGTTGGCATATTATTGTTGTCGTTTCAGGGCTCAGGGGGACGTGCTCAAAGATGCTGGAAGGACCCAGCTTCCTCTAGCATGAATAAGAGGAAGATCTATTTTGGAGATGCACCTGGGAGCTCCAAGGGTGGGCAGGAGGATTGAGAGACCCTCCTATGTACACTAGCCACGATGTGGCATTTTCGACACGAGTTGCGATATTTTTTATAGGGCACCATGGGCCATATTTTGTATAGGGCACGAGTTGCCTTTTTTTGTACGGGGCACGAGTTACCATTATATAGACGCTGGGAACGATGTTCCATTTTTCCAAAAAGTGTACATGATTGGAACATTTTTTCATATTAATAGATGGATCTGCACTTGTGTATATGAGTTTGTCTTTGATTACATTTTTGCATACATGATTTTGTCTTCGATAAGAATGTTATGGAAAATTTCTCAGATACATATAGATGTTATTTGTAGACACCAAGTGACCTCAATATGAGTCCCTTGTATTTGAATGGGTCTTGCATCTTTTTCTTTCAACAACAACATACCTAACCAAGCAAACTAAGGAGTGATATTTACATTACAAAGTGTTATGACTTTAGGGATACAAAAGAATATATAGCATAAGAAAAATAATCCCCCACTTCAATCATGGGCCAAAATATTCCTCAAAATCCTCTTGATATATGAAAAGAAACCCTAGGTAACTTGTAGTTGATATAAATAAATTAGGAATCTACCCAAGCCTAAGATTCCATCTTTCCAAGAACTACACCCTTAGAGACAACTCTCCCACCTTTTTACCATAGAATCTTCCAACAAGAGCATGGGAATCCATTCCCACCACCTCATGCATTTTGATATCCTTTCCTAGGACTAGCCTCATAAGAGAGATTTTATGTTTTACACACTTCTTCCTCTTCATTTTGACACTACCAACATCATTTACCTGCATCCCTTTGTTGGCTTCACCTTTATCATTATCAACATGCTTTAAAGAATTGTCTCCTCCATCTCTAACCTTCAACCAACTACCATCCTTTTCCAAAACAACCCTTCCATCCTCGATATCTATAGGATTCACCCTTGGACTTACTAGGTCCATAACCACTTCATATACAACACCTAAAATAATTTGACTATACTAAATTAATCCATTTGAAATAGGACCCTCACCACATATATAATGACTAGTCTATCACGATCCACAACTCTCATCTATGGATCATAGTGTTAATTGCATGTTATTTGAATGGTTATTATTTCACAAATTTGTCTTAAGCAATTACACACAACATATCCTAAATGTTTATGGTTTATTGAATGAATGTTTACAATCATCTAATCATTTACATTCTAGAAGTTATCAAACCTGCATAAGTGGTTTACTGATTTTATTTCCAGCACAACTTTTTATATTTATATGCTCATGGACCATATGGAAAAACATTTAATTAATTAAGTTTGTGAAGATAAGATTTCAGCCATCTTTATTGAAGCGATTCAAATCACTACAACTTAGTTGGACCCTTAATAGATTGGGTGACACCCTTTTGCAAAGATGTTACTCTCTCCAAGAGGGTCTCATTCAATAATCACTCGTAAACTAATAACTATAACCTTGCATTATTAGATAATATCATTTGTGGATGATTTTGGGAAATAAGCCAACATGTTTTAATGTGAATTTTGATTCTACAACATTATGGTTCATTGTTGATTTAAGTTTTGTGAATATCCTTATTTATCCATGAATGATCTTTCATTTTACACATGAGCAAATATTTATTTATGAAAGGTGTCTATTTGATTAATTCACTTGCAACTTTCTGAATTAAGCACTCACATGGGACTTTAACTTAATGGAAAACACATCTTAATCTTCAAACAAGTTTGAAATTCTAATACCTTTTCTCCAACCTTGATCTAGAATCCTCCCTTGGCCTTTAAAGTAGGCCTAAAACTTGGGAAAATATTTGCTGAGGTGATAGTGGCAATGATCTTCGGAATTCGCACTTATAGCATTAGAGGATTATGACTTTGCCACTTGGATGTGAAAACAAGATGTAACAGGATGCACTAGCATTTATGGATGAGAGAGATAGTGAGCACATGCATGCGCCATCCTCCATTAATTTCTAGTTTAGATGTGTTTCCTAATTTAACAGTTCAGTTCTAATTCTGCATTTTTTGTTTTATTTAGTTTTGCATGCATAGTGAGAGAGTGCAGTTCCCTAGGCACTCATACGTGAGAATTACAATCTAAGTCAAGGGAGGCATATATATAGGATGATACATGCTTACATGCCTCAGATAATCCCAGTATAGGTGCACTTAGTTGTCCCATTTATCCATGTAAACAAGGCGCTCTAGAGTTAGAGTCTTACACTCTTAGGATACCCAAACCCTAGCACTAAACCATCTTCTTCATCCTCACCATCACCATCAATGTCTTCATCATCACCACCAGCTTCATTATCATCATTATCTCTAACTCTAACCCTAATTCAATTTCCTTGTATAACTCTATCCCTAACCCTCACCCAAACCCTACCAATAAACCATCTTCTTCATCCTCACCATCACCATCACCATCATCATCAATGTCTTCATCATCACCACCATCTTCATCATGACCACCATCTTCATCATCATCACCACCATCTTCATCATGACCACCATCTTCATCATCATCATTAACTCTAACTCTAACCCTAATTCAATTTCCTTCTATAACTCTAGCCCTAACCCTCACCCAAACCCTAGCACTAAACCATCTTCTTCATCCTCACCATCACCATCACCATCATCATCAACGTCTTCATCATCACCACCATCTTCATCATCATCATTAACTCTAACTCTAAGCCTAATTCAATTTCATTCTATAACTCTAGCCCTAACCCTCACCCAAACCCTAGCATTAAGTTATCTTCTTCATCCTCACCATCACCATCACCATCACCATCAATGTCACCATCATCATCATGTCTTCATCATCAACACCATCTTCATCATCATTGTTAACTCTAACTCTAACGCTAATTCAATTTCCTTCTATAACTCTAGCCCTAACCCTCACCCAAACCCTAGCACTAAACCATCTTCTTCATCATCACCATCACCGTCAATGTCTTCATCATCACCACCATCTTCACCATCATCATTAACTCTAACTCTAACCCTAATTCAATTTCCTTCTATAACTCTAGCCCCAACACTCACCCAAACCCTAGCACTAAGCCATCTTCTTCATCCTCACCATCACCATCACCATCACCATCAACATCACCATCATCATCATGTCTTCATCATCAGTACCATCTTCATCATCAATGTTAACTCTAACTCTAACCCTAGTCCAAGTTCCTTCTATAACTCTGGCTCTAACCCCCCCCAAACCCGAGCACTAAACCATCCTCTTCACCCTCACCATCACCATCACCCTCACCACCATCAACATCTTCATCATCACAACTATCTTCATCATCATCATTAACTCTAACTCTAACCCTAATTCAATTTCCTTCTATAACTCTAGCCCTAACCCGCACCCAAACCCTAGCACTAAGCTATCTTCTTCATCCTCACCATCACCATCACCATCACCATAAACATCACCATCACCATCACCATCAACGTCTTCATCATCACCACCATCTTCATCATCATCATTAACTCTAACTCTAACCCTAATTCAATTTATTTCTATAACTCTAGACCTAACCCTCACCCAAACCCTAGCACTAAACCATCTTCTTCATCCTCACCATCACCATCACCATCACCATCACCATCACCATCACCATGTGAATCATCTACCACAATTAATTAATAGAATATGCGAAATAGCAGAAATGACAGAACTCAAAATCACTTTTATATTGATCACAGGCCACTTCGAGGGGGCAACCTCCTTTGAGCAAGCTCAATACAAATATCTTCACGGTGCCTTCAATGACCTCAACACACACTTATATAATAAGTCTATGCCCAATACTATGAGTCAAAACCATGGCACATATAATACTATGGGATGACTTACAAAGCATATGCGTCCAATCCTGTGGGTCAATACTATGGGCTAATATAAACTATGGATCAACAAATACTACGGGGCGACATACAAAGCATATGAGTCCAACAACACTATACTAACATAGTAAAGAGAAGGGTTGACATGGGTTCCTAACATCCCCTCTCCCTTAGAAAAAGGTTTGTCCTCAAAGCTTTGGTTGGGGAAATTGCTGCAAAATCTAAAGGAGTGATTCCCCGGTAGCATCATGGGGTTGCATTTTGGGCCACTAATGCCTTTGGTGTGTCAGGGAGGACTTCTTGGAAGGCTATAGATGAAGAAGAACCCTATCAGCTGCATGGACAGTGCACTCAAAATGGTACTGATCGGCTTGTTGTTTCAGTCGAATTCTGGCCATGTGAAGATTGTCTTGCAGAATGAGAAGAATCTGATCGTGGTTTCAAAGAACCGAGTCAATTTCCTGAACTGGGGAGATGCTAAGGGTGTATGGAAGGAGAACTGGTGGTGTCTGTCCATAGACTGCTTCATATGGTGTCCTTTGAGATGTGGTATTGTACCACCAGAGTGCTTCTAGGAAATCCATAGAAATAGTTGGCCAAAGCTGTGTAGGGATGGGCAAGGGTTTGAGCAATCCCGAAAGGAGTGTCGTTTCACCCTTGTTGACCTGGAAAGTATCATAGTAAGCCACCATATGTTGCATTGTCATTTTCATTCCCTGCCAAAAGAAGTTACATTGTTCCCGGTCATACATTTTGAAGAACCCAGAGTGCCCTGCTGATGAAGAAGCATGGAATTCATAGAAGAGATATCAGTGTTGAACATATTGCAACCAATTTGGAACAAGCAGAGAAAGAGCTGTAAGAGAAACTGGGTCATCAATTGTACGAGAGGGTGCATCTGCCACCATATTGTCCTTACCCTTCTTGTCAGTGATCACATAGGGATAACCCATGAGTTGGATAACCCATTTTAGGTGTGTTGGGGAGGAGACCCATTGTTCTAGAAAATTTTCCAGACCCTAGAGATCAATCTTGATGCAGAAATAATTTCCTAATAGGTATGGCTGCCACTTCTATACTGCATGCAAAATAGCCATCATTTCCTGCTGAGAGGTAGATGCGACTAAATTCTTACCGGAAAGGTCTCTTAAAGTCAGCAAGATCATTGGGTCAGCAAAGACACCTGCATATCTATCCAAGGAAGTAGTGGAGATCGTTGATGGGTGCATCTGAATGGAATGGAGTTGAGCGATGACACCATGTGAATTCTTCTTAAGGATTTTTTCCAGGCGATGTGAACTGATGATGCAGAGAGACCCTGGTTGTAAGCCCATTAATTTGTGTTGTGCCCCATTGACTGAAAACTGCATACAAAGTTTCACAAAATGCCATAAGATGGGGCCAAGTGTTCGTAACCATTGAATGCCCAAAACCACATCACATCCGCCTAAGGACGAGGCAAACATGTCAGAGCGCAGGTTATAATCTTCCATAGAGATACGCACATTGTGACACTTCCCCTTGCAAGGTAAGGTGCCCCCATTGGCAACCATGACTTCAAAGTTGGAGCAAGGATGGACAAAACAATCAGCCTGTTTGGAAATCTGAGGGTCAATGAAGTTATGAATGCTACCAGAATCAATGAGTATGGTAAGAGGGAACTTCTTGAAGTATCCCCTGACCTACATTGTTTGTGGGGTTGTGACGCCAGTTACAGCATGGAAAGAGATCGCGGGTGGGTCGTCCTGAGATGGGGTGTCAACAGGCGGGTGCTGAATGTTGACCTGATCATCTACTATATCTGGAGCTTCTTCACCAAGTTCAGAGGAAGGCAGAGAATCCACATCCAAGAGATAAAGCTTTTTTTGAACACATCTATGTCCCTGAGTGAATTTCTCATCACAATTATAACAAAGCCCTTTTTCTCGACATGCCTGCATCTTGGTTTCAGACAAATACTTGATAGGAGTTGGTCAAGGAGCTGGCGGGATGGGAGGTCGTTGAGAACCCATATTTCAGAAGGGAACAAAAGTGGGTTTGGAGCGCTGTTGGGATGCAAGCTTGTCTTCTGCCAACTTAGCCAAACCTAGGACATCCATCATTGTGTTGGGACAGAACATTTTAACCTCTGACCGGATTTCATCCTTAAGACCACTGATAAAACAACTCCTGTAAAATTCATCAGGCAATCCTTCTGTGTGATTGGCGAGTTTCTCAAATTATGTCTGATACTCTCTCACTGTGCCAGTTTGGTGAAGTTTAGTGAGTGCTCCTGTGAAGTCGTCAAAAGCACTAGGACCGAATCGTGGCAAAAGGAGTTGGCAAAAATCTGTCCAGTTTGGCTCAGGATGAGCTTTGATGTACCAACAATACCATTGAAGGGCTTCCTGTTCCAAATGAAAGGATGCAAGTGGAACTTTCTGGACATCAAAAGTATTATGTAGACTGAAATATTGTTCTGCTCGGTATATCCATCCAGTCAGATCACTACCATTTAAGCGAGGAAAATCAAGCTTCGGCCCACGAAAATTGTTGGAAGAAGAGAACCCGGTGGCTGCAAAAGATTCTAGTTGTCGGTTATTGTTCATGGTTGAATGCTAAATATGGAGGCTAAGAAACTTTTCATCCAGATCTTGGAGTTTGGTTTGGATGGCTACAAGTTCTTCCTCCATGGTTTTTGCTCCTGCGCGGGTGACAACCACAACCAGGAGTTTTTTTTTTTGGAAATGGATAGAAAAACAAAAACAAAAGCTTATTTAGTAAAGGAAAATTTGGATTTGGAAAAAACTCAGATTGGTAATTGGGGTTTGACTAGGATTTGGACACTTTTTGATGGACAGGGAGGCAAAAATGGGGATTTCAGAAGCGGGGTGAAAGAATGAGAAAATTTGGTAGAGAGGGACAAAGAAGCAGAATTAGGAAATGCACATGGTGGCAAAATTTGAAGGTGTTTGGGTGAAAATTGAAAGAGTTATGGCAAACCTAAAAATAGACAAATGTGGGATTTCTGGTCATGGGAAGTGGAATTTGGGATAGTGTCTTCAAGAATGAAATATGAAGAATGGGATTGTAGGGGTTCCCCGAAAGTTTGAAGGGAAACGGAGTTAAAACAAGGGGGATATGGAGGAAAAACTGAAATTTTTTATTTTTTTTCCAGAATGGAGCAACTATGGCTTGAAAGGGATCTGAAACAGATAGATTTGCAATGGCGCTGAATGGATTGAAAATAGCTAGATCTGGAATGGCTTTTAGAATGGATCTGAACGGCTGGATCTGAAATGGCGCAGTAGTGATCGACAACAGTTCAACTGAAAAAATAGATATGGACCCCAGGTATGTGCGACTTCCTAACAGTTCAGGGGTTTCACTCGGCCACCAATGTTGTCTGATGGCTTGTGTATTGGGGTAGTACCCCTCACTCCATGGCTCGGGTAAAATTGATAACCGCTTTGCCACAAACGATAGCTCTTGGTTTACCTCACGGGTGGGAACTAGTCAATCAGGTAGGGGTCATTGCCCTTTTCACTAGCAGGTCCTCTCAATGGGCCAGCTACTTCGGGGTTCCTATGGTACTCCTCACAATGAGTTTTAGGGATTATGCCCAAGTACTTCCCACAATTAAGCGGATAGGGATTATTCCCAAATTAGAACCTACAATAGATGCAAAAACAAATTGGGCAGAAATTTCACCCAGCGAGACCAAGAAAGTGCTCTGATACCAGATGTGAAGCACCTGCAACAATTAATTAATAAGAATATGTGAAATAGAAAAAATGACAGAACTCATAATCACTTTTATATTGATCGCAGGCCACTTCGAGGGGGCAAGCTCCTTTGAGCAAGCTCAATACAAATAACTTCACGATGCCTTCAATGACCTCAACACACACTTATATACTAAGTCTATGCCCAATACTATGAGTCAAAACCATGGGACATATACTACTATGGGACGACTTACAAAGCATATGCATCCAATACTATGGGTCAATACAATGGGCTAATATAAACTATGGATCAACAAATACTACGGGACAACTTACAAAGCATATGCGTCCAACAACACTATACTAACATAGTAAAGAGAATGGTTGACACGAGTTCCTAACACACCATCACCATCACCATCATGTCTTCATCATCAGCACCATCTTCATCATCATTGTTAACTCTAACTCTAACCGTAATTCAAGTTCCTTCTATAACTCTAGCCCTAACCCCCCCCAAACCCTATCACTAAACCATCCTCTTCACCCTCACCATCACCATCACCATCACCATAAACGTCTTCATCATCATCATCATTAACTCTAACTCTAACCGTAAGTCAATTTCCTTCTATAACTCTAGCCCTAACCCTCACCCAAATCCTAGCACTAAGCCATCTTCTTCATCCTCACCATCACCATCACCATCACCATCATCATCATGTCTTCATCATCAACACCATCTTCACCATAATTGTTAACTCTAAATCTAACCCTAATTCAAGTTCCTTCTATAACTCTAGCCCTAAACCCCCCCCAAACCCTAGCACTAAACCATCCTCTCCACTATCACCATCACCATCACCATCACCATCAACGTCTTCATCATCACCACCATCTTCATCATCATCATTAACTCTAACTCTAACCCTAATTCAATTTCCTTCTATAACTCTAGCCCTAACCCTCACCCAAACCCGAGCACTAAGCCATCTTCTTCATCCTCACCATCACCATCACCATCACCATCATCATCATGTCTTCATCATCAAAACCATCGTCATCATCATTGTTAACTTTAACTCTAACCCTAATTCAAGTTCCTTCTATAACTCTAGCCCTAACCCCCCCCGAAACCCTAGCACTAAACCATCCTCTTCACCCTCACCATCACCATCACCATCACCATCACCATCAACTTCTTCATCATCACCACCATCTTCATCATCATAATTAACTCTAACTCTAACCCTAATTCAATTTCCTTCTATAACTCTAGCCCTAACCCTGACCCAAACACTAGCACTAATCCATCTTCTTCATCCTCACCATCACCATCACCATCACCATCACCATCAATGTCATCATGTCTTCATCATCAACACCATCTTCATCATCATTGTTAACTCTAACTCTAACCCTAATTCAATTTCATTCTATAACTCTAGCCCTAACCCTCACCCAAACCCTAGCACTAAACCATCCATCATCATCATTAACTCTAACTCTAACTCTAACTCTAGGTTCGTCATCAACATCTCGATCATCATCATCTTCTCCATCATCATCATCTGCATCACCATCACCATCACCATCACCATCACAATCATCATCAATGTCTTCATCATCATCACCATCATCATCATCATACGTGCCTGATGGACGATCTTCCAAAGTTGACCCTCATGTGCAAAAATTGCACACTCCCTCACTGAGCGAAACTCTAGTTTCCAAGATGGACATAGAAGGTGGCACCCGGGCCACGACACCGGAGGAGAGGGGCACCACTAGCACTATCTCGGTGTCCTAAATCCAACAAAGTCGACGGTTTGTCAATTGGAGCCACAGTCATCATTCTATGGATCGTTCCGTCTCGCATCGAGAAGGCCTTCAGGGGCACCTACTAGATACTTGCCGAGGGCAGAGAATTCAAACCATGTAGCAAAACCTGGTTCAAGGGAGTCCTGTAGGTGTGTCTAGGCAGGTGCCAGCTGGGAACACTGGCCATAAGTGCCCGGGGGACAATTTTTCAGAGTTTACCCCTGTGTGCAAAAATTGCACACTCCCTCACTAAGCAGAACCCTATTTTTCAAAATGGACATACAAGATGGCACTGAGGCCATGGGACCGGAGGAGAGGGGCACCCCTAGCACTATCTCACCGTCCTCAATCCAACGGATTCAACGGTTCATTGATCAGACCCACGATCGTCATTCTATGGCTTGTTCCGTCTCACATCCAAACGGCCTTCAGGGACACTTGCTGGAGACCTATCGGGGGCATAGAAGTCCAACCATCTAGCAAAAACCTAGTTCTGGGGAGTCTTGTAGGTGTGTTTAGGCAAGTTCTGGCTGGGAACGCTAGCCATAAGTGCCCGATGGATGATCTTCCAAAGTTGAACCCCGTGTGCAAAAATTGCACACTCCCTCACTAAGAAAAACCCTAGTTTCCAAGATGGATGTACAAGGTGACACCGGGGCCATGGGACCGGAGGAGAGGGGCACCCCTAGCACTATCTCTGCGTCCTAAATCCAAGGGAGTTGACAGTTCATCGATAGGAGCCACGGTCGTCATTCTATGGCTTTTTCTGTCTCGCATCCAAAAGGCCTTCAAGGACACCTGTTGAATACCTGTTGGGGGCAGAGAATTCAAACCATGTAGCAAAGCCTTGTTTCAGGGAGTCCTGTAGGTGTGTCTAGGCAGGTTCTGGTTGGGAATGCTAGCCATACCTTCCCGGTGGACTATCTTCCAAAGTTGACCCTAGTGTGCACAAATTGCACACTCCCTCACTGAGCAAAACCCTAGTTTCCAAGATGGACCTACAAGGTGACACCGAGGCCATGGGACCAGAGGAGAGGGGCACTCCTAGCACTATCTCGGCATCCTAAATCCAATGGAGTCGACGGTTCATCGATCAGAGCCATGGTCATCATTCTATGGATTGTTCCGTCTCGCATCCAAAAGGCCTTTAGGGACACCTGTTGAATACTTGTCAGAGGCAGAGAATTCAAACCGTGCAGCAAAGCCTGGTTCTGGGGAGTCCTGCAGGTGTGTCTAGGCAAGTTCCGGATGGGAACGCTAGCCATACCTGCCTAGTGGACGATCTTCCAAAGTTGACCCCCATATGCAAAAATTGCACACTTCCTCACTGAGCAAAACCATAGTTTCCAAGAAGGACCTACAAGGTGACATCGGGGCCATGAGACCAGAGGAGAGGGGCACCCCTAGCACTATCCCAGTGTCCGGAATCCAATGGAGTTGACGGTTCATCGATCGGAGCCACGGTCATCATTCTATAGCTCATTTCGTCTCACATCCAAAGGCCTTCAGGGACACCTGCTGAATACTTGTCGGGGGTATAGAAGTCAAACTGTGTAGCAAAGCCTAGTTTTGGGGAGTCCTGTAGGTGTGTCTAGCGAGGTTCTAGCTGGGAACGCTAGCCGTAAGTGCGTGGTGGACGATTTTGCAAAGTTGACCCCAATGTGAAGGCCATCCAAATTTGCTCAAGGGGGGCAGTTCTCGTCCGATGGCCCCCAGGCGTGCATGACCATCGTGGACAGGTCCACAATGGCCAAGTGGATCAATGTGAGGTGACAGAATCCAATTCCGCTCGTCGGTTTGGGTTCTGTGGCCCCGGGGCAAATCCTCCAAGTGTCCTTGAACGACCCCGAGGTGCCCGGCTATAAATGCCCGTAGCACCCGAACCGTGGCTCGATTCGCAAGTCTGTTGATTCCAGTGGGTCCGGGATGGTGGGTTTCAGCTAGGGGACCCCACACAGCGTGCCTCAAAGACCCGGAAGCGGTGCCAATGGGCCATCTCCGGAGCTAGGGTTTTGCTCAGTGAGGCCCATTCCAAATTTTCTCAAGGGGGCCATTTCTCGTCCAGAGGCCCCTAGGCATGCGTGGCCATCGTGGACAGGTCCACAATGGCCACGTGGACTTGTGGGAGGTGACGAAATCCAATTCCACTCACCGGTTTGGGTTTTCTGGCCCCGGGGCAAATCCTCTAAGTGTCCCTAAATGGCCCCTGGGTTTTCGACTAGAATGCCCATAGCACCCGAACCGTGGCCCGGTTCGCAAATCCTTCGATTCCGGTGGGTCTGGGACAGCGGGTTGTAGCTAGGGGACCCCCTACAGCATGCCTCAAAGACATGGAAGCGGTGCCAATGGACCATCTCCGGAGCTAGGGTTTTGCTCAGTGAGGGCCATTCCAAAATTGCTCAAGGGGGCCATTTCTCGTCTGGAGGCCCCCGGGCATGCGTGGACACCGTGGACAGGTCCACAATGGCCATGTTGACCTGTGGGACGTGACAGAATCCAAGTCTGCTTGCCAGTTTGGGTTCTGTGGCCCTGGAGCAAATCCTTGAAGTGTCCTTGAATGGCCATCATTAAGAAAAACCCTAGCTCCGGAGATGGCCCATTGGCACCGCTTCCGGGTCTTTGAGGCACACTGTGGGGGTCCCCTAGCTGAAACCCACCGGAATCGATGGAATCGCGAACTGAGCCACGGTTCGGGTGTTACGAGAATTCTAGTCGGGCACCCCGGGGCTATTCAGGGACACTTGGAGGATTTTCCCCAGGGTCATGAAACCCAAACCGGTGAGCGGAATTGGATTCCGTCACCTCCCACATGTCCATGTGGCCATTGTGGAACAACCAGTAATGGCCACATACGCCCGGGGGCCTTCGGACGAGAAATGCCCCACTTGATCAAATTTGGAATGGCCTTGACTAAGCAAAATCCTAGCTCCAGAGATGGCTTGTTGTGTCATGTCCCCCCCGTAGTGACCTCGGTCACCACTTCGATCTTCCTATCCCTAGGGGTCTAAGTTCACTATTAATTGAGTATTTAATTTATGGGGATATTTTGAGGAAAGAACACCTTAGGAAATAATTGATTATTGAGTTATTTAATTAATTATGAAGATGGAATTAATATTGAGGAGTATTTTGGTGTTTTTATTATTTAAATGCTAATAAAATGTTGCCAAGTGGATAATGAAGGCTAGGAGGTTGAATTGGTGATAAGAGGATATCCTTGCCTAAGTGGAGGATATTTCAGAAAGGAAAGAATGTCAAAATGGAATTAGAAACTGGAAAAAGCTGGAGAAAGTTGGCAAAAGCTAGAAAAATTTAGCAAAAGCAGAAAAGTATAAAGTAAATGGAATGGAAAGAATCAAGAAAAGCATTCAGAAGATAATTAGCAACATCCAGAAAAGCAGCTAGGGCGCACTTGCCAATTCTAACTGAAGGAAGTTGAGGAAAGAAAGTGGAGAAAGCACAAAAGTTGCCAATCTAAGAGAGGATGCCCCCTACCTCACCCACACGTGTGGTCTGGCTTGCCAAGCAAAGAAGTTTTGATCATTTATGTTTTCTCATGAGAGCTCTGATGCTTCTCCAGTTGAGTGATGTGCCTCAGCTGTGCTTCTTGGATGATGTTCCCCAAGGCCCATAGTTTCCAGTGAGTATTGTGTAGGTCCTTATCAACATATTGCAGCCAGTAACATATGCTTCTAGCCTACATTGAAGATCTACAGTCATACAGGAGAATAGGTTCCTCCAACAGTTATTCTCCAGATAGTTTTAGTGAAGATTCTCCTGTTGAAGAGGCTTGATCGAGTGATTGCACCCAAGACTTGGTGGAGAGATATTTCAGCCATTTTTGCAGACATTAGAAGAGCCACATATCAGAGATCAGCTTTAGAGCTGAACCATCCTTCTCTTATATCTCATTCTCTCAACCACAGCTAGATTTGGAGAGGGTTTCCACTGAAGAAGAGAGCTAGTTGTTGGTGATGGCGCCCATTTGAAGATCATCCATTCTGAGTGCAGCAAGGTCAGCCATCTAATCTATAGATGGACTGATATTTACTTCCAGAACAGAGCCACAATAACTTCTTACTTCTATTATCTATTCTCTCACTGATTGTAACCGAAGATTAGCCTGTGAGGCATTGTTATTTAAGAAGCAAATTATTAATGAAAGAAGAAGTGTTCTAAAAGTCATATTTCAAGTTATATGTGTGTAAAAAGTTATATCAGATTCTCAATTAATATCATAACAAAGTTTGTGGTTTATTAAAGCAGTTTGTGAAGTTACAATGCAAGACTAGCTAGATTGATGGCAATTCTAGACTAGTTTCACCAGTTTTCCTGTTGAATCTATTTTAATCACTATTTTTACATTCTGTCAGTTGGAGCTAGTCCTTAACTCAGTTTAGTATCCCTATCCGTCCCTGTAATAAGAATTTGGATGCCTTTATCCTCGTTTTGGAAATCCTGTATTGTGACTAGCTTAGTAGTCCACCATGTGCAAATAATCCCCAAATTGCTCCAAACCTTTCCAAGTCAATCCAGTCTTTATTCCAGCATTCCTTATGAGTTTCATGACTGATATATCTCTTTCCTAAACACCTTTAACCCTTACCCAGTATTGTTGGCATATGCTAGAAGCCCAGGAAGCCTCGAAGTAGGCAATAGATTCGTTCTATTGCTGAAAAGTGAATGGCTCTAGTAACTTGTGCCAAGGAATCCTGCTAAAAAAATATTTTTCTACTGCTGTACCTAATCCCATATAAATTCTAGAATCAAACTTTCATCCTACCATCCTCATTCTGTACACTAGTACCCCTCACTTACCTCTTGTCCGGTTTGAAGGATTTGCCACAAAATTTCACTAGTAAAAGTTGAAAAGTTTTAAAGTGGAGTTAATATTTGGGTCAGATATTGCCCAAGTTATTACAGTGGTATCAGAGCATGGTCCTCCAAACCTGCTCTTATTGTGGTGATCAGCTCAATAAAAACCCCTGGCACCAAAGGAAAAGGCCACAAAGACACTAGGGAAGAAGAGGTAGATTTTACTGAAGGAGAAATACAAGGAAATAGAGACATGTCTGAACAGGAAGCTAATGATGATTTTAGACAAGTACTTATTAAAATGGTTAGAGGGATAGAAAATCTAACACATACTATAGCACATAATGGTCATGAAACTAAAGAAATCCTTCGCAGACAGTTTGCACACAAAGAGGCAGAAGGGAGTGCTACTGGTTCTCACCAAGGTGAAAGAAAAACATCTGGAGAAACCATTTTTCAAAACTGGTCCATTCAATAGGCCTAGAGAATTTAAAATGTATTTGAAAGATCAACCTCAACAAACAATGCCTACCTTTTTTGAGGAAAATAAAGAAGCACCCCATGCACCTATAGCTACATGTGAGGAGAGACATGCAGTATATCTGACCTTGAGTGAGGAGTGTAGAAGAGATCTCACTTTCAAGGATTTTTCTGAGATTTACCTTAAAAATCAGCCAAGGGGATATAATAGGAAGCCAACAAGCAATTTTGAGTTGAGGAATGATGCAGGTAGGGTCCATATACCTTACTTTGATGGGACTGCAAAATGCAATGCTAGTTCTTGGGTGCAGAAACTAGACATATATTTTCAGTTGCATCCCATGGAAGAAAAGGATGCCATCACGATGTCAGTTTTGCATTTGGAAGGGGAGGCCAGTGATTGGTGGTTTCATGGCATGAGAACCTTGGGACATGATTTAGTTGAGTCTTATGAAGATTTCACCAGGAGGTTGGTGCAAAGATTTGATAGGAGGGATCCTGAGCTGTCTTTCCGTGACCTGGCACATTTGAAACAAACCAACACACCAAAAGCATATATATCAGAATTTCAAAAGTTGGCAGTGATGGTCACTGATGTATTAGAACATAGGTTGATCCTACTGTTCACAGAAGGATTAATAGAACCTTTGAAAGGGCTATTTAAAGCCGATCGACCAGTCACCCTGCAAGAAGCTATGAGTAGAACGAGGGATCTGCAAGATGCAATCCCAAGAACCAGATACCCACCTAAGTTTAATCCACCTGGAAAATTTCAGAATTCAAAGCCACCATTCAGAAATAATTCTGCCCCAAATAAGAAAGAATACTCATTCCGAGATCGGGATGAGTTAAGGAGGAAAAAGCTGTGTTTTTCCTGCCAAGAACCATGGGTTCCGGGGCACAAATATGCAAAAGGCAAAGCTCACTACATAGAAGTATTTTTTGAAAGTGATGAGGAGGAAATGAGTGCAGAAGCACAAGTGGAAAAACCAGCAGAAGAAGGGTATAATACAGCGGAAGAAGAGGAGCCAACACAAACATAAGCAAAATTTGCAGTTTTAAGTGGAGTTCCTCGCTACCACACTATGAGATTTAAAGGAGTAGTGCAAGGGCAGAAAGTTTCAGTGCTGGTCCATGGGGGTGCCACACATAATTTCATTGATGCAACCATGCTGGAGTGAAGAAAACTCCAAACTAAAAAATTTGGGGGTTTCACAGTTATTATTCTGGCAAGAACAACACTATGCAGTGCAACAGATGGATTCCCAAGCTGCAGGTAACTATTGGAGACCATGCTATAACTGATAGTTTTTACATTGTTTATGTTATTGATACTAATATTGTGTTGGGCGTACAATGGTTTTTTTCACTTAGGGAGCATTTGGTAAATTATAGGATTCCCCAAATGTGCTTTAAAGATAATGAGGGTAAGCAAGTGGTTTTGAGGGGTGTTAACACCTACCCAAAACAAGTGATTTCTGCACATAGTATGAGATCTATTTTGAGGCACGGAGACATAGAGTGGGCTGCTGAATGTTTTATATCTACCAAAGGAACCACCATTGATGTGTCACAACATCTTGAAGATATCCAAAAACTGCTGCAAAAACACAAAAAAGTGTTTGAGGATCTGCCACATGGTAGGCCTCCTGATAAGGGTACTGAACATTGGATAGAGCTGGAACCTGGTACTTTCCCCATAAAAACCCATCCCTACAAACACACCAAGAGATTCAAAGATTAAATAGAAAAGACCATCAAAGAGCTGCTGGAAATGGGGTTCATAAGACCAAGCTCAAGCCCCTTTGCTTCATCGGTGGTTTTGGTCAAAAAGAAAGATGGAACAATGCACATGTGCATTGATTACAGAGCTTTAAATAAGAAAACTATCAAGAACAGATATCCTATTCCAAGGATTGATGAGTTGATGGATGAGCTGCATGGAGCCAAGTATTTTTCTAAGATTGACCTTCGTTCTCGTTACCACCAAATCAGAATGAAAAGTGAAGATGTGCAGAAAACTTCCTTTAGGTTCCATTTTGGGCATTTTGAATTTCTGGTCATGCCTTTTGGCTTGACAAATGCACCAGCAACCTTTCAATCTTGCATAAACAAAATCTTCAGCAAACAACTCCGTAAGTTTGTACTTGTTTTTTTTATGACATTCTGATTTATAGTAAGACATGGGAAGATCATTTGCAACATTTGGATAGTGTACTAACTGTTGGAGCATAGGCTGCAGCTATGGTAAAGCTGCCAATTTTGAGGAAAAAGCACTAAGTTTTGAAGGAAAAGTGCTAATTTTGAGGAAAAGCACCATTTTTGGGTAGAAATGAACAGTGCATGGTACAGCGCCAGATGGACGATCTCACAGCAGATTGTGGGCCGAAAATCATGGAGCTCGCATGCACAAGTCAAAGGAAAGAGTAAATAAGGTGGTCGAGTAGAAAGCTCAACCACCACAGTAAATGAAGCGGCGGAATAGAGGGCTTAGATACCCTCATTAAGGCAAAGTACAGGAGTTATGGTTGATCGAACCAAGGAAGAGCAATGGGCCAAAGCATTGAAGGCGAAGGACAAGGAGAAAAGAACGATGAAGTGGTGCCCATACCCGCGATCTGTGCCAAAAATCATGGAGTCTACAGGAAGCTGCGACGTGACTGCAAGAGGTGCCTACAGTACACCTAGCCGTGTCAGTGGTTAGGGTTTTTGGGGATCACTGTTGGGGGAAGGGCCACAGTTTTGTAAAGGTGCGACCCTCAGGGCCACCTATATATATGTGTAATTGTAAAAGGGAAAGGGGTTGGTTAGATAGTTAGATGGTCACTGAGTTACACGGACAGTCTAAGTTGATGTCTAAGTCATTTGTATTGTTGTATATTCTAAGCTGTTACTGATCATTTTTTTGCATGTAAGAAGGCCGCGATCTTGCAGGAAGACCACTTGGCATAAGGGCCATTGTATGTATCGACCAGTCACAAGAGGACTGGGAGGGGAATGTAACTGTATGTCTTTGTCATGGTAATATTTGTAGAAGAAGAGAATAAATCTAAGAGAAGGGCTCCTAGCTATGTGCGTGGAGTTTCCCAGAAATATCTAAGGTTGCAGCTGTGTGCGCAGCGGAACTGTGTTATCCCCATCTCAAGATAATATAAAACACAGTTCCCGTGGACGTAGCTTCCCTCCTGGAAGGGAACCACATAATTCTTGTTGTTGTGGTGATGCTTTATGTGATTGCATTTATTTGCTTTACTGTCTATGTTTCTATGAATGTTTCGCTATCTTTATGAATGATTATGTAAAGTAAATCCTTGAAGCTCCCTTAGAAGTTGT
Source organism: Larix kaempferi (assembly GCA_027924585.1). Lineage (NCBI taxonomy): Eukaryota > Viridiplantae > Streptophyta > Pinopsida > Pinales > Pinaceae > Larix > Larix kaempferi. The sequence goes on along the minus strand of BSBM01002204.1, from coordinate 8,482,678 downwards.
CTTTGTGCATTGTCGAAGGAATCTGCAAGAACACTGTCGCCGCAGCGCGAAAGGAGTGTGTTACTGCGCTATGGCGCAAGGGCAGAGATGATACATAGTGTATTGGAGGTAGCGGGTAAAAGACTCATGCGCAGGTGCGGAGCTACCGCGCAGCCCGACTGAGAAGAGTGAGTTCCAGCGCTGTAGCACTGGGAGACCTGTGAAAGAGTAAGACGCTCTGTTCAGGGGTTACCTCCGAGAAGGGAAGGGAGAAGACTATAGAATCCACACCACCTATGTTAAGGAAACCTGATTCCTTAGCTCCCCCATAGCCACTTTGGGTGAGACTTTGAGCTGCTGCGCAGCTCATTGCCAAAAGGGCCAGTGCGCCAAAGGGGTGTTTGTTGCTGCGCATCCTGAAAACCCGGGTCTGTCCAGAAAGCAGCCAACAAATGGTTCTATTGCCGGCTTTAACCCTATTATTTTGAAGGCAATGTGGTGCTGGAATACTATAGCTAAAGAAATTCAAGAGTGGTTTGATTCAAAGGCTAGAGAGTTCGCTGAACATGAAAATAGAAGCTCTAGGCTTCATATAGAAGACTGGTTGCAGAAGCATATTTATACTGAGCTTCACGAAATCTTCTTTGTAACATTTTCCCTCAAGTTGCATGAGTGGGTATCCAAGCTAGTAGATACTAAACCCACTGTGCATGTTGATCAACCTAGCGTTTGGACGCCTGAGCTAGTTAGCATTTTGAAGCGGGTAGATAATCCTGTGTCCCGCGTAGTAGACTTTTGGTTGAACAGTCTGCTGGAAGGCTTCATCACCGATTTTACAGTAGATACGAGAAAGAGCTTCAGTGAGGCTGAGAGGAGCTTCTTCAAAGAATACAGGGGTAAGTTCTTAAATTCTCTGAACTTGTCGATTAAAATGCTCTTATATGAAAAAGGAAAACTATGCATAGCTTCCGATGAATAACATAGACAAGTAATGTCTGCAGATTCTGATAGTGATCTTGAAGTTATTGGTTGCACTCATAGCGGAAAATGGTATAAAGTAGACCTCGACCAGCATTCTTTTGAGTCTAGCCCAGAAGATAGCCGAGCTCATAGAGCGAGCCATATAGAGAGACAAGGGAGTGCTCATATCCCTTATCACCCTTTTACACCACAAAAGCCAGACGGGGCTCAGCATAACCTCGCAGTAACACCCTCTAGTAGCCCGCACGGTACTTCTAGTACCTCAGCCCCACCTTTGTTTAACCATCTAGGAGGCAGTGCCACAGCACCTCCATGTCAACCTAGTGCAAGAAGGATGGGTGATGACATGAAGCTACCAACCTTCAGAGGAACAGGGCTAGAAGACCCTGAGCAGCACTGGTTTCTATGTGAAGCCATTTGGACGATTAAGAAAATTAATGACGATGTTGTTAAGCTGGTTCAGTTAGCAACCACACTAAGAGAGAGAGCCTTAACCTAGTTTATGAAATACTCAGCAGCACAGAATAGGACGCTTGCTGATGTAAGAAGTGCTATGATTAAAGAATTCAAGAAACCTAAATCAGAATCATAGTGCATAACAAAACTCACAGACATAAAACAGTTACCTACAGAATCAGTATGGGAGTTTGACCAGAAGTTCAAAGCCTTGATAGATCAAGTAAGCTTTGAGTTTGCACCGCAGCAGCATAAGGAATGGTTCATTGCTACGCTGCTTCCTCATATTAGACTTCCTCTTATGTAACAGAATCTCACTACTCAAAAACAAGCTCTAGAGATGGCTATGAAACTAGAAGCTTCACCAATTGCTGGAACAAGCAATGATGTTGCACAGTTGCATAACCAAATGGCAAACTTAACTCTTCAAGTGCACGATATTCAGAAAGGAAAGGATGTTAAAGAAGAAATTTGGTGTACAAAGTGTAGAGCACAAGGACATTCAAAGGACCATTGTCTTGTTTTCATAGATTATATTGCAACCGGAGCACCTAACCCTTTAACATAGGCTCAGAGGCCTTGGTGTGAAATCTGTAGAACTAGAGGCCACAGACCACAAGAGTGTCACTTGTTCCAGAAATATGTACAAACTCCAAAGAATCTATATTGCAATTTTTGTAAATCAGTGGGCCATGATGAGAACAATTGCAGAGCATATGAGCTTATGATAGAAAGAAAACATGATGTTTATAGAGTACAGTCAGAACCACAGGGACCCACAGCAGGTCCGCAGTATGACCCAACTCGCGAAGGCCGGGGAGGAAATTACAGGGGCCGAGGACACGCAGCAGGTTTTGGTCGTGGAAGAGGACAGATCACTTGCTATAACTGCGGAGCTCAAGGCCATTATGCAAGGGATTGCCAAAAGCCTACAACCACCTGCAGATACTGTAAATCTTATGATTGTGTCATTGAAGAATGCCCTCAGTTGATGGCCAAGATGCAAGAAAAGAAGCCACAGGTTAACCATAATATTTAGTTGATTGCAGCAGAAAAAAGAGAACCAGATCCCACAGTTAATAAAGTGACGCACAGTGGAGCAACCACTGGTGTGCCAGAGTCGGGAACTGGAAATCCAGCAACACAATGGGTGCGCCGCGCTAATATTAAACCATCTTCGCTTGACCTACAGAAGCAAAAAGAAGCATTCAAGCAAGCTCAAGAGTATTTCTCAGATCCGCGAGCTTCAAGTTCTGTCGCATTACTGCACAATGATATCAGACCGCATGTGCCAAGACAAGAGAACCTGGTACAAGAGCAGGCTACTACATCTGGAAGGCCTGATGAGGAGGATACACTAGGCAGTGTTCATGCTTTCCTGAGAAGCTGCTTAAAGTTGTTGTACAATGAAAAAGAAACTATGGAACTCCAACACCTGTTGGATCAGTGTCAACAATCTGCTTCGATGAATACACCACAGCGTGCTGTTCATCATATCAGAAGTCATACTAGAACTGGAAGAGAGATGAGACTTGCAGTGCAGATTGGAGCATTTGAAATGGACGAATTCATTTTGGATTTAGGCTCAGAAGTTAATGTTCTCACCATGCAGACTTGGGAACAGATGGGTAGTCCTCAGCTTATTAGATCTCCTATCCATCTAAGACTAGCAAATCAGCAATGAGTTTCCCCATTGGGCAGATTACCCAATGTATCCATTGATATTGAGGGAGTAAGAAGTTCTGCAGACTTTGAAGTAATCAAAATTCTGGATGACAGTAGACCTTACCCAACACTTTTAGGCATAGATTGGGCATTTGATAATCTGGTTGTCATTAATTTGAAGAAAAGACAGATGAACTTTGAGGATGACCAGATTAGGGTCATTGCACCACTTGATCCCCTTCAAGGACCATGGTATATTGAACCCATTCGAGCAGAAGAAGAAGTGCGCCACATGGAAAGTTTGTATCAGATGACTGCTAGTCATAATGATTATGTCAACCCCACAGCGGATGACCATATCAGCTGACAATGTGATAGCTCATGCACATCAGATTCAGAAGCAGGACTGGAAAACTGGTAGAATCGCTTACATGAGGTTTCTGCAAGGCATTGCGCCATGATGACTAAATCCATTAGATGGATTGGCACAGAATTGAATAACACTCCAATCTTTGATGGTTTAACTGGAGTAAGTGAATTCATACATGCATATGAACAAGAAATCCTAGATGAGCAGTGCATACAAGCATTGGATGTAGCACTGCGCGCTACACCCGCAAGGTGGTGGGGTGCGCATAAAAAAAATATCGACACATGGAAAGACTGTCGCACGTTGATACTGCGCAGATTTCAAGAGACTACAGCAGGAGTTTTGCGCAAATATGATGGACAGAGTGACCCCAGGTCACACGTTGAAACATGTATTCAGCAATGGTCAGATATTCCAGAGGATGAGTGGGTTCACCTATTCATCCACACGCTGGATATAGTTCCAAGGAACTGGTACACTGAAATAGAATTGCGCGGAGGCACTATCACTTGGCCTCTCATGATTGAAAGTTTTCAACTCACTTTCAACTTTGAGTCAGAACATCCAAGCATTGATCAGGCTTTAAAGTGTATTAGAAAGAAGACATTTGGAAAATGTCCTTTACCCGAGTATTCTCAACCAGATTGGGCTGTCCAGATGGAACATGTCCTGGAATGCTATCATTTCACCACTGGAGAAGAGGATGATGATCCTCGCAACATCGATATTCCAGAGTCAGAAGCGACGGGCAAAGTCGAAGGCCCTCAGCTTGATATCCTTTCCATTACAGAACACATCAAGCTCAAGAAGATTAACATTGGTATAGAAGCCGAACCCAAGTTTGCCTCTATAGGAGATTATTGTGATGGTGAAACTGTTGACCATATTGCAGATTTACTACATGAGTACCAGGATATCTTTCCTACCAAGTTTACAGAAATGAAAGGCATCCTAGGAGATTTAGGATTTATGCGCATACCTTTGAAAGCGGACGCTAAGCCAGTAAAACAACGCCCGTACAGGTTAAACCCGCGATATAAAGAAAAGGTCAAAGAAGAAATTGATAAGATGCTCGCAGCTGGTATCATTGAGCCAGTAGAGGAAAGTGATTGGATTAGTCCTATGGTGGTACAAGAAAAAAATACAAAAGGAGAAATAAGAATCTACGTGGACCTGCGCAAGCTCAACGACGCATCAGCGCATGATCCATTTCCTACGCCCTTTACAGACGAAGTGCTTGACAATGTTGGAGGACAAGAGGCTTACTCCTTCACTGATGGATTTTCAGGATACCATCAGATCAGAATCCATCCAGAGGACCTCCATAAGACCACTTTTGCGACTGAATGGGGCTCATTCCAGTATATGGTAATGCCCTTTGGTCTTAAAAACGCTCCTGCTATTTTCTCTAGAATCATTGTTGTTGTTTTTAAAGAATTCATTCATAAGTTTCTAGAAGTCTATTTTGATGACTGGACTGTGTTTGGTTTACTAAAGAACCATATAGGGAATCTAAGGATGATGTTAGAAAAATGTAGACAGTATCAGATTTCCCTTAACTTGAAAAAATGTATCTTCTGTGCTCCTTTTGGTATTTTGTTGGGTCACATTGTGTGCAGACAAGGAATCCTGATGGATCCTGTGAAGGTTTCCATCATTGCTAACTTGCCTGCGCCCAACTCAGTAAAAAAATTGCACACTACATTGGGACATACAGGATACTACAGGAAATTTATCAAGGGCGCCTATGGAAAGGCTGCTGAAAAAGGATTCGAAATTCCAATGGACAGAAGAATGCCAACAGAGCTTGGACACACTTAAAGGAAAGATGGTCACAACACCTATTCTAGTTTTCCTAGACTGGAGAAAACCCTTTCATGTTCATGTAGATGCTTCTTCCATACCATTGGGGGTTGTACTGACACAACCGGGAGAAGGAGGTATTGACCACCCCATTGCTTACTCTAGCAGAAAGCTGTCTACAACGGAGAAGAACTACACCACTACAGAAAGAGAAGGACTTGCTATGGTGTATGCCTTACAGAAGTTCAGACACTATCTATTGGGTGCTCATTTAAAAATGTATACTGACCATTCTGCTTTGAAGTACTTGGGCAATAAGCCAGTGTTAGGGGGAAGAATTTTCAGATGGCTACTCCTCTTCCAGGAGTATGATTTTGAGATTATTGTGAAGCCAGGTAGATTGAATGCAGGACCTGACCATTTATCTAGGATAGAGTCAGGGGAGGAACCTACAAATTTGGAGTACAATCTGCCTGATGCGCAACTGTTTTCTATTCAAGCAGCAGACGAGTATTATTTCGATATTCTTGAGTTTCTCACTACAGGGCAAGCGCCAGTTGAATTCACAATGCAGCAGAAGAAACAACTTGTTGTCAAAGCTGCAGACTTCACTTTGATAGTAGGCCAGCTCTATAAGTTGGGCCCTAATGAAGTCTTGCGCAGATGCATTTTACCGCATGAGAAGAATTCCATAATCACAGAAGCGCACTCAGGAACCGCAGGAGGCCATTTCGCAGGAATGCCGACTACGCAGAAGATCTTAGCCGCGGGTCTTTGGTGGCCAACATTGCACAAGGATACTAAGGGATTCTGCAAGTGTTGCGATGTGTGCCAGCAAACAAGAAAATATTCAAGAAGAGATGAAATGCCGTTAAGACCCCAGATAACAATGCATGCTTTTGATAAGTGGGCCATTGGTTTTGTGGGACCTATCAACCCACCAGGAAAGAGAACCGGCGTAAGATACATCATCACAACTACTGAATACCTCACCAGATGGGCTAGGGCGAAGCCAGTTAAGAACTGCGACGATGTCACTGCTGCGCAGTTCATTTTTGAGAATATTGTCACTAGATTTGGATGTCCACTGATTCTAATGAGTTATCAGGGCACACATTTCCTGAATGAGACTATAGAGGCCCTTACTGAAGAATTCCACATTAGTCACCATAAGAGTATACCCTACCACCCTCAAGCTAATGGTACGGTGGAGGCATTCAATAAGATTCTGGAGAATACCCTGACCAAGATCTGTAATCAACAAAGAGATGATTGGGACCTTAGAGTCACAACTGTGTTATGGGCTTACAGAACCACATGCAAGAAATTAACAGGTCACACACCATTCAATTTGGTGTATGGACAAGAAGCAGTCATGCCCATGGAATACATTGTTCCCAGTCACAGAATTGCTCAAATTACAAAAATGACAGATACTGATACTATGAGTGAAAGGCTGTCACAATTGGTTGCCTTAGAAGAAGATAGGCTTTTAGCTGGATTCCATCAACAAGTGCAGAAGGCGAGACAGAAGGCTTGGCATGAAAGGCATATTAAGAATAAAGTCTTTCAGGAAGGAGACTTGGTACTCCTCTATGATACTAAATTCATCAAGTTTCCAGGCAAGTTTTGTGTACATTGGTTAGGCCCTTTTCCAGTGATGAAGATAACCGAAGGTGGAGCAGTTCAACTTGCGAAGCTTAATGGAGAGTTGCTGCCCACAATGATCAACGGGAGTCGGCTCAAGCTTTATCGCGACACCCACTCTGCCCTGTCAACCTAATCAACTGCTAAAGTTGTGTAGATGTCCAGTGTAGTTGAAAGAGGCATCGCACTTATCACAGTCTACACGGAAGTCGCGAGACAGTTTCAGTCTATGGATTCCCACGCAGTTCCTCGAAACATCCACGCAGTCAATAAATCATGTTCTGAGCGAGCCTATTTTCGCTCTTGCGGAGTTCCCCGGGTTGTCAAACTTTCACTCTCGCGGAGTTCCCTGTTGTCGATTTGTCACTCCTGTGGAGTTCTCCTCGCCGTGGAGCCCTCCATGTGTACAGTTACCCATGCTGAAGTTACCCGCCGAAAATTTGAATTGTGGTAGTTCTGTAGCCGCGTTTGAGTCTTAATGAAGGAAGAGACCGCCATCTAATTGTACTTGCTCTGACAGATTCGACTTGATTTCCCTAAGATTCGCATTTAATTAAGGAGCCAAATGCCTTAGCACATCTCCCGAAGGTTGTTAGAGCCCATCCCTCGCATTTAATGCACCATAGAGGCACGGGCGGAGGGGGGTTGTCAACTCATCCGCTTAGGTGCCAACGGTTATTAGCGCCACCTATCCGCATCTACTATCGCCCTCAGCTATAAATACCTCTCATTCGTATATGCTTGGGTTACTTTCCTTGCTAGAGTTGTATAGTTGTCCTGTTTGAGAGTCTAAGCCATTGTTTTCAGAGCCATGTTGTGCGGACTGCTTTCCTCTGTTTTCAGAGTTCGCATCCTACGTTGTTCGACCCTTTTCTGTTCAGTGTTTGTCGTGTATGCAAGTTCATGACGGAGAACCTATCAACTGAAGAATTCGTCCGTCACTTTAGACGCAGAGGGTTAGACTTCGGTATGGGTACCCCGATCAATATTATCAAGCTTCCTATTTCCTCTGATTCCAGATAGTCCCCAGGCACAAGGGCATCTCGGCCCCAGTAGCAGCAGCCAGAGGAACCCGTTCCAGAGCCCTTGGCCACTCTGGTTAACTACATTCCTCCGCGCCCAGATGATGCACCCAAGGTGTGTATTCCTAAGAATGCCAAGTATTCGATTCTGCTGCCACCAATGGCGGAAATCGTGCAAGAAGAAGGATCCCTGCTTGGACATCTCCCGCTGGTTAAGTTTTCTGAATTCAACTTGGGAGATTATAGAATGTATCCTCAGTTTGCGCCAGATCACTATCTGATGGTGGTCCATAATCCTGCTAAGAAGATTGATGAATTCATCCCACAGGAATTTGCAGTAAATCTAGAGAAGCCTGGACTGTTGAAGCTACCGCACTTCGGGCGTAGCAATGAAGTTAATGCGGTTGTCAAGGTCCTATTATCCTGTGTTCATGGTGGTTATATTTGGCTAGGGAGGCCAATTGATCTAAATGTGGACCTGATTCATCGAATTACTGGCCTATCTAAGGTTGGTAAGGACCCCAACGTCCATTTCGTTGGTAAAGACAAGGATCGAAAGATGGCTCCACAGGTGGTGCAGAAATACAAATTGTTGAGAGGAGGTCGGGCTTATGACCTCACTGTAGTTGAAGATGAAGCACTTAGATTCACAGGCAGTCTTCTCACAGGCAGACTTTTAACGAAGTGCCGACCTAAAGAAGTCCCTGGAGCTGTTGTAGAGCTCGCAGTTGAAGCTGCGGAGGGTGAGCAGTATAACTGGTGTCTCTTCCTCCTGAATACATTCTTGGAAGACTGTCGAAACGTTCAGGACACCACCAATCAGCTGTTCCATTTCTCTTGGCTCCTGATCTTGTGTGCCTTTGTCGGGTGGAAGGAACCTCCCAACACTCAGTTTCTTCTGCACCGCTCAGGAGAGGTTACAGGGATGTGCTATGTCAACCTCTGGGATTCTAATAATCCCATGAAGCGCAAGATGAACCGCGCCGTGTTCTTCGAGTATTACCATCTTCTCAGGGATACCATCCTGCAGATGCCGAGGCTTACTGAGGAGACGGCAGAACTCTATGGAACGAAGTTGTTCTTTTCTGCCAACTTGCATGAAATCTATTTCCGCCCTCGCAGAATTCAGTCGAAAGAATGGGACATAGGGCTCTACCAAATGACTACCCAGGACATGGAGGACATTGTGAAGTCCTGGCCAGATGAATGGAAGCAGGCCGCTGAAGTCGCTGCCGCGATGCCACCCCCTGAGGTGCCAGAGAAAGACAAGGGCAAGGAAAAGACTAGGAAAAAGAATGATGAAGGTCCGTCAGGACTGGCTACCAAGAAGCAGAAGCTGTCGCACCCCGCAGAAGCGACTGGGGATCCCTATGAGACCCTTGCTGCGGGGCTCAACCAGTACTTGAAGGAGCAATTTTATGAGTTGCGTGCCTCTCAGGCCAATATCAGAAGTGCTCTGGACCTGCAGCTCGTAGAGTTGAAAGGTCTCGCAGGACGAGTTGCATAGACCCATGCGCCAGCATCCGGTTCGCAGGTGCCGCAAGCATCTACAAGCACCGAGTGGGTTGAAGTACCTACGGAAAGGCACACTGTCATCCACATCCCACCCGCAAGCATGACACTCCCGAATCCTCTGGCTACATCGCAGGTAAGCGCGGGTGGCCCTGTTGAAATAAATTTGTCACTAATTCCGTTGGAAACTCTACAGTTGGTTCATGAGCAGGTCTCTACTGAGCTGAGAGCTAGGGAGCTCTCCACATTCCATGCCAATCAAAGACTGCAGACGCAGGAAGTAGAGATAAGGGCAGGCTATAAGGAGATCTCTGCACAACTTGCACTTAACGAAGTGTGAGACACTGGGCTAAGGAATGCCGTCGATGAAATCTCCCAGGAGCTACCGGCCTGCCAGATTCAACCAGACCTTCCTTTAGTGGAGAAAGTGCAATGCATTGGCAGAAGGGCGAAATCCCTAGAACAGTAAGTAGTTGCTATGGCTGAGGACCATAGAAAGCAGCTCGCCAAGTTGGAAGCTCGTGTCGTAGTGCCTCCCACAGATGATAAGTAAGAACGACTTGAAGCACTACGCATAGCTTCTACCCAAATGAAGTGCAGAATAGATGAAGCCCAGCAGTTAATGACGCAAGCTATGCAGGATTGGGTTGAGCTCGAGAAGCTCCCTTCTAAAGTTGCCCTTTTGGAACAGGTGGAAGCAGCAGAACAGTCCCTAACTGTTCTGAACGAAGAAGCTAAGCCCTTGGAAGGCTTAGCCAAAATGAGAAAGATGAGCGAAGTCCGCAAAGTCCAGCAAGAAATGCACAGGCTCAGAAACAAAGATGCTACTCTCGCCAACATCATTCAGTCGTTTATGGATGAGTATGCTGAACTTGCTGCCCAAGTAGAGGCCAAGGTCAAAGCATTTGCCGAGTCTCAAGAGTTGGTCGATGGCACAGAAGGAGAAGAAGCTACTTTAGACCTAGTGCACACAGCCACGAAGTGCGTGCAAGACATGGACTCCACTATTTCGCAGTGGAAGCAATCCTTCGCTGCGACCCAAGCCAAGTCAGATGCACAACTAAAATGAACGCAAGCTAGTGCGAGTGGCTCGGGGATGAGCCATAAGTAAGTGTTAGGGGCCTGTTGGAGCATAGGCCGCAGCTATGGTAAAGCTGCCAATTTTGAGGAAAAAGCACTAAGTTTTGAAGGAAAAGTGCTAATTTTGAGGAAAAGCACCATTTTTGGGCAGAAATGAACAGTGCGCAGTATGGCGCCAGATGGATGAGCTGACCGTAGATTGCGGGCCAGAAATCGCGGAGCTCGCGTGCACAACTCAAAGGAAAGAGTAAATAAGGTGGCTGACTAGAAAGCTCAACCACCACAGTAAATGAAGTCGCGGAATAGAGGGCTCAGCTACCCTCATTAAGGCAAAGTACAGGAGTTATGGTTGCTCAGACCAAGGAAAAGCAACGGGCCGAAGCATTGAAGGAAAAGGACAAGGAGCAAAGAACGATGAAGCAGCACCCATACCCGTGATCTGCGCCGAAAATCGTGGAGTCTGTAGGAAGCTGCGACGTGACTGGAAGAGGCGCCTACAGTACACCTAGCCGTGTCAGTGGTTAGGTTTTTTGGGGATCACTATTGGGGAAAGGCCCACAGTTTTGTAAAGGTGCAACCCTCAGGGCCACCTATATATATGTGTAATTGTAAAAGGGAAAGGGGTTGGTTAGATAATTAGATGGTCACTGAGTTACATGGACAGTCTAAGTTGATGTCTGAGTAATTTGTATTGCTGTATCTTCTAAGTTGTTACTGATCATTTTTGTGCATGTAAGAAGGCCGCGATCTTGCAGGAAGACTGCTTGGCGTAAGGGCCATTGTATGTATCGACCAGTCGCAAGAGGACTGGGAGGGGAATGTAACTGTATGTCTTTGTCATGGTAATATTTGTAGAAGAAGAGAATAGATCTAAGAGAAGGGCTCCCAGATGTGTGCGTGGAGTTTCCCAGAAACATCTAAGGCTGTAGCTATGTGCACAGCGGAACTGTGTTATCCCCATCTCAAGATAATATAAAACACAGTTCCCATGGACGTAGCTTCCCTCCTGGAAGTGAACCACATAATTCTTATTGTTGTGGTGATGCTTTATGTGGTTTCATTTCTTTGCTTTACTGTCTATGTTTCTATGAATGTTTCGCTATCTTTATGAATGATTATGTAAAGTAAATCCTTGAAGCTCCCTTAGAAGTTGTCTTTGTGCATTGTCGAAGGAGTCTGGAAGAACACTGTCGCTGCAGCGCGAAAGGAGTGTGTTACTACGCTGCGGCGCAAGGGAAGAGATGATACATAATGTATCGGAGGTAGAGGGTAAAATACTCGTGCATAGGTGCGGAGCTACCTCGCTGCCCGACTGAGAAGAGTGAGTTCAAGGGCTGTAGCACTGGCAGACCTGTGAAAGAGTAAGACGCTTTGTTCAGGGGTTACCTCCAAGAAGGGAAGGGAGAAGACTGTAGACTCCACACCACCTAGGTTAAGGAAACCTGATTCCTTAGCCCCCCCATAGCCACTTTGGGTGAGACTTCGGGCTACTGCGTAGCTCGTTGCCGAAAGGGCCAGTGCGCCAAAGGGGTGTTTGTTGCTGCGCATCCTGAAAACCCGAGTCTGTCCAGAAAGCAGCCAACACTAACTCTACTTGTAGAACAATCCTTTTATGCCAAACTGCCAAAGTGTGAGTTTGGTATGAAGGAACTCCTCTATCTTGGCCACATCATTGGGAAAGAAGGAGTTAAGGTACCCTAGGAGAAGATACAAGCCATCTTAGATTGGCCCAGCCCAAAGAATATAACTGCTCTAAGAGGGTTCATAGGCTTATGCACATATCACAGGAAATTTGTGAAGGGATTCTCCAAACTCACTTATCCCTTGACAAAACTTACAAAGAAGGGAGCTTTCTGCTAGAATTAGGAGGCTGAGAAAGCCTTCAATAAAATGAAGGAAGTTATGAGCAGCTGCCCAGTCTTGGCACTCCCATATTTCAGCCAGCCTTTTGTTTTGGAGTGCGATGCCTCAGGTGACGGTATAGGAGTTGTTTTGATGCAGAATAGACACCCGATTGCTTATGAGAGCAAAAAGTTGCAGCCCCGTGAGAGGCTGTATTCGATCTATGACAAGGAGATGTTAGCCATCATGCATGCATTGGAAAAATTCAAGAAGTACCTAGTGGGAGGTAAATTCATAGTTAAAACAGACCACAATAGTTTGAGGCATTTCCTAACCCATAATGAGCTGAATGACAGTCAGCAAAAGTGGGTAAGCAAAATTCAATCCTATGATTCTGATATTGAATATAAGAAAGGTAAGATGAATGTAGTTGTTGCTGCCTTTTCTAGGAAACCTATTTTTTCCTTGCTACAAGTGCCTACCGACTAGAAGGCACAACTAATTAAAGAATATGTAGAAAATAAGTTTGCTAGTGAATTGTTAGATAGAATAAATCAGGAGGATCATTACCAAGTCATCAATGATGTCATCTATTATAAGAAAAGAATTTTTTCAACTCCTGAATCTAAGCTGAAGGAGCAGATTTTGATGGCTACCCACAATGCTTCGGTAGCAGGCCATCCTGGTATTTTCAAAACTTACAGGAAGTTGAGAGAAAGATTCACTTGGAAGGGACTCAAGGAGGATGTTCTAAGACATGTTAGTGAGTGTACTACGTGCCAGCAGAACAAGGTGGAGCACACTCGTCCTGCCCATCTCCTACAACCTTTTCCAATTCCTAGACAGAAATGGGAGAGCATATCAATGGATTTCATCACAAGTTTTCCCAAATACTAGGGTAAAGACAGTATTTTTGTAGTAGTTAACAGATTAACCAAATTTGCTCATTTTTTTGCTGTCACATCTACTATTTCTGCTAGTCAAGCTACTGCACTCTTTTTTAGGGAAGTATTTAGATTGCATGGACTGCCAAAAATGATAATCAGTGACGGGGATAGTAAGTTCACCAGTGCCTTTTGGAAATATTTGTTCGAATTGGTAAATACTAATCTAAACCTCAGTACCAGCTACCATCCCCAGACAGATGGGCAAACTGAAAGAGTTAACCAATGGCTGGAGGGGTATCTTAGGAACTATGTTATAGGGCGGCAGAAGGCTTGGGTCAACTGGTTACATCTGGGGGAGTTCTGTTATAACACCACCTTTTACATGTCCATTGGAATGACCCCATTTAAAGCTTTGTATGGGTATGAGTCTGCTACTTTTGCAGATCTGGTTTTGGGAAACTGCAAGGCACAAAAGGAAAAAGATTGGGTGCAAGAAGGCTAGGACATCCTCAGAGCACTGAAAGAAAATTTACAGGTTGCACAAAATAAATAGAAAATTAATGCAGATAAGAACAGAACTGATCGAATTTTCCACAAAGGAGACTTGGTTTATCTGAGATTGCAGCCATACAGGGAAACCACTCTTAAGACAAAGGGGGATGAAAAATTATTGCCAAGGTTTTATGGGCCCTACAAAATAACAAGGAAAGTGGGTGAAGTAGCCTATGAGTTAGATTTTCCAGCAGAAAGCAAAATACACAATGTCTTTCATGTGTCCTATTTGAATAAGGCAGTGGGCCAACAGGTTAAGGTTTCAGAAATACTGCCCCCCCTTGATGATGAAGGACATCTGGTACTAGAGCCTGAAGACATCTTGCAGACTCAGGAGAGGAAGCTGAGAAGCAGAATTATTAAAAAATACTTGGTACGATGGAAAGGTCTTCCTAGTGAGGATGCCACTTGGGAGGATGAACAGATTCTGCAGCATCCTAGTTTGAAACTGCTTGAGGACAAGCAATATTGGGAAGGGAGGATTGTCATGTCCCCCCCCTAGTGACCTTGGTCACTGTTGACACCTCGGGGGTGCAGGGTGAGTGAAAAGTGCCGGAATGGGTTCCAAGGCACACAACAAGGGATGAAAACCCAGCCAAAGGCTTCAGTTAACCCTATGTAAGAGTTACCCTATGCTCGAGCTGTTTGGGACGGTAATCACCCATGGATATTTGGCCATTGCTGGCACTCTATGAGTAAAAGATTTGATCTCAAAATATCAGTTTTCCCATCAAGGAAAACTAAGTGTGAAATCTTGTTACCAAAATCTAACTTAAACTACCTAAGGAACAGATCTATTCTAAGTCAGATCTAACCTAAAAGGAGAAGTTGATGTTGTGCAGATTAGAGTTGAAGTGTGATGAACAAATAGTTAACCTTAAACAGAAATGTCTTCGGGTTCTTCAATTGTTAATTAAAGTTTTATCAATTAAGAAATTAAGTGACAATTATTCAAAGTGTTAAGCGTATTCAAATATCTGATCTGTAATCATTGTGCTAATTGAAAAATTAACATTTGATTATACATATTTAATTGCATCAAATCATTTGCAGAAGTAAAAAAAAGTGAAAACGTTCAATTAAAGAAATTTAACAGAATAGTTTTGAACATAATCCACACATACAGAAAAATCAATATGAGAGATCTTATGCATTAACAAAAATCCTGCAAAAGATTAAACGCATGATCGATGACAAATTTGAAACATTAACTCAACAATTCCCAAAGAAATTTGAAGAACAATAGGAGGTGAATTAAAAGATAACTTTCCTGAATAGAGAAGTCTTGTACAAAAATTACAATGACTCTGATAAATAAAGTATCTTCAGTCCAAACTCCCACTGAATTGCAATTCCAAAATTCCCAACCCCTTACTAAGAGAAACATTCCCCCTTATATACTAAATCTATGTCAGAGTTCCAAAAGGAGAGATTCTACAAAATAGGGATCACAAAATCGGGTCTAACCATCGATCCAAAAAAATCTTGCTATTTTTAAGCTCAAAAGATTTTCCGCCACCTTTCATAAAAGAAACACTTGTTCTTTAATCAGATAAGGTCTCATGGCACCAAAAAAATTGAATCACAGATTGTTCATTATCATTGACAGGTGGTGTGGCTTGCAGAGCATCAGCTGTAGGAAATTCGAGGTCGGGGAACCCACTGTCGAAAACAGAGAAATCCATTAGAGGATTTACTTCAGGTATGGTAGCCGGCACCTCAGGTTCTTCATTGATTATAAAGTCTTGCATAACATCAGTGTCAATATCAGTTGATCCCTCCAGAATTTCCTTTCATCGCTTTTCGGGGTTGTGAATGTAGGCAGACAAAGTTTCGAAGTCTTCTTCGCTGCTACCGTTACTAACATCAGGAACACCTGCATCAAACAATGGTGACCACATTTATTGATATAACAAGGGATAGAGCTCTTCATTTTCAACCTGAACATTAGAAAATTTACCATCTACATGAATATTACTCATTTTGAATGAGTCTTGGATAAAAAGATATAAGAAGAATGCCAAACAGAGTGTTTCCTGTTTCAGAAGGCAATGGGTGAACTAGACCTTTCATGTTAATTGCTTATTTAAAGGCCAGTAAGCAGGTCTATGATAATCAGGCGGGGCAATCTGTAATGATTAAATTTATCGAGTCAATTCATTGTAATTACTTCAATTGAAACGAAGAGAGCCAAGGTATGTGCCAGTCGGATCAAAGCCTATGCGAAGTATGAGTTCAATTACTGCTTGCATGATTTTGAATTGTCTTGACGATCACATCGTTATAAGAAATCTCTCATCAATAATTATGACTGGTGAATAATAACAGAGACGGAGGTTGTGGTGATAAAGTTGATGTGAAAAGGTCCCGTCTCGGAGTTCCGGTACACGGGCCATCAATTCTTCACACGTAACAAATCCGATCATTAAGAGGTGGAACAAAAATGACGAGATGTCAAAGATCAAGTTCAGGCATGGCGAACTTAATGTGGAGAGACAGCGTCCATCCAACATGAGGTGACTGATAGACTTGTAATGGTGTGTGCTGTGATGAATTACATAGAAAACTGATAATTTGGCAGAACCAAGTTTCAAAAGATAGGATGGAAAAGCCTGACTTAACTGATTACCCAAAATCAACATGACCATGAGATTATAACAGATGAAAGATGGAGATTAACAGGAGTGGAATGCGGAATCGAGTTAAAAAAAATTGCATGAAGTTCTTATTCAAAGATCCCGCAAGTCGAAACCCGAAAGTACGGATTTGCGGGCTGCGGGTATACAAAATGGAAGTAAAAAGGGATTTCCGAAAGCTGAAAACCGACTGTGCGGGTGGCGGGTTTTGGAAACATTAAATTGTGATGTAAGATAACATCCTGAAAGCCGCATCCCGAAATCACGGGTTTCGAGAACACACACCAGATAAAAAAAAAATCATAATCCCAAAATCCAGATGCCGCCATTGTGGGGTTCAGGTTTCGGATTAATTATTCTTCAATCATATTAAAAATGATTCTGCAACCCACAGCCATCGGGTTGCGGGTTTCAGAATCAGCAAAACCAAAACTTATAAAACAATAGTCTCGTAACCCGCCCCTGTCGGGTTGTGGGGTTCGGGTTCGCCAGATATCAGGTTTCAGGATGATGATAGCAGTCATCAAAATACTCAAAGTTTTGGCTCTTTTCAACCCGAAACACTTTGTAAGAAATAATCAAACCCTTACAAACAAGCAGACCAAAGCTTGGGTGAAGAACTTTTAAAGGTAAAATCAAAATCTAAAATTTTCAAGATGACTCAACAAACTACCTTTGCATTTATTAAAATTGTGCGGCTCCCATGCTTGGCTAAGCATGGGATTTGTTGTGGCCACAACAAATGGCGACTGGCTGGGAAGAACCAGTTATTTCTGCAATCAAATCCAACTAAAGACAGCATGTCAATCAACCAATTTCTTGAAACTCAATTCAAAGAAGATACTCAAAAGATAACAGCCAACAAGCAATGAACATGAAAATGGATAGATCTCAACAATGACCATTTTAAAGATAACACTCATTCGATAAGGAGATTTAGAGAGTAATACCAAATATTTACCATGATGTAATCATTGAAAACCAGCTTGTGTTGAACCTGGGCACAGTCTTAGAAATGCTCATGGATATCCTAATTACAGATCGCATTGGTTTATTAATCAATGATCCTCTATGGATTATATATATTTTCCTTTATTTTCTTTTATCTTTTCTTTCTCTCTCTTTTTTTTTATATTTTATACATAAACCTTGTTAACACAAGACCACTATATTGACTTGGTGATCAGATGAAATAGCGCCATTCACAGGCCTGATCCGGAAACTGGTCAAGCTAGCTCGATAACGAGACTCCTTGTCTTCTGGTTGTAAGACCAAAAGAAATTATCATGGCTTGGTGACCACATAGTGATAATTCCAGTCCAAGGTCAAACCCATGATCATAGCAGGGCTAGCTTGTAATAAGACCCCCCTATCCTTGTATACAACGAAATCTTATGAAAAACAAAACAATTTATTTTAGCATAAGCTACAAGGCATTACCATGGCTTGGTGACCATTTAGTGGTAATGTTACTCACCAGTACTTTGCGGATCATGAATGGACCAACCTATAATAGGATCTTCCTTCTTCCAGAAGAACTGAAAGTCATCTTCCAAGTGTGGTGGCTTGATGTGAAGATGTCATTCCACTTTAAGCACCTATGAACCTAATGGGATGGCTTGATAACAAGACCACCCACCTCGTAACTTATAGTTTTAAATAGAATTTATAATCAAAGTGATTGTAAAAGGATCCATGAGAAATTGAAACTGGTCAGGTTATTATAATATGTCGTTAAACCATGAAACACCAGATAGAGAAATGATAACCATCCTCCATATCTCAATTACATAAATAAAGCAAGGTGAAAGATAATGATCCAAGTGAAAAGTATCCAAAGGCACTGCACTTATTGATTGTTAATTCTTCAGAGCAAATTCTAATCAAAAGCCAGAAAGTAATATTAATAACGATGCTGAAACTTCAAAAGCAATTGTTGCTAAGAAAAGTGATCATAAGCCATTACCACAAGTGTGAAGCCTTATTAATGAAAACCAAAACAAAACAAGAAAACCAATCAAAATGTAAATGCAATAAAACAAATGATTGTAAAACAAACCACACCTATGTACAAGTGCACTAGATTGTTTAAACAAAATACTTTTTTCAGAAGAGACACATTCACTAGGAAGGTGTCTACAACTCCTTCTAATGTCTGTAATTGAACATTGCTGGGACCAATCTTTTCTGTAATAATGAAATGTCCTAGCCAAGGGCACTGAAACTTGGTGTACTGATTCTTATCTTTATGTTGCTTATCCCACCTCAGAACTAGGTCACCAACAGAAAATTCTCTGTCAGATGAAGATTTTTCATCAAACCATCTCTTCACCATCTGTTGATGATGATACAACTTGTTCTTGGCTATTTCCCTATCCTCCTCTAGCTTCAAGAGGGTGTCAATTCTTTGTTGGAGGGGAGAAGAATCTTCTTCTTGAATAGACTGGGCCAATTGTAGAGAAGGAATAGTAAGATTAGTGGGAAGAATGGCTTCTTTTCCATAAACCAGATAGTAGGGAGAATTTGCAATTGTTGCTTTCAGGGTAATTCAATCTGCCCATATTGCATTATACAACTGTGTGTGCCAATCTCTGTGATGGGAGGCTATGGTCTTCTTGAGAATGTTTATCAGATTTTTTTTCGATGATTCAACCAAACCATTACCTTGAGGGTAATAATTGGCAGAAAACTTAAGCTTAATCCACATCTCAAAGGCATATTCAGTTATATCGATTGAAGAGAAGTAGGATGCATTATCGAAAACTAAGTACTCTAGAGCGCCAAACCGTGTAACGATCTGACTATCAAGGAAAGAGATTACTTGGGTAGCATTACATTGTTTGAGAGGAGTTGCCTCCACCCATATAGTGAAATAATCTGTGGCTATGAGGATATACTTATGTTGGAGGGATGAAGGAGGGTTTATAGGTCCAACAAAATCTAGTCCCCACTGTTGAAATGGAAACTGAATTGTAACCGGTTGTAAAGGAAATGCAGGTTTCCTAAACTTCCCTATGCATTTTTGGCACGGCTCACACTTTCTCACATAAGCATAATCATCTTTAAACAATGTGGGCTAGTAATATCCGGCCCTAAGAATCTTGTGTGTCGTAGTCTCTCCTGAAAAATGGCCTCCAGCAGGACCTGCATGAAATTGAAACAAAATGTTATCAGTTTCATGTTTTTCCAAGCATCTAAGAAATACTCCATCATAATTTTTCCTAAAAAGAACTTGATCAAGGAATTGATAGGGAGCAGATTTCAGTCTCAAATCTCTTCTTTTCTTAAAATAAAGGGTTTCGGGAGCAAACCCATGGTTCAGAAAAAATTTGATATCATCGTACCATTCCGATGTCGGGGCATCGATAACATTGACAACACCTGAGGGAATTTCTTCCTCATGATCCCATTCAGACTGCTACTGTGCGGGGTCATTGGATTGCGCAATAAGAAGACAAAGGCCTTGGCCTTTTACAATTTTAGTCGGTCTGATCTGAAGATCATATTCTTGTAGTGCAGTCATCTAATGGGCCCTCTTTTCTCCTAATTTTTTCTAGATGAGAACATTTCTGATAGAAAAATATGGAACAATGACTTTGGTCCGAGACTTCAGCAAGTAGGGTCTGTAATGTTTGACAGATTTATAAACCACATAAGCTTGCTTATTGATCTGCGAATATTTAAGCTCTGCACCTTTGAATGTTGAGCTCATAAAAGAGATTGGGATTTCAGTATCATTGTCATGCTTCTGAGTTAAGACAGTTGCATAAGAAAAGTCAGTTGCAAAAGTATAAAGAATGAAATCCTTATTAAAATCTGGAGACATGAGAGCAGGAGCTTCTACAATGGCCTTTCGAATTCAGATAAATGCATCTCTCTGTTCCTGAGACCAAGTAAACTACACATCTTTCTTGACCAAAAGTTGTAGTGGTTTAACAATTTGAGCAAAATTTGGTACAAATCTATGTACAAAATTAACCTTACCTAAGAAGGATTGCATTGCTTTGCATGAGCCTGGTAAGCCAATCTTTGAAATAGCCTCTGTACGTTCAAGATCTATAATCATACCTTCTTTCGAAACAATGAAGCCCATAAGCTTTCCTTCTGTTACTGCAAAAATAGATTTCTTCAGGTTGAGAGAAATACCAAATTTCCTCCAACGATGAAAACCTTGTTTCAAAGCAAACACATGTTCATGTCATTTTTTAGAGTCAATAGTGATATCATCAAGGTAAACAACGATAGAATTATGCATTAAACCTCGGAAAGCTATATCCATAGCTCTCTAAAAAGTAGCTCCTGCGTTGATTAGCCTGAAAGGCATCCGTCTGTAGGAAAAAGTACCCCATGGGGTCCTAAAGGCTATTTTCAATTGATTGTCCGGGGCAACCATGACCTGGTTATACCCCGAAAAACAATCTAAGAGGGAAAACATTTCTGACCCGGCTACCTTTTGAAGAATCTGCTCCATTGGTGGAATAGGATAGTTGTCTTTCTCAAAATCCTGGTTTAGGTTTCTAAAATCGACACACAGTCGAATTTCACCGCTTTTCTTACGAACAGGTACTAAATTAGCGATCCATTGAGTGTGCCTGATCGGAAAGACAATTCGGGTAGTGAGCAGCTTCTCCAGCTTCTTTTTTACAGAAGGCTCCAAACTGGGATGCATCTTCCGCAGCTTTTGTTGAAATGGCTTGACCTCTAGTTTCATGGGAATATTATGAAACATGACGCAAGTGTAAAATGTTTTCAGCTCGTCATATGTCCAAGCGAAAACATCCTTATACTGTTTACACAATGCAATAATGGCTCTGCGTTGTTCAGGGGCACAATCAACTCCCAAGTTGATGAAATGAGGTTCCTGTTCGGTGCCTAGGTTGACCGGCTCATAGTTCAAGGATGAGCTTTGAGTTTTACAATTAGTTTGAGATTTGAACTTGTCCTGCAGATCATAAGACTTTTCTAGATTGATCACAGACTTTGGGATGACGTTGGAAAAATCAGGTAGATACTTTTCATGTTTTGCTTCATCGATGGCAATGTCTTGAAATGTATCCTGAGCAGTGAGGAAGTCAAGTATCTGTCGGTCATCATCAAACACTTTCCAATTAGTCACATTATCCGGAATGGATGGTCTGTACATCAATTCAATAGAAAAATTTTGAGGAGACAGACCTTCTGGCAAGATCAGTCTAGACACTGTATTTGCTAACAGGTCTGCATCAAAATTTTGTGACCTGAGAACAGATTTAATATTGAATGCTGAAAATGAGTTGGTTAGTTCCCTTACCAACTTTTGATAATTAGCCAAATGTGGGGATAAGCAGTGTATTTTATTCCTGACTTGTTTGACTATAATTTCGGAGTCTCCATAGCATTCTATTGCTTGTACACCTAAATCAACGGCCTTCTTGAGACCCTGCACAAGAGCTTCTTATTCGGATACATTATTAGTGCAATCAAATTCTAACCTGCAAGCAATTATGCATTTTATTCCTTTAGAATTGATAAGAACACAACCCGCTCCAGCTCCCTCCTTGGACTTAGAGCCATCGAAAAATAAAGTCCAGGAGACAGGGTCTAATCTAAAATTCGTAGTCACATTATATACATTATGCACAAATTCACCAGAAAAAGGTACAGAAGTAACCTGATCGATATGTGATTCGCTTTGGATGCTTTCTTCTGGTGAGGCATCAGCTGGGAATTCACCGAAAAAGGTATCAAATGTAAATTTCCATACACGAGAGGTGAGATAACCAGTAGGTTCACTTGAATCATTAAGATCAGTAACTGTCTGTTTCATAAAAGGTTCTTTGTTGATCTTAATTTTATTTGGTTGACCATTGTAAGGAAACCATAAATGGGACCAGTCAGTTGCAAAGTAACCTTTAAGTTTCTCTAACCAGTCCCTGCTTAACCACATCCCATAAGCTTCTGGGATGTCAGCTATCACAATATCAACTGTCTGATGGATCCTGGGATCAGCTGACATCGTGAGCATAACATTTTTCAATTTACCAACCACGCTAACTTTGGATCTATCAAGTTGCACAATCTAGGTTGGACAAGGTTCCCACATTGCATTAAATTTTTTGTAAACAGAAAGGGGTATCACATTTGATGATGCTCCCAAATCTATCATGCAGTTGTGTACATTCCGGTCGAAAATCTCAAAAGTAAGCAAGAAAGGAGGAGTTCTCTTACTTGCTGGTTTCTGATCATCAGTTTTAGTGACAGAGTCTAAGTTATTATTCTGTGACTCTCTAGGCTATTTGACTATCATGTTTTTAGGTAAAGAATCCCTCATAGCAGGAAACTTGAGTAGCTCAAACAGAGAGATATCTGCTTTAACCCTTTTTAAGTCTTCAACCAGGTTGTACTCCATTTGAGGGAGGACAGTATCCTTCTGTGGGATGGTTTGGTTTCTTGTGAGAACGAGGGAAGAAGATGAAGGTTCTTGAGGTGGTTGTGGTCTTGACCTTGTGTTATAAGGATGTTGTGTGTTAAACACTGCCTCAAGTTCTTCTTCTTCTTCACACATAGGAAGCTCTGAAAAGCAACCCACAACGTCAACCTGTGGATCATCTTCTGCTTCTTGCTCAAGTAGTGGAGGATCCGGGGTAGTCTGATCATTGGAAGTGTCAGGGGTGACTTGAGATTCTACAGCCAATGCTCTAAAAATAGAAAAAAGTTCCTCGTTTGTGAGTGCATCTACTGGATTTGGTGGTGGTGGATTTTGTGGAGGCTGGTAAGGTCTCCTAAATGGTGGCCTTACAAAACATATGTTCTGATTCTGATTATCATTAGTGTTATTCTTCAAGTCCACCATCTTATTTGACATCTTCTGAATGAATTTTTTCATGTCAGTCAAATCAAATGAATCCTTGTTCTGGACTGTGGGTTTAGGGATAATCTCAATTTTCTTCCTGGAAGTGGAAGGTTGTCCTTCTGAGGATTCAGGGATGTCTTCCAGACAAAATATTTCTTTCTCAACTTGGATTGCTTCATCAAAAGCTTCCAATAGAGTACTCTTCTGTGCCCTTTTGACCCATATTGCAATAGGGGGAGGCAGACCCTTTTCATAATAAGCCACCAATAATTCTTCAGCAGGAAGAAGATTGGCAGGAATTCTGTTTTTTGAGATATGAAAACCTTTGGTTAAAGTCTTTTACCCTTTCTTTTCCTTTGGCTTTCATGGGGGATAATTCTATAACAAGATCTTGCAGTGTTTTGTCATCCCCGAACTTATGGGTAAAATTTTTCTAGAATTCATCCCAGGAAGTTATAGATTGGGTCGGCAAAGAAAAATACCAAGTGGCCGCTCTACCCTCAAATGTGTAGGGAAAGAGTCTGCATACTACATCCTCATGTACCATGCTTCTAAGCCTGATTGCCTGCATGGAAGTTTTTATATGGTCCAACGCAGGTATCTTGTCATCAGGGTTGTATTTAGGCAGCCATTTATCAGGATTCTTTGGTAATCTATGTTGATCTCCTAATATGAAAACTACACCTTGGTCAAGCCAAGGTCTGTTTTGACCTTCACCAGCCATTGAAGGTTCTTGTTCTTCTTCTTCAGAGGACGAACTAGAAGAATTCTCTTCGTCTAAGGAATATGACAAAGACGAAGGAGGGGATGGTGGTGGACCACCGTCTCCAAGATTTGGTTGACCTTGTGTTGCTATGTGAGTGGTCTCACAGTTATATTCAAGAGAATCTGATCGATTAACTAGGTCTTGGTTTTCAGATGGTTGATCAGTTGTATGTTGATCGTCTTTGTTAAAACTATTGGTATGTTGAACCTGTGGATCACTAGTTTGTGAGGTGGGAACTTGCTCGTCTTCCAGACCGCTATCCTGCAAAGTGCTTTCTAAGTTTAGAGATTCCAAGCCGCATCTTCTTTGATCGGCAAGTCGTTGTTCTGCTCTTAAAACCCTATCAGCAGATGTTTTCAATATCTGCTCTAACGAAATGGGTCCCCGTGTAGGTGACATGAAAATGATATCTCCTATGTTCTCTTGTTGCATCACCGGTGTAACGGTATAACCACAAGTTGTGTAGACGTGACAGGGAGAATTGTAGGTTGTGGATAAGTTGGTTGTTCAGATGTTGAAGCCCTATTTTGGCTTCAGGTTTGAACCGTTGAAGTACTTGCTGGAGGAGGCTTATTAGTAGTTTGCTTAGGCATGTTTTACTAGTGGCCCTCCTTCTAGTGCCATTTGTTGATGCCTCGGGGGTGCTGGGTGAGTGCAAAGTGCTGGAATGGGTTCCAAGGCACACAACAGGGGATGAAAACCTAGCCAAAGGCTTCAGTTAACCCTACACAAGAGTTACCCTATCCTCGAGCTGTTTGGGATGGTAATCACCCACGGATATTTGGCCTCCACTGGCACTCTATGAGCAAAAGATTTGATCTCAAAAGATCAGTTTTCCCATCAAGGAAAACTAAGTGTGAAAGCTTGTTACCAAAATCTAACTTAAACTACCTAAGGAACAGATCTATTCTAGGTCAGATCTGACCTAAAAGGAGAAGTTGATGTTGTGCAGATCAGAGTTGAAGTGTGATGAACAAAGAGTTAAATCTTAAACAGAAATGTCTTTGGGTTCTTCAATTGTTAATTAAAGTTTTATCAATTAAGAAATTAAGTGACAATTCTTCAAAGTGTTAAGCATATTCAAATATCTGATCTGTAATCACTGTGCTAATTGAAAAATTAACATTTGATTATACATATTTAATTGCATCAAATCATTTGCAAAAGTAAAAAAAAGTGAAAACGTTCAATTAAAGAAATTTAACAGAACAGTTTTGAACATAATCCACACACATAGAAAAATCAATATGAGAGATCTTATGCATTACCAAAAATCCTGCAAAAGATTAAATGCATGATCGATGACAAATTTGAAACATTAACTCAACAATTCCCAAAGAAATTTGAAGAACAATAGGAGGTGAATTAAAATATAACTTTCCTTAATAGAGAAGTCTTGTACAAAAATTACAATGACTCTGATAAATAGAGTATCTTTAGTCCAAACTCCCGCTAAATTGCAATTCCAAAATTCCCAACCCCTTACTAAGAGAAACATTCCCCCTTATATACTAAATCTACATCAGAGTTCCAAAAGGAGAGATTCTACAAAATAGGGATTACAAAATCGGGTCTAACCATCGATCCAAAAAAATCTTGCTATTTTTAAGCTCAAAAGATTTTTCACCACCTTTCACAAAAGAAAGACTTGTTCTTTAATCAGATAAGGTCTCGTGGCACCAAAAAAATTCAATCACAGATCGTTCATTATCATCAACAGGTGGTGTGGATTGTAGAGCATCCACTGTAGGAAATTCGGGGTCGGGGAACCCACTGTCGAAAACAGAGAAATCCATTAGAGGTTTTACTTCAGGGACGGTAGCCGGCACGTCGAGTTCTTCATTGATTATAAATTCTTGCATAACATTAGTATCAAGATCTGTTGATCCCTCCAGAATTTCCTTTCTTCGCTTTTCGGGGTTGTGAATGTAGGCAAACAAAGTTTCGAAGTCTTCTTCATTGCTACCGCTGCTAAGATCAGGAACACCTGCATCAAACGGTGGTGACAACATTTATTGATATAAAAAGGAATAGAGCTCTTCATTTTCAACCTGAACATTACAAAATTTACCATCTGCATGAATATTACTAATTCTGAATGAGTCTTGGATAAAAAGATATAAGAAGAATGTCGAACAGAGTGTTTCCTATTTCAGAAGGTGATGGGTGAACTGGAACTTTCATGTTAATTGCTTATTTAAAGGCCAGTAAGCAGGTCTATGATAATCCGGGGGGGCAATCTGCAATGATTAAACTTATCGAGTCAATTCATTGTAATTACTTCAATTGAAACGAAGAGAGCCAAGGTATGTGCCAGTCGGATCAAAGCCTGTGTGAAGTATGAGTTCAATTACTACTTGCATGATTTTGAGTTATCTTGATGATCACATCGTTATAAGCAATCTCTCATCAATAATTATGACTGGTGAATAATAACAGAGACGAAGGTTATGGTGATAAATTTAATGTGAAAAGGTCCCGACTCGGAGTTCTAGTACACGGGCCATTAATTCTTCGAACATAACAAATCCGATCATTAAGAGGTGGAACAAAAATGATGAGATGTCAAAGCTCAAGTTCAGGCATGGCGAACTTAATGCGGAGAGACGGAGTCCATCCAACATGAGGTGACTGATAGAAAACTGATAATTTGGTAGAACCAAGTTTCATAAGACAGGATGGCTAAGCCTGACTTAATTGATTACCCAAAATATACATGATCGTGAGATTATAACAGACACGAGATGGATATTAATAGGAGTGGAATGCAGAATCGAGTTAACAAAAATTGCATGAAGTTCTTATTCAAAGATCCCGCAAGCCGAAACCCGAAAGTACTGATTTGCAGGCTGCGGGTATGCAAAACGAAAGTAAAAAAGGATTTCTGAAAGTCGAAAACCGACTATGCGAGTGGTGGGTTTTGGAAACATTAAATTGTGATGTAAGATAACCATCCCGAAATCACGGGTTGCGGGTTTCAGGAACACACACCAGATAAACGAAAATCATAATCCTGAAAGCCAGATGCCGCCATTGTGGGGTTCGGGTTTCAGAGTAATCATTCTTCAATCATATTTAAAAATGATTCTGCAACCCGCAGCCATCGTGTTGTGGGTTTCGGAATCAGCAAAACCAAAACTTAAAAAACAATAGTCCTGCAACCCGCGCCTGTCGGGTTGTGGGGTTTGGGTTCTCCAAATGTCGGGTTTCGGGATGATGATAACAGTCAGCAAAATACTCAAAGTTTTGGCTCTTTTTAGCCCGAAACACTTTGGAAGAAATAATCAAACCCTTACAAACAAGCAGACCAAAAGCATGGGTGAAGAACTTTTAAAGGTAAAATCAAAATCTAAAATTTTCAGGATGACTCACCCAACTACCTTTGCATTTATTAAAATTGTGGGGCTCCCATGCTTGTCTAAGCATGGGATTTGTTGTGGCCACAACAGTCACCACTTGGATCTTCCTATCCCTAGGGGTCTAAGTTCACTATTAATTGAGTATTTAATTTATGGGGATATTTTGAGGCAAGTACACCTTAGGAAATAATTGATTATTGAGTTATTTAATTAATTATGAAGCTGGAATTAATATTAAGGAGTATTTTCCTGTTTTTATTATTTAAATGCTAATAAAATGTTTCCAAGTGGATAATGAAGGCTAGGAGTTCGAAATGGTGATAAGAGGATAACCTTGCCTAAGTGGAGGATATTTCAGAAAGGAAAGAAAGTTAGAATGGAATTAGAAACTGGCAAAACCTGGAGAAAGTTGGCAAAAGCAGGAAAAAGTTGGCAAAAGCATAAAAGTATAAAGTAAATGGAATGGAAATAATCAGGAAAAGCATTCAGAAGATAATTAGCAACATCCAGAAAAGCAACTAGGGTGCACTTGCCAATTCCGACTGAAGGAAGTTGAGGAAAGAAAGTGGAGAAAGAACAAAAGTTGCCAATCTCAGAGAGGATGCACCCTACCTCACCCACACGTGTGGTATGGCTTGCCAAGAAATCTAACTCATCTATTTAAGCATGATTCTAACTTCAGGAGAGAACTTTTGATCATTTATGTTTTCTCATGAGAGCTCTGATGCTTCTCCAGTTGAGTGATGTGCCTCAGCTGTGCTTCTTAGGTGATGTTCCCGAAGGCCCATAGTTTCCAGTGAGTGTTGCACAGGTCCTTATAAAGATATTTCAGCTAGTAACATATGCTTCCATCCTCCATTGAAGATCTACAGTCATACAGGAGAACAGGTTCCTCCAACAGTGATTCTGCAGCTAGTTTTAGTGAAGATTCTCCTGTTGAAGAGGTTTGATCCAGTGAATGCGCCCAAGACATGGTGGAGAGATAGTTCAGCCATTTTTGCAGACATTAGAAGAGCCACATATCAGAGATCAGCTTCAGAGCTGAACAATCCTTCTCTTCTATCTCATTCTCTCAACCACAGATAGATTTGGAGAGGGTTTCCACTGAAGAAGAGAGCTAGTTGTTGGTGATGGCGCCCATTTGAAGATCAGCCATTTTGAGTGCAGAAATATCAGCCATATAATCTATATATGGACTGATATTTACTTCCAGAATAGAGCCACAGTAACTTCTTACATATCTTATCTATTCTCTCACTAATCGTAACCGAAGATTAGCCCGTGAGGCATTGTTATTTAAGAAGCAAATTATTAATGAAAGAAGAAGTGTTTTGAAAGTCATATTTCAAGTTATATGTGTTTAACAAGTTATATCAGAGTCTAAATTAATATCCGAATAGAGTTTGTGGTTTTTTAAAGCAGTTTGTGAAGTTAGAATGCAAGACTAGCTAGATTGATGGCAATTCTAGACTAGTTTCACCATTTTTCCTGCTGAATCTATTTTAATCACTATTTTTATATTCTGTTAGTTGGAGCTAGTCCTTAACTCATTCTAGTATCCATATCAGTCCCTTTAATAAGAATTTGGATTCCTTTAGCCTCGTTTTGGAAAGCATGTATTGTGACTAGCTCAGCAGTCCACCATGTGCAAATAATCCCCAAATTGCTCCAAACCTTTCCAAGTCAATCCAATCTTAATTCCAACATTCCTTATGAGTTTCATGACTGATATATCTCTTTCCTAAACACCTTTAACCCTTACCCAGTCTTGTTCGCATATGCTAGAAGCCCAGGAAGCCTCGAAGTAGGCAATAGATTCGTTCTATTGTTGAAAAGTGAATGGCTCTAGTACCTTGTGCCAAGGAATCCTGCTAAAAACATATTTTTCTGCTGCTGCACCTAATCCCATATCAATTCCAGAATCAAAATTTCATCCCACCATCCTCAGTATGTACACCAGTACCCCTCACTTACCTCATGTCCGGTTCTAAGGATTTGCCACAAAATTTCACTAGTAAAAGTTGAAAAGTTTAAAGTGGAGTTAATATCTGGGTCAGATCTTTCCTAGGATATTACAGTGGTATCAAAGCATGGTCCTCTGAACCTACTCTTGTTGTGTTTATTAGCTCAAGAAAAACCCCTGGCACCAAAGGAAAAGGCCACAAAGACACTAGGGAAGAAGAGGTAGATTCTACTGAAGGAGAAATACAAGGGAGTAGAGACATGTATAAATAGGAAGGTAATGATTATTTTAGACAACTACTTATTAAAATGGCTAGAGGGATAGAACATATAACACATATTGTAGCACAGAATGGTCATGAAACTAAATAACTCCTTAGCAGACAGTTTGCACACAAAGAGGTAGAAGGGAGTGCTAGTGGTTCTCACCAGGGTGAAAGGAAAACATTTGGAGAAATCATTTTCTCAAAAACTGGTCCATTCAATAGGCCTAGAGAATTTAAAATGGATTTGAAAGATCAAACTCGACAAACCATGCCTAACTTCTTTGAGGAAGATAAAGAGGCACATGGTGCACCTGTAGCTACCTGTGAGGAGAGACATGCAATATATCTGACCTTGAGTGAGGAGTGCAGAAGAGATCTCACTTTCAAGGATTTTTCTGAGATTTACCTTAAAAATCAGCCAAGGGGATATAATAGGCAGCCAACAAGCAATTCTAAGTTGAGGAATGCTGCAGGTTGGGTCAAGATACCTTACTTTGATGGCACTGCAAAACGCAATGCTAGTTCCTGGGTGCAGAAACTAGACATATATTTTCAGTTGCATCCCATGGCAGAAAAGGATGCCATCAAGATGGCAGTTTTGCATTTGAAAGGGGAGGCCATTGATTGGTGGTTTCATGGCATGAGAACCTTGGGACATGATTTAGTTGAGTCTTATGAAGATTTCACCAGGAGGTTGATGGAAAGATTTGATAGGAGGAATCCTGAGCTGTCTTTTCGTGACCTGGCACATTTGAAACAAACCAGCACACCAGAAGCATATATATCATAATTTCAAAAGTTGGTAGTGATGGTCACTGATGTATCAAAACCTAGGTTGATCCTACTATTCACAGAAGGATTAACAAAACCTTTGAAAGGGCTGGTTAAATCCTATCGACCAGTCATCCTGCAAGAAGATATGAGCAGAATGAGGGATCTGCAAGATGCAATCCCAAGAACCAGATACCCACCTAATTTTAATCCACCTGCAAAATTTTAGAATTCAAAGCCACCATTCAGAAATAATTCTGCCCGAAATAAGAAAGAATACTCATTCCGAGATCGGGATGAGTTAAGGAGGAAAAAGCTGTGTTTTTCCTACCAAGAACCATGGGTTCCGGTGCACAAATGTGCAAAAGGCAAATCTCACTACATAGAAGTATTTTCTAAAAGTGATGAGGAGGAAATGAGTGCAGAAGCACAAGTGGAAGAACCAGTAGAAGAAGGGTATAATACAACAGAAGAAGAGGAGCCAACATAAACAGAAGCAAAATTTGCAGTTTTGAGTGGAGTTCCCTGCTACCACACTATGAGATTTAAAGGAGTAGTGCAAGGGCAAAAAGTTTCAGTGATGGTCGATGGGAGTTCCACACATAATTTCATTGATGCAGCCATGGTGGAGAGAAGAAAACTCCAAACTAAAAAATTTAGGGGTTTCACAGTTATTATTCCTGGCAAGAACAACACTATGCAGTGCAACAGATGGATTCCCAAGCTGCAGGTAACTATTGGAGACCATACTGTAACTGATAGTTTTTACATTGTTAATGTTGCTGATACTAATATTGTGTTGGGGGTACTATGGTTGTTTTCACTTGGGGAGCATGTGGTAAATTATAGGATTCCCCAAATGTGCTTTAAAGATAATGAGGGTAAGCAAGTGGTTTTGAGGGGTGTTAACACCTACCCAAAACAAGTGATTTCTGCACATAGTATGAGATCGGTTTTGAGGCATGCAGACATAGAGTGGGATGCTGAATGTTTTATATCTACCAAAGGAACCACCATTGATGTGTCACAACATCTTGAAGATATCCAAAAATTGTTGCAAACACAAAAAAGTGTTTGAGGATCTGCCACATGGTAGGCCTCCTGATAAGGGTACTAAAAATTGGATAGAGCTAGAACCTGGTACTTTTCCCATAAAAACCCATCCCTACAAACACCCCAAGAGATTCAAAGATGAAATAGAAAATACCATCAAAGAGCTGCTGGAAATGGTGTTCATAAGACCAAGCTCAAGCCCCTTTGCTTCATCGGTGGTTTTGGTCAAAAAGAAAGATGGAACAATGCGCATGTGCATTGATTACAGAGCTTTAAATAAGAAAACCATCAAGAACAAATATCCTATTCCAAGGATTGATGAGATGATGGATGAGCTGCATGGAGCTAAGTGTTTTTCTAAGATTGACCTTCATTCTGGTTACCACAAAATCAGAATGAAAAGTGAAGATGTGCAGAAAACTGCCTTTAGGTGCCATTTTGGGCATTTTGAATTTCTGCTCATGCCTTTTGGCTTGACAAATGCACTAGCAACCTTTCAATCTTGCATTAATAGAATCTTCAGCAAACAACTCTATATGTTTGTACTTGTTTTTTTTATGACATTCTGATTTATAGTAAGACATCGGAGGATCATTTGCAGCATTTGCATAGTGTACTAACTCTACTTGCAGAACAATCCTTTTATGCCAAATTGCCAAAGTGTGAGTTTGGTATGAAGGAACTCCTCTATCTTGGCCACATCATTGGGAAAGGAGTTAAGGTACACTTGGATAAGATCCAAGTCATCTTAGATTGGCCCAGCCCAAAGAATATAACTACTCTAAGTGGGTTCATAGGCTTATGCACATATTACAGGAAATTTGTGAAGGGATTCTCCAAACTCACTTCTCCCTTGACAGACCTTACTAAGAAGGGAGCTTTCTGCTAGAATGAGGAGGCTGAAAAAGCCTTCAATAAAATGAAGGAAGTTATGAGCAGCTGCCCAGTCTTGGCACTCCCATATTTCATCCAGCCTTTTGTTTTGGAGTGTGATGCCTCGGGTGAAGGCATAGGAGCAGTTTCGATGCAGAATAGACACCCGATTACTTATGAGAGCAGAAAGTTGCATCCCATGAGAGGCTATATTCGATCTATGACAAGAAGATGTTAGCCATCATGCATGCATTGGAAAAATTCAGGTAGTACCTGGTGGGAGCTAAATTCATAGTTAAAACAAACCACAGTAGTTTGAGGCATTTCCTAATTACCCAAAAGGAGTTGAATGACAGGCAGCAAAAGTGGGTAAGCAAAATTCAATCCTATGATTTTGATATTGAATATAAGAAAGGTAAGCTGAATGTAGTTGCAGATGCCCTTTCTAGGAAGCCTATTTTTTCCTTGCTGCAAGTGCCTACCGACTAGAAGGCACAACTAATTAAAGAATATGTAGAAAATCAGTTTGCTAGTGAATTGTTAGATAGAATAAATCAGGAGGATCATTACTAGGTCATCAATGATGTCATCTATTATAAGAACATAATTTTTTCATCTCTTGAATCTAAGCTGAAGGAGCAGATTTTGATGGCTGCCCACAATGCTCCGATAGCAGGCCATCCTAGTATTTTCAAAACTTACCGGAAGTTGAGAGAAAGATTCACCTGGAAGGGACCTAAGGAGGATGTTCTAAGACATGTTAGTGAGTGTACTGCATGCCAGCAGAACAAGGTGGAGCAGACTCGTCCTGCCGGTCTCCTACAACCTTTGCCAATTCCTGGACAGAAATGGGAGAGCATATCAATGGATTTCATCATAGGTTTGCCCAAATCCCAGGGTAAAGACAGTATTTTTGTAGTAGTTGATATATTAACAAAATTTGCTCATTTTTTTGCTATCACATATGCTATTTCTGCTAGTCAAGTTGCCGCACTCTTTTTTAGGGAAGTATTTAGGTTGCATGGACTGCCAAAAATCATAATCAGTGACAAAGATAGTAAGTTCACCAGTGTCTTTTGGAAATCTTTGTTCAAATTGGTAAATACTAATCTAAACCTCAGTACCAACTACCATCCCCAGACAGATGGGCAAACTGAAAGAGTTAACCAATGGCTGGAGGGGTATCTCAAGAACTATGTTACAGGGCAGCAAAAGGCTTGGGTCAACTGGTTACATCTGGGAGAGTTCTGTTATAACACCACGTTCCACATGTCCATTGGAATGACCCCATTCAAAGCTTTGTATGGGTATGAGTCAGCTACTTTTGCAGATCTGGTTTTTGGAAACTGCAACGCACAAAAGGCAAAAGATTGACTTCAAGAAGACTAGGACATCCCCAGAGCACTGAAAGAAAATTTACAGGTTGCACAAAATCAACTGAAAATTAATGCAGATAAGAACAGAACAGATTTAACTTTCCAGGAAGCAAACTTGGTTTATCTGAGATTGCAGCCATACAGGAAAACCACTCTTAAGACAAAGGGAGCTGAAAAATTATTGCCAAGGTTTTATGGGCCCTACAAAATAACAAGGAAAGTGGGTGAAGTAGCCTGTGAGTTAGATTTTCCAACAGAAAGAAAAATACACAATGTCTTTCATGTGTCCTGTTTGAAGAAGGCAGTGGGCCAACAGGTTAAGGTTTCAGAAATAATACCCCCCCCTGATGATGAAGGACATATGGTACTAGAGATTGAAGAAATCTTGCAGACTTGGGAGAGGAAGCTGAGAAGCAGAATTATTAAAGAATGCCTGGTACAATGGAAACGTCTATCTAGTGAGGATGCCACTTGGGAGGATGAACATATTCTGCAGCATCCTAGTTTGAAACTGCTTGAGGACAAGTAGTCTTGGGAAGGGAGGACTGTCATGTCCCCCCCCCTAGTGACCTTGGTCACCACTTGGATCCTCCTATCCCTAGGGGTCTAAGTTCACTATTAATTGATTATTTAATTTATGGGGATATTTTGAGGAAAGTACACCTTAGGAAATAATTGATTATTGAGTTATTTAATTAATTATGAAGCTGGAATTAATATTGAGGAGTATTTTGGTGTTTTTATTATTTAAATTCTAATAAAATGTTTCCAAGTGGATAATGAAGGCTAGGAGGTCGAATTGGTGATAAGAGGATAACCTTGCCTAAGTGGAGGATATTTCAGAAAGGAAAGAAAGTCATAATGGAATTAGCAATTAGCAAAAGCTAGATAAAGTTGGCAAAAGCTAGAAAAAGTTGTCAAAAGCAGAAAAGTATAAAGTAAATGGAATGGAAAGAATCAGGAAAAGCATTCAAAAGATAATTAGCAACATCTAGAAAAGCAGCTAGGGCACACTTGCCAATTCTGACTAAAGGAAGTTGAGGAAAGAAAGTGGAGAAAGCACAAAAGTTGCCAGTCTCAGAGAGGATGCGCCCTACCTCACCCACACATGTGTTCTGGCTTTCCAAGCAAGCTAACTCATCTATTTAAGCACGATTCTAACTTCAGGAAAGAACTTTTGATCATTTATGTTTTCTCATGAGAGCTCTGATGCTTCTCCAGTTGAGTGATGTGCCTCAGATGTGCTTCTTGGGTGATGTGCCCCAAGGCCCATAGCTTCTAGTGAGTGTTGTGCAGGTCCTTATCAAGATATTGTAGCTAGTAACATATGCTTCCAGCCTCCATTGAAGATCTGCAGTCATACAGGAGAACAGGTTCCTCCAACAGTGATTCTGCAGCTAGTTTTAGTGAAGATTCTCCTGTTGAAGAGGTTTGATCCAGTGAATGCACCCAAGACTTGGTGGAGAGATAGTTCAGCCATTTTTGCAGACATTAGAAGAGCCACATATCAGAGATCAGCTTCAGAGCTAAACCATCCTTCTCTTCTATCTCATTCTCTCAACCACAGCTAGATTTGGAGAGGGTTTCCACTGAAGAAGAGAGCTAGTTGTTGGTGATGGCGCCCATTTGAATATCATCTGTTATGAGTGGATCAGCAATCTAATCTATAGATGGACTGATATTT
Source organism: Larix kaempferi (assembly GCA_027924585.1). Taxonomy (NCBI): domain Eukaryota; kingdom Viridiplantae; phylum Streptophyta; class Pinopsida; order Pinales; family Pinaceae; genus Larix; species Larix kaempferi. The sequence continues at coordinate 8,447,304 of BSBM01002204.1, read as the reverse complement.
ACTTCCAGAATAGAGCCACAGTAACTTCTTACTTCTCTTATCTATTCTCTCACTGATTGTAACCGAAGATTAGCCTATAAGGCATTGTTATTTAAGAAGCAAATTATTAATGAAAGAAGAAGTGTTATGAATGTCATATTTTGAGTTATATGTGTGTGAAAAGTTATATCAGAGTCTAAATTAATATTAGAACAGATTTTTTGGTTTATTACAGCAGTTTGTGAAGTTAGAATGCAAGACTAGCTAGATTGATGGCAATTCTAGACTAGTTTCACCAGTTTTCCTGCTAAATCTATTTTAATCACTATTTTTACATTATGTCAATTGGAGCTAGTCCTTAAGTCATTCTAGTATCCATATCAGTCCCTGTAATAAGAATTTGGATTCCTTTAGCCTCGTTTTGGAAAGCCTATATTGTGACTAGCTCAGCAGTCCACCATGTGCAAATAATCCCCAAATTGCTCCAAACCTTTCCATGTCTTTATTCCAGCATTCCTTATGAGTTTCATGACTAATATATCTATGTCCTAAACACCTTTAAGCCTTAACCATTCTTGTTGGCATATGCTAGAATCCCAGGAAGCCTCGAAGTAGGCAATAGATTCATTCTATTGCTGAAAAGTGAATGGCTCTAGTACCTTGTGCCAAGGACTCCTGCTAAAAACATATTTTGCTGCTGATGCACCTAATCCCATATAAATTCCAGAATCAAAATTTCATCCCACCATCTCCAGTATGTACACCAGTACCCCTCACTTACCTCCAGTCTGATTCGAAGGATTTGCCACAAAATTTCACTAGTAAAAGTTGAAAAGTTTTAAAGTGGAGTTAATATCTGGGTCAGATCTTTCCCAGGATATTACACATTGGCACCACTTCCAGGTCTTCAGGGGATGTTGTGGGGGTCCCCCAGCTGAAACTCGGCATCCCGGACCCACCGGAATCGACGGATTCGCGAACCGAGCCACGGTTCGGGTGCTACGGGCATTCTAGTCGGGAACCTCGGGGCTATTCAATGACACTTGGAGGATTTGTCCCAGGGCCACAGAACCCAAACCAGCGAGTGGAATTGGATTCCGTTTCCTCCCATAGGTCCATGTAGCCCTTGTGGACCTGTCCATGGTGGCCATGCATGCCTGGGGCTTCCAAGCAAGAAATGGTCCCCTTGAGAAAATTTGGAATGGCCCTCACTGAGAAAAACCCTAGCTCCGGAGATGGCCCATTGGTACCGCTTTTGCGTCTTTGAGGCACGCTGTGGGGGGTCCCCTAGCTGAACCCCATCATCCCAGACCCACTGGAATCGATGGATTTGCAAACCGAGCCATGGTTCGGGTTCTACAGGCATTCTAGTTGGGCACCCCGGGGCCATTCAGGGACACCTTAGCCCAATTACTCGTGGATGCAGGCTGGAGAAACTTCAGAGAGCCTCGTACCCTAATGATGTTGCAACCTTCATCTACTAGGGGAATATTCTTGCAAAGATTGGTAAGCTCTTCAGGCCAGACGTAGTTATTTGCAGATAAATAGTGCAAAAAATGTGTAGTGGTGATAACAAGTTTATTGGATGCTGAGTCTAATACTACATCCAGGAGCCGCTCAACAAACTTTTAGATAGAAAGCTCTATAATTTCAGGATACTAATTCAACCACTCATATAGTTTCTCACCTTCTCGAGGATCTAAATTTATAATTTCCTTATGGGTAGATTCAGGCATGGAATAATATTTGGCAGCACTGCCAAGCTCCCCGGACCATTTGGTCAGCCACAATATGTGTGACTCCTTTGACTAAAGATAAATTTGGTGTGGATTGCAACATTTGATACACTAGCCAAATCAATGTTCTTGGAAGAACTTACATATATCAACAAAGGAGCATTTTGCAAGTGACTTGAAAATCCCTTCCAATTTTCAGCAATAAAACAAAGAAGTTCAACGTACATATTTTCAGGCAAGCTTGTCAACCAATCAGACAACCAAATACAAGGAGATAACCATGCCCAAAAAGTTTAAGCTATTATAAAACTCTTGTTTATCAATATAAGTATGGACTATGTGTGCATTATGAGGAATATGAAAGGGAAGGTATATAGACCCAAGTTTTCGATGATAGAGGTGAATTACCACTTACCAGAGCACGAAATGCTGAACAAAGGGCTAATGGAACACAACGAAGGATTCCATGGTTCCACTTGTTATTGAAAATGATACTTTATCTTAACGAAACCAGTAAAAAATATGCTTGTATTATAAATGGAAATCCTGTTACAATTTTTGTCGGAAGAAAAGCATAGATACCTACAACGACAAGTATCCAGCATGTGTCCCTGAAGGCCTTTTGGATGCGAGACAGAACGAGCCATAGAATGACGATCGTGGCTCCAATAAACAAACTGTCAACTCCATTGGATTCAAGACGCCGAGATAGTGCCAGGGGTGCCCCTCGCCTCTGGTCCTGTGGCCCTGGTGTCACCTTGTAGGTCCATCTTGGAAACTAGGGTTTTGCTCACTGGGGGAGTCTGTAATTTTTGCACATGGGGGTCAACTTTGGAAGATTGTCCACTTGGAACTTATGGCTAGCATTCCTAGCCGAAACCTACCTAGACACACCTACAGGACTCCCCGGAACCAGGTTTGACTTCTATGCCCCCGGTAGGTATCCAGCAGGTGTCCCTGAAGGCCTTTTGGATGCGAGACGGAACAAGCCATAGAATGGCGATCGTGGCTCCGATCGACAAACCATAAAATCCGTTGGATTCAAGACACTGGAGTAGTGCCAGGGGTGCCCCTATCCTTCATTCCTATGGCACCGGTGCCATCTTGTAGGTCCATCTTGGAAACTAGGGTTTTGCTCAGTGAGGGAGTCTGCAATTTTTGCACACAAGGATCAACTCTACAAAATTGTCCATTGGGAACTTACGGCCAGCATTCCCAGTCAGAACCTTCCTAGACACACCTACAGGACTCCTTGGAACTAGGTTTTGCTGCATGGTTGGAGATCTATGCCCCTGGCAAGTGTCCCTGAAGGCCTTTTGGATGCGAGATGGAACGAGCCATAGAATGATGACCATGGATCTGATCGATCAATCGTCAAATCCGTTGGATTCGGGACACTAGAATAGTGCCAGGGGTGCCCCTATCCTTCAGTCCTGTGGCCATGGTGCCATCTTGTACGTCCATCTTGGAAACTAGGGTTTTGCTCAGTGAGGGAGTGTGCAATTTTTGCACACGGGGTCAACTTTGGAAGATCGTCCGCCAGGCAGTTATGGCTAGCATTCGCAGTTGGAACCTGCCTAGACACACTTGTAGGACTCCCCAGAATGAATTTTTGTTGCATGGTTGGACTTCTATGTCATCGGCACGTATCCTGAAGGTGTCCCTAAAGGCCTTTTGGATGCGAGACGGAACGAGCCATAGAATAACGATCGTGGCTCCGATCGACGAACCGTCGACTCCTTTCGATTCAGAACACCGGGATAGTGCCAGGGGTGCCCCTCTCCTCTGGTCCCGTGGCCCCAGTTCCATCTTGTACTTCCATATTGGAAACTAGGGTTTTGCTCAGTGAGGACGTGTGTAATTTTTGCACATGGGGGTCAACTCTGCAAAATCATCCGACGGGCACGTATGATGATGATGATGGTGATGATGATGAAGACGTTGATGATGATGGTGATGGTGATGGTGATGGTGATGAAGATGATGTTGATGGAGAGGATGATGATGATGGAGATGTTGATGAGGAACCTAGAGTTAGAGTTAGATTTAGAGTAAGAGTTAGAGTTAGAGTTAGGGTTTGGGTGAGGGTTGGGGCTAGAGTTATAGAAGGAAATTGAATTAGGGTTAGAGTTAGAGTTAATGATGATGATGAAGATGGTGATGATGATGAAGACATTGACGGTGATGGTGATGGTGATGATGATGATGAAGAAGATGGTTTAGTGCCAGGGTTTGGGTGAGGGTTAGGGCTAGAGTTATAGAAGGAAATTGAATTAGGGATAGAGTTAGAGTTAACAGTGATGATGAAGATGGTGATTATGATGAATATGGTGATGATGATGACGACATGATGGTGATGGTGATGGTGACAGTGATGGTGATGGTGATGGTGAAGAAGATGGTTGATGGTTATGGTGATGGTTATGATGAAGAAGATGGCTTAGTGCTAGGGTTTGGGTGAGGGTTGGGGCTAGAGTTATAGAAGGAAATTGAATTAGTGTTAGAGTTAGAGTTAATGATGATGATGAAGATGGTAGCGATGATGAAGACGTTGACAATGGTGGTGATGATGATGGTGATAATGAAGAAGATGATGATGATGGATATGTTGATGAGGAGCCTAGAGATGATGTTGGTGATGATGATAACAAGTCCCTCTAAGTGGTTATCTATAGGAATAAAGCATCGATCTCCAACCATAAATGAGCATGTTTTAAAATATATTAGTGGAAACCCTAGGTTGATGACATGATGCTTGGATAAGGGAAAAAACCCAAAATCTAGCTAGATTTGGGTGAGCATTGAGAATGGGGAACCAAATCTATGAAAAAGGTTGGGGATAAAAGATTTTTTTGGGTTATAAGAGCATGGGGAACCAAAACCCTAAACCTACATAATCATCATAATATAAGAGTTTTTTGGGTTGGGGATATACCTCAAGGTACCCAAAGCATGAAAAAGGTTTGGGTGGACACAAAACTAAAGAGAGAGAAACTAAAGAGATATTTGATCGATAAAGAATTTCACAGTTCCCCGATGCTTTTCTCAAGTATAGATCTCGAAAATACCACCCTTGAAACTTTATGATAACTCCCTACCCCAAGTGGGAGACCCTTCTATCCATACATGGATTCCTAGAAGGTTTCATCTACCAAGTTAGATTTTCAAGACCATTGTCATAGATTATGTACTTCAAAAAATTTCCTAAAACCTAGGTAATTCTAATCTTGAGAACCTATCAAAACCGCTATCTTCAAATGCTACAAACATAAATAGATATATTTAAGAAAATACTAACTCAAATTACTCAAATTTGATCCAAATCACACCACCATTTTATTCAACATAAAAGAGAAGCATGGAATAGTTTAATACATATAGGACAAATAAAAAACATAGGCAAAGACATGTATGTATGTATGTATCAACAAAAAATGCATGTACCAATGAAATAACATAGAACTACACATACCTCGATGTAGAATAGAACATTCTTTGATGCAATTCTTTCTCTTATGTAAAGTTGACTGGCCTCATTCAATAAATCCATCTAGATCGTCTCTATTGCTAATTGTCTCCATCAATCTCTCATGCTCTGAATGAGGCAGGTAGTAGCGTACCTTGGTTGAGCTCTTGCTTGACATTGTCTGAAGATGGATGTTCATGCCAACGATCAAGTTTGTGAAGTGATACACCACTGAACCTGGTCTGTAATCCATGAATACATGCCCACTAGTCTTTTTTGACTTCCCATCTAGTGTAAGATATTCCCCCTTAACCACCATCGAGCCAGTAGGAAATTCAATTCCTTCATCATCGATTAATGATCTGTAGAGGGTTTTCTTACCTTGGATGCACTATGCCAACCAATAATCCGCACCCCATTCATTGTATTTTAGTGCAACAACTGTGTATATGTGTCTTGGTTGTACAAGATTTGAGATATGGTCATAGTCTGTCAAAGTCGCTGACTGAACCTCCTCTAACTGGGTTGTTTCAACAACTGCACATTGGTTTACTGCAAGTGAAACACGATCCCATTCATCAATCCAATCCATGCATTCACATTCATCCCATTCGCCACTGCTGCAAGGGATGCAAAATCATGCAAGCTTTCGCATCCATATTTCAAATAAGTGGTTGTTTGAGCTTCGAACTGAATGAAATCCACATGTTCCTTGTACTGTGCCGCAACTATAGGAACGTGATCGATCTATGTCAACCACTAGCCAAAAATTTCTCACCACATGTCCTGCCACTGATGATGTTTGGTGATCTCTTGCTCGTTCTGACATTGTTGTGGAGAACCATTGAACTGTGGACCGTGCATCTTGGATTTGAGGTTCCTTGTCAAACCTCATCTCTTCCCTTTGTAGTGCGGTCTTGATGCATGCATCAGCCCCATCATGCTCTCCTTTGCCATGCCCGGTCTCAAAATAGTTCCAAATATGCGGCACATTATAAGTCTTATGCAAAGTACTCATCCATTGGAATACTCGGGCATTTTTGAACTCGCCGGCACAACCATCCGACCATATCCAATGCTAATCCATTTGTATATCTCTCTCCTTCAACTGATCATAGAAAATTTGAAAACAATGTTGCACATAATGCAGATGATGGGTTGTAACATCCCAAAAATCATAAAATTTAAAATCTTTTGAAAATATCAGTAAATACAAAAATTAATTACGTGGAAGTAATTATCTGTTTGTTTATTTTAGTAATACTAAAATATCTTACCGTTGTTAAAAAAAAAGGAGTTTGCTAAGATTTCTGTTTTACACAGGATTAATTTATTTGCCTAACTAAACATGTCTTCTTCTAATGATGAAGGGGTCATTTGACACCCGGGGCTTACTTAGCTGCAAATGCTAAAGTCATTTATCTTAACACAGGTTTACACGTAAGAATAATTCCAGTTATTGAAGTTATTTTGTGATCCACCAGCATTTAGAATAACAGCTGTATTTTTATTTGAAGATTACTTCATGTGAGATCCTTACTTTTAAAGTACCTTCTGTAGGAAAGTAAAGTGACCTATTGCCACATCTATCAAAGATTACTGTAATTGAGCAAATAGATGTGGTGACAAAAGCACATACAGTTATCGTAAGCATGAACGTTACATTTTATAATTACATGAAATAGAATAAAGTTCTTCCGTCAGAATATATCCTAGTATGCATTTATCCATAAATTTTGTACAGCTATATTGACAATGATGTTATGCAGTTCATTTGACATTTATGATTCTAACTTATAATTCATGACGAAATAATTCTAATATTATAAGAATATTCTAGAGTTATCATCCTATAATCGCATGGTGAAAACACTTATACAATGCAGTCAACCTAGAATTAAATCTACTTATAATTAGTCGAAAAATATCAATATTGCAATGTATCCAATGAAACTAAAATTATAATGGCATGTAGTAATAATTGCATTAACCCTAGGCTTTATAATAATAAAGTATCAAAATATTAACTAAACTATTACAAAGGCATTCTAAACTTCATTCTATTAACAAAATGCAATAATACTACGATTTGTGTAAAGTTAGGGTCATAAACAAAACCAAATCTATGTACAAAGATCTATAATATGACTTTACTAACTTTAGCATAAATGAAATATATTGAAATTATTGTGCTAATAATCGAACGGATAGTAATAATATTATTGCAATGATATGGGATTTCAATTATATGCAATGGATATAGTTTTGAAAACTAATATTGAATAATTCGAATGATAACAATGATACTATGCAATGTATTCAATTTTGAATAGAATTATAACTATTATAAAATAAGTATGGGTTTGACTTCGTTTTGGTGTACAAGTTGGCTAGCACTATGAATTAAATGCCAATAACTCTGCGTCTGAGTGGTTTGCAATGGTGGCATCCCTTTTGGATTGTTTCATGTGGTTTTCTCCTTGGTTTCTACACCTCGCACAAGTGGTGGATTAACTACATGTTTAAACCCTAAAATTCATTGTTGTTGTTGTCTTTTGGTGTGAGGCTGATAGGCCGTGAAGTCTTAGGGTTAGAAGAGTTGGTTTTCAGTTTGGAACTCACGACCTCTACGTTATTTTAATGGTGTTTTACATTCCTTGTACAAGGTAGCTGTGAGGTAAAAGCTTCAAGGTATTCGTCATGTTTTCTCAAGGTTGAAACTATGACCTCACTGTTTGTCTTAATCGGTGGTACTGAACCTAATACTCCAGAAATCGAATGCTCGTTGGGTTCAAGTGTTTGTTTAGAGTTTCGATGTTATGACTTCAATGTGGTCGAGAGGGAAGGTGATAACCTGTCTTTGCAAGGGTTTCAAACTTCGACTTTTTCAACAATTACAATCTGCATCTCTGTCGAAAACCGAAGGTAAGTGTTGAAGAAGTTCTCCCAAAATTTGCTTGTATGAATTGAATTCTTCCAATAATGTGAATGCTAACTGCATTTTCCTTATATATACAGTGCAGGGTTTGTGATGGATTGACAACCTCACTCGTTGTGGAAGAAGGACGCCGAGGACTATACTGTCCTGGTAAGTCTCAGGTTCATCCATAACCCTAGACTTCGTCGGAAGTTAACATGTTCTGTTTAGGTTAAGCTGTAGACAGTAATAACTTTTCGTGTTGCCGAGGCTTCAAGCCTTCATTGTAAATTGTTTAATTTGTGTAATGGCACTTTGCCATAGTACAACAAGAAAGCTTCATTTTGGATTTCAAATTCATATGACTTGGAAATAAATCATGGTTTTGGTTATTGCAAACACTATGTTAACTTGTGTAATCTGTACCTATTATTTACGATAATACAGTAGTTTGAAAACTTATGCAATCGAAACCTAAGTTTGAAGAATGGGAGATTTTGATACAAGCTTAAACTAGAGGAGATGTGTTATGCTTTGGTAATGTTTCATTCTATGTTGAAAATGTTTTTGGTAGGGTTGTTAGAACCCTAGCCCGACTTCATTCTGAAATGAAAGTTTTTGCTTCGGTAAAGTGAATTCTAAAAGTTTAGTTACTACTGTTGACAAGTTTTTGAAATAAAAGGCGAGATTCGATAAGCAGGGTTTTGAGATGAACTTAGAAACGAATCTCAGTAAATAAGGGATCTATCTAGGGTTTGATCTTGGAATTGTATGAAAGAAAAGTAGAACATAGGTGTCCACATTTTTTTGATTTGAAAGATACTAAAACAAAAGAATAGTATAAACTCAAAAATTGATACAAATAAGAAGTAATTATTTAAGTTAGTATAGTATTATTCTGCAATACCATTGCATGTAAATACTATAAACTCTACTTTCATAGGCTAGAATGCTTGTAATAACTTTCAAAAAGGAATATATTTATTTTTACAGCTCTTAAAAGAAAATCCTGAGAGAAAGAAAATACTATGTTTAAATACAAAGTTAGGGTTTGTAATGTATTAGTTTTTGAAACTATTACAATAAACAATTGATATATGAAATCAAAGAGGAAACTCATGCAGAATTTAAGTATGTATGATGATCAGAAAACTATAAGTTGATTAGTTCTTGCAACCATGAAAAGAACCTTGGGAATACTATTACTTGGACAACATGATATGTATGATTATAATTGTATTTGCTTGCTATCTTAGATGTATGGAGATAAGAGGAAAATATAAGACTATGTAAAAATTAGACTATGTTTTTCTTTCATGAAATAACAAAGGAATCCTATATCACTGTCTATGCTTATACAATAAATTCTTACTCTATTTAGATATAGCACAGAATTGTAAACAAAACACTTACTGTAATTATTTATCCAATCAAATGGAAATCTGCCTAACTCTCATCTATTATTTAATTTGCTTCTCTATACTAGAGTACGATGCAAATAACAGCATGTGGAAAAATATAGAGATGGTTTCAAATCAATAATTCACATACTTCATCATGCAGTTATGGAACATAAATCAAAAATAAATAAATTCTTTTATAAAACAGAGTTTGATAAATCCTACTAGACAGAACATTGAACTATAAACAAAATAGTAACAGTAAAACTTGGTTAACTGTAGAGAAACAAACAGCCCAAGGAGTCTATTCCACCCAACCAATTCCTGAAGACAACCAAGTTACTTGCCTTAGGACCCCCGAGCCTGTTCACTAAACCACCAGGAGGAAGAAACTTAGAAGCTTAGGACCCCAACTTGCAGTAGTAATAGTTAACCAGTATTAAAGACTTAGCAGTCAAAAGGACCTGCACCAACACCTTTGGTTCTCCTCAGAATAATTTGTAGACTTACAATGCACTCACATAGCCTCCCTATTCGAATCTCTCAATCATCACCTGATGCACATGAGGAATATTTCTGCAGAAAATATTGTGTGAGATTTTCCTGCTCAATTTGAATTTGCCTTATGTAGGCATCCTAGGCATTTTCAATTGTTAACTGGTCATTAAATGAGTTGCCTGCTCACTCACTCCACCTGGGGGATAATGCCACATTTGTAGGGGTAGTTGTCCCATAACCAACAGCTAGTGGTGAAGTGCAATTGTTACCATCTATCCCATGCCTTCTAACAGCTTCCATTCCTCCTAGTGGGTCAGTGAACACTCATTTAACAGTTCCCTTGGGTGTTTGTCTCCTAATTTAATTTTTAAATGATAATAATTCAGTAATTACGATCATCCTTGACCAAACTTGGTCATAATTACAAAACTTTGTAATTAAAATTTAACATAAAGTATTTTGCCAATAAAATAATAATTTCATAAATTGGGTAGGTGACATTGGTTCTATCATCACTTATGTAAAAGTTTGTCTCCTTCATTATTATCCTCTTGTCATTGCTGCTCCCTGGACCATGCCTATACATAATATGTACCATGATGCTGACTTGGTCTGAATGGTAGTATTGACTATGGATTTCATTTCGTGGCTAAAGGGTGTAATTTTCTGCAAAATCCACAATTGACACTATGGTTCCAACGGGAAATGTGTCCCTGCATTTTCTATACTGCTCATCTTGCCATCGCACTACATGCACATGTTGAACATACTACTTGGTTTTCTCATAGAATTCCATCAAGAAGTCACATACCGGTACCTGTTACCATGGAAACAAGAGAAATATTACAATGTGGCCTTTGGAAAAATGTATATGCCATAAATTGAACGTGTAATATGAAAAATATGCAATATTCATTTGTACCTGTGACTTCACCAATGCAATCTTTTTACTTTCTCTGACACTGTATAATTGATAGGTCACGTACTTGAAGCTCTGCATCTCCATGCCCATCATGCCAAATTCATGCTCCTGGGTGAATCCACGAATCTCGTTCACCATTTTTGGCGGATAGAATGGAAAAAAAATATTTTTTGGACCCTCGATCGAGGTATTTTAGAGCCCTCGGTCGAGGTTTTAAAAGCTCGATTGAGGGTTTTAAAAGCTCGATCGAGGGCTCTAAAATACCTCACGAAGTGCAAGATACTGGGTTAAGGAATGCCGTAGATGAAATCACCCAGGAGCTGCCAACCTTCCAGATTCAACCAGACTTTCCTCTAGTGGAGAAAGTGCAATGCATCGGCAGAAGGGCGCAAGCCCTAGAACAACAAGTAGTTGCTATGGCTGAGGACCATAGAAAGCAGCTCGCCGAGTTGGAAGCTCGTGTCGCAGGACCTCCTGTAGATGAGACGCAAGAGCGATTGGAAGCGATGCGCATAGCTTCCATCCAGATGCAGCACAAAATAGATGAAACCCAACAGTTAATGACGCAAGCTATGGAGGCTTGGGCTGAGCTTGAGAAGCTCCCTTCTAAATTTGCTCTTGTAGAACAGGTCGAAGCAGCAGAACAGTCCCTAACTGTTCTGAATGAAGAAGCTAAGTCCTTGGAAGGCTTAGCCAAAATGAGGAAGATGAGTGAAGTCCGTAAAGTCTAGCAAGAATTGCATCGGCTCAGAAACAAAGATGCTACTCTTGCCAACATCATTCAGCCGTTTATGGATGAGTATGCTGAACTTGCTGCCCAAGCAGAGGCCAAGGTCAAAGCATTTGCTGAGTCTCAAGAGTTGGTTGATGCTGTAGAAGGAGAAGAAGCTACTGCAGACATGGTGCAGACAGCTGTGAGGTGTGTCGAAGACATGGACATCGCTATTACGCAGTGGAAGCAAGACTTCACTGCGACTCAAGCCAAATCAGATGCACAACTCAAACGACCGCTAGCTAGTGCGGGCGACTCGGGGACGAGCCACAAGTAAGTGTTAGGGGCCTGTTGGAGCATAGGCCACAGCTATGGTAAAGCTGCCAATTTTGGGGAAAAAGCACTAAGTTTTGAAGGAGAAGTGTTAATTTTGAGGAAAAGCACTATTTTTGGCGGAAGTGAACAGTGCGCAGTACGGTGCCAGATGGACGAGCTCACCGCAGAGTGCGGACCGGAAATCGCGGAGCTCGCGCGCACAAGTCAAAGAAAGGAGTAAATAAGGTGGCCGAGTAGAAAGCTCAACCACCACAGTAAATGAAGGAAGTGACAGAATAGAGGGCTCAACTACCCTCATTTAAGGCAAAGTACAGAAGTTATGGTTGCTTGGACCAAGGAAGAGAAACGGGACGAATCATTGAAGATAAAGGACACTGAGCAAAGAATGATGAAGCAGCGCCCATACCCGCGATCTGCTCCAAAAATCACGGAGCCTGCAGGAAGCTGCGATGCGACTGCAAGAGGCGTCTAAAGTACACCTAGCCGTCAGTGGTTAGGGTTTTTGGGGATCACTGTTGGGAAAGGCCCACAGTTTTGTAAAGGTGCGACCCTCAGGGCCACCTATATATATGTGTAATTGTAAAGGGAAAAGGGTTAGATGTTAGATGGGTCAGAGTTAGATTGGTTAAAAGGTCATTGTAAGTTGATGTCTGAGTTTGCAGACAGTCTAAGTGATGTCTGAGTCATTGTAATCTCTGTAGAAGAAGAGAATAGATCTAAGAGAAGGGATCCCAGCTGTGTGCGTGGAGTTTCCCAGAAAGATCTATGGCTGCAGATGTGTGCGCAACGTAACTGTGTAATTCCCATCTCAAGATAATATAAGATACAAGTTCCGTGGACGTGATTTCCCCGTGGAGGCGAACCACATAAGTCTTGTTGTTATGGTAATGTTTTACGAGAATGCATGTCTATGTGTTGCTATCTATGTTTACATGAATGTTTCGTTATCTTTATGAATGAGTGTAAAGTAAGTCCTTGAAGCTTCCTTAGAATTTAGACTCATGCATTGTCGGAGGAGTCTGTAGGAACAATATCACCGCAACTCTTAAGGAGAGTGTTACTGTGCTGTGGTGCGAGAGCAGAGATGATACATCGTGTAACGAATGAAGCGGTAAACTCCTCGTACGCATGTGCGGAGATACCACGCAGCTAGGCTAAGGCGAGTAAGCTCCAGCGCTGTTGCGCTGTATGACCTATGAAAGAATCAGACGCTCTGTTCAAAAGTTACTGCATAAGAAGGGAAGAGGGAAGACTGTGGATTCCACACCACCCCAGTTAAGGAAACCTGATTCCTTAACCCCCCATAGCCACTTCGGGTGAGACCTCGGGCTGCTGCGCAGCCTGTTGCCGAAAGGGCCAGTGCGCCAAGGGGTGTTTGTTGCCGCGCCTCCTGAAAACCCGGGTCTGTACAAAAGCAACCAACATGGGTTATGCACCCAATCATTTAATTCTTCCAGAAATTGGTTGAGGCAGTTAATGCCTTGGGAATGAAGAGGTATGAAGCCAATTTCGTGTATGGGCAAGCCATCAACCTGGGAAATCATATTTTTTCTCCTTGGGAAAGAAAACACCCACGAAATGGGGCCCAAAGCCATTCAAAAACCCATAGTCTTTCCTCTCTCACGCAGTCTGAACTACTGGGTCTTTCCCCATCATGTTTTTCATCATTTTCCTGCATTTTTCCATCGCTGGGAGCTCATTTTTTGTTACACAGTGGCTGGGAGAGGAGGACCATGATTTGGGACTGTTATGGAGGCCTTTTTTGCCCTAGAATTTGTATGGACATTTTTCTGAAAATAGATTTGGCTTCCCAGGGTTGTTCCCCATCTTTCAGTTTCATTTTTGGGTTTCCCACGTTTTTATGAAGCTAATGAAAACCCCATCTTTGGGAACTTCACTGTAAAAATGTTTCTTCATGCCCAACACTTATACTTCTGCTATTATGTGCATCCTTGTTTTGGTTTGAATCTGTGAGCAAGAGATTTGGAGTGGTAGTGGACAGAATTGGCTTGATAAACCTAGTGGGGGAAATAACCTCTCAAGAAGATCAAGAGGGCTGGCTACTCTTCTATGCACACCTTAGATGCTCTAGATTGGAAGGTATGGACTGAGGGACTGTGCATTGGTGAAGGGAATACTTCCTTGAGTGGGGTGTGTAGGCATTGTGGGTGCCAAGCTAGATAGATCTTGTGGAGGTACCCCTGGCTCTGTGCTTGAGCTCACTAGCTTAGCAATTCTTCCTTTCCATTTCCTAACAGCTTGATAAACCCAATTATAGATTGGCTTGGCTCATCTTGGTGTATGCTTGGCTATGTGTGAGTCTGTTGTTCTCTGGTTCCTTTTAGTAATCCTGCCCAGCTCAGGGGTGGCAGTTGTATCAAGAGGTTGATAAGCGCAACTAGCCTATGGTTGGGGGGAACGTTGCAGATGCATAGTTGGTTGCTTGGGACTACTTTGTTATAAGATAAGTATTCTCTTTCATAAATTCTGCAATGTCTTTATTTAATGGTTGTCACAGAAATGTTTGAATGTATGTTAGATATTAAACATGATTTTTTTTATTCCGTTGTGTTTCTATAACATGCGCATGTATATGTCTTTTTTTTTTATCAATGAGTTTTTACTTAATGGATATAGGGTTAGATGCCCGGATTTAGTGTCACGTCCTCTCTATCATGCTGGTATGATGGGAGGGGACATTACAGAGAAGGCCCTTCAAATAATCTAGGATAAGTGGGGAACTATCATTTAGGGATCTCCCACGTTCATTTGGGAATTCAATTATAATAGTAAAAGATGCCCTGAAGCAATGTACCAAGACCCACTATAAGTCTCCGGTAACCAAAAGTAAATAGCTCCAAGTAGTTTAAGAAAACTTGCAAACAAGAGATGGAGAAACTTGAGACATCTAGATAGGTTCTAAACAAAGAGCAATAAATCATTCAAGAAATTCATGGGATGCACACTCTAGAGGAAGAAATATGCCATCTCAAGTATAAAATTCTATGGCTGAAAGTAGGGGATAGGAATACAACCTTTTTCCAAAAGTAAGCAAATGTTAGATGATCCGTAAATTGTCATGGATATTCCATGTGAATAGTTCATCACAATGGATCTCACAACTTAATTCATTGTGTTAACTCATTTCCACAAAATGATAAATATAATGGAACTAAAAGGAAAATAATTAGATAAAAATAAAACATCCACAAAATAACATAAGATATACCATGGGAAAACCCACTAAGGGGGGAAAATCCATCCATAAGTGAGGAGCATGCCAATCTCTTTTATTCTCTAATATGTAGTGCAAATAGAAATAAAGTGGTACTCTTTGTGGAGTTATTTATAACTCTATAGACATAATGGCTACTACAAGGTATCCTACTTCCTTTGTTCTATACTAATATCCACTCCCGCATTGTTGCTCAACTATAGAACAATACAATAACATCATAATAATGGAACCCCTTCTTCTCGTAATGACTCAATATTTAAGATAGTATGATAGCTATCTAGGGTTAGTTCTAGGGTTTTTGCATGCCTCAACTCCCTATTAGGGTTGGGGTTTTGGACCTTCTAGAATGTTCTGGAAAGTCCACATGTGAATATATCCATATGTGTGAGAAATGAGAGATGATGTGGAACAAGGATAATTTTATGACCGAAATTTAGCCCATGGACTATTTTTCCTTATTTTTTTCCAAAAAAATATTCACCAATTTGCATTTTTTGAAGCCCCATTTCGCCCATTTTTTATGAGGTAAACTTTTTTCACTCTAAAAATAGCCAAATTATTATATAAACTATATAAAATCCTTATAAATTGAAATAATTTTAGAAAAATATCACCAAATATTTTATAGTTGCATTTTAAGAATTGGTAAGATTCGCCAAGGTTTATACACTTTTAAATAAGTATGGGTCCTTAAAATTATCCCTGATGTCGAATACACTCAGTACCATGGTGGTCAAATAGATACGTAAACTTGCGAGAGGCATAACTTCCTTATAAGGACTCCAATTGAGGTGATTTGTACATTGTTGGAAAGGTCTTTGAGTGTAGAATAACGCCAATGGTTATCGTGCAAGCGATAAAATTTATACCCCAAAAAACATCATTTAATCCCTAACAAGACTCAGAATGTTCTGGACCTCAAATTTGCAAAGTAAGACATGGCCCTAAAATGAGTCCTGCAAACTAATTCATCCAATATTTCCACCCAGAAAGCACCAAAATAGATGGAAAACTATATATTGATCTACTTATGATCAACATAATAAATAAATATACCATTAAAGAAATTATTGACTCTAATGGTAGGTCAATCACAGATATTGAAGATATAAAGGTTGAGGTGTTCATGCATTTTAAATACCTTTATACTAAGTGTTGTGGAAAAAATTGCACAAGTGCACTCTTCCACTTGGTAAGGGGCTAAGCCTTGTAGGTTGCAACAAAGCCTCGGTCCTTGGAGCCCCTGTGTGGGTTAATTGGTAATCCTCCAACTGATCTTGCAATAGATTGTTAGAGTAATTCACATGCAAACAAAGAAATGCTGATAAAAAGAAAAAGGGATGGGGGGAGAATGCAAGCTCCAATAACAATCCAAGATATAGTAAGCCACTTTTGTATTTCCCAATGGTATAGCTGTACAACACCTAGGAGGTGTGGGATTCAAGGGAAGTAGGTAGGCCTTTCTTGTCCAAACTAAATGATAAGTAGATGGTAGAACAATGGAGAGAAACAATTTCCCATTGAAGGAAGCTTGAGAATGCTCATAATGATGGGGAATGGTGGGCTATGAGGAAGCTTCAACTCAAATCCAACAGCATAACCTTGCTCACGTTTTCTCTCTACAAAATGCATGCTAATGGATTCCTCTTATAGGCCAAGAGATGGCCAACAAACAACTAGATCCAAATGTGAACTCACCTCCTTCATGAACTAGTTCCAAGGTACACAAAGGGGGATGATTAATGTCACCAACTGTGTGAGGAGACGAATTTAGATCTTTGGGTGAGATTGAGCCTTCAATGCATCGTTGGGAGCTAGTGGTCCCATCGTTATGATAGTAGTACGACTATCAAAGGAAAATTCACGCGGGCATTGTTCTGAGATAACCTCCGCTATAGCGCAGGTTAATGTGTATTACCCGTGCTACCCTTTATTTTGAATGTTTCTTGGCACTTATGGAATCATGCTATTTTTTTGATCTGTTGGGGATGCCTGTGGTGAGATGCATTATTTATGTTGATGACACCTTACTGGATGAATCACTGAAATGTAGCATGTGTGCAACTTTTAAGTGTTAACACTGAGATGGGAATATTCAATCAAACTGCCAAGGAAGATATATTAAGCAATATCCCTTTTTTTCTAAGTCTTGGAGAAAATCCAATATTGGAAAAGTAGATCACAAAATCTAAACTAATGGAGGTTGTTTGGATTCTAGAGCTAGATAAATCACCTAGGCTAGATGGCTTCTCAATACATTTATTTTAGGCATGCTCATTTATAGTCAAATATGACTTGCATAAAATGTTCAATTGGACAACGGAAAGAAACAAGATTTGCGGGGAAATAAATTCCTCTTTCATTGCCCTAATTCACAAAGAAACAAAGCCTACATCTTTATCTTGCTTTCAGTCCATATCTTTATGCAATGCAACGTACTTATAAAATTATGTCAATAAATTTGGCATCTAGAGTTAAGGCACTTCTCCTCGAGATCATTTCTAACAATAAGGGTGGTTTTTTGGAAAAGAGACAAATAAATGACAACCTTTTGTTAGTCCAAGAAGCCATACATTCAAGCAATGGTCATAAAATTGATTTAGCCAATGATTTTGATAGAGTTAGGCACAACTTTATCTTTTATGTCCTTAAAAAAATTGGATTCTCCTATATGTTTGTTAAGTGGATCAAAGCATGTACTGGATAGCCTTGGATAACAGCCTTAATCAATGGAAGGTCGATATCCTTTTTCCAAGCTTCGAGGGGTTTTAGGTAGGGCTTCCCTATTCTCCCTTCCATAGAAGCATTAACTAGAAAATTGGACAAAGAAAGAGAAGAAGGGAATCTAAAGGGAATTCTTATTTATAGAGGAACGAAGGACCTTAACCACGCTGAGTGAGGAGCACCATCAGTGATTCTCTCATAATCAAGGAATTGTTATAATCCTTTATAGAATGCTTTGGGGGAATGGTTAATGCAAGGAAAATCCAAGTGCTATGTTGGAACATCTCTTATAGAATTTTCCGGTGCAACTTTTCTATGTTTGGTTTTGTTAGGAGAGATTTCAAGATGTTGCTTAGATACCTTGGTATGCCCATTTCTTTGAAATAGTCAAGAGAAATGGATTGTTTCCAGTTATTCCTAAAATTAAATCTAAATTTCAAGCTTGATTCCGAGTTATTCATAAAATTAAATCTAAATTTCAAGCTTGAGACGAAAATAAAGTTGGAATAGCCATTATATCTATACTTGGAAATGCAATATCTTCAACAACCTTTAATCCATTGAAAATAAAGTCTACATGTTATTCCTTTAAAATACGTTTTTGTTAATCTACAATGACAAGATACCCAAAAAAAAAAACATCTATATAAATCAAATACATCACGAAACTAGTACGAAACTAGTTAAAGTCATTTAAAATAAACATAAATGTAATCAATAAAAATAACTGAATATAAACCAAATTATTTAAATATCATAACTTAATGATGAGCTCTCAAGGTTAATGTGCTCCTCCATTTAACGAATAGATTGAATAAATTTATACAATTTTTTTACAAATAATAAATCTATCATCCAAATGGGTGATAAGGGCGTGTGGAAACTTAATGACGATAATAACAGCGATGAGTACATGGATTCGAGCTCTACATAAGCGGATGAAAGGAAATATAAAGAAGTTTTATACAAGTGTAATATACACATACGAGTGATCAACATGGAGTATAAGGGTCAACCAATGCTTTCTTGGTATCCCTCTCTACTAATTAAACACTATGATAGAGAGAGGGTCAACCAATGCTTTCCTACATACACATTCCTTACATTGGCATACACATTCTTGAATTCCTTACATTATTAATGAGTATAGGATCACTACAAATTATTATCAAATGTGGAGAAAAATACTCAATAAATAAACTCAAATTATTTTAAATTGTTTAAATTATTACAATTATTATGTTGTATATGAATTTTTTTTATTGTAAGATAAATTTTTAAAAAAATAGTAATATGCAAAGAATATATATGTGTGTGTGTTAGAATAGTAATTAGTTAGATAATTATAGTCAATACTAAGCATCCATTGATAAATGAGGGTGTTATAGGCCTAGAGTTGAGGTTGAGAAATTCTAGAAAGAATATCCTTAATAAGTAAAGGAAGAGATCAATAGTTCATAGTGCAATTTACCAAATCCCTTGACCACTTCACGAGGGATAACTCAAAAAATGCATGTCCTTAGAAGCTCAGAGTCAAGGCAACCCACATTAGAATAATAAAACCAAATCTAATTTAATGAGGAAACTAGTTCTACTCTCTTAACATATGAATTTCTGATCAAATCTCCTGAAAAACACTTTATTGTTTGTGATTTTTAAATATATATAACAAACTAAATTGACTTGTGTATTAATTTTTTGCCAAATTTGATGGAACATATTATTCTCAATGTCTACACCATGCCATAATGATGACTTACACGACCATTGAATTATTAATAGAAAACATGAGAAACTTACACCTTATCAAGAACCCTTTCAAATATCCCATCAAACCATTGTATCCATGGAAAATTGAAACCCACATTGATGAAAACTTATTGTTGGAATTGTTGCATCTGTAATTTTATCTAGAGTGTCCCATTACATGTGTAACCCATAGCTTATTTCTTTTGAAGCAAATGGAACCATCTCATGACTAATTACATTGATTATATTACCTTGCATAAGACTATTAATAAACTTGCATGATTTACTGCCATAATGTCAAGTCACTCAATACATGGAAAGTACTATGCACATATTTTACTATTTACTTTATTTAAAAAAATTGCAATGTATAAAGGTCACATCTTATTTCAATGTGAAGGACATTACAAATGTAGGTCTCATGAGTTTCTCTAATAACAACACAACAATTTGGAGATGGTAACACTTGATTAAGTAGTGCCACTGCTAGTACACAAGATCTCAAGCCCTTCATCATATGTTTACAATCTTGACCATAAGATAAATTATATTTGTAACTAGTTGGTAAAACCGTTGCCATAACTATTACCAAAATTCAAATAAGTAACCTAATTAATACTATGCCATACCGAAAAACAATAAAATTATATACTAATTTGTTGCTGTTTCACAATCTTGACCATAAGACAAATTATATTTGTAACTAGTTGGTAAAACCGTTGCCATAAATATTACCAAAATTCAAATAAGTAACCTAACTAATACTATGCCATACCGAAAAACAATAAAATTATATACTAATTTGTTGCTATTTCACTTGTTTTTATTTCTTTCCTATAAACCTAATTGACCTTTTTCTATGATTGATTTATCCTTGAACATTTAATTATTATATTTTAAAAAAATATAGCTATAAGCTTATTACCTTATAAAGTGTTTATAATATGGAAAATCCTTTCAAAATATTTTCCACCCGAAAAATGAAAATATGTTGTATGTCCACGAAAACATTTAATGTATATATATATATTCCAAAACATTTAATGTATGTACATTTTTTCCATCAACCTTTGTTGTATGTTCCATCCAACATGCAACCTCCACAGTCCATCCTTTCTCTCAAATTCCTCACCTTTGGCTCATCATGGGATTTGGCCTCTATTATTATGTCCATGACATATTGTAATCATTATGGACATATTAATCTGTCGGTGGGAATGCATTTTGCATTTAACAATGTGAAATTTTGGTTAAAATCTTATTTTGTGCCTCGAACTTTGGAGCGGGGAAACAACTTGACATCTGTCACGTCTCGAATTTTTCCTGCCTCAAATTTTGGAGCTAAGTTGTACACTGCTACGGAGGCCCGGGGTATTGAAAAAGGCTTTGTTGAGGTACTACCTATACGTTGCAACTGTACACTGCATTGGAGAGGTAGGAGGGAGAGGCATTGATTCAATTTTATTCTTTCAACTCAGAATTATTATGGAAAGGCTAGTTACAACTGTTGGTCTCAGGTTCGGAGTTCAATAAATAATTGCGTCTGTTGATCGAAGCTAGGATCCACGCCATCAATATTTGTTTTCCGCATGAGGGGTAAAGCAAAGTTTAGGGACACGAAGTCGAGAGAACCCTCGCACCAATCAAGAGCCAGTAGCGCGTGGTAGCCTGTAGTTTTCCCGACTCGGGCTTAAGCTTACCTTAATTCCATTAGTTCATGCATAATAAGTACGAGGGAACATAAAACCTAGATGCAGCATGTCTTTCCGCATTGCATATAAACTATATCATTGTATGCTTTTAATAGACTTGAATCCATATACAGCTTAGCGAAAATCTACCGAACTCGACCACTAACGTTGACGAAATTTGTGACGTGCTAGATCTCATTCTCTCAATCATTTTGTTACCCTTGAAAATCTGTCGGACTTGGCCGCCAACGTTGGCAAATTTTGTGAGGTGTTGGATCTCATTCCCTCAATCATTTTGCTGCCCTGTGGTGACAGAGGGGTTGTTATCAGTCGTCCAGACTACAATTTTATTCAATTTGCATCTCCCACAAGTTATTTCGATGGCATAGGATTTGATTTCGCCACCTCCCGAATTTCAACGGTGTTTTCAGTGCGATTGACAGGTCGAGGGCGCTTACTGTCAAGAAGGCCCGAATTGGGGACGACATAGAGAGGGAATGATCCGGATTTGTGTGGGAATGAAACAAAAGATAGCATATACAAAATCATATACAGATATATATACTCACATACAAGGATATATGGCAAGAAACACAACGATACAGTAAACACATATTCTATTAAATATCGGAAATAGAACATACTGTAAATACAACAACTAGAATGGTAGTAGCTATCTTCGAGAAGAGATGTGGCCACTGTACTCATTCGTACCAATATGAATACAAAGAGAAGCCGAAAGGGCCTATTTATCATAAGCACGAGGGAAAGAATCCCAAACATCCAAAAACCTAACCCTAGAAGATGAACCATCATAAAGTTTGCGGCCACAAGGTGGTTAGTTGAATAGTCAACTTCCCAGGGCCATAAATTTTGCATATGATCTCCATTTGGGGTGCTCGGTAGCTCTGTCGCACCATGATTTCCTAAAAAATGTTTTTTAGGGCCTCAAAACGGCCCTGGAAGTTTGGGACTCGAAAAACTGGAGAACAATTACTAGAAAATTGGCAAAATGGGAGACTGCTTTGAGCCAGTGGAATAGGTGGGTGGCCACCGATATCTATCTGAATCAGGGAAAGAGACCATCGGGGGTTTCACTGTGTTATAGGTCAGGAAGGATCTTTGGAGAGGCAGCCACAATGGGGCATTCTGTTGCTTGAGAGGTTCCAGGCAATTGAAAGGGAATGTGAGGGGGACAAAAGGAGCAGAGTTTCTTTCGACCACGATGATGACAGAGTTGACAGAGACAGAGAAAGGGATTTCATTGTATTTTCTCTAAATAGATAACAGACAGACCAAAAAACATAGAGATTTGGGATGGCCGTTGAAGGGGAAGGATCATTGGAAACTGCTCTATTAGAAGAGGGAAATACTGCCCTCATACAGTCAGGGAAGGTCAGTAATTTATCCCCTTTCATATGTTTTATTTTTATATTTGCATTGGTTTATATCTTTGCATCCATGCCAATCGGAAAAGGAGAAAACTCTTAGCTTTTCTCCTGGTATAAGGCATTGTTAGTTTCTTTTTTAACTTGGTTTTTGATTTTGATATTTTTTGTTCATGATTTCAGCATGCTTTTGGAATTTGATGGAATGATTTTGTTGGCTATTTGTTTACAGATCCATTTTCTTTGATCTGGTTCTCCATGGAGTCTAGAGATTAAAAGCGAGGGCATCTGTTAGACTCTAAAAAAGCTTAATAATGATAAAATAGAGAATTTGTTCTTCTGTTTTTATTATGAGGCATCCTTGGGAGAAGAAATTCATCAATGCTATGAGATCTCGAGATATGTTCGATTTAGGAACATTCTGGCACCTTTTTGGCTTGTTCTGTCACCGGTTCACTTTTGGGGTTTATAAATTTCCAATTTAGCTATCATGCTTGTAATTGGAAATTTGGGTTTCAGTTTATTAGTCATCTAATAATTATATTTATATAAAAATGTGGGTGTCACTAACCCTGAAACTGGGCCAAAGTAGAGGGCTTCCTTCTTGCATGGTTTCTTAATGCTGAAGAATGAGCAACCTTTTTCTGGCAATTTATATTTTTAGTTGTATATTTTTAGTTCATAATTATCTGACGCTTAAGGCAACGCTCGAGGAAAAATGTTTGATTTTCAATATATATCTTGATATCGAGGTTTCTCTTCCTTCAATACGACTTGTTAATATGGGAGCAACTACTATTGATCCTTGGAGGATAAGCTTATTATGGTTTGGGTTTCAGTTTATTAGTCATCTAAGAATTATATTTATATAAAAATGTGGGTATCGCCAACCCTGAAACTGGGCCAAAGTAGAGCAAGGATTAATGGAGAGTGTAATATCATAAACATAACACAATGAAGTTTTCCAATTTAGCTATCATGCTTGTAATTAGAAATTTGGGCATTTGTTTTAAGTCGTCAAAAAATTATATTTCTATATGAATGTGGGTATTGCAAACCCTAAAATTGGGCCACATTAGAGCCAGGATTAAATTATTAATAAACACAGTGGGAGCAATCATAAACAGAGTAACATGGAATTTAGTTTTATTTTCCCAGTATGCAAGTAGAAATAGGTCAAGGATATAATTATGTCAGTGGATATTATGTACATAATTTGTGTAAGTGGAAATTTGTGTTTTTCTTTATGTGATGGTGAAACCTGAATTTGAAGTTTGAGAGGCAACACAGATTCAGCTTCATTCCGAAGGGATTTAGGTAAATCTATTGCAATATGAAATTCAAGCTGTTCAAAGTAGAAATCTACACTTCGATATCAAACTACTAAAGGTTCCCATCATTAAAGGGCCTTGTAGTTCAGTCATAGAGAACCGGCTAGGGGCAAGTCCTGGGTTCTTTTCCTAGTCTATCCCATTTTCAACAGAAGGTTAGACTTCAAACATTACTAGAATTAGGAATGCCAATTGTAGAACATATTGGTTTATGTAAGGTTGCATTGCGCTTACAAAACTATTAGTATGATGACCCCCAAATACAGAAGCAATACGGTGGGAAAAAATAATAAAAAATAGACGAAAATTTTTAAAATGTTTAGAAATTGAGAACACTCGGTCAATATTTCCCTCATAATACTTCTAAG
The DNA here is from genome assembly GCA_027924585.1 of Larix kaempferi. Lineage (NCBI taxonomy): Eukaryota > Viridiplantae > Streptophyta > Pinopsida > Pinales > Pinaceae > Larix > Larix kaempferi. Next base: position 8,422,849 of record BSBM01002204.1, on the reverse strand, counting down.
TCTATAGAAAAATAAGAATTATTTAGCATTGAACAGTCCAAACACATTCGGTGGCTTTAGCACAAGGAAAATTGTGTTGTTGGAACATCTACTATTGCCACATTCCAACAAAAATTTTGATAAAAAATTAAATAAATTGTCATGATGTTTTGGCATAGGAAGGATGGAATACAAATGATGATAATATATGGAAATTCAGGAAAGAAACTTTAGGCTAATCTGCCTCTTGAAAGTTATTGAAATATTGATAGGTTTTTTGCATTTCGGTCAACAAATATTAACTGACGGAAGAATCTCTCTGATATGAACACAATTCCTAGAATGGAAAAAAGATAAAGGAAAGAAACACAAGAGTGAACAAGTATGAGAGAATATTGCCATAACTGCATACATGTTGTACATTCAAAATTCATGAAGTATTTATAAAGTTACATAGGAATGTACATTCACAATTGACATGCAAAGATTTTGTCACTTGGCTTTTTCCAAATAAATCGCATCCAAGGAAGGAGAAAGCTAAAAGCTAAAATAAAGTTGAAACCTAAAAGAGAGTAGGAGTTACAATTAGAAATATACAATATAGTGCATTTCCATTTTAAATCTACGAATTCTCACCATTCCTCCCTTTTCTTCCCTTTTTAAATGATTTTGTATGGTAAGGCATTAGTTGTTAGAATGGTTTTTATATGGTGTTCCAGTGCATAAGTCAACCTTGTAGACATTGGGTTTGTTTATTACTAGGATGGTAATTTTTTCTAAGTCCTTGGCAATAAATGAAGGTCTCAAATTTTGTTAAGTTATATGGTTGATGTTTGGATGCTTTTCAGGCTAGTTAAGAATGGAAGTACATGGGGCATGGATCAGTCGATTTTTGGTCCAACGTAGTTTGATGTTTGGATTTTTCAGGCCAATGAAGAAGAGTACACAGGGGATGGATCTATTGATTTTAAGGGTAGGCCTTCTATTAAAGAGAATACTGGAAACTGGAGGGCCTTCCCATTCATTTTAGGTTCTTCTTCAGAATTCATGTGAAATGTTTGAAAATGACATTATAAATGCTTGACTGATAGGTTCATATACTGAAGCCTACTAATTATGTTTCGAAAATCATGTTGTCAAACTAATTTCACTTTTGCTGGCAGGAAATGAGTGTTGTGAGTGACTAGCATACTATGGAATCAATACAAATCTAGTGATATACTTGACAAAAAGGATGCATCAGGGAAACGCCACTGCTGCAAAGAGTGTCACTACTTGGGAAGGAACTTGCTATCTCACACCTCTTTTGGGGGTAGTTTTGTCTGATGCATATTGGGGATGATATTGGATGATTGCAGCCTTCTCAACAATTTATTTCATTGTATGCTTAACATTGCCAGTATCTTGAGTGCCATTTTTTTACTTCGTAATTAAAATGTTGATTCCTTTCGAAAGCTACTTTTTTGGTAATAGTTTAATCACAATTATATTAATTGTTGCATTGTTGAGGCAATGTTGTTGACAAGCATGCAGTAAATTTTGCAGGGAATGGCAACTTTGACTCTTTCCGCATGTGTTTCTTCATTGAAGCCTCCTTCCTGCATAGGAAATCACTGCCCAACAGCGACCATAGCTCAATATGGTGTATTTTTCCTTGGTATTTATCTCATTGCATTAGGAACTGGAGGCATGAAACCTTGCGTGTCCTATTTTGGAGCTGATCAATTTGATGACACTGATCCTAAAGAAAAGAAGAAAAAAGGCTCATTTTTCAATTGGTTTTACTTTTCAATCAATGTTGGGACTCTTGTTTCAAGTAGTGTTCTTGTCTGGGTCCAGGATAATGTTGGTTGGGGTTGGGTTTTTGTGATTCCTACAGTGTCATTGCATTAGGAACTGGAGGCATTACACCTTGCATGTCTTCTTTTGGAGCTGATCAAAGGATCGTTTTTCAATTGGTTTTACTTTTCAATCAATGTTGGGGCTGTTGTTTCAAGTAGCATTCTCGTCTGGGTCCAAAATAATGTTGGTTGGGGTTGGGGTCTTGGGATTCCTACACTGTTTATGGGATTAGCCATAGGGAGCTTATTTTTTGGTATGCCACTTTATAGACTGCAAAAACCTGGAGGCATTCCCATGACACGGGTGTGCCAAGTCATTGTTGCCTCATTGTGCAAATTACAAAAGAATGTGCCCCTTGACCATTCCCATTTATACGAAGTACAAAACAGGAATTTTGCAATTCAAGGAAGCCGAAAACTGGAACATACTGGTGAATTCAAGTATATCTCTTATATATATATATATATTACATTGTACTGATTTTAGTACTGATTGTATATGGTTCTACTTTAAAGACTAAACTAAGAATCGTTTAAATGAGCTGTCTATGTTCTAAACTATTGTGCACTGAAGAAATCGGATTTTAGAATGTTGTAACACAAGCAAGCTATTGCATTTTCTGCTATTTTCTCATTGGATTTTTAATTTTTTTGTAGGTGGCTTGACAAAGCTGCTATAGTAATAGACTCAACTTCTTCGTACGTTTCCCATCTGGGCAAGAAATTATGATTGTTTAAAGACATGATTCTCATAACAAGGTCGAATATGGTGGTTTATTACAATATTTGTAGACTGTAGCTTCTCTTACTTGAGAGAGCCATCGACTACTGAAACCCTCTCCCAAGGTAATAAGCAATTGTCTGTTAAAGTCCTAGCAGCGGCCTTCAATTTTTTGCTCTATATTCGAGAGATTCTATGCCTACCATAACTCACTATCCAGTAGGGTAAATTCGAGTCAGATTTGTTAAAGGAGAATTCCCACAGTTAAGGTAAGGACAAGATTATGTTCTCTATATTTTCTTTTGTAGGTAGTAGTTGGTAGTAGTTCTTAGTCTATTAGTGTAAACCTTACTCGTCTTCTCTTTCTTTTGTTTGCAGATATGGTTCCCCTTTTTTTTAAATATGGAAGGTATTTCGAGGTCCCTCCCTTCTTTCATTTTGAAATTGATAGTGTTAATTCCATATTTTCTGTTTTTGTTTTAACCCATATTATTTGTGGGGAAGTGTAATGCATGAGACGAGAAAAGGGCAAGTGGTGAAAAAAAGGTTACTGAGTAAGCACGTAGACAAATGGCTTTCCTTGTCTCGGTTTGTTATACACTAGTAAGGATGTATTCTTTTGTATTGTGGAATGATCTTATTAGAGGGAGCATTACATCATGCACTTATCAAACTTTGCTAGAATTTACCAAGAATTTAACCCGTTTTTTTTTCATGACTCAATTTTGACCGTAATATGCCTTAACTATACGTAAATATCTTCCTTCTTCGGGCTGGTTGTTATATTCAGCCAAGCATTTCACTATGCCAGAAAATGTCCATTATAGGAATTCTTTTACTATTAATGTAAGACATATGATCTAAAGTTTCTATAGAATTTCAAAGGTTACTCAATTACTCAGGTTGCCAAGAAAGAGTTACCTATGTGTTTTAAATTCAAAGCTATTTATTTGAAATAAATTTTGCTAGTTGCTTAGCTTTGAAAGCCTTTCATTTGATTGTATTTTCAAGCTAATAAAAGAGACCAAGCCTTCATAGAGCCATATATTTATATATATGATACCGGTCTTCACACTATAAATATGATTCATTTGCTTTTGAGACAGAATAACCGTTGTATTTTCTCTGTGGTTTTAAAGGATATTATTCTCGTTCACTATTTTAAAATTTTCATACTACAATATAATTGTTTATTAATCGGAATATGCACTTCGTCATCAATCTCAACTTCCTAAAATTTTGATTCATACCGTCTTAGAAGTTTTGATTTATCTCTAAATATTTTCTCTATAATTCATATGTATTAGTTTATGTATTAGTTTTGGTATTTAAATGAGTACTATATCTATGAGATTTAACTTTCTTATCAAAAATTATTAATTATTGGTTGAATTCATTTGAACGCCTGGATAATTAGATCATTGACAAGTTGTTTCATCCATAGGATTTCTTATGTCTAATTTGTTGATTTTATAAATCTTCTGGCTGTGGTGATGTTGTAAATGTAAATGTAGTTCAAACACCTTTTTTTTTTGCTGCCCATAGTGATATTTTTATCAATTGCATTAATAGTTGTCATAATTGTTATTGAGCACATAAACTATTTGGTTGATGTTTTTGGGTTCTATATGGTGTGATATCGTTGTTTCTTGTTTTCTTGTGGCTATTGCATTGCTTTTCTAGCATACAGTTCACACTTGCTCGAAATAACTACTGCTCCAAATGACTGATGTCTAACTGCATTCATGCTTGTGCCATTCTTTCTGCATTGCCCTTCTTCTCTTGTCATGGACATTGCCACTTGTGGCCCTTGTCTATAATGCATTTATTGTTTCAAGAAGAGAAAGAACCCATATTAGACATTATCTCTCAAATTTCTCGCCTTTGGCTCATCATGGGATTTGGCCTCTATTATCTATAGTGCATGTATTGTTTCAAGAAGAGAAAGAACCCATATTATACATTATGATAATGGCTAGCAAAAGTTATACAAAGGCATCATTGAGATACTGCTAGCATTACATCTTTGTTGAAACATCTATTAAGATGTATCTCTTTCTATCGAGATTCATATATTCATTGCCATAATCAATAGTGAAATTGAGAAAGCACAATTATACATTAAGAAATTTAGAAATTTAATGGACTAAAAGGGGAGGAATGCACACTCAAGAAAGATATGCAAGGGAATCTTAAACAACCTAAAAAACATAAAGGAATATTAGAGAAGAAAGTATTAGAAAATACCACTTTGAACCGTCTCACGTTTTCTAACCTCGTTAGTGTACATCGTTTTCTTTTCTCGGCATTATTTGGTGAAGAGAAAGGACTTTACTAACCAGTTGACGACAAATGAAGAAATTCGAGATATTCTAGCTAAATTTAAGAGTATCACAACACTGTGTGCACAAAGCGCTATGGGAAGAAGGTACTACAAGTAAAAAATCATTATGCTCCTTATAGAGTCTAGAATTGGGAAGTTCAACATGATGATATTATTTCTTTCAGCTATCTTGAAGGACAAATACAAGTGGGAAAATTTTGGAAGGAGAATTTTGTGGATTGTATGGAGATAAGACACTCTGAGGTGAATTTTCTAGAAACTTAGAAAGAAAGGTTATAGTAAATTAAATTGCAACACTTCATCACATTATATCAACTTTTTTTTCCTCGAAAGAAAAATCACAATCTATTGTATTAGAATAAACTAGTTTTTACAAATATCTAAAGATCTTTCTTGCAGCCACGAAGGATCATTGTAATTACTTTCATTTCATGGAGTCTCTTTTCATTCATATATAGAAAAAAAACTGTTTGACATAACTTCCAAAGTTATCCACTTGAGCAGAAAAATATATATTATGTCATATAAAAAGCATAGGACTAGCAGTAGTAGAAAAAGTGAGATATAGTCATCAGATACATTTAAGCTAAAGATGACTAAATTTTAGCAACACAACTAAAAATGACTAAATTAAATTACTAATTTAGTTATCAGATAAAAAATACAACTAAATAATAAATCACACAAATAAAAATGACTAATTACTCCTATAAAGTAGCATTTCAATCTCAATCACTTATACATACTTATTTTTCTTGATCATTAACTGCTACTTGATTATAATTATTCTCTTAATCATAAACGTAAGATGATATTCATTTCCATGGTCCTAAACATTCATCTTATGATTGATACGTGAACCTTTGTTAAATTTTGGTTTGTGAGTCAATGTACCCTTGAGTAATACTCTATGTTGAAGGTATTGTGCATTAACCTATACCCTTGACTCTATGTTGAAGTTTATATTGTCTTTTGGCATATTTAAACCATCAAATCCATTATGTTGGTGATTATACTATATCCTTTTGGTAGATCAAAACACTTTGTAATTCAGTACCTTGTCAATGTACCTAGCTTGAAACCACCTTATCAATGTACCTAGCTTGAAGCCACCTTGTCAATGTACCTAGCTTGAAGCCACCTTGTCACTGTATTTCATACCTAGCATGAAACCACCTTGTCAATGTACCTAACTTGAAGCTACCTTATTAATGTTATAAGTAAATAGTAATATTTTTGGATAATTAAACTGTTTTTTTAATAAACACATTATTTTTATAACTATAATAATATCTGAATACATAAAAATATGTTTTAATTTAATAAATAAAAATGTTAATTAAAAAATATTTTAATAAATATAATAATAATTTAATAAAATAAAATGTCTTAACAAAACTGAACCCTTGGGTTCATGGGAGGGTCATTTTTCATTCGCGGGAGGGTTGTGAGGGCCAGGAGGGTAATGAGGGCCGGTATCATTGCAATGAGTGGGAATTTGAAACTAGTGGGAGGGAGAACTTACATGTTAGTACATGCACCACTTGAATGGATCAGGAGTGCCATTTTTCATTTGTTGCAAGGACGATATGGAATACGTCATTGCTGGGAGTGGGGATTTTGCAGATTGGAAGGAGAGGTTACCTATTATTTCATGCACCAATTGGTCAATTACATCATTTCCGGGAGTGCAAGGACATAATTTAGTGGAGTCAACATAATGCAGTGGATTGAGTAGGAATTGAAGAGAAATTATGCTCAGAGGGAGGGAGGTTTAGTTATCTTGAACCGACCAGAGGTTTTTTGTTTATTGGGGTTGTTTAAAAGAGAGCATTGGAGCCGGAGCCAACTTGAGGGTTTTAGTTAATTGGGTCCGTTTAGAAGAGAGCATTGGAGACGGACTCGATTAGAGGGTTTTAGTAAATTGGGTGTAAAAAATAGTACATGCAAGCTGTATAAATCTATCAGATACCATGGCTAATAAAACTTCCATGGAAAGGACATGGAGGCTTCTGAAGAGGCGTACAAAGAATTCAGAGTTGGAGAGGCCCTCAACTGTGAATACACAGGTAATTTTTGCTTCTTTCAAGACCCTCGATGAAATATTTTGCTATAATTGTTGTAATTTCTGTAATTGATGTAATGTGCTGGGGTTTATGCAAGTATGAAAGGTAATTGTTCGTAATTGTTCCCAATTGAGTTCACTTTGTCTCTACCCGATTCTACCATAACCTATCTTTCTTTCTAGCCTCATATAGAATCCTCGTAGATGTTCGTTCTTCTTCCAGGTTAACAATGTATATATATCAAATTCCATTTTATTGAAGTTAAAAGGTATGCTACTACATGCAAAATATAAAATCAGTTGTCATAGCTCGAATAGATGAATGGAAGATAGAGGAAGGGGATTTGGTGAATAGGATAGAGTGCGACCATTTTCTAGATGCGAGATGATTAGAGTGATGGATTAAGGGAATTTGGATTCCAGGTGGTATCCAAACACTTCATTGTGATTTGGTTGATGATTCAACAATCACCCCAGAACTTCCTCAAAGGTCAATATAAGGAACATTGCACCGTCTCAACACATTTTCTCAAGCTACATGGGTGAAATGGGTTTGGAAACATTTGAATATAAGTTGCATAAATTGGCTAATAAATACCTACTAACACAAAAACTTGTTAAGATTTAATATGCTAAGACAGAAAATAGTAGCATTACATTCCATTTCTCAATAATATCATATATAGGATCACTGAAGAAACAACAAGCACAGCATAAACACAAGAGACAGAGATTTATCCTGGGAAACCCTCATGGGGTAGAAAACCCAGCAAAGCTTCCTCAATATAGATGACCAGCAATATACAAAGATGAAACCTTGAGACATGATCTCCTCCTCCACAATAGCAGACCTCTCCTCCACAAGTGCGTTATCCTCAAGTGAGTGAATGTGTATAATGAGGAACACACCTCCTCTATTTATACACTACTCTGATATGTATTTTACACAAGTACATGTAGGCTCGTATTTAACCATTAGGTTAAATACCCCATTATAACTGACTGGGCCGACCCCTCTAGGGTGGTCTAATAACCCTTTGACCCACATAACACATACAGGGCCGACCCCCACTAGGGAAGTCTAATAACCCAAGTTACCACATTCCGACAGAGGAATAAACATCTCCGGATATACAATAAGATCTTCACGGAGGAATGAATCATCTCCGGAATAATAAAGTACAAATATAATATTCTTTGAAGTTACAATATCTCAACACTCCCCCTTAACGAGAAGGATATTATAACAGCATCTGCATGAGCAAGGAGTCATCAACATCATACATGATACATCTATAAATCATTGGAAGCTTTCTCAACATCATCAGTAACTCAACCAGTTACTGGAATATCTTCAATACAGGAACATCAACATCTTCAGTACTGAGTCTTTATCTTCTGCAGCACTCAAACAACTACAGCAACATCAATATCTGAATCCTCACGATTGTCAGCATCGCCATCACATGATCATCAGCATCGTCATCACATGATCAACAACATCGTCATCTCACTATCATCAACATCGTCATCACACGATCATCAACATCGTCATCTCACGATCATCAGCATCGTCATCACACGATCATCAGCATCGTCATCTCACGATCATCAGCATCGTCATCATACGATCATCAGCATCGTCATCACACGATCATTAGCATCGTCATCTTACGATCATCCGCATCGTTATCTCACGATCATCAGCATTGTCATATCATCTCGATCTACAGCATCTGGATCATCTCGATCTACAGCATCTGGATCATCTCGATCTACACCATCTGGATCATCTCGATCTACACCATCTGGATCATCTCGATCTACAGCATCTGGATCATCACGATCTACAGCATCTGGATCATCACGATCTACAGCATCTGGATCATCTCGATCTACAACATCTGGATCATCTCGATCTACAGCATCTGGATCATCTCGATCTACAACATAAGTATCCTCAACCATACAAGTACATTAATCAATACATGTATCATCAAAAGTATGTATTCTCACCAATACATCTATCATCAAAACATGTATTCTTACTAATACATATATCATCAAAAGCATGTATTCTCACCAATACATCTATCATCAAAAGCATGTATTCTCACTAATACATCTATCATCAAAAGCATGTATTCTCACTAATACATCTATCATCAAAACATGTATTCTTACTAATACATATATCATCAAAAGCATGTATTCTCACTAATACATCTATCATCAAAAGCATGTATTCTCACTAATACATCTATCATCAAAAGCATGTATTCTCACTAATACATCTATCATCAAAAGCATGTATTCTCACTAATACATCTATCAATACAAGTATCCACACTGATACAAGTATACACAACAGCAGCATACCCTGCAACACACATGATCCAATTACGGGATGGTCAATCCCTCTCACTTTAGGACATAGGTCCAAGGATGATACAATCCAAATCAACTTACAGGATGATCAATCCTTATCCTTTTAAGACACCTCATCATGTCTAAGGATGATGCAATCCCGAATCAACTTACAGGATGATTAGTCCTTATCACTTTAAGACACCTTACCATGTCTAGGGACGATGCAATCCCAATCTACTTACAGGATGATTAGTCCTTACCACTTTAAGACACCTCACCATGTCTAGGGATGATGCAATCCCAATCTACTTACAGGATGATTAGTCCTTATCACTTTAAGACACTTCACCATGTCTAGGGACGATGCAATCCCAAGCTACTTACAGGATGATTAGTCCTTATCACTTTAAGACACCTCACCATGTCTAGGGACGATGCAATCCCAATCTACTTACAGGATGATTAGTCCTTATCACTTTAAGACACTTCACCATGTCTAGGGACGATGCAATCCCAATCTACTTACAGGAGGATTAGTCCTTATCACTTTAAGACACCTCACCATGTCTAGGGACGATGCAATCCCAATCTACTTACAGGATGATTAGTCCTTATCACTTTAAGACAAGTCTCATGTCTAGGGATGATGCAATCCCATCACGTACATTTTGAACCCAGTTCATGGACGATGCAGTCCTCACGTACATTTTGAACCCAGTTCATGGACGATGCAGTCCTCACGTACATTTTGAACCCAGTTCATGGACGATGCAGTCCTCACGTACATTTTGAACCCAGTTCATGGACGATGCAGTCCTCACGTACATTTTGAACCCAGTTCATGGACGATGCAGTCCTCACGTACATTTTGAACCCAGTTCATGGACGATGCAGTCCTCACGTACATTTTGAACCCAGTTCATGGACGATGCAGTCCTCACGTACATTTTGAACCCAGTTCATGGACGATGCAGTCCTCACGTACATTTTGAACCCAGTTCATGGACGATGCAGTCCTCACGTACATTTTGAACCCAGTTCATGGACGATGCAGTCCTCACGTACATTTTGAACCCAGTTCATGGACGATGCAGTCCTCACGTACATTTTGAACTAGTGGTTCCGGGATGATGCAATCCCCATCACTTTATTCTCGAAGACCATACGTCTACGGATCAATTCAGGGACCAAGGTCCGGGGATGATACAATCCCCACTTCTCGGAGACCTTACGTCTACGGCTCCCTTTAGGACTGAAAGTCCAGGGATGATCCAATCCCCTCAACTGTCCACTAAGGACTTCATTCTCGGAGACCTCACATCTACGGCTCTCTTTAGGACTGAAAGTCCAGGGATGATCCAATCCCTTCAACTGTCCACTAAGGACTTCATTCTCGGAGACCTCACGTCTACGGCTCTCTTTAGGACTGAAAGTCCAGGGATGATCCAATCCCCTTAACTGTCCACTAAGGACTTCATTCTCGGAGACCTTACGTCTACGGCTCTCTTTAGGACTGAAAGTCCAGGGATGATCCAATCCCCTCAACTGTCCACTAAGGACTTCATTCTCGGAGACCTCACGTCTACGGCTCTCTTTAGGACTGAAAGTCCAGGGATGATCCAATCCCCTTAACTGTCCACTAAGGACTTCATTCTCGGAGACCTTACATCTACGGCTCTCTTTAGGACTGAAAGTCCAGGGATGATCCAATCCCCTCAACTGTCCACTAAGGACTTCATTCTCGGAGACCTCACGTCTACGGCTCTCTTTAGGACTGAAAGTCCAGGGATGATCCAATCCCTTTTCTTTCTCGGAGACACCTGTCTACGGCTCACTTTAGAACAAGTGTTCAAGGATGATACAATCCCCACATGTATTCTCATCAATATACTATCGATCCTGGGAACCCATACAGAACCTGATTCACACTTCTTCTTTAATTGCACCATTAGGAGAATGGTCTTATCTAGCCACTTGGAGCAAACATCTCATCATGATTCTCTTCCTCTTTCTAAGAGAATCTTCTAGCCACAAGCCTTCTATATTTTGTTTGATTTGTAAATCTTCTTGTTGAACATCCATCACTTGTTCGGTGTTCATTATTCTTCATGATCTTTCCTACAAAACAAAATTAAGTACATGATTAGTAATCCTTCATAATCATGAAATCATGATAACCTATTATGCATACAGATATCATTTACATAGTTATGCAACTATCTTGACCAATACTTTGGCACAACACTTTCCCATATCCTGTATGCATACAGTGGCTATCTAGATGCCTTCCATCTCTACCAGAACATACTATCGAGAGTGTGCACAGCTCTCAGCATGTCAGCAAAGAGGTTTCATTCTAGACAAGCAACAATGGAATGTTTGTCCAACTTACCAATCATATGCATATTAGTAGTATAATGTTCAATGCTCTATGAATGTTTGCACTCAGCATGATATGTTCTAGGAATACAAATATGCATACAAGAAATATCATTTACTATTTCAAATAACAACTCAAATACTTATCTTTTATGTTTGTGTGGTTGCCTCCCGCTTGATCTTCTATATGTCCTTTGAACTTCTATTCATTCTGTACCACTGTGCATGCTCAAGTGTGCACTAGTGTCATCCTCATGATCTCATACACAAACATTCATTCATTAGTATATTCTCAAAACATTCTAATTCTAAATAATCTTGAATATGTATAGTCATGATCATTAGTATTCAGGGTTTCAAGTAAGTCTTCTTTTACTCATGCATATTCTTGTTTGATCATAGTACTCTTCTGGTTAATTAAATCATGCATAAACCCTTGATTACTAACTTTATGAATAAGCATAACCAATCATATCAAGTATACCTATATAAGGGATCCTAACACAAGGTAAGATTCATGGGAAACATACCTGGATTAGTATACCTACTTGGTTATGTACAACATACCTAAACAATCTCTTCAATGATTTAGAGATCCTGAGCTAGAACCTGCATGTCTCATAGGTTAAGCATAATATAACAAAGTCATACATACCTCGTAAGTAGAACAAAGATTATGGATGAGTCTTTGTCTTCATGTTTTCATGGTCATGGAGCCTGATTTGTCTTTTGTGATGTACCTGTATCTTGTTAGCAGACAACATCAACCTCACACAACATTATAATGCATTAGTACAATCATAAGTGTCAACACCCTAACCAATGAATATCTTCTATCATGCATTCATAATTTTGTTAAGGTGATACAACAAATCTAAAATCAAGATTGTACTAACCGTAATAACATGAAGACAAACATACCATAAACTTAATCATGAACAAATCTCAAAACATACCTCGATGAGTCATACCTGTCGAGATCGCTTGTAATCTCCTTATGTAAAGCCTTAGCCTCATCTCCCTCTGAAACAAGAACTCCTTCACTTATGCAGGTGACCAATCCATCTTCTTCTAGTATTAACCCTATCCACTTGATTTGCAAGAACTGGACCTGGAGCTAGATATGGGTTTGTCAGAGAAACCCCAAAAATTCAAACTTTGAATTTCAAACTTCCGAAAGGATAGAAATATGCGCCTTGATGAGCTGATCAAACTGATATATTCAGAATTTGAAAACTGCAAAGTTTCACTCCTCAATTTTGCCTTTGAAACTTCCGGATTCACTGGACGTGACCCTGAACTGGGGTTTGATGAATCCCACTCTTCTGCCCAATCAAAATGTTTGATCCAAATCTCTAAGCTTCTATTTTTCTGAGGAGCTTCCATCCATGGCCACAGATTTCAAAAATTCTCATTTTTACAGAAGCCCTAATTTTCCACTTTTCTGATCAAAGTCCCGAACTAGGGTCTAATCAAGCCCGACCTTCTGCCCAACCAAAAATTCTGATCTTGGTCTCTAAATTTCTATTTTGATGAGTAGCATCCAGCCGTGGTCTCCGATTACAAAAATTCCAACTTTCTTCAAAGCCCTAAATTCCGGAAGCCATGAATGAAGGTACCAAAAAATAATTCTGTTTTGACAGAAATATGTACCTGATTGTTTCTGGTGTAACTCCGAAATTTTTGATCAACAGGGTCTGAAAAATTTTTCTGAGATAGCTTGATCTGTTATCTTTCCATCCTGACAGGTCTGACCTCAATTGGATGTTCTGAGAGAGAGTTATGCCAAATGTCGCAACGTGACCTGTTTTGGGAAAATACAGGAGAGCGAACTTGTACGGCGTGCCACGTGTCACTTTTTGACCTTCGGCCTCTGAAAAAGTTTTCTTGAATATCTCGGCCTGTTATCTTTCCATCCTGACAGGTCTGACCGCAATTGGATTCCCTGAAAGAGAGTTATGCCAAGTGTCGCAACATGACCTGTTTATGGGATAATACAGGAGAGCGAACTTGTACGGCGTGCCACGTGTCACTGGTTCAACTTCGGCCTCTGAAAAAGTTTTCTGAGATAGTACAGTCTGTGTACTACCTGTCACTTTTCACGAAATTTCATTTGGATCTTCCTATCCCAAGTTATGACCTTTTTCCCAAGGTCACCTGATTTTGACTCAGATCTGGAAGAGGCAGAAGCCCTATATCGTACAGATCATAAATCACAAAGTACAACGAATTAGAGGTTGTACTTTGGACACAAGGTACCTGGAGATTTTAGCTTCGTCCTGTAACAGTTTCAGATCCGAAAACTTCGCCAAGACGGATTTATAGCGAAATTGCTACGATGACTGGTTTTTGCTATGTAAAACCCTAACCTTCAAATTGTCGTAAGTAAAGCAAGTGTTTTTAGTGCCATACCTTGTCTTCCTTCAGGTTAGCTCTGATACCATGTTAAGATTTAATATGCTAAGACAGAAAATAGTAGCATTACATTCCATTTCTCAATAATATCATATATAGGATCACTGAAGAAACAACAAGCACAGCATAAACACAAGAGACAGAGATTTATCCTGGGAAACCCTCATGGGGTAGAAAACCCAGCAAAGCTTCCTCAATATAGATGACCAGCAATATACAAAGATGAAACCTTGAGACATGATCTCCTCCTCCACAATAGCAGACCTCTCCTCCACAAGTGCGTTATCCTCAAGTGAGTGAATGTGTATAATGAGGAACACACCTCCTCTATTTATACACTACTCTGATATGTATTTTACACAAGTACATGTAGGCTCGTATTTAACCATTAGGTTAAATACCCCATTATAACTGACTGGGCCGACCCCTCTAGGGTGGTCTAATAACCCTTTGACCCACATAACACATACAGGGCCGACCCCCACTAGGGAAGTCTAATAACCCAAGTTACCACATTCCGACAGAGGAATAAACATCTCCGGATATACAATAAGATCTTCACGGAGGAATGAATCATCTCCGGAATAATAAAGTACAAATATAATATTCTTTGAAGTTACAATATCTCAACAAAACTTAACATCCTCAACATGATTCTAACATTTGGGCACATGTTTAATTCTTCATGTATTTAATGTTGTTTAGCAGGATACAAAAACCTAGGATTGATCCTTAACTTGAAATGGGAAATCAAGGGGAGATGATCATAATTATAATCTGAGGTGATATTATAATCTAGGGCTAGTAAATGTAGCTTCAGAATTGGCTACTATCTGTTCATTGTGATTGCCTAGCAATTGCACTTCATCTAGATGGTTGTCTTGTAGAACCTCAAATTCTTGCTTATGAATATTCTCATGAATAACAACCAAAGGATTTGAAACCTCTTGCATTCCAACCATTGTGATGTATGCTTTGGTTGTAGTATGATCACTAGAGATACCGCATGCTTCTAATTGGGTCCATGATTGCTACAAACGATTGGAAATAATGATATGTTGTACATAGGCTCATTGCCATGATGTGCTTAGGAATGGTTACATACTATTTGTGGCCTTGTTACATTTGATTATAGATTATCTAAAGACAACATACTCAATGATGAATTCATTTGTAGGTGTTTTTGACATGGTTAATATGCCTTCCTTTTGTTATTGTATTGAATTAAACTAGTTACCTACAACCAAAACAAGCATGATGCATGCAAGCATCATTAGTTCATAAACCCAATATGATTACATGGAAGTAGAATCAATGTCTAATTCGGGCATTTCATGTGCTTGGCCTTGTAGTTACAACCATGCCTAAGTTTTATACACACATATATGTATGTATCTATATATATATACATACATATATATTTACATATATGTATATGTATGTATGTATATATCTACATATATTTATATGTAGATGTATATATATATATCTAGATATATACATACATACATATACAGATACATGTATATATGTATATGTATACATACATATACATATGTATGTATGTTTATATCTACATATATATAGATATATATACATATACATGTATACATATATATGTATATAGAGAGAGAGAGAGATATACATATATATATATTATATGTGTGTGTGTATATATATATATACACATATAATATATATACATATATATATATACATACATCTATACATATATATACATATAGAAGCCTTGGTATATATGTGCACAAGGTTAACATATCGAAGGTAACCCATGGAAAACATATGGACATGGAAACACATCTATAATAAGTTTTACTTGCCACCCAAGTGATTGTCTTGGGATTTTACATAATGGATGCTCGATGTTTGCAGTGCCACATGGACATCCCTTACAAAGAACTCAATGTAGAGTTATTAAGAGAGGTGCATGCATGTGTTAGTTTATATTGCTAGAAACAACATGCCTATTTGGTTGTCATATTTTGACCTAAAAAATGGTAAACATAAGTACGATTAAAGAATTATTAATCAAGGATAAGTGGACAATGCAAACATTTTTGTTAGCTTAGGTTTACCTAATTAGTAATCAGGGATAAGTGGGCAATGCAAACACTTTTGTCAGGTTATTGTATGTAATGTTAAAGTATCTATCATTTGTAGTTGAAAAGGTCTAGTGATGGCTTTGTTAAACTAATATATTTTTCTTACAGCCATGATAATATCAAGACACGAGCATTAATATGATCATTTTCTATTTAGATTATGGTCAACAACAAACAACCAATTGTTAAGTAAATGTCCTAATACTTGGCATGTTATCCTATTAAGAGTGAACAAAACCTGCTTGTGATAAGCAATTGAGGTAGCCCCATAAAGAGTCGTTGCGATATATAAATAAATCTAGTTTTAGTAAGAGGAAGAATAAGCAATAATAGGAAATGTATCTTATAAAAAAACCTAGTATGAATGGATCATACAAAGAAATTATTGTTATTTCCAAGAGATTGTACAATATTATAGCATAGGTGTAAAAACTTTATTGTAAGAGTTTGCATGATTGGGGTATAAGTATCAATTTTTATTATAATGCTTGCATTTTATTCATGAAAAATTGGCACTATAGCTCTCTCTTAACAAAGAAAATATGCATGGCCAACATTCAAGTCTTAGAAGTTATTATAGTGCTTCACTTGACTCCTTTAAGAAAAATATAGCAACTTCCCACTAACAAATAAATTATGGTTGTTGAGATTACTGCAGTGAGCACTGAGTTCAAAATTGAAGGACCAACTTCCTACCAACAAATAAATTATGCTTGATAGTAATTCATAAAGGGGAAATGGCCTATGGCTGATCACCTATGATAAATTCTAACTTCATAATTTAAATTCTTCAAATATTTTATCAAGGCTTATATTTTTTAGGGATTTGGATATCTCTTAGGATAGTGGCTTTGTAATATTAGGAACTTATATTGCATTTTCAGCTCAAAAATTTTCTTTTACTAAAAAATTGGTTGTGTTTTAATTCCTTGTTCAACATCCTTTCACCAACAGATTAATGTAATGGTTTTTGTTTCCTTTCAGAAAATGACTTAGCTTGATATGTCCCTTAGAATTTCTACTTAATAATGTAGTGCCTTTCAATGGTGTTTGACTCCAATCCATTCTTTGTAGGGCCATGGGCATGCCCCCAAAAAAGCACCTCATGGTAAGGATGTAGCATTTGTTAGTTGAGTTAGCCTAATTTATTTCTATTAGCTGCATAAGTCTGATCTATTTCTATTAGCTACATCAGTTCGAGTTATTTCTACTTAGTACTTAGTACTTATTTCTATTAGCTTCAAAAGTGTGACTTGTTAGAAAAAGCAATACTCTTTCTTCTGTCTGCTTAGTAGGAGTCTTTATTCCATATCTAGTACTATTAGTTGAGCCAAGTTAATTTGAGTTTCTCTTTTTCTGGTCTCGATATCTGAACAAGTCTAATATCTGAGTTCATTTCTCTGAACAAGTAGTAGTCTTTCTTCAACTAGTTGTTAGTAGGCTCTTTTGCTCTTTTGCTCTTTTTCTCCTTTCTCTTTTATCTATTGATATAGTATTAGCTCTTTATCTACAATGGCATGTTGTGCCCTGGATTTCCATAATAAAATATCTGTACCCCTTCCTTTTTGTTGCATACTTTACCTTCACCTGTATTTTTGTATACTAGCTTAATTCCTTGACAATGCTGCTATTGTTAACACCAACGCAGCTGATTTTGTGCCCTTGTACTATCTAAATTATTTGATATTTATTAATTAACATATTATATTAATATTGGAATACAGAACATCATAGATGGATCAACGTCGAAGGTTGAAAACATGTCAATACCATGCATATGGTGAGAGAATAGACATTGAGAAGCACGTGGACATATATCTGTGCCCATGTACTAATTTTTGTGGTGGGAAGGTGAGAAAAATAAATATGATTGAGTGATACATGATAAGATATGGGAATAGTGGTATAAGCCCTTGGGATATCAATTATTATGAAGATATGATAGAATTGCATAGCATGAGAGATGAAGAGGAGAAAAACATAGGTGAAGTGGCACCAAACATAGATGAAGAGGAAACAATGTTAGAGGAAGGGTTTGAAGTTGATAGAATGCTGAATGAGGCTCTAAACAATGATTGGGACAAGTTGATGGAGGATGCTCTAAAACATATGTATGCAAATTGCAAGTTAAGTAATTTGACAACAATCCTTCAAATTCTTAACTTGCAAGTGGTGCATGGTTGGACAAATGAGAGTGTAGATGAATTATTGGGATTATTAAGTCGGATGTTACCAAGTGACTCCACATTGCCAACAAAATGAAGTCAATGTAAAAAGCAAATCACTAAGCTAGGCTTAGGGTATGAAAACATTGACACATGTGTGAATGGTTGTGTATTATTTTGCAAATATCTTACAAGTGAGACTGAATTTCTGAAATTTCAAGCGGGAAGGTATAGACCAGAGTTAAAATCAGTTGTGGTTCCTAGAAAGGTTCTTCACCAATTTTAGCTAATCCCAAGATTAATCCGAATGTATAGGTGTGGATACATTGATTAACTTATGCAATGACATGTCCAAAATAAAAGCACTAATGGAAAGCAATGACATGTTCTTTAATATAAGATGTGGATGGAATTTGATAGTAGATGGATCGAGTTTTCCCAATATCCTTGTAATATAAGGTTGGGTTTGGCTCTATATGGGGTGAACCCGTTCTTAGATCAAAGTACTAAATCGTAATACCCCTAGTTTTGACTTGGAATGTATTTAGCCATAATTATGTAAATGATGTAAATATGCTAGTGTGGATTTCTAGTGCGCAGCTCAAGGCCAAGGCTCGACTAGTGAATGGCTAGGCATGTATGATGTACATATTTTTATTTGGACTGTGTGGTTGGATTTTCATGTTGATTTAGAATATATGTAAATATAATATGCATAAATAATAAAATGGTCCAACAATGGATGTGTAACAAGCACCAAAGGGGCTATGATTCCACTAGAGGGGAAGAGGAAAGGTGGTCTATGGGAGACTAAATCCTTGCTTCCAAGTGTCAACCTTATAAATCACCCACAATTCTGCCATGTGCTTTGAATATGCCAATTATATCCTTCTTTACTATTTTCCAATCATTGAATGCATGTGCGAAGTGGGTGGGAAAAGTCACTTCATGCAATTATTGAAGCATGGGACTGACTACATGTTTGTGACAGTTCTATCATGACAGAAATCAATTTGTATTTGCCAGGAGTCCTTCTACTGTCAGAAGCTATATCAGTTGTATTTTCACCATTTTATCATATCCCTTGGAGTCAACCCTCATTCAGTCTCATTCTTTCACGTAGATCTACACTAGCCAGAGAACTGCATTGTTGTCCATGAACTTACCAGAATGTGTTTAACAAAGACATTTGAATTTGGAGAGGGTGCTGCATATTTGGAAGGAAAAATAGATGGTTGTAGGTGGTCAAAGAGGTTGGGAAAGCAAGGAACCCTTACCCTTCAAGTCTTGCTACTCATAGGTTCTTAAGAATCCATGAATTGAAGCTACAGGTGGTTCTATAGAAGCACATATCACATTGTATTTCTTCTATGCACACACTAGAAGCACTAGGCAAGATGGATCTCCCAAGAGAACCGTGGATCGGTGAAGGGGATGCCTGATCCAAAAAGGGTGTTGTTTGAGGCAGGTATTATGGAAGCCAAGGCTGTGAGGGCTGAGTGAAACCCCCATAGAGCTCTGTATGAGAATTTGGTTAAGCATAGAGAGTGGAATGGGTTGTTGATAGAGAGAGATAATCTTCTAGGTGTTTCCTTCGCCCTAGTGGCCTCGTAACCTAGCTTGTGGGTGGCTTCTCACCAGAAAGAGTATATGCTAGATAGAGTGCCTATGGTTGGGTGGAAAATTGCTTTTACACAACTATTTTCTCAGATCCGTGTTGGATAAAGATAAGTATTCTCATACATTTGAATCTGAAACATTTTAATTTAATTTCTGTAATGTTTATGTTTGTATTTTCATAATAGATGTGTGTGGATAAAGTATAATTCTTTTGTGTATTTTTATTTACATTTCTGCACACATTTTCTATGTTGAAATTTGTATTACGTATTTGGGGCGAAATTTGAGAGCTCAAAATTAGCTAGTGTCCCCTCCCGATTGTCGTATTGGGCGAAGGGGACGTTACAGAGTGGAATCATAGATTTTGGTTGCAATATTGGAGATGTATGGGCCAGAAATCAGGTTTACAAGAAAAAGAATCAGAAATGGTGTTGTAAAAATTAGTTTTTTATGTGATAGAGAATGAGCCAGAAATAATTTGAAATCAAATTCGAAATTTCTCCCTCATTGTCCAATTAAAACTTTGCATAAACATGAAATTTTTAAAAAAATGGAAAATTTTAGTTGGGCCCCACTAGTTCCAATTGGTAGGGTGACGTAGATGAGCCACATGGGAAAGAGGTATGACATGGATTACCCATGTTGGAAGAGAGTGCGAGGTGGACCAAACACATCAGATCCATGTGAGGTTGTTTCTGCATGTGATGGAGCCTAAAGGCAGATAAGATATAACCGTTGAGTAGTAGTGCAGATCAATGGTCGATAGTGCTTCAGACTTGCAAACATGCGCGAGAGTTAATTAACTATCACGAACCCAAAAGGAAACCGCCCCATCCATGTTTCATCCTCTCATGCATTAAAAATCGCAAATGAAGTCTCAATAAACTGCTTTCCGCAGATCCTGAAACCACCTTTTGGTCCGACGGGAAGTGATGTGATGTGGGGAGATGTGACAAGTAGTAATGAAAGGAAAAATGGGACCCTCGTTAGTCATGTCAGTGGTGGAAGAACGTCCAGATCAATATCGATGGCTCATGGTGCTTCAGGCCCTTGAAGATGCATGGGGGATAACCAATCAGCACGACCCTGAAGCAGTCAACCGCCCTATGACGTGTCTTCCTCTCGTGCATTCAGGCTCACAAAAGTAGGTCCAAGAAACCACTTTCCGCAGAGCCTGAAACATATTTCGTCCTGACAAACAAAGATGTGACATGGGGTCTAGACATGATGTGTGGATATGTCAGTAGTGATGGGACCTGTGACAATCATGTTAGTCTGGGAGGATCATGCAGATCCGATTGACTGATAGGATTGCTTCAGGACCACAAACTTGCATGATGTATAAATGATTGGATTGACCCCAAAGTGTTAAACCACCTTGCGACATGTCACCCTCTCATGCAGTCAGGCTCATAAACGCAGTTTTAGGAAACCACTCTTCCTGGATCCTGAAACCACTTATGAAGGACAACTGGTAAGGTGATCTAGGGGGCATTTGAAGGGAGAAAATCACAGAAAAGAAGGGTTTTCATTGTCGATTTTTAGGTTCCCTAGATATAAAAAATGACAGCAATCTCATGTTCCATATTGCGTGAAATATAAAGATTTACAAAAAAAAAATGAGAGCTCTACCCTCGACCCACTCTGCAGCGGTGCAAGGAGGCCGAAAGGGGGCAAGCCCCCTTGACCCCCATTTTTTTTTAAATATACAAAGTTGGTTCTCGAATTCAACAGTGGCTGTGAATAATTAGAGTTTGAGGGGGGGTGATTCAGATGTTCTGTGATCTGACATAAATTGTCAATATAGATTGTTCCCATAAATCATGAAAATATTTTTAAATTTTTTTGAGAATATAATGCATCTAACAAATGTGTTTATAAACACTTTTGTAGATTCAAAATCCTATTAGTGACTATTAAGGGTCATCTTTGAGTATAGTGCAGTTGGGAAATATTTGATCTTGGTTGGACCAAGAAGAAGAGTATCATCATGGAGGATGCATAGGATCGCTATGAAGTTGAGGAAGATGCAATCAGAGAGAATGGCAAAGTTGAGAATGCAGAGATTGAATCCAATGGAAGAATAAACCAAGCAACTTGCCCAGACATTGCAGAAACCATGAAGAGCCTAAGGGTGGAACTAATGAGTTGCAGAGAAGAAAATGAAAGGATGATTAGATATTAAGAGGAACAGAAACAATTGAATGCAGCTATGCTTCCAAGTTTGACTGACATTCAAAGGAAGATTAACTAGGGGCAGAATTCAAAAAATTAGGAAAAGAGTGGTAGAAGCTCAAGGAGGCATTCCCACAAGAGGTCCCATAGTTCAAGAAGGATTTCTAGAGATATATCATATGACATATACTCCAGGAATCTCTTCTAGTGACTCATCTGACTCTAAAGAATCAATTGAAGGTTCAAGTCCATCATCTCATAAGAATAAGAGGAAGAGGTCTTCCAAGAACAACTCTCATGGAGAATTTAAGAAGGCCAAACCTCTTGCTTTTGATGGTGAGTTTAAATGTGGTGAAAAATCTGAGGCTTGGATTCTTGGGATGAGGAATTATTTCCAAGTCCAAGACTATTCAAGAAATATGAAGGAAAGAGTGGCCATATTCAATCTAAATGGAAGGGCATCTATATGGTGGAAACACCTTAGGAAAGTAAAGAGGATCAATGAAAGGAAGATTGTGTGAACGCAATTCAAGAAGTACTTCAAGGAAAAGTACCTTTCTAATAGGTACTATGATGGAAAAATCAAAGAGTTCCATGAGCTGAAATTGGGACAAATGAAAATGGAACAATAAGCAAACAGATTCTTAGAGATGCTAAGGTATGTCAAATATATAAGGGATGATAAGGTGAAAATTTAGTGTTTTCTAATTGGGATGCCCCAATCATATCAAGATAGAATTGATTTTTATGGACCTCGAACTCTAGAGGAGGCCATAAGAAAGGCCAAGTATTTTTATGATCAAAACAAAAGAAAACCATAGTTCCATAAGGCATGGAAGGATAGGAAAAATGAGAAGTTTGACCAAAGGAAGAAGGGCTTCAAGTCTTCTCAATTCATAAATTAGCCAAGGAATCCACCACATGGTGTGAATAAACCATCTATAATGATGGGAGACAAGCCAAGAGATTCAAGAGAGCCACTTCAATGTTGCAGATGTGGAGAGGACCATATGCTTAGGAACTGTCCACATCGAAATGGGAGTGCAAAGCAAGGTCACAACATCCAAGAAGCTAAAACTGTGGGTCAAGTGGCAAGGACCATCCCTAAAATATTCATAGCACTAGAGGATTACAAAGTAGACCATCATTCATCTGTGGTTGAAGTTGAAGGTAAGATTGTTGAGAAATTTATTTCTATTTTGATTGACCCTGGATCTACTCACAGTTATATCAGTCGTAAAATTGTTGAGATTTGTGCTTTTAATAAATCAAAGCATAGTAATTCATGGTTAGTCCAAATAGCCATTGGAACTAAGCGGAAGGTTAGCGAAATCATGGATAAATGCCCATTGTAAATGGGTGGACTATCCACTTTTGCAAATATGAATGTTTTGCCACTTGGTTCCTATGATATTCTCATTGGAATAGACTAGTTGGAAGCCCATAGAGTTAAACTTGATTGGTACTGCAAGACTTTTGAATGCATTTATGAAGAAGGAAAACAAAGGGTTGTAAAGGGAATTCCAAAGGTAGTTTTTGTTAGACAGATTTCAGCCATGTAGTTGAAGAAATGCTGTAGGAAATCTTTCCAATTGTATGCAGCCCATGCTTTGGAGAAAACATAAAATGAAATTCCTATGTTGGAAGACGATTATGTTTTGCAAGAATTTAAGGATGTGTTTCCCAATGAATTTCCAGGACTTCCTCCAAAAAGGAACATTTATTTTACAATCGATCTTGTTCTAGGAGCTCCATCAGTGTGTAAGACACCTTATAGGATGAGTACTCCAGAATTATTAGAGCTGAAAATGCAATTGCAAGAATTGTTGGAAAAGAAGTACATAAGGACAAGTGTATCTCCATGGGGAGCACCCATACTTTTTGTGAAAAATAAAGATGGAACGCTGAGGTTATGTATAGATTACAAGCAGCTCAAGAAGGTTACAGTGAAGAACAAGTACCCCTCCCCTTGAATTGATGATAATTTTGATCAAATGAGAGGGGAAAGGTGTTCTCAAATATTGACTTGAGGTCTAGTTACCATCAAGTGAGAATCAAGGAAGAAGACATTCACAAGATATCCTTAAGAACAAGGTATGGGCACTATGAATTTGTGGTGGTCTCGTTTGGTCTCACCAATGCACCATCTACATTCATGTGTCTCATGAATAGTGTTTTCAGCAAGTATTTGGACAAGTTTGTTCTCGTATTTCTAGATGCCATTCTTATCTATTCTAAGAATGAAGAAGAGCATGAAGATCATTTGAGGATGGATTTGCAATTGATAAGGAAGCATAAGTTGTATGCAAATATAAGTAAATGAGACTTTTATAAAAATAAAATTAATTATTTGGATCACATTATTTCAGAGGAAGGAATATCAGTTGATCCAGAGAAGATTGAAGCCATTATGGATTGGCCAACTCCAAGAAATGTGACAGTTGAAAGATATTTTATGGGTCTTGTCGGTTACTATAGGAGGTTCATTGAAGGATTCTCTAGGGTTGCACACCCAATCACTTCTTTGAAAAAGAAGGGAATAAAATTTGAGTGGACACCAAAATGTGAAGAAAGCTTCTAGGCTTTGAACAAGATTCTCACAAGTGCTCCAATTCTAAAAATTGCATACCTGGAAAAAAAAATTGTGGTGTGTATAGATGCATGTAACTAGGGACTGGGAGGATTTCTTATGCAAGATAACCACGTGGTATGCTATGAGTCAAGCAATTTGAAAGAGCATGATAAGAACTATGTTACCTATGATTTAGAGCTTGCAGCCATAGTGCATGCTTTGAAAATGTGGAGGCACTATTTAATGGGCATAAAATTTGAGCTAAGGATAGACCATTGTGGTCTGAAATATTTGTTTGAGCAGCCAACATTAAATGCTAGGAAAGCTAGATGGCTAGAATTCTTATGTGAGTTTGCTTTTGAGATCAGACACATAAAAGGTAAAGAAAATAAAGTAGTTGATGCACTTAGCAGAAAAATACATGAAATGCATGTAGCAGCCATTAGTACCTGCCAATCATATTTGAGGAAACTAATTGTTAACTGTATCACTGAAGATGAAATGTATGCCCACATCAAAATGAAAATTACAATAACATAATTTAGAGAATAGGTATGAAGGTTACCATTTGGAAGGTGACGTACTTATTATTTATAAATACATATTTGATATCCTAAATGTGGCAGATTTGAGAAGAATTGTTATGGATGAAATCCATAGAATGTCATATTCTGATCACCCATGATACCATAAAACAATTGCTACATCGATAAAGCAATATTTTTGGCCGGGAATGAGAAAGGACATTGCTGAGTATATTTCCAAGTGTATGAAATGTCAGCAAGTGAAGGTTGATCATCAACACCCAACATGTTCATTGCAGCCTTTGCCAATTCCGGAATGGAAATGAGAAATGATTTCCATGGATTTCATTACAGGTTTGCCAATGACTATGAGACAGCATGATTCCATCATGGTTGTGGTGGACAAATTATCAAAGGAAACACATTTTATTCTGGTTAAATCTATGTATAAAATAGATGCTAAATTGTAAAGATTTTTATGAAGGAACTTTTCAGGTTACATGGATTTCCTAAGGCAATAATTTCATGCATGGATAACAAGTCCGCCTCTAATTTTTGGAAAATTATTTTTGTAGACTTGGGTACACAGTTGAAATTTAGTACTACCTACCACCCACAAATAGATGGGAAAATAGAAAGATTAAATTAGGTGCTTGAATACATGCTACACATGTATGTGATGGACAAACCATCCAAGTGGGAAGATTATCTACACTTGGTAGAATTTGCATATAACAATGGGAAACAAGCATCATTGGGCATGAGTCCATTTGAAGCTTTGTATGGAAGGAGGTGCAGAACACCAATTACTCGGGGTAATACAATGAACATAATTGTACTTGGGCCATAATTTCTTTAGGAAATGGAACAAGAGGTTGCAAAGATTAGGAAAAATTTAAAGGCAACCCAGGATAGATAGAAAAGCTATGCAGATAAGAACTGAGTGCATAGAGAGTTTCATGTTGGGGATGTTTTTACCTTAGAGTGAGGCTAAGGAAAAGCTCCTTGAAGCTTGGAATTTGTGCCAATCTATCACCAAGATATTGTGGTCCATTTGAAGTGCTTGAGAGAATGGGGCCAGTTGCATATAGAATTGCATTTCTTGTTAACACTAGAGCTCATAATTTTTTTCATGTTTCCTTGCTTAAGAAATATGTACATGATCCTAACCATGTGATTGATTGGGATGTGATCTAGGTTGAACTCGAGGGATAGTACCAAACCGAGTCACTATGCATCCTAGACAGGAAGGTGGCATTGCAATGGAACCAAGCCATCAAAAAATTAAAGGTGAAATGGAAGCACTTCTGTCTCAATTAGGGTACGTGGGAATTGGAGGGTGCCTTGAGAGAGGCATATCCATTTTTGTTCTCATTTTGAGAAAACACCAAGGACGGTGTTATTCCAAGGGGAGGATTGTAATACCCCTAGTTTTGACATGGAATGTATTTAGACAAAATTATGTAAATGATGTAAATATGCTAGTGTGGATTCCTAGTGCAGAGCTTAAGGTCAAGGCCTGACTAGTGAATGGCTAGGCATGTATGATGTACATATTTTTATTTGCACTATGTGGTTGGATTTTCATGTTGATTTAGAATATATGTAAATACTATGTGCATAAATAATAAAATGGTCCAACAATGGTAGTGTAACCAACACCAATGGGGCTATGATTCCACCATAGGGGAAGAGGAAAGGGGGTATATGGGAGACTAAATCATTGTGGCCAAGTGTCAACCTTAGAACTCACCCACAATTCTACCATGTGCTTTGAATATGCCAATTATCTCCTTTTTTGACTATTTTCCAATCATTGAATGCATGTGTGAAATGGGTGGGAAAAGTCACTTCATGCAGTTATTGAAGCATGGGGTTGACCGCACTTTTGTGACAGTTCCGTCATGATAGGATTCAATCTATAGTTTCCAGGATTCCTTTCTTCTACTGTCAGAAGCTATTTCAATTGTATTTTCACCATTTTCTCATATCCCTTGGATTCAACCTTCATTCTCTCATTCATTCATGTAGATCTACACTAGGCAGAGCTCTCTATTGTTGTCCATGAACTTACCACACTAAGTTTAACCCCAAAAATAGAATTTGGAGAGGGTGCTACAGATTTGGAAAGGAAAATTGATGGTTGTAGGTGAGTATAGAGGTTGGGAAATCCACGAACCCTTACCCATCGAGTTCTGTCACTCATAGGTTCTTGAGAAGCCACGAATTGAAGCTACAGGTGGTTCTATAGCAGCACATATCAGATTGAAATTCTTCTATGCACAAACTAGAAGCACTAGGCAAGATGGATCAACTAAGAGAACCGTGTATCGGTAAAGTGGATGCCTGAGCCAAGAAGGGTGTTGTGTGGGACAGATATTGCGGAAGACAATGCTGTGAGGACTGAGTGAGACCCTTGCAGAGATATGTAAAAGCATTTTGTAACGTCCCCATTTTGACCCCCTTTTTTCATTAAATCGTAAATGATGTAAATATTGTTATTTAATCATGGTGAGGAGCTCAAGGCCAAGGCCCCACCATTGATTTAGCTTTTTATGTATCGGCAATTAAAAATAGATGCCTATGGTTCTTGTGATGGGCATGCACAATGTAAATTAAGACATCATGTAAATACAAATTTTAATGAAATACCCACAACTAGCTATGCAATGCAACAAAGAGATGGGGGCATGATTCTACAAGGAATATGGAGGGAAATTATTCAAACCCTTGAGCCAATGGTGGTAAGCCAAATGTCAATGAATAAACCCTCAACTACCCATTTTGGCTTATGCACCCAATCATTTAATTCTTCCAAGAGTTGGTTGAGGTAGTTAATACCTTGGGAATGAAGAGGTACGGCAGCCAATTTCGTGCATGGGAAGCCATCAACCTGGGAAAACATACTTTTGCTTCTGGGGCAAGAAAACACCCACGAAATGGTGCCCAAAGCCATTCTGAACCCATAGTTTCCTCTCTCACGCATTCTGAGCTAGTTGGGCTTTCCCCATCACGTTTTTTACCAATTTCCTGCATTTTTCCATAGCTGGGAGCTCGTTTTTGTGTTGCACAGTGGCTGGGAGAAAGGGAGTCACGTTTTGGGGGTTTATAGAGGTTGTTTCAGCCCCTGGAATGCATATAAATGTTTTCTGAAAACGAATGGCTCTCCCAGGGTTTATTTCCCATCTACGAGTTCGTTTTGGTTGCCCACATTTTTCAGCACTTGTATTTTTTTGTTGATTGGGTGCATCCCTGCATTGGTGTGAACTGTGAGCAAGAAATTAGGAGTGGAAGTGGACCTGAATTGGCTTGATAAACCTAGTGAGGGGGATAACCTCTCAAGAAGATCAAGAGGGCTGGCTACTCTTCTATGCACACCTTGAATAATATTAGATTGGAAGGTATGGCCTGAGGGACTGTGTAGTAGTGAAGGGAGTACTTCCATGTGCCAGGTGTGTAGGTATTGTGGGAGCCAAGCTATATAGATCTTGCAAAGGGTACCCATATCTCTATGGATGATCCCACTAGCTTAGCAATTCTTCCTTACATTGCCTAACAACCTGATAAACCCAACTGTAGATTGGCTTGGCTGATTTGTTGTGTCTTTGGGCTATGTGTGCTTGAAGACATGCTACACATGTATGTGATGGAAAAACCATCCAAGTGGGAAGATTATCTACACTTGGTAGAATTTGCATATAACAATGGGAAACAAGCATCATTGGGCATGATGCCATTTGAAGCTTTGTATGGAAGGAGGTGCAGAACACCAATTACTCGGGATAATCCAATGAACATAATTGTACTTGGCCCATAATTTCTTTAGGAAATGGAACAAGAGGTTGCAAAGATTAGGAAAAATTTAAAGGCAACCCGGGATAGATAGAAAAGCTATGCAGATAAGAACTGAGTGCATAGAGAGTTTCATGTTGGGGATGTTTTTACCTTAGAGTGAGGCCAAGGAAAAGCTCCTTGAAGCTTGGAATTTGTGCCAATCTATCACCAAGATATTGTGGTCCATTTGAAGTGCTTGAGAGAATGGGGCCAGTTGCATATAGAATTGCATTTCCTGTTAACACTAGAGCTCATAATTTTTTTCATGTTTCCTTGCTTAAGAAATATGTACATGATCCTAACCATGTGATTGATTGGGATGTGATCTAGGTTGAACTCGAGGGATAGTTCCAAACCAAGCCACTATGCATCCAAGACAGGAAGGTGACATTGCACTGGAACCAAGCCATCGGACAATTAAAGGTGAAATGGAAGCACTTCGGTCTCGATTAGGGTACATGGGAATTGGAGGGTGCCTTAAAAGAGGCATATCCATTTTTGTTCTGATTTTGAGAAAACACCAAGGATGGTGTTATTCCAAGGGGAGGATTGTAATACCCCTAGTTTCGACTTGGAATGTATTTAGCCAAAATTATGTAAATGATGTAAATATGCTAGTGTGGATTCCTAGGGCGGAGCTTAAGGTCAAGGCCTGACTAGTGAATGGCTAGGCATGTATGATGTACATATTTTTATTTGCACTATGTGGTTGGATTTTCATGTTGATTTAGAATATATGTAAATATTATGTGCATAAATAATAAAATGGTCCAACAATGGAAGTGTAACCAGCACCAATGGGGCTATGATTCCACCATAGGGGAAGAGGAAAGGGGGTATATGGGAGACTAAATCATTGCAGCCAAGTGTCAACCTTATAACTCACCCACAATTCTACCATGTGCTTTGAATATGCCAATTATCTCCTTTTTTGACTATTTTCCAATCATTGAATGCATGTGTGAAATGGGTGGGAAAAGTCACTTCAAACAATTATTGAAGCATGGGGTTGACCACACTTTTGTGACAGTTCCGTCATGATAGAATTCAATCTATAGTTTCCAGGATTCCTTTCTTCTACTGTCAGAAGCTATTTCAGTTGTATTTTCACCATTTTCTCATATCCCTTGGATTCAACCTTCATTCTCTCATTCGTTCATGTAGATCTACACTAGGCAGAGCTCTCTATTGTTGTCCATGAACTTACCACACTGTGTTTAACCCAAAAAATAGAATTTGGAGAGGGTGCTACAGATTTAGAAGGGAAAATTGATGGTTGTAGGTGAGTATAGAGGTTGGGAAATCCACGAACCCTTACCCATCAAGTTTTGTCGCTCATAGGTTCTTGAGAAGCCACAAATTGAAGCTACAGGTGGTTCTATAGCAGCACATATCAGATTGAAATTCTTCTATGCAGACACTAGAAGCACTGGGCAAGATGGATCGACTAAGAGAGCCGTGTATCGGTAAAGTGGATGCCTGAGCCAAGAAGGGTGTTGTGTGGGACAGATATTGCGGAAGCCAATGCTGTGAGGGCTGAGTGAGACCCTTGCAGAGCTATGTACAAGCATTTTGTAACGTCCCCATTTTGACCCCCCTTTTTTCATTAAATCGTAAATGATGTAAATATTGTTATTTAATCATGGTGAGGAGCTCAAGGCCAAGGCCCCGCCATTGATTTAGCGTTTTATGTATCGGCAATTAAAAATAGATGCCTATGGTTCTTGTGCTGGACATGCACAATGTAAATTAAGACATCATGTAAATACAAATTTTAATGAAATACCCACAACTAGCTATGCAATGCAACAAAGAGATGGGGGCATGATTCTACAAGCAATAGGGAGGGAAATTATTCAAACCCTTGAGCCAATGGTGATAAGCCAAATGTCAATGAATAAACCCTCAACTACCCATTTTGGCTTATGCACCCAATCATTTAATTCTTCCAAGAGTTGGTTGAGGTAGTTAATACCTTGGGAATGAAGAGGTATGGCAGTCAATTTCGTGCATGGGCAAGCCATCAACCTGGGAAAACATACTTTTTCTTCTGGGGCAAGAAAACAACCATGAAATGGTGCCCAAAGCCATTCTGAACCCATATTTTTTCCTCTCTCACGCAGTCTGAGCTAGCTGGGCTTTCCCCATCACGTTTTTTACCAATTTCCTGCATTTTTCCATAGCTAGAAGCTCATTTTTGTGTTGCACAGTGGCTGGCAGAAAGGGAGTCACGTTTTGGGGGTTTATAGAGATTTTTTCAGCCCCTGGAATGCATCTAAACGTTTTCTGAAAACGAATGGCTCTCCCAGGGTTTATTTCCCATCTACCAGTTCGTTTTGGTTACCCATGTTTTTCAGCACTTGTATTTTTTTGTTGATTGGGTGCATCCCTGCATTGGTTTGAACTGTGAGCAAGAAATTACGAGTGGAAGTGGACCTGAATTGGCTTGATAAACCTAGTGAGGGGGATAACCTCTCAAGAAGATCAAGAGGGCTGGCTACTCTTCTATGCACACCTTGAATAATATTAGATTGGAAGGTATGTCCTGAGGGACTGTGTAGTAGTGAAGGGAGTACTTCCATGTGCCAAGTGTGTAGGTTTTGTGGGAGCCAAACTATATAGATCTTGCAAAGGGTACCCATATCTCTATGGATGATCCCATAAGCTTAGCAATTCTTCATTCCATTGCCTAACAGCCTGATAAACCCAACTGTAGATTGGCTTGGCTGATTTGGTGTGTCTTTGGGCTATGTGTGAGTCTGTTGATCACTGATTCCTTGTAGATATCATGCCCAACTCGGGGGTGGAAATGTGTTGAGATATTGATGATCACAACTGGCTTATGGTTGGGTGGAACGTTACAATTGCATAGCTATTTGCTAGGGGCGACTTTGTTATAAGATAAGTACTCTCTTGTGTTAACTTTGCAATTATTTATTTGATGAATATCTTGAATGTATGATGGATGTGTAATTGAAATTACTTCCGCTGTGTTTTCTTATAATTATACATTTCCATATGTCTTTTTATATTATATGAATGCTTATTTAATAATTTCATGGGGCTAGATGCCCTGGCTTCATTCTAACATTCTCTCCATCGCACTAGTATGATGGGTGGGGACGTTACACATTTGGCTAAGCATAGAGAGAAAAATGGGTTGTGGTAAGAGATAGAGAATATTGTACGTGTTTCCTTCACCCTGGTGGCCTCATAGCACAAGTTGGGGGTGGCCTCTCATAAAAAAGAGTATATGTTGGATAGAGTTCCTATGGTTGGGTGGAAAATCGCTCATACACTACCAGTTGCTTGGATATGCATTGGATAAAGATAAGTATTCTTATACATTTGAATATAAAACATTTTTATTTAATGCCTGTAATTTTTATGCTTGTATTTGCATGATCGATGTGTGTGGATTGAGTATAATTATGTTGTGTATGTTTATTTACGTTTCTACACACATTTTCTATGCTTAAATTTGTGTTATGGCATTGGGGAAAAATTTGAGAGCCCGAAATCAGCTAGTGTCCCCTCCTGATGGTCAAATTGGGTGAAGGGGATGTTACATAAATGGTCAACTTAGCCAGTGTTTTTAATAAGTTGTAACTTGCATCCATGGTTAGCAACTAAGCCATTTTTCTTAATGCTATCATTGATTATACCAGGAAAGAAAAGTGTGATTTGAGATACAATCAATGTTTATTTAGAGCCATTATATAAGGAGCTAATGTAATTGTGGAACATAATTGAAGCAATTCAATTTTTAAGGGATTGTCATTCAATCAAATTCACTTTAAGAGCTTCCTTATTTTTAAATATTCACGATATTCCTGCATATGGCGCATTGACTAGTTTCACTGTTCATGGATACAATGAATGTACTGCCTGCAAATTTAAGGATTTTGTGAGGCACTCAAAAATTTTGTGTAAGTATATTTATTGTGGACATTGTGCTTACCTTAAAATGGATCATCCATATCGTCGAAAAAAACATTTTTAAATGGTAAGAAAGAGATTCGTGAAGCACCAGTGCCAATAACGAGTGAATACATTGTTGAGAATGGAGAAAAAACAATGTTGTTTATTGAAAGTGGTGGGATTTGTTCTAGTAGAGATGATCCATGTAATGAAAGTGGTGTAAAATGATTGTGCATATTGTATAAGTTTCCATACTTTAAGGATATAGTCATTAGGCATACTATTGAATCTATGCATATTGAGAAAAATATAGCCTTTGCTATTATAGAAACTCTCTTTGGTGCTTCTGATATTGTTTCATCATGTGAAGACTTTAAAGAACTAAAGATTTGTCGAAATATTTGGGTTGAAAAATATGATGATGAAAGTTATAGAAAACCTAGTGCTCCTTATGTCTTGACAGAGGAACAATGTGCATAATTCTTGAAGTTGATGTCTTAGACTCATTTTCCCACTGGATGCATAAGTAGTAGTATTAGAATACAAGCCGACATTAACAACTTAAGAGGCCTCAATACCCATGAATATCATGTCATAATCGAGAATATTTTACCTATTGTGGTCAATATATCAAGTTTGGAAAAGGGGCCAAGATTTGCAATTATAAGGTTGGGCCTGATATTAAAGAGAATGATTTTACATGTATTAGATCCTTCAAAATTTGATAGTTTTAGGGAGGAGGTTGTTGAAGTCCTTTATCTATTAGAACAAGAATTTCCACCAACAATCTTTAACATTTATATGCATCTTTTGATACATCTAGAACATGAAATAGAGCATTGTGGTCCAGTAAGAAAGAGATGGATGTATCCTATAGAACGGTATATGCAGGTTTTGAAAAAAAATGTTCGTAGTAGGGAAAAACCGGAAGGCAGCATGTTCGAGGGCTATTCAATGCAAGAGGTCATGGGATTTTGCACATAATATATGAAGGATTTCAAAAATGTCAATCGACGTGTATGGAGTGACGAGGAAGAGGAGAGAGTTGCAGGTGAATTATTATAAGGAAATGGGCGTCGCTTCAGGCTATCACATGCAGAAAAAAGTGTGATACATGCCTTTGTTCTTCAAAACACATCTTCGCTTCATAACTAGCACAAGTGAAAATATTTTTTACATAAAAATTTATTTATTCAATTGCATTTACACATTAATATTATAATATTACTATCTTGCATGTTCATGCTTTATGTAGAGAATACAAAGAAGAGAAGCAAATATCGATGTGACCTCCACCTCCAAAGCGCAGACGTCATGATTTGACTGGAGGACATGATTCTTTTCCAAAATTTGAAGAATGGATTTTTGATGAAATCCATGATGTAGAATAGCAATTTCAAGGTCTAACAACTAAGGAAATTTATATTTCAAAACCTCCACATATATGGGATTTTCATTATAGTGGAATGTGGGCCTATGGTAGCCATTTAGGAGTGGAAGAAAAGGACAAGGGAAAGGGAAATTGTGATTATGTTGTCAGTGTTGAATTTCATCACGAAAGTGAGAATAAATTTTATGTGGGATTCATCCAAGAAATTGTTCAAGTTGATTATGGTGAGCATAGTCCTGTATTATTAAAATCTAAGTGGATCAAACCATCGACATTACAACATGATGAGTATGGATTTGTACTTGCAAATATATGGAAATTTTTATCACGGACTAATGAGCCATATGTTTCCCCTATTCAAATTAACCAATGAGTTATAATTGATGACATAAGAAGCCCAGGATGGTCGTATATCATTCAAACAGAGTCTCGTTTGAAACAAAAATTCATGGAAGTTGTTGATATAATGGTTGATGGGAAATATGATAATTTAAAAAAAAACATTGGAAGAAGTGGTTGAAGATGAAGATAGAGTGTTTGAAGAAGAAAATTTGATTTCCAATGAAGAGATTGCGAGAGAGAATGCAACATTGCTCGTCACAGATGAGGATGAGGATGAAAATAAGGCACATGCGTACAAAAATGATGGGATTCTGATAATGGTGGATTCTAAAATCTTGTTATAGGTATGATGTAATTTCTTATTGAATGTAATATTATATTTCATAGATTGCTTCACCACTCTTTTGGAATTCCAGGTTTGAATGTTCAATTTTCTTGGAACAACCATCCACTTTATCTGTACTGAATTAGGGATGAATTGTGTTGGGAAGACCTTGTTATAGGTAAAATCTGCACTTCTCCATCCGTGATCACATTGCTCTATTTGATCACACAAAAGGACACTAAGGATTGAAGAGCTTGATTGACCTGGATGACTTGTTGCTAGAAATACACTCTTCAGTTGAGAATCTTATAGTTTCTCTTGATTTCATGACATGTACGCTACTCTTTGTATAGAAAACTAGCATATTTCTTGACATGTATGCTACTCTCTGTATAGTAAACCAGCAAACACCTTGGAAAAATACTCTACTTTTCTCAAGGACAACCCGCATACATCTCCCAAAATGTTGTAAACGCAGGTTGTAAAGAAAAGAAGTTGCTTTCT
Organism: Larix kaempferi; assembly: GCA_027924585.1. Classification (NCBI taxonomy): domain Eukaryota; kingdom Viridiplantae; phylum Streptophyta; class Pinopsida; order Pinales; family Pinaceae; genus Larix; species Larix kaempferi. The sequence goes on along the minus strand of BSBM01002204.1, from coordinate 8,387,240 downwards.
GTACGCTACTCTTGTTGTATGAAACCTGCATACATCTTAAGAAGAAATCAAAAAATATATTAAGATTACGAATTGGGATTAGTTGAAGTTGGTTATGCAACTTCCCCAACCTCCCAATTCAACCACCTCTCGATCTAAACTGCCTACCTTGTCCCATAAATACAAGGAGGATCCATGAGAGGGGTTAGAGACATAGAGGCATAATGACCTAGAAAGAATGCTTTGAGTACTGTTACGCTGGAGTAATTCCCAATTTAGAGTGAAGAGCAAGAGCCCAAGATCCGGTTGCAGAAACATCTCTACACAGCAGGTATATTGTATTGATTTCATGTTTCTTTGACAATAAAAAGGTTGAAACACCCTTCCTGTCCCAAATTGAGTGTCTACTAAATTGTATATTCATTTGGATTAATATCTTGTTATATTTGATGATCAATTTGTTTATTCTTTCATCATATTCATTATATCCAAGATATGTTGAGGAAGGTATCTTTTATGTTGCAAGTTCATCAAGCAAAAGATCAAGCGGGAGATCAAGTGAAAGACCAAGCGAAAGCTAGGACCAGCCATCGAAAAGAGGTATTTCTTTCAATCTCGATCTCTTTCTTTTGCAGTAACTAAATGAAATATAATCAATGTGTTTACATATCAACCCCACTCAGTTGGTAGTGTCCATCTCCTCACTATAAGGTATAAATCCTAAACAACAGACTGGCGACTCCGCTGGGGAGTAACCGTGTGTTTCACTGCTCTAGGAGACCTAGTTAGGTGTTCTTCCAACCCATTTTTCAGTCTTTTTGATTATCTGAGAGGCCTTGTAAGTCTGTGTTACTTGTCCTTTTTGCTTGATTCATTTCAATTGACTGTTTGCAAATCATGTTTGTGCCCTTCTGAAGCATGTACGCTAGTTTACCCTACTTATAGTAGCATTTTTTTCTAATGTACCCTACTTTGTCTACTACACAGTAGCGTATTTTAGCTAATTTACACTACTTTGTCTACTACACAGTAGCATATCTTTCCTAGTATACGCTACTTTATGCACTGCACAGTAGTGTATTTTCTTGTAGTGTCCAGTTTTTGTTAGGGTTTGATTTCCAAGCTTTTGGTTTCTTTTTCAGCCTGTTGCTTTGCTTCCCTCAGTGACCCCTAAGACCTTCCATATCTCTATTGAGTCTTGTTTGCCTCTCCGATGTCTCTTAGCTTGTTTTTTATTGCTTGAGTCTTTGTTTAAGCGTCTTCACTGCCTTCTAGCCCTTTTTGAAGTTCGTGCACTATTCTCTTTTTGACATAGCTACACGCTTTGGCCCTAGTTGCTAGTTGCAGTCATACAAACCTACGTTATTATTGTTATTTGTTTGTGGAAACATTAGCATGATTTCTCTTTGTCTTATCCTTTCCATTAGGGTTTGACCTTCAAGTTTGAGTCCTTAGGGTTGCTTCTGAAAGGTTGCTTGGTTTAGATGCTTCCTGATTGTTTTCCAGATTAGTCAAAGTGAGTCAAAGCCTCCTATTTAGTCTTCTTTCAAGTCAGTGTTCTTGGTAAGGTCACTTGTTGGTTCACTTGCTTACTCCTTTACTTGGCTTAGTGTTTTCTTAGGGTTTTGATGCTTAGGAGCAGCCTCTGAGGTTTGCCTTTTCGTTAAGAGCATTTCTTTTCCCTGTATCTTTTACACTTTGTTTCCAAGTCTCAAGTTTTTCTTTTGCAAAAACTTGGTAAGTCAAGTCTTCCTTAGATCGTTTGATTTGTTTGTTTTGAACCATTTAGGTGTCAGTCTTACTTGCACTTCACTTTTAGGTCTTACTTGCGCTTTTACAAGTTCTTTTTCTTTTACAATTATTAGAAAAAGCAAAAAAATGTTTTTAAGTAGCTTAGTAGTAAGGTCTATCGTAGTTTTGAAGTACCATAGTTTGCTTCAAAATATTAAAAGAAAATACAAAAAGATTTTGTTTTAGATTTTCTTATCTTTAGTTTTGGAAAACAATGAATGAGAAAGTTTAGTGAAAGTTCTTTGCTTTTATGTACTTTCCATTTCAGTCACAACCACGCCACACAATTCACTACAACCTTTGAGTAAGAACAACCATTTAAAAAGAAATCCTAACAAAATTAATTAGCAACATTTTTCTTTTTTAGGTATACACAACATCAACTAGCTTAGGCTAGAGTGTCGAGCTTAAATCACCTTAAACTGCTCGAAACTGGCTTCATTACTCAACAATCATAGTACGACTATCTTTTAGGTAAATCCATCTTTATCAAAATCTCTTGGGAAACTCTACTAAAACCAGATCTAAGCACGAGGTCGTGTGAGACTAGAATTGCTGAAGATAACCCCTCACTTTCTTTTCAAGCATAAACTAGAGTTGTCTCGCGTATGGGGATCCTTTTGGATTTCGGGCTTTGTTACCCTTCCCATCCATTACGATGAGACTGACGACTGTCCCCCCAAGAATTTTCATACTTATGGTAGCCTTAGTATCTTGACCATCTAGGACTCTACACAGGTGACGACAGAAGGCTACTTCTGTTGTACCTAGGACATACGTGCGAGGAAACCCTGTACAGAAATTTGGGAAGGCGGTTTGGTGATTCAAACGCTTGCACCCAGAGGACCTGTATGTGGACCCTGGGTAATAGTTCTTCATCCTTCGTTGGTTATTTATGGGCCCTAATCATCCCAGACTTCCCTCCGGAAGGCATCTATTTTCCTGGTTTGGATTACCTTAGGACATTTTTAGTGGCGTGCTGTTTGTGCTGCTTGTTTTTTGGCCTTAGATATTTCTGGCCCATTGAGTCAAAAACTATGGATAGTATCCCGGTGAGCACCAATCAAGGGACCCCTGTTCAAGGGGATCCTTGTGCTTTTCCATTCATTGGGAACATTAGTACTCCCTTAATGGTTACCTTGAATCTTCTGGGATTCACTATAGGGCTACCCGTTTGGTTTTTTTCCACTCCGAACGCCTTGCATACTCCTGATGCTTCTCTAGTAAGCACTTCACATCAAGAGCATTAGAACCCTATGCTCGCTTCGCCAGTAACATCTTCTCCTCCTCCTTCTACCTCATGTGGTGAAAGTAGTAATATGAGTAACCAACAGTCTAAAAGGAATAGATGGAGGAATAATAGGAAGAAGATGCCAAAGCAAGGGGGTATCCACCCAGCCTCTAGAGGTCATGCTAGGGGCACCCACCCAACCTCTGCAGGTCATGTTGAGGGAACTTTTTTAGTCACTGTAAATCATACTAAACTTATCCACCCAGCCTCTAAAGGTCATGTTGGGGGCACCTACCCAAGCTCTGGTGGTCATGTTCGGAGAACTCGCTCAGTCACTGTAAATCATACTGAACCCACCCACCTAGCCTCTAAATGTTATGTTGGGGGCACCTACCCAACCTCTGAAGGACATGTTGGGAGAAAACTTTTAGTCACTACAAATCATACTGAAAGCATGTCTTCAACCACTGTTGCTCATGTTGAGGATACGTAATTGATCACTGCTGGTCATATTAATGGCAAGTCACCAGTTCCTATGAGTCATACTGGAGACACTGAATTGGCCACTGCAAGTCATGCTGAGAATGTTAACATTGTTGAAAAACCTAATAAACAGAAGCTTAAGTTCCCTTGTAAGTTTTGTGAGGGAGACCACCTGACCTATTTGTGCCCTGGACTTCCAGAAGTGAAAAGAGTGTGGTCCTTAGTTCAAAATTCTTCTGCTTCTGAGCAACCAGCCACTGCAAGTCATGCTGGGGGCACGCTGTCAGACAATTCTAGTCATGCTGAGAGTACTGTTGTTGTAAAGGAGTCTAAGCTTATAGGATGGAAGCCAAAGTTCCCTTGTAAAATTTGTAAGGGAGATCACCTTACTCACCTATTCCCTGCTATTCCAGAAGTGCAGATAGTGTGGTCTATGTCTGAAGGATCCTCTGTTCCTGAATTTTCTATTGATTCTCAACATCCCTATCAACCTTTTGTTGATGAACTGGTTGAACCAATGCAATTTTTGGTCAACCCCACTCTTTCTTAGGAGAGTGAACTGATCGAATCGATGCAATCTTCGAACGATCCCATCAGTCCTTCAGAGACTGATGCACCTGTCCCTGAAGTCTTTTGCATTACTAGTTTGGATGTTTTTGAAATGGAGGGCACTTCATCTATTCCGGGTGAACCCAAGCTCTGGGATCATTTCCTTTGATTGGAATAGTCTAACTGGGCCTCACCTTCCTTCTGCTACACCTTTTTAGATAAATATTGATATCGGCAACCATGTGGTTCATCGATGTATTGTATATGAAGGAGCCTTTATTAGTATCTTATCCCCTTATGCTTGGAGAGATTTAGGTTTTCCTAACCTTGTTCCAGCTGTTAATTGGCTGTTGACTTTCGATAAAAGACCTAGTGAACCGTTGGGATTCCTCCCTCAAGTACCTATTACTTTGGGTGGAAAAGCAATCTTAATTGATTTTATGGTTTTAAAGGACCCTATGGACTTTGATATGATCCTAGGGCATGATTACGTATATGCTATGTAGGCTGTGGTGTCTACGCTCTTTCGTGTGATGCATTTTACTCACAATGAAAGCATTCTCACTATCGATCAGCTTACATTTGTTGATCCCTCTTATTACCCAACTATAGACTAAGTATTCCCCTCGTTAGTAGGCACTACCATGTCACAATCAAATTATGTGGCATATTGTTCCTTGAGTCCAGTTGCTATTGAGAAGAAGCCTCTGAATTCATGCTTACCTTCTTGGGACTGGGTCCCGGCAATTGACCAGGTGATGACTCCATCTGAATGTTTAGATATGTGTTCCATCTGGGATAATATACTTCCTTCTGATGAAGTTTTCCTAGAGTCTATAATAGAGTCTGCCATTCATTTGTATATTGATCCACCTACGAGCATTCTTCCACCTTCACTTCGAGCTCGTTGAAAACAGTAAGGAAGTTACGAGCATTCTTTCACCTTCACTTCGAGCTCGTTAAAAATAGTAAGGAGGCTACGAGTATTTATTCCACCTTCACTTCAAGCTTGTTAAAAACAGTAAGGAGGCTATGAGCATTTATTCCACCTTCACTTCGAGCTCGTTAAAAACAGTAAGGAAGTTATGAGCATTCTTCCATCTCTCCTTTGAGCTCGTTGAAAACAGTAAGGAGGTCACGAGTTTACTTTTTCGAGCTCGTTAAAAATTTACGAAAAAGATCTTTATAGAGTTCTTTCACGCTCTTTTTTGACTGTTTAGATATGACAAGATTGCCGAGTATAGTTGTATTTTCAGACTCGTTAAAGGATTTGAAGCGACATCCGCTTAAGTATAAGTTTAACCATTTTCCGGACTTTTGTGGATTACTTACGAAAAAGGAATACTCTAGTCATACATGGCTAGAAGAGTTCTCCTCTCATTGTTTTATACTTTTTTGGGGGAGGGGACTAACTGTATGAAAAAGGACTTTTGGAGCCTCTCATTAGGGTTTTCAGGCTCTTTAAAATTGAAAACACTGGCGAGCAAGAACAGATCTCGGCTCGACATTTAAATCTAGAGATCAGTATTATAGAGTATTCTTCTATCTCTTCTTTGAACTCTGTAAACAATGAAGAAGGTCCTGAGTCTTCCTCCCATGGGATCGTTAAAATTCTTTACATGGTTGGACTTATTGAGTTTTCTTTTATTCTTGGACTCATTAAAACAACAAGAAGGATATTCTTTTATCAAAAAAAGAATAAGGGATAAGAAGGGTGTATCGCAATTTTTTTTAGTTTCAAAGGTAGTTGAGTCAGTCATGTCCTTGAACACAACACCTACTTGAGTCTTTCATGTCTGTTGGGTTTTTAGTTTTTGACCTTAGGGTGAACCTGATCTCCGAGTTTTTTAACTCCCCCGGTTGGTTATTCTTCCAACCATATGGAGGGTCTGTTATGTCTCCAACATTGCAGACTTATATCATTTTCCCCTCATGTTGAAAACTGCCTAAGTCACTTTGTGTCGTGCTCACTGTTCAAGGATACAGCCTATGTTGGCCATTCTGTAGTTTACCTTGACTTCATGTGTCGACCATCCTGGTGTCAGTTTGTTTCATCTTGTTACTTGTCCTACTCCACATCATCTCATACCCATGAGTGTTCCTCATGTTGGATGATGGAGGATGCATTAAGTCCTCCCTTCCAGTGGACTTCTTCCCATCGACTACAACTCATTATGCTCTGGGAACGAAGTTTAGAGTTTATGTTAGTACCTTGGGGATTGCATTCATCAATGGTAGTTTCCCTCGCTGTTGAATAATGGGAATACATCAATGTCTCTTATTCGACAGGTTCCTCAAGTGTTCGACTTCAAGTCCTCTTATTCACACTTGATTGGATCATACTAGGTACCTTGGGCCTCATTATCATTATCGATGGAATCCCTCACATTTGTTAACGGTATACATCAATGACCGGTAATCAAACGACACCCTCCATGTTCGACTTCAGCTCATTTATTCACATGGATAGGGTTTGTACCTTGGTTTGTTTTGGATGAAGACCTTGGGACTCTGATAGCATCACCATATTTATGTTATCTCCCAAGCTGCGCAAGACTGAGCCTCACTCATTTTGGCTCTTCATGAGACATAGATCCAGTTTGTTGTTATGGCTATGATCTCTCATTTTGACATGGATTTACGCTTGTATTTCAATGGCCATTCTCTATATATACATCTCCTAGTTATGTATTGGAGATCATGTTGTATCATGCTACACATCTATATGATGTCAAGATTGTAATTGCTCGCTAACCTTGATTGTTGTTTCAGGTGTTTTTGTGACTTGGTTTTGTGGTTTCTTGCTCCTCCTCTGACTTGGAATTATAATGTATTTTGGCCATCGTTTCCATCTGACCTCACACATTAGGGGGCATCTGTTATAGTTCAAATCTGCACTTCTCCGTCCGTAATCACATTGCTCTATTTGATCACACAAAAGGACACTAAAGATTGAAGAGCTTGATTGACCTGGATGACTTGCTGCTAGAAGTACACTCTTCAGCTGAGAATCTTACAGTTTCTCTTGATTTCATGACATGTACACTACTCTTTGTATAGCAAACCAACGTATTTCTTGACATGTATGCTACTCTCTATATAGTAAACCAATGTACACCTTGGAAAAATACTCTACTTTTCTCAAGGACAACCCGTGTACATCTCCCAAAATGTTGTAAACGCAGGATGTAAAGCACATAAGTTGCTTTCTGTACACTACTCTTGTTGTATGAAACCCACGTACATCTTAAGATGAAATCAAAAAATATATTAAGATTACGAATTGGGATTAGTTGAAGTTGGTTTTGCAACTTCCCCAACCTCCCAATTCAACCACCTCTCGATCTAAACTGCCTACCTTATCTCATAAATACGAGGATCCATGAGAGGGGTTATAGACATAGAGGCATAGAGTCATAATGACCTAGAAAGAATGCTTTGAGTACTGCTACGCTGAATGAATTCCAAAGTTAGAGTGAAGAGCAAGAGCCTAGGATCCAATTGCAGAAACATCTTTACATGGCAGGTATATTGTACCGATTTCATGTTTCTTTGACAATAAAAAGGTCGAAACACCCTTCCTATCCCAAATTGAGTGTCTACTAGATTGTATATTCATTTGGATTAATATCTTGTTATATTTGATGATCAAGTTGTTTATTCTTTCATCATATTCATTATATCCAAGATACGTTGAGAAAGGTATCTTTTGTGTTGCAGGTTCATCAAGCAAAAGATCAAGCGGAAGATCAAGTGAAAAACCAAGCGAAAGCTAGGACTAGCCATCAAAAAGAGGTATTTATTTCAATCTCAGTCTCTTTCTTTTGCACTAACTAAATGCAATATAATCGATGTGTTTACCTATCAGCCCTGCCCAATTGGTAGTGTCCACCTCCTCACTATAAGGTAGAAATCCTGAACTAGTGTTGATCCAAAGTTGTTGTCAATAGAGGTAAGATTCTAGTTTTTTATGGACAACATTATGACAGATCCTCTTGTCTATTATTTATTTCTGGTTGAGTGACACTTTGATCATTTGTCTTTGGATCATTTTTTCTTTGGATTTATCCCCTTATAACCATAATTTTAGCATGTGAAACACAACCATTCATGTGGCATTACTTCATCTGTGTAGAAGACTGACTTAACTACATTTATTTCTTGTTATTCTTTTATATTTTCTATTTTAAAATGTTTCCTATTAATTGTACAAATGTATGATATAGAAATGTGAAGGTTATTCCACTACTGTTCTACTTCTTCAAGTGGATAATTTATACATTATTGTTTGTGTGAAATGTTGGGATTTAGGATCCAAAGAAAAAGTGCTTGAGTCACAAATTAGTTGATAGTGATAAAGATGAAACCTTGAAAGGATATGAGCACCAACGTAGAGAACATGTGACAAGGAATGAAGAATATTTATCGTCTCTTGGTTTGAAAAATAGGCAAGTTCTTTAATCCACTTTAGTGTATTATTTGTTTAATAGTTTTTAATGTTTTATAGGAAAGAAATTTAAGTATATAAATATTAATATGATATTTTTTATTTTATAGGAAAGAAAAAGATTGCACTAAAAACTTGAAGAAAATATTAATGGACGGTAAAGATATAGGGGCCCCAACTCATAGACACCAATGCATTTGTGATTCAACAAATGTAGTTGATGAAAACAAGAGTTGTTGTGATGTGCATCGTGATATAGGAAATGCAGTTGATGAAAATAAGAGATGTGGTGATTTGCATCCTAATATAGCACATGGTGATGTGCAACCTAATATAGTACATGGTGATGTGCAACTTGATGTAGAACATGGTGACCTACAACCTAATGATCTATTGCAAGAAAATATAACAGATACTTTTGATAAAGAAGATGAAAAAGGAAAATTAGGTTTGTAGATTATTTTCTTAAAATAAAAAGAGCTCTTTGAAGGCACATCTGCGCAGACCGATACTGATATACCGTACTGCCACACCTGACGTGGCCAAGGAGTATGCAATTCCAGTTCATGCAATTCATGAAGACACACCGCTAACACCTAGTGTGCCTCAAAACACACCTACATATACAACGTTTGATGAAACAGGATTAACCAGAAATATTGGTAGTGGTTCATAAGGACTATCAACTTTTCTTAAAAGAAAAATAATTAGTTAAGATTGGTATAGGTCTATAGAGAAAGCAAAAGAAAGAAAACTAGAATGTAAGAAGCCATTTTTGGTGGAGGTGTCGAACTATGGTGACCTCATTGGTAAAAATGATGCAAGGTGGGACATTGAGTTGGGTACAAGATGCAGGGCTCATTTGGATATTTACAAATCAAATTTTGCAGAGCAAGATCCAAGAAGTGTGGAAAATTTTATACAAAAAATGGAAAATGCTTTTGAAATTGTTGGTGGAAAAATATCTAGAAAATATTACAAGAAAAAGCTGAGACTTTTGATGAACACTTATAGATCAATTGTAGAAAAATAATCATGGATGGAAAAGATAGGATGGATTCCTCTCTATGTCCCAAATAGTGGGAGGCGTTGAAGGAAAGTATGCTTTATGAAGAATATTTGGCAAAGAGGAACACAGGCATGAAAGTAGGAGATAGTGTGAAAGATAAATATACATTTGGTTTCCTAAAAAGAAAAAAATGCAGAAGTGTATGTATTTTTGGTTGAATTTATGTTGTGTTATTTACTGGTATTTATTTATTAAACTGATTGTGATGAAAATTGACATTGTCTTTTAGGTGGAAACTAGTAATAGAGAACCAATTGCATAAGATATTGACAATTATATGGAAGTGTTAGGTCTAGCTTCTAAATCTGACAGTAAGATCAAGCATAAATCTAGATCACTGCCAGATATTTCACAACCATCTGTTGGAGTTGAAAAAAGCATGGTAACAACTAGTTTAAATGAGGTCAACCCAAATGAGGGGTACAAACATGTAATGAATTTCATACACAAGATCAATGACACACTTTCGCAATTGGTTTACTCTAATAATCCTATAGTTTTTGCATGGAATGAGCATCATAATAAATCCGATTCAGATGAGGTAAGAGGATTTATTGATCTCATTTATTCTTGTTTGATCATGTGTATCCCAAGGTCCTTCCGTCATTTTCTTGGCCCTATTTGTTGTATTGATGAAATGTTGAAGCTTGTTTTCATTTCCAAACCAAGGATGGCCTGTTTTCATTTCCAAACTGAGGCTTACTCCCTCCCGGAGGCTTGCAATTAGTTTAGTCCCTATGTTGCATTTGAACAATTAGTTTGTCTTTGTGCCATATCTGAAGAGTATGAATGAAATTCATATAATAAACTGTAATGGAAAATTATGCTAGCAAACTTTGAAACAACATCCATTACTCCAAGCATGTTTCCACTACCAACACCCTCTGAGAAGACTCGATAATCTGACAATGCAATAGGACTATGTACAACATTTATATTGTACCCTTTACTACTACCAATGCAATAGAAATACGCAGTTTGCGATCGTAAGTGTAACTTCAATTTTCAAATAAATTATATATAATTATTTTGTAATTATATATTGTAATAAATCATTATTCAATTATACCCATGTAATATTTATTTGCAGGTGTATTCATGTTGTTGGTTTGTCACAATTGTTGTTGGATCCTTGCTCAAGTCAGACTATTCTTTTGTGTAGTAGGAGAAATTGTCTTTGACCGCTCTAGGAAACCAAAACCCTTTAGTTGGTGGCCATGATTTGTTTTGATGGTAGACTATTAAATTTTACAAATGATGAAAAACAAGAAAAGAAAGAAAGAATGAATGAAAGAGAGAAGGGATATATATGGTGGTTCCTACAACTACCCATAACTAGAGTATGACCGGGATTTGATAAAAAAATACTAAACATGAAGCTCCATTCTACACCATAGTTGCATAAAAAAATATGCTAATTTTTTTTTCTCCTTGTAGTACCTCTTTCTGCACCTAAATCCTCCTCCATAATTTAACTATCAACAAACTGTGTAATAGAGTTCAATTGCTTATATGTCCACATCCACAATAATTCCTTATTGCAGAGTTGAAGCTACAGGACCCGGGTTATGAAGAATGGTTCCTAATGTTTAAAACTCATAATTTGTGTTTGAAAATAACTACCTACACTATGCAAGTCCCCCATATGAATTTGATGCAGAACCATATGAACCATATCCAACACGCTTGTACTAGAGAACTGTCTCTACCACTTTTACATGAAAGCATGTGTATATTCTACCCCTGTTTGTAAGAAGAATGTTGTATTGCTAGGAAAGGGAGCATTTTGTGTTGTTGATGATTCTAAACATTGCATGGATATACAAAGATTATTCTCTTATCTTAGTCATCATTTACTATTTGAATAGATTCATTCATCGTGTGTGTCACGAAACTTGGTACATGTTGTCAAAAGAAATTTATTTTATGTTTGAACCCAACTTACATTATGTTAATTATTTCGGTTCTTTGTGAATAAATTTAACATTTGTGTTGGTGTACATTAAATTATGCCTTTGTCTGAGTTGTTTGAATATGTAATATAAGTTTAACGGTTATGTGATATATCTTGTAGTTGTTTGTTGAGATAATTTTGTAAAACAAAATGTTTTATTTTGGAATTGTTCAAGAAATTAGGGATGTACAACATCTATGTTCAGATGGGCTAATAACAAGTTACACCACCTGCTCACAAATAAAATTGCCTTCTTGGCTTGATGAGGGATCATTTTTTTTCCCCATACTATATTTAGGGATACCCCTCCCTATTAGAATAAAATTTTCTTTCATTTACCTTTTAACCCCCCTAGGGGTTTTCTTCTTGACTCTACAGGGGTTGGCCAACTGTCTCTATCTTTAAAATACAAAATTGTGATTCTTTCAACGGATTTATTTTTTCAAATTGTGATGAAATGACTTACAATTATGTGTTTTCATGCCGGACTTTTTGCCTCCATCTGCTTTTTTACCCTTTATCATTGATCCATTTCTCTTTGAGATTACTCCTTGGAGGATTCCACATTAGTTACTGGTACTCCTTTCCCACCAAACCCCTTACATGATTTAGGGTCACCAAAATTTCGTATAGGCCCTTGTTCTTCCAACCCCCTATTAAGTCTTCCCTTTTATACACTCGCCACCATCCCTCTGAATGGAATTTCATTTCCATACTTTCCAAATAAAAATGTTGCATACAGTCCTCCAAGACATGCCATATACAAGACACCTTGCACATATAAATATTTTTTTTAATAATATAATTGATTTTTAAAATCTCCAAACTCTCTTAAACTCCTTTTCTACAAAACTCAACCATAACCTGAGCTACAGTCCTATACGATTTTTTTAGGACTTATTGATGTCTATTGTTCTTCCCAAAAATTGACATCCCTTAATACCTTGTCAAACCACAACTCAATGGGGATTCTAGGTAGCTTGAACCAAAATGGCTTCTTCATAGATGCTTCCGATCTAGAGTAAATACCAGCTGACCACTTCTATAATGCCAAAATCATTAGCCCCCAATACAATGATCTTCTAATATTTTCTTGGTGTCTTCATGCATTCTGAACATTAAACCTAGTCACCCTCTTTCCATCGGGTGGAATTTTGGACCATAACCCATAACTGGACACCAGACCTTTTGTAACCAGTAATTTAGGGTTCATTCCAATACATTAATCCCATAAAATTTCTTCATCATAGATTTACCATTGTACATCAACACTTGGTCCAACCTTACATCTTATCCAACCACCATTTTCACTGGATTATACCCTTTACCCTAGGGGTATGTCAAACTGGCAGTAATTAGGGCTTAAGCTTAGATCTATAAATTCTGAGGATGGTATGATTTTCAAAAAGGTAATAGTCTCCCACTCTAGTATAAGGGATTAGTTGTAACAATTGCTTGGATTCTAGTAAAATTATAGGTGGGTGCTCCCCTTACAGGATAATGAAAGAAGTGTACATAAAATTGTCCACAAATGCCTTGAAACCCTCATTCCGGGCATGTTGCCAGATAATAAATAGCATCATTTTCTTGATCCTAGACCAAACCTGAGCCTAGACCATCACTTCCTTAGAAAATCGATCCCATCAATAGAAAATTGAATTTATGAAATGACATTGGTAACACAGTGGTTCTGCATCCATGTAGTGACAATAGTCAATTATTTATCACTTGGAGATCAAATACAAGAAAATATTGACGTCAATTGCTCAAACTTCAAAATGTAGGACAAATTGTACAGTCTACTAGAAAACCAAGGACTAAATGAGACCTTTATGTCATTACATTGAGTAAATTGTTTCATTTTCCTCAAGTCAATTCATTATTCGACCGCCATGCTTATATTCTTGAGTGTCCAAAAGGAAGTGCAATTATTTTGATACAACACCTCTATACACATTGACATGCTGAGTTAGAGATATTGGATATATTGAATTGACTTCAATCCCTGCAAAATAGACATAAACATATAATTAACTAGTTTCTAGTTTAACCAAAAAATGCAAATGTAAACTTATCTCCACGGGTATATAATGCCAATTCCAACATAGAACACAACTTTGTAAATACTAAAAATTTGGAACCATCGTCAATGGGGCCATAGAAATGATGCCCATGACTAATATACCCATGCATAGACTAATAATTATCATCGGTTAAAAATGTTATAAACCAATACTTAATCATTATGTCCCATCCACATGTAGCAACCTTGCTCTTTTCCAGAGGATGCCTCTCACAACCTATGCAAACGTTGTCATGGCCTTTTAAAGTTCTGAACACTTTACAAATTTCCAATCCCAGAACCAACACCTATCCTCACCATATCCACACATAACAAATCGCCCATCAGGTGAAAATTTAACTTGGAAAGCATAACCTACTGTAATATGCCTTGCAAACCTATTCTTCTTATTGATTTGGAACCTCTCCCTTGTACTATAGATCATAATTTGATTATCCATAATGGTAGTGTTGTGCCCATATTTGTAGAGATCCTCTTCCACTTTGTTTAAATATATTTGGAATATGAATTGAAGATGATGAATACATTTTTCTCCATGATAATTAAACCACATGCGGGGCGATTATATCAAACCAGGAAGAAAGGGAGAAGGCCTTCATGTCACGTCCCCACCCATGATACCAGTGCAATGGAGGGGATCGTGAGGCTAAAACCGGGCATCCAGCCCCATGTACCAATTAAGTAAGCATTCCATACATATGAAGAGGCATAAATATTTACATTACACAGCAGAAGTAATTTCATTTACACATTCGCCATACGTTCAAGATATTCATCAATTAAATAATTGAAAGATGGCACCAGAGAATACTTATCTTTAACAGAGTAGTCCCAAGCAACTAGCTATGTCGCTGCAACGTTCCACCCAACCGTAGGCTCTTCGATAGCTTATACTGAGTCCGTCCGAAGGCCACCCCCGAGCTGGGCATGATTCTCACAAGGAAAAGGGAACATTCCAGCTCAACCACTGCCCAATAACCCTTTTATCTCAGCCAAGCCAGAATAATGGATTACCCATCACCCATACCCCAACATACTCTTTCTTCTCACAACAAAACGACTATTGACAGGGTTACACATTTACAACAGAGGTGTTCACGATACAGGGTCCACATTGGTTCTCCCAGCTCGTGGTTCACCCAATGAACTGTGGAATTTCGTTTTCAACCCCAGGGAGCAAAACCGATTTCTCTCCATGGGTTAGGATCCCTTCCAATGGCCTAAACGTCTTCTAGGAAGATCCAAAACGTTCTGCTCTCTTTCCCCACTGGTAACCAGCACAAAAACGCCCCTTCCCAGCTAAAGGATGAAGGGAAACACAGAAAAACGAGGGAGGAAACGCCCAGGCATCTAAAGCTGCGTGAGAGAGCAAGGCCATGCTGAAAAAGTGCTTAGGAAGCCATTTCGTGGCTCTATTCTTGCCCCAAGAGGCCAACACGTTTTTCCATGGAGGGTGGCTTTCCCATACCCGATTTTGGACAGCCATACCTCCCCATTCCCAAGGCATTAATTTCCCCAACCAACTCTTGGGAGAATTCAATGGTTGGGTACAAAAGTCAACATGGGTAGCTAAGGGTTTGATGGGTTTTCTCATGGACACTTGGCTTGACTCTATTGGCTCAAGGGTTTGAATGTTTTCCCTCCCAATTCCTTGTGAAATCATGCCCCCATCTCTTTGTTGCATTGCATAGCTAGTTGTGGGTATTTTTTATTAAAATGCATATTACATGCTATTTGAATTTCCACTGTGCATTGCTAGCACGCAAACCATATGCATCACGAAATCGATGGCGGGGCCTTGTCCTTGAGCTCCTCACCATGATTTCGTAACAATATTACATCGTTTATAATGTTAATGCCATGGGGCCAAACTGGGGACGTTACACTTCATATCAAAGCAATTGTAGTATGTTGTTTTTTATCTTTCTATATACATATTTCTATGTGCTTTTAAATGTTGTTTAACAATATTAGTATCTAAAAAATTTCAGTATGATGAAACCACATGCAGAACAAAATCAAATCTCCACCGTTTAAAGGTGCAACAACTGTCAAATTTGATGTTGAACAGTAAGGTACATCGGATGATAGTCATGGCAGTAGTGATCATCGAATCACCGCTATGGAGGCTGCAGTGGGGACATCACTTGATGCTATGCAGATAGCATTGGGTATAAGCGATGATATTCTAAATGTAAACAAATTAATTTCTAAATATTAGGATATTAATAGTTAATATGTCCCAAAGTTTTGACATTCTTAATGATTAGAATGTTCTTCTGGATAAAATTTAATAGCTTTTTTTATTCCTCTGGTAATGGAGCCAATTTTGATTGGGTTACAAGCTATGGGTGAAAATGCCTTGTATGATGTTTTTCCTTCATCTCTTAGAGATCTTATATTACATGGAAATTAGCATTGTTCTCATAACACATTGAAAATAATGAAATTTGGTTTATGACTAGAATTACTTTATTGATTTATCTTCCCTCATGCACTTGTTCCTATTGGATCTGATTGACAACAAACCTATCATTAAATCATGTCGGTGTTTATTGCTACAAGTGCGGTGTTTATTGCGACAAGTTCCTTATTGAATAACAATAAAAAAACTAAACAACACATAGATATTGCAATCACACTAATAGGTTAAATGAAACCATGCGATTGGGATCAATAATATTGATTCATTAAGTTTAGAATCCAACTTCCCAATGGAATATCATGTTTTCTCTTGTCAATCTATAATACCTGGCTCTTGCCACCTACTATATACATGTATGTATGTATTTAAATTATCAATTACCAACTATCAATCTAACTGTTGTTCACAACTTCTTCCCAACTATAGATAGCTACAGTCTTGTTTTTGAACTAAAAGTATATC
Organism: Larix kaempferi; assembly: GCA_027924585.1. Lineage (NCBI taxonomy): Eukaryota > Viridiplantae > Streptophyta > Pinopsida > Pinales > Pinaceae > Larix > Larix kaempferi. Next base: position 8,370,767 of record BSBM01002204.1, on the reverse strand, counting down.
ATTTTGTTTTAAAGTTAAGTAGATACCAATCCATGGGACAATATGAAAAGTTAGGACCTAGAAAGAGGGAAACAACACATGCATATGCATATATATTTCACTGAAGAAAAACATCAACCATAATAGAAAAATTCATGTTTCAAGATTCATCACCATTCATAACTTTGAACATTCTTTAATTGACTATTGAATGCTTAATAGGGCATTGCTCATACTTCTAATTAAAGTTGTATACTTTTTTGCATGATGAAACACATGCATAGCAACTATATCCAAGCATAAAAAAATGAAAAAGGCATTTTCAACAGAACTCTCAACTATGTTGCACATGAACCTGATGTCAATATTGATTGTGATGATGATGAATTGATGAGACTGCATAGGACTCTCATAGTGGTGCAAAACTCGAGGTGAGTGCAATAATATGCTAAATATTAGAATATAATTGTTGTAACATGTTACATATATCAATATATTTACCTTATGTTAAATATTGGAGTATAATTGTTGCTATAACAACATTTTTCAAAGATCAATATAATGTGTATTTTTTTGCTTTTGCATAAATAACAAGTTATACAACTTGACAAGAACCCGACATTGTTCTTGTGTTTTGGGGGGTCAATTTTAGTAGTTGTTTTTACCTCCATTTCAAAAAGTGTATATTGGTAGCACCATTTTTTATTTTGAGCCATTTTTTTGTGATTTTGAAACTTCTTGGTCATAAGAAAAATATAAATTTTATTTACAAGGGTCATTTTCCAAACTTTACAAAAAAAATACATTTAATAGCTAGCTACAATAAAAAAATAAACACATTTTTTATTTTTTGTAAGATTTAGAAGCTAGTTAGAACGAAAAATACATAAATTTTCAAAGTTTTTTCATTAAACTTTTATCTTAAAGAAGTCATTTTTTGGGCAAATTTCTAAACAAAATGAGAAAACAAAGACATTTCAAACCATTTTTCAACGTATTTTCTACTATTTGATGTATACAAATTATACTCTTTAACATTATTTTCCATAAAGTGATGATTCACATAAACTCAACAAAACGTTTACCATATATTTCTAAATAGCATATTAAAAACATAACAGTTATTCTCAAAATAAAATCTTCAATTCAAAACATTACAAAAATATCTTATCAAAATTTTGTCAACTTTGACATTTTCCTCAACAATATGAAACTAATCAACAATATCATGCATCCCGAAATCTTCATCGAAATTGACATTTTCTACTGGTTGGCTCTCTTCCTGGACCTCAATGTGTTCTTCCATTGGGTCCTCTACTTCTACAAAATGCCCAAAGTGATATTTTCCGAACATCCCTTTTAAAGGAGGCTGAGGCTCTTTTGACATCTTTGCCACAGGTGACTCACTAAATTCTCCTTTATTCAAACCAACTTCCTGCATTTTATCTGGAAGAACTTTCATAGCATTAATTCTTTGATTAATATAATTGCACTATAGTAGATCATTCTCAATGGATATGCAATTTATTCCTTTTTTTAATGAACATGATATTGTTGTACCTAATCAACACATACAAAACGAAAAAAGTTAAATAACATAATGAAACATAAATTAAAAATATATATATTACTGAATTTAGATCACGACACTAGTTTCATATGTAATATCATAAATATTACTTGATCCCAAGAAAAAATCTAAAACCCAATCTCCTTCTCTTGAAATAGTACCTATGAGATAATTAATCAATGCTTGTGGCTTCTAGTAGATGTTTACGATCTCTCCTTTCAAATCTCTTTCTTCATATGTCAACTTGTTAAGCATGACATTATAAGACAATATTTTCCTTCACTCTTTTCTTTGATTAAAAGAGTTTCTGTCACAACCCCAAATTTCCTATATAAAAAAAAATTTATATGTATATTTATTTATTTCTAACATCATAAAATAATTAACTTTGCATGATTTACATAGTGAGTTTTAACAGAAGTTGTTTTATGTTGACAGAGTTCAGCTTCTCTTCTTGGGATCATAGATAAACTAAGGTGGAGCCTCTATTTTCTTATTGACACGTCAAGGTTCTATTTAAAAATGATAATCAAGTTAGGACCTAGTCCTAACCACATTTGATATATTATTTTCAAACCCTACATTTACTCTTACCAGAGCTTATGTTATATGGATCTATGCCTAGGTAGTTAACCTAGCATGCTAATATATTGGGTGATTATTTTTACAAACTTTATATGCTAAGTTATCCTAGCTATGATATCAACTCACTTTGATTATTGATTAATACAATGTTATGAAATTGAAATCATGTTTAAACTATGGAATCATAGTGCTTATGGCTTTTTAGGCCTAACCATCACGTTATGGACTTTACGTATTAATGTCTGATGTGTTAAAATATTATTGTACGCATGCTTAGCTTCGTGGCTTTGAGTTAATGGTTGGATTTCCATGTCACTAGGCCATGTGAATGCCTTTAAAGCCTGGTACTCGTGACACTCGACTTGGAAGTCAACCATGTGAATGATCGTATTAAATGTTTAATGTGTATCCTCGGTTGTCAATTCGAATTGACAGTTGGAAGGTTTGTTAAGGCTGAGCCTTAACTGCTCTGTATGACTCATTCAGTGTTAAGCAATCCTGACCATCCACTTGGGTATGATCGTTGTTTCTCATCGTTGATTTGGAAAGGTCTTGGGAATGGTAAGTTTTGGAATTATGTGCCAATTAAATGTGTCCTACCGCTAAACTGGGTAAACCGACGAGGGTTGTGTCTTTGGATTCATTTTGTTTTTCATGGTGGAGGTGCCGAAGGAACTCCTATGTAAGACTGTTGTGAATGGAACCCGTGTATGCACAGGTTTTGTCCCTGGTGCATGGCGGACTCGGATACTTTGATGACTAAACCAATATTATTAGAGCTATGTAATACTCTGGAAAGAGTAAGGGTAATTTTAAAGTAGAAGGAAAATCTGTTAAGAGTTTTGTTGCTCTTGCATGTGGTAGGTTTCGGTGGTTTCGAACCTAGATTCCTTCTATTATTCGAGTAGCGACTTAGGAAGGGATTTCTCGACACTACATGTAACTAAACCCTCTCCGAGATCTTTGCTTTGTAGTTTATTATTTCCATAAATAAAAATGATTATTGATTCTTTAAAAATGTAATATGTGCAGGTGGATTTTGGTGGTAGATTTCTAGTAGGAACTTTGCTTTGTGGCAACTCGACGACCGTATAAGAGGTAAGCCTTCCATTCTATATGCATTATGTTTATTCAATGTAGTTATGTTATACCACTATGTAACTTCCTTCTCATTTATTGCCAGTCTAGGAGACGATAATAATCGCTTAAGAAAAGGACTTGATGAATGGTTAACTAGTTAAATAACCACACTTCGTTTGATTCGGTTGTTAGGAACCTACGAGGATTTTGGGTGTTTGCCTCTTCTATTTACCCTACGTCCAATATATTAATGGTAAGTTTGTAATCTATAAAGACCGCTTCGCACTAAGGGTTTCTTCATATTTTAAATTCTAATTGTTTCCTTTTGAAATGTGCAAGGTTCATGCTTGGTTGTGGACACTGTTCTTATTTGTCCAAGATGGAACTAGTGGAAAACAATTTAAATCCTAACTCTATGTTCGATTCTTTATTTAATAATTATCCACGGTTTCCTCTGATATTAAATTGGTTTTTATTTCTTGTTTCGATCCTCCAATCGATTTTGCTGTGGACTCGCCTACTTATGGATAACGTTCTTAAGGTAAGCCATGACCTCATTTAACTTGGTGGTGCGGAGACTCTATAGAGGAAAATGGCTTGGCTCACAACCTTAAGAAGATTCTTAATTTGAGTTTGAATGGACACCCAAGGGATTGGCCTTGCAAGTTCTCTTTTCCAGTTTAAAATTTTTACTCTGTAACATGGATTGAATTTCATTTTTTTCCTTTATAAAAGACAATGTTCAGAGTTTTCAAACTCTAACCGATGGATTCGGATGTAATCTAAATTTGTAATGTAGATGATATGTTTTGGTTAAATTTTGTTTTAACTCTATTTTTGCTTATGTGTATCGAACATAGCACTTATATTGATATTCATTTGTTCTTTAAAAAAAATTGATACGAGTGTTTACTGTATCTGCTCGTGTAAACGAATAGTCTTTCTCGCTTGTTAATTGATTCTGAAAGTAATTTAACTGTGTGATAGTTAATGGATTTATTTGATTATTTTGATAGTTCTTCTTGTGTATTAAACATAGAATTTACTCTTAAATTGATACATAAAACCTATTTTAAAATGCTACTGTACTTCTTGATATTTTTTTATATGAACGTTTGAAATCTTATTCCGTACATTGTAAAGATAAATAGAGTAAACCTAGATACTGTATATGAATTTCTATTTCTTTTGAGATGTTCAATCTAACTATTGTATCTGTTATAAATTATTCTAATATATACAAAAACTTTACTCTGTTCAAATAAGGCCTCTCAGCTACACATATTTTGTAGCTATACTAGATTATATGAATTCCTAATCTACGAAACTATTAAATGTAAATATTGAATATAATTTAACCTATAAATAGTAATTATGATAAGTTTGCATACACGTATTATTTCAGAATAGTAAAAAAAATAAAATAAAATGGAACCTGAACCAGCTGTCGAAAATCATAACTGAAGGTCGTTGTTTCTCCCAACCAAACTTCCAGAACAACCAAACTACTTGTTCTGAAACCCCCGATCCTATTCGCTGAACCACAAGGACAAAGACTGGTCACATACTCTCTTTTCATAAGGTAATTCATATTATCCCTCCATCATAAGCTTCTTGCTCATTGGATGGAATCAATACTGATAGTATTTTGAGTAGGAATTAGGTCATTTATGAGCCTCCTGCTCCATTATCCCTCCTCAAGGAGTTCGACCTATTTTTTAGGGAGGATGCCTCCTGCATCATTGTGCTTTTATTAGGCAGTCTTGCCATAATGAGTTTTTCTCTTAACACTTATCATTTCTCCTTGTGGGTTAGCAAACACTCTTCAACAACTATTTCAGTTTTGATTCCCTCAGTTATTTAATAATTCATTTACAATTGTCTTGACCTCACTTGGTCAATAATGTCAAATAAAATAATAACATATAGTTCTTATTACAATTATTGTTTGGGTTCTTCGGTGTATTACAGTTTCATAGGTCTCATCTTTTGTCCAACATGCAAGATGTATGTTTTCAATATCACTCATAAATGGATCAGTGATGGAGCTACGAATGTTAGGCTTATGTGTGTAACATAAATAGATAAGAATCTAATTAACTTATATAAAAATAGTTTTGGTTTCTAAATTCAAATGTTTAATAATATACTACAAATATCTTACCAATACAGTTGTTTCCTTGAGTTTTCTTTATCCTTGAAGGTTGTTAGCACTGCTCCTCCTTGTACATATGAATGGAAAACAAGAAATCTCCATAGGGGTGATGTTGTGACGTCCAGAAATCCTGAAACCACTTTATTGAATAACTGGAATGTATAAGACTCACAATCATAAGTAATTTTTTTGATATTGTATCCATGAGGGATATATGCAATAAATAGGGAGTACTCCTTTTTGGGAACAAGATTTGCAATGTTTGCAGAATCAGCCAAAATCAGTTTATATTGCACAGTGTCGAGCCCATTCCAAATGTGATGATCAAGGGTGTCATCAAGTTCAACGTTTACAAGACGTTGTCTTCTTTGTCGTTCTATTTTGGCTCTTTCAATATGAATTTTGAAAGACTTTGGTACTGTATTCTTCTTTGACATATTTGATAAAAAAATTATATATATAAGTAATAAAATAGAAATTAATTCACTTAGAAATAAATAAAATAGAAAATATCATAAATCACAATACCTTTTTGTATGCAACAAAAACAAATTTTAATCTTTCCATGGAGCTTGAATCTGGATAGTTGCATCTAACATCATCCCAACTCTTCTCACCCAACATTATAACCATATCCTCTTGTATTTTCATGTAAACCTTATGAATACATGATGTCAAAATAAATGGCATTAACAATGACATCTAATAATAACACAATGCTTATTTAATAAAAAATCTTAAACTCAAAAACTAAACTTATAAAAATAAAACAACCTATAAACTTACTTTTCAAAATCATTGCACATTTCTTCCATGGATAATTCACCTGACTTTACACGTGACAGTATTGTAGATATAAGTGTTTCATCCTTCACACCTTGCAATGATCTCTAAGGTGTTATAGTCATATCTTCTGAAAAATTCTTGACATCAGGGCCTCCTTGAGTACTGCTTCATGCAACTGCTTTATTTTTTTTACCTTCTGATTTTTTACACCAATATTATCCCACATGCTAAATATGTTATCAATAAAATACCATATGGGGCCCGTTCTAAATTCCAACTGAAAATAGTTATCTATAGATTTGAATGCATCACTTCCTTTCAAACCTTTTTGTTTCACATTGTCCTCTTTAATAGGGATACCTATTTCCATACAACATTGTTTCTAGAAATCTGCATCAACTTTCGATCTATCCCCACCACATATTTGTTCAAATTCATTGTGGATAAATATAACGCTTTGAACGAATGTCATGGAAATCCTATAGTCATTATCTGGGTTGTGATCCCGTGCCAATAGTTTTGCTTCCACATCTTTTAAACCAACATAAATGATGCATTTCACTATTTGAAAAATAGGGTTTTTGGGAAACTCTTGCATGAATTCTCTTCTAGATTTTGCAAATGATTTCCCCCCAAAACATAGTAGTTGTAATAAAGAAAATTGATTCTTCAAATGCATCTCTAACAGGAACATATTTTGGGTCAACAAGAACTAGGTAGTCAACCACATGTACCTCATCAATGCTTTCAAGTTATGAACATGCAAGCGATGTGGTTTCCTAATTTGATACTTCTATTGGCCTTCTGTGTGACTATAAAGTTGCTTTACATTTAAATCAAATGTATGCCAATTGTGAACCAACTTATCCCTCCGCAATCGATCTCAAATAGCATTTTGTGTTGTCTTAACAACATCATCATCTCGATCACCACCTGGAGTAATGATTTCCAAACTGTCCCCCTAGTTCTCACTATGATTTTCAACATTGGATTGAACATATTCTCTCCTCCTTCTATGTCTTGAAGAAATTGTATCTAAAAGAACAACTTTTCTCTCATGAATGGAAACATCCTCATCCATAGGTATTTTTGAAGAGTGTCTCTTACACTTACCAGCAAAAGTAACATTGTCATCACCAAAAAATCGTCGATCATGTTCTGTTGGGAAATATATCCTTTTGAGTGTAACCTTCCTAGGTACTTCATTTGATTATTGGATGTCTTTTCCTTTATGTGCTTGTACTTCTTTAGGAACATTTTGTACTTGTTTTTGCTTTGGTGTTTCTCCTTTATTTGGTGCTTCTCCCTTATGAAAAGGGGCACTAATGAAATCCATTGGATTTTATTCTATAGAATAAATTCCATTTAGAATATGGGAAAGTGGCATAGAAAAATCCTGCGAAATAAAAACATTATTGTATTAAATCTATTACATGGTCTTATAATTCAAGGTATAAGAAATTTAGAAAGATATAAAAATATAGAAACTTACACTCTTGCGCTCAATATCATGCACGACTCCTGCACAAAATTCTGTGAAAATTTCATCGATATTATAGTTTGAAACCTTCAAAGAATATCTGATTTTGACAAACGTTTTAGCTTATTTCACTAGTGCATAAACAATGTCTTTACCCGACACCAAACAAATATATCGCAACAATCCCAATGAGTGATAATCATTTTTAAGATATGCAAATCCAACGCAATATAAGTGAACACTTTCTGAGCTTCCTTGATATTTCTCTTTCAAAAACCAAGAATAGTCAATTTTCTCTTCAACTGATGTGTGTTTCCATTCTCTAACATTCTTGGATTTTAAATCATCATTGGGTACAACTTCATCACGCACAACATTGTCAGATGGATCAACTATTTTTTTTATGACTTCATCGATGATATCTCTCCAAGGATGTTTACATATAAGCTTTCTTGATGTCATTTTCCCTATAGTAAGAAACAAAACAAAAAAAAATTAGTATATGTTTAAAAAAAAAATAGTTGCACTTAAAAAAATTGTTAACATATAGTTATACAAAGCATAACAATTTTTTAAATGTAGAGGGAACCCATAGCATCCATAGCATAGCCCAAGGGCTCAACATTGACTGGCTTAGCATAGCTCAAGGGATAGGCATTGGTGCCTCGTTCAAAATGCATATCCCTTGGAATATGCTACGGAAGCCCCTTAGCATAGCCCAAGGGCTATTCCTTTCCCATGGCTAATGCATAAACCTTGGAATATGCTACAGGGTGCCCATAGCATAGCCCAAGGGCTATGTATTGAGTCCACCATTGCATAACTCATGGTCTATGCAATAAATCATGGCTATATCCATGGGTTATTGCATTTCCTACGGCCTATGCTATGGGAGCCCATTGCATAGCCCATGGCTAATAGGCTATTTCATATCCCATGGGATATGCAATGGGCTCCCTTTGGGTAGCCCATGTGATAGCCATGGTCTATTGCATATCCCATGGCTATCGCATGGGATTCCCTTTGGGCGCCCATTGCATAGCCCACGAGCTATGCATTGGATTCCAAAAGCACCCGCCCGTAGGGCATTGTGGGTTCCCTAAGGGCGCCCGAGGGGAGGATTGGAGCTCCTCCTGGGTGCCAAAGTGGCCGGTCAATGCATACCTCGTGGGATATGCAATGGGTGCTCGTTTGGGCGGCACCCATAACATAGCTCGTGGGCTATGCAATGGGAGCATGTTTGGGTGGCCCAGCGCATAGCCCACAGGATTTGCAATGGGAGCTCATTTGGGAGGCCCATTGCATAGACCGTGGTCTATGTGATGGGTGCCTATGCCCTCAAGCCAAAAAAAAGAATTACCCAGGTTTTTATAGAGGGCATGCCAAAGCCCAAAGGAAAACAAATTGCATTAAAACATTAAAAATTTAAGGTATTTAAAAACAACATTCACATTCGAAAAATAATTTAACTAACCTTGACAACGTTTGAAGCTATTCGATGGTATTCAAATCCTTGTTGATCGTTGTTTGTAAATGGTGACTATAGAAAACCAAACTGCATTAATATAGCATAAAATAAGTTTTTTTTTTACCGTTTTATGAATGTGGGATTAAAATGAAATGACAAAAGCACAGAACAAACATTGCCAAAGGAAATATAAAATAGAAAGATTTATTTAAAATAATATATATAACTAACCTTCAAAGAACTATTAAATTACCAGAAATTTCAAACATGGAGAATATAAAATCAAAATAGCTTATATGGCTAATATTAAGGTTAACATTTTTCGTTTTACAAATGCGGGATTAAAAACTATGTAATTAGATAATGCATTATTTTTAAACTTAGAGAAGAATACATTAAATGAAATTTGACTAGTGTTATGACTTTTGGTTTAAAAAATTAATGTAAATAACTAATATTGTATTAAAAAGTTTGGATAGCATTGTTTACATGTCATTTTATTAGTATTATTACAATTTTTATAGAATAAATTAAATTACTTTTAATAGTGTTATGATTGTCTTTGAAATGTGTGATTTACTTTGCGGGGAAATTTTGGAGGGAAATTTTGGAGGGAAATTTATGAAGGGAAATTTTGGAGGGAATGCTTGGGAGGGAAAATTTCGTTCTTTTAGCTATAATATTGTTGGGGGTTGATAGTTGCACCATTGTACTTTTTGGTGAGGAGTGTGAGAAAATTTCATTCTCTTATCATTTTTAGTGAAAAGTCATGGACTCGTCTGAATCAATCTCAATGTTTGAAGATGTACATGAAGATGGTGGAAATTTTCATTTAAGTGGGGATTTCAAAAGCACCGATGATTATTTACCTTAAGTGAGGATTTTAAAGGCATTAATGATGATGATGATGAGCTTCCTCCATGTGGATATTTTAAATACACTAAGGAAGATGATGAAAATTTTCCTCCAAGTGATGATTTTCAAGGCATCAATGATGATTTTGCTCAAGGAAATGATTCTCAAGGAATCAACAATGATTTTCCTCCGAGCGATGATTTTCAAGGCACTAACATTGATTTTCCTTCAAGCCAAGATTTTCATTAAAGCGAGTATTTTCAAGGAACAAATGATGATTTCCCTCCAAGCCAATATTTTTCTCCAAGCAACGATTTACAAGACAACAAACTTGATTTTCCTCCAAGCGAGGATTTTGATGGGATAGATAATAATTTTGGTGAGGATGAAGGCACTAATGATGTCGTAGATGATTTTCCTTCAAGAGAGGATTTTAATCACACCGATGATGATTTTCCTCCAAGTGAGGATTTTAATGGGATTGATAATGTTCCTCCCCCAAGCAAGGATTTTGATGGCACTGACGGTGATTTTCCTCCAAGCAAGGATTTTAATAAGACTAATAATGTTTCTCCTACAAGCAATAATTTTGATGGCACTGATGATGATTTTCCTTCAAGCGGGGATTTTAATGGGACTAATAATGTTTCTCCACCAAGCATGAATTTTGATGGCACATATGATGATTTTCCTCCAAGCAAAGATTTTAATGGGACAAATGATGATTTTGGTGAGGATAAAGGCAACAACAATGTTGAAGATGGTTTTCCTCCCAGCCAGGATTTTGATGGCTCTAATGATGATTTTCCTCCAAGTGAGGATTTTAATGGGACAAATGATGATTTTGGGGAGGATGAAGGAACTAATAATGGTGAATATGATTTTCCTCCAAGCGAGGATTATGATGGTAGCGATGACGATTTTCCTCTAAGTGAGTATTTTAATGGCAACAATGATGATATTCCTCCGAGCGAGGATTTTAATGGGATGTATGATGAAGTTGGTGAGGATGAGGGAACCAATAATTGTGAACATGAATTTCTTTCGAGCGAGGCTTTTGATGGCACCGATGATGATTTTCCTCCAAGCTAGGATTTTGATGGCACTAATGATTAATTTCCTCCAAGCGAGGATTTTGATGGCACTGATGACGAATCTGGTGAGGATGAAGGCAATGATAATGATGAAGGTTATTTTCCTCAAAGAAAGGATTTTGATGGCATTGATGATGATTTCCCTGCAAGCGAGGATTTTAATGGGACAAATGATTATTTTGGTGATGATGAATCCACAAATGATGTTGATGTAAACTCAATTGATAAACTTGATACTGATGCGGATAATCATTCTCCTACTAATTTTTGTGATGATAATCTCAGTGAGAGGGATGATATTACTCATATTGATGAGGATATTTATTCTAATGAGGATGATTTAATGGTTCATGAAACACAAAGGAAAATTGTACCAATGAGCAAGATTAAGTGTAGGACTAGGCCATTTTATATCAATCCAAAGCATTCAAGTTATACAAGGTCTAGGAAATATTTTCTCACAAGTCCCAGTTCTATTACTGATTTGATTTCAAGTGAGCATTGCCAAACAAATTGTCTGAAAAAAATACACTACAATAATGCCTTAGAGAAAAGACGAGCATATCTATTAATGAACAAAAATATGCAAAATTCAGATTTGGTAGGGTGCATGATTTCTACAAAGGTAGGTTATGACTATCGCATTGGAATTATTTTGCTTTGCAGAAGGGCATTCAAAATAATACACTCAACTGGTAATCTTAGACTATCAAGAATCCAAACAAGGCTAGAAAAGGATCCATATTTTATTCTAAAGAATATCATGCATGAGCTAGTGGGCCGTTCACAAACATTGCAATGTCATGGATGTGTGACTTATTTTCTAAGCATGGAGAGAGTATGCCAGATAGATAAGCCATACACATTCTAGATAATTTCTCAAAGCAGGAAATCTACAACTTGTGCAAGGAATTTGTTCAAGATGTTGAAGGAAATAACAATTTCATTAGATATGCATATTTTACAAGACTATGGAAAACAAAGTTCAACAATGTTCGTATTCCTAAGAGGTCAAGGATGGGGGTTTGCAGTATATCTGCAAATCAGAAGGGATAGAGAGAGGTATGTCTCTAACAACTTTATTTTTTTGGAATAAATATCTATTAGGAAAGCTCATCAATGTTTTGTTTTTATTTTATTTGTAGATTTTGTTGTTAAAGAACTTCAAGCACATCGCAATCATCAATCAGTTGAATGGAAAAAGTTATACAAGCATCGCAAGAAGTGTTATGATGAACCACATAAGTATATGGGTTTGATAATTGATGGCATGGATCCAAAAAAACACTTTTTCCACATTTTGTTCGTATACCAAAGAATTTCAAAGAGGAAAATTTTATTCAATTTGACTTGGTTGGTTGTATGGTTTTTAATGGTCAAATGTCTCCAAGGATTTACTTTACGGCTCCCAATATTCATAATGATGCAAATCTGACCATTACCATAATTCACCATTTGCTGACTCATTGGTCTAGTAATCTTCCTCGAGTTCTATATCTACAATTGGACAACACCAGTCGGGAAAGCAAAAATCAGATCGTGTTTGGTTATTTGAACATGCTTGTTGAATTGGAAATTTTTTAGAAGGTTAAAGTTGGTTTCCTTCTTGTTGGGCATACACATGACCATATTGATCAAATGTTTAGCCATTTTGCAGTGACATTGGGGAGGAAGAATGTTGGGAGCCTTCCATCATTAACTGAAATTATTAGAAAAACATATAGTCCAGAGCCTGTTGTGCTAACATTGGAGGAAACTATTGGCATGCGAAGTTTTATGTTGGGATCACATGGTGAAGAAAGGTGCATTGAGAAACTTAATGACATTAGCTTTCAGCATCAATTTCGTATAAAAAATATTGATGGGAAAACACTACTATGGGGTAAGAAGTACTCAAAAAGTGCAGAATGGGGGCCTACATCAGGTTTAGCATTTCTAAAATTCATCCCAAATCGTCAAATGCATGCTTCAAAGTTATCATTGTTGCAATCAGCTGTTGAGATTCAAAATTCACGCTGGCACAATAGAGATGTTTATTCTTCTGAATGCTTGGAAGAAATAAAAAAATTCTATCAAAGATACATATGACTATTTTGATGTTGTTGTTTCTGTTTGGTGGGAGTCATTTTTCATGGAGCAAAATTCCATAATTACAAACTCTACAAATGGAGATATTTTTTTGAAGACTCCATTTAGTTGGCCACAAAGTATGTCAAATGAAAATGGGGAAAGAAATGTTGAGCCTGAAGGTGTTGATCCTTCTCAACCAGAAGAAAGGGAAATGTGCATTGGTTCTAGAATATCATCTACACGGCGTGAGGCGATGGACGACCTTTACAGAGGCTCAATACAAGATATTAAGGAGGGTTGCATGATTGTAGTTTTGGTCACAGAAGATCCACGTGGTTATCCATCCTGTATTGAAAAAGTTATGAATGTCAATAAAGAAAATGAATAAGTTATATCTATTGAAGTACATTGGTATGTAACAGACACACACCCATTTGATGGTGTGTACAAGCCGGAGATGGTGATTGAGAAAAAAGTTTGCAAAAAGAGAAAAAGAAAGGGTCAAAATGTAAATCATTGTCGCATAGACATTTTGAAATTAGAGGATGTTGACATCCTAGTTTATGACTTCCAGTTGACAAGGAAAGGCACTCTTCGCTCCAAGACTATAGAGATTATCAAAAGATTGTTGGCACCAGAAATAGTTGCAACATGGGAGTTTGCTAAACCAAGGAATAGATCTAAGAAAAATTGAATATGAAATGTTGGGCGTACATGAAGATTCAAATGGTGCACTCATTGATAGTAGAGAAGAATACGGGTCATCTACATCTTCATCCAGTCATTCATTTGAAGAAAATGTAGCTTCTGATGGTGTGTCAGAATCCATGAGTTGATTTGAATATTTGCACATGAAACATTTTGTCTTTTTTATTAATATTCCATTGTTTGTATGGAAACTCTAAAGGAGTGCTTGAATTTTGATATGAATTACTTCTACATCTTATGGTTTAATATATGATTTTATGATGAATATCATAAATTTTTGTATTTTATATGAAAAGAGTGGTCAAATTATTTCTTGAATAATTTGTGTTTATCTCAATGCAAGTTTTATATAGTGTCACTAAGAGATTAAATAAGCAAAATTTTCAATTATGATAAAATCATTTAAGAATGTCATTTTTTGAAAAGGTGTGCTACCGGTAGCATTAGTTTTAAATTTAGAGCTTGATTTTAAGGTTTTTGCAAACAATATTAACAAATGTTTTGGTTCATTTCTATATTTTTGACCCCAAATCAAAAAGTGGTGCTACCGGCAGCACCACTTTTTGATTCAGGGTTGTTTTTTGGTGTTTTTATGCAAAAATATGGGTTTTTATGGCTAGAGTTCTCATTTTGAGTATAAATTTCTCGTCAAGTTGTATAACATGTTAAATGTATTGATAAAATCCAAATAGGTGATAAAGTAAAAATGCTTGATCCATTTGACAATGATGATGTGGGCATTGGGAGGATTCATTCACTGTCTATTATACATTGAGTCAATTTGAAAGGATCGGGAGATGAAAATGTAAATATTTTAAGGGTCAGAAGTAACATACCCCTTCCTTATGAAGAATAAATAGATGGATGTGCCCATCTGAAAGAGAAGGAATGAAGCTTCACAGGGTGGCCATTGAAATATTTGCAGAAGATGACATAGTTGATGTTTATCATATTGTACTAGTAGTTAGACAACTTGTCCCACCAGCTATACTAGCTGTACTAGTTTATCATATTATGGTGTGTTTGCATTAGACTTGGAAACTTTGAGTAACAATGTTGTAGTACTTTGAATTTTTTCATTTTATAAATATATACGATCATCTTGGAGTTCATTTATATCGCATTATATGTTTTAATGTGATTTTTTGTTTTAATTCAAGTTTATTAGTATGTTTATTTTTGCATTACAATGTCTATGATATGATTTTCTATTTTAATTCAAGCTTAATAGAATGTTTATTTCTGCATTACAACGTTTATGATATTTAATAAATTATTCATAGCATATAAATGAGTATTGACTACTGAACTTACAGTAGTAAATATAATGATCCAACAACTAATAAATAATATTTCAATATATCACCAATTGACGACAATTGAAATAAACCAATGTATACAAATGACTAAATATACTACCAGTTGACATCAATAAATGACTATCATGACTAAATGTATGACTAGATGTCGACAACAAATGACTATCATGACTAAATATGTGACCAATTAACATTAATCAATGACTAAAACAACTACTAAATGTACTACTAATGGACTAAAATCAATGAATAAAATAAAAATGACTAAATATACTACCAGTTGATGGAAATTAAAGACTAAAACGACTATATATACTACTAACTGCCAACAATAAATTACTAGTGTGACTAAATAAATGACTAGCTTACAACACTCTATGACTAAATAAATGACTAGTTAACAAAAATAAATGACCAAAACACCAACTAAAACAATGACTAAATATACTACTAAACTGACCAATCACAACAACCAATAAATCACTAAAAAAATTTAGTCATGCATTTAGTCGTGAGTTAAACGACTGGCAATTAACTACTAATAGTCATGTGACTAAAGTTAGTCATTTATCTACAAATTTTAGTAGTTTTTTTAGTCATATATCTCACTTTTTCTATTAGTGTGGTAAAAATTTAATCCAAGTATCCCATAAAGGGATATG
Source organism: Larix kaempferi (assembly GCA_027924585.1). NCBI lineage: Eukaryota > Viridiplantae > Streptophyta > Pinopsida > Pinales > Pinaceae > Larix > Larix kaempferi. The sequence goes on along the minus strand of BSBM01002204.1, from coordinate 8,354,956 downwards.
GTTTTATAGCAATCTCCTAATCATTGATCCTTTCCCACGTGTTCCAAACACCGTCCTCAAACAACAGTCCTTTTTTTGGTAGAAGGTCAGCCACATAATTTATTTCCCTGTAACTATGTTGAAAAGATACATTTTGAAAAAGATACAGCATCTCGATAATTTCATCATATATAGGAACTAAGAGAATATTCTTAGGCTTCCTTATATTCTTCATCCACTCAATGACCAGATTTGATTGGCCAAAAACTTGTATATGTTGCACCCCTTGTACTATAGCAAATGTGATATAAATATTTAGTGCAAGTAATTTAGCCTTGTTATTAGTACTGGGACCCAAACCCACAACAAAAGAGATCTGGTGTGTATTAGATAAACGTAGATTGCCTCCTACACAACTCACAATAGGATCAAGAAGAGCTTCTCCGTAAAGTATATCTATGGAAAGGTGTGATCAACATATTCAATCATTATTCTTCTAATAGGCTGAGTGAGAGACTCAAGTGGAAATAAGTTAAAGATAGGAATTCCATTGGAAGCACAAACAATGGGAGGAATGGACTTGTCCTAAAAAATTGCTTGATTCCTAGAGATCCAAACCTTCCAAATAATAATCACCCGCAGAGCCTTGAAATTCCTGAAGATTTGATTTGAGAGTCAAAACTCAAAATCGTGTACCAAAGACCTGCCATCCCAAAGAAACTAAATAACCTTGTTATAAGACAAATAGTCCCACACTTTCCTTGAGTAGTTGCAATGAATGAATAAATGTTCAATGCTTTCATTGGATGACCTACATAGTGGGTATCTTCCAAGCCCTACTCAAATAGTCTTCATCAACAAATTCTAAACTGGAATTTTATTCCAGAGGGTGAGCCATAAAAATATCATACATTTCACTGGGCATTTTAAATTCCAAATAATAGAGTTCCACCAACTTTGTGAGGGTGGGTCTTGCTCTGCTCTAAAAGTTAAGAATCCAATATTGGGTGAGTATGTACCACCTTCAAGATTTTGTTCCCATAGGATTTCATACTCTCTAGCAACCAAACTAACAGGGGAAGATTTGAGGGATTTAATATAGATATCCCATGCTAATATGAAATCCACCCTTATGATACGCAATTGATCAACATTGATCCATTCTTGTGAGAAATAAGTAGTGTTTAAGGGGTCACTGACCTGCTCCAAAAAAATATATCCTAGATATCTCAAGTCTTCCACCACCTGTATAGGAAGTCTATGATGCCCATATCCTCCAATCCACGAGTCTTGACCAATTCTAACCTTCCAACCATTTCCAATGTGCCACTCCAACTAGTCACCTATGAGGTCAAAAGAATGAAGCATGGCCTTCCACATAATGGATATGTTACTGAAATTCTTGTGCCTGGTTCCGAACCAATCATCCATAGATAAAGGAGAGATATACTTATTAATTACAATAGATGCCCATAATACTTCAACTTTCAAAATCCTCCACTGCCCTTTGGTTTCAAGGGATTTTGAGAAGCATTGTAGATTCTTGATCCCCCAGCTTCCCATTTCCTTTGGACAGGTAATAGAGAACCAAGAATCCCAATGAAATGAAGCTCCTTCTTGATTACCTTTCTAGATGAAGTTAAAATAGATCTTCCTTATTTGATATAAAATTCCGCTTGGAACATAATCCAGGGAGACCCGATAAACTGGAATAGCTTTCAGTACATACTTAACTAGGATAAGGCGCCCACCTCTACTTAACCACTTATTGCACCAGCGAAGAAGTATTTTTTCAATTTTGTCCAGTAGCCAAACCCAATCCCTTTTCAAATAAGCATTTGATTTTAACACAAAACCCAAGTAGCAAAGACCATCCTCAACAACATCCAAAGGAAAATTCAGTTGAGAGCAAATCCAGACAGATTCCTCCTGATTAATATTCAAAAGAGATATGGAGGATTTAGCGATATTTATGACCATACCTATAGCTGTAGCAAACAGATCCAGAGAGCCCAGTATGAGTAGTATTTCTCTCCTACAACCATTGGAAAAGATGAGAATATCATCAACAAAAAGCAAGTGTGAAATATAGACATGTGCTCCAACAAGTATTCCTTTGAAATATCTATTTTGTTTGGCTTGATGGATTATCCTAACCAACCCTTCCACCACTAATAAGAAAAGGAGGGGGGCTAGAGGCCATCCTTGTATAAGGCCCCGACCTGGTCTGAAGAAAGGAGTATCAAATCCATTAATCAAAACTGTGAAAGAGAATAATATGACACAAGACATGATCCAATTTACAATCTAAAGGTGAAAACCAACTTGTAGAAGAACTAGCCTTAGATTAATCCAGTTGACTCTGTCGTAGTCATTTGACAAATAAGCCTTAAAAATCATAGCAGGCAGGTGTTTTACCTCAGCAGAGTGCAGAACTTCTTGAGCAGTTCCCACTCCATCATGGATTTGTCTACCAGCTAAGAAGGAATACTCTTCTTATGAGACAGAACAAGATGAGATACCTTTGATTCTAGAGGCAAGAATCTTAGCAATGATCTTATAAATGAAATTACATAGAGAGATGGGTCTATAATTCTTCAGGATTTCAGGATTATAGATTTGGGGATCAAAGATATGAAGTGGAGTTAAAAGTAGCTAGAAAATTACTTGTTATTTGGAGTCTTCCACAACTTTGAGCAAATCAGATTCAAAAAGATCCAAAAGAGCTGAAAAATATTTTGTTGGCCACCCAGGGCCAGGGATTTTATCTTTTTGCATAACTTTTACATCATCTTTAAGCTCCCCTAAAGACACTTCTTCCATCAATTCAAGGTTTTTTTCATCATTTATCTAGGAAGGGAATAGGGCTATTACTTCCATCATCGGAGCTATAGAAGCAGAGTCGTCTTCCTTGAAGAGGCCACAACATTTTCCATATTATATCAACTTGAAAGCATATGGGAATAGTTATTACCCCCCATAGTCAGTGGTCATCAGAGCTATAGAAGTAGATTCATCTTCCTTAAAGAGACCACGATATTATATCAACTTGAAAGCATACGGGACAATTATTACCTCTCATAGTCAGTGGCTAAGAGTTGGTTTCTAGATAGAAGGATCCATGTAATATGAAGGTTTTTGTTGACTCCATAGAGTGAAAAGAGAACTTCCCATAGAAAATTTATAAATAGATCTTCTTGAGTAGGTAATGTGGTATGAGGTGTGGAAATATTCATTGATTAACTGTAATGAGTTAGACTATAGAAAATTTATAAATTGATCTTCTTGAGTAGGTAATGTGGTCTGAGGTGTTGAAATATTCATTGATTAACCGTAACGAGTAATGTTCCTTTTTAAAGAATCTATGATGTTGTAATAAAAAGGATATTCTATTAATCTTCAATTATTGCAGTTTCTTTCAAAAAGGAAATTGGGATATTTCTATTAATCTTCGATGATTGTAGTTTCCCTAAAAAAGAAATTGTTAGTTAACTCATAGCAATAAGTTTGGTAGAAAAAAAAAACACATCACCATCACCATAATGGAGAAGAAAGTATAAAAAATACCATTTTTAACCATTAAATGGATTCAATCATGGGATTTAATTAGACCTCGCAATAAGCCACACCAAAAACCTCTATGGGCTAGAAGAGTTAACAAACTTATCCCTACATCACCGAACAATTAATATGAAAGGTTGTGCAATGAGGTAATACCTTCATTCTATCCGATTGATCCATTCCTATAGAGGATTGTCCCCCACCCATTGGCGATCATGCAACAATTAATGTTGTAGGGACATTTGGAAATTATCTTTGAGTTATGGCAAGTGGTTCGCTCTATATCTAGGATTTTTCCTTGAAGACAAACATATCATAGTTAATTTATATAATAATGTATGGCACTAGAGAAAACAATGACAAGAATATGATGTGATAAATTATATAATAATGTATGGTACTAGAGTAAACAATGACAAGAATATGAATATGATGGGGTAGAGTAAACAATGACAAGAATATGATGCGACTTTTGATATATTACTCTTTTGAAAAAAGAAATTATTATTAAATTTTATATAAAAATAATAATTAACAACAACAATATTTTTTTTTTATAAAATATGGATATCAAAGTCTAACATGGTATTAAGTGATGCTTTTACTCCAATAAACATAGGTCTAAGTATGTCATGGACTCCACATTCATCATATACACTATTGTATATGAATTTACTTGCATCATTTTTAGTGCAATCATCTTATAAACTCCTATATGAATTTATTTGCATCATTTTTAGTGCAATAATCTCATAAACATACATGTATAATATATTTACATTTTTGTTGTTTTTGTTGAGTATTTAACAAATATTAAATTATATATTTTGATATAATTATTAATTTTCTCACTTAATATTATGATATGATGAATTTATCTGCATCATTTTTAGTGATATCATCTCATAAACATGTATGTACAATATATTTACATTTTTGTTGTTGTGTTGAGTATTTAATAAATATTAAATTATATATTTTGATATAATTGTTAATTGTTCACTTAGTATTATGATAAGAAAACATATTAGAAAAAATTTTAGTTTTAAAATGAGTTTTTTTTAAAGAAAATAATAAAATCATAATTAAAATAATAATAAAAACTTATACTTTTATTAAAGAAAACAAAAACTAATTACTTTTTTTCTATTGTATTTTCAACTTGTCTTCTTTTTGGTTTACTCAAATGTTGAGTTAGTACAAAATTAAATTCACATATAACAAGCACTGAGTCAACATAATTTTGACAGATTGTCACTAAGAAAGACCTCCAATCACATGAAAAAAGCACATTTCCTTCAACAAAATATGTTTTTTTTCATGTATTTCAATTTTTTTGCTACCTGGGTTCTATAAAAAAATGTGAAGTGGTTATTCGTTGGATGCAAATTTAATTATGTATCCAATGAGTGGCCATACTCGAAATTTGAGTAACAATACAAAGAGATAAGTTGAAAATATGATAGAATTTTTTTTCTTTTTTCTTTTTCCCTCCAAAACTATTTACCCTTATGGTTGACATTATCATCTTAAATCCTATTGATTCTTATAAAATTGATTTTGATAGTACATTTTTTGTCTTATAAAATTGATTTTAATAGTACATTTTTTGTTTTGAAGTTTATTTTTAAGCTCAAAATTCCTCTATTAACACATTCAATATATATGACAAGTATAGCGTTGTAAGTTCAAGTGTCTTATCATTGTATTTAACCATATATATTATAAGTTTTTATTTATTATGTTTATGAGTTTCTTAGGATCTATGTGTCCTCATTCTTCTCTTTCAATTTCAATAAGTTGTTGAGTTTTGATTTGTTCCTATTTCTTAATATGTGGCCGTTGTTGAATTTTTACATTTTATTAGTCCCTACCAATAGAATATACTTTTTATTTACAAGTTAAAGTGATTCGACTTTGCATTAATTTGGTTTCATGTTACAATTTTTAAAGTTTTTCCATGTTTTTAAGAAGCAATTTTTTTTAATTTCATTCATTTTTTTGTTGTGAGGTTAAAAAGGTTAACAGTGGGACATAAATCTCTAGTGACGTGACCTTATGTTTGAAACATTAAATATTTCATGTGATCACTTATAGAATTTTGTTTACTAAAAATCAAAAACAAAAAAGTGTTTTGACTTTTATGTAACCAAGTTTATAAATTTTTTATTTTAATCTCGGAATAATTACTTATTAATATCACAAATTTTATAAATTATTTTTATGTAATTATAATTTGTTTGCATATTTTATCTAAAAGCTTATTTACTTTTTGATTTTTTAAATTTGACCTAAGTACTTTATAACATATTCACAAATTATCATTTCATTTTCATCAATAATATACATAATGTTGCTCAATTTTCAACTATATGTAATATATATCCAAATATCAAACCAAAAAAACATAAATGATACTATTCCAAATTAACTTATACTAAAGAATAACATGAGTAGTAACAAAATAATTATTAATAAAACAACAAACAAATAGTAGTAACAAAATAATTATTAATAAAACAACCGGAACATTAGAAAACAATGATGGAATATTTATTTTTATGAAATATTTTTTTACCGTTGTAAATAATATAAACCTAGTTAAAGTACCCATTAAATTTATAAATAATAGAGACCAAGTTAAAGTACCCAATAAATTTATATATCTTCTTCTCTCTTTCTTTATCTTTAATATTTTTCTATTTTATATTTTTTAAAGATTTTATTTTCTTTGCATTTTAAGAAGAATCTGGCTCTTTTATGATAATTGTTTTTCTTAAATGATAATAGATATAAAGGTGAAAGGGTTTTATTGAATCCTAATAAAAATTTAGATTTATCATTTTTTGGAGATTATATATAGTTTCCAATTATCATACATGAGCCTATACTTTATACCTAAGTTCATAATTTATCAATGTTCTTTGTCTTAGGTAGGTAATGATCTTTGGCGACTCTCTTAGTTATCAAGCATCAAAGGAAGACAATGGAGAAAGGGACAATGCAGAGTTGGATTTTTGAAATAACAAATTGGATTTCACAATTTGAATGAGGTTTATTTTTTCAATATTTAATGACTTAAGAATGTTCATGTAGATTGATTTACAAATGTGGTTGTGTCACTTAACAAAAGGGTTTTCATAAAAATGGGGACACTCTCAATCAGAACTAAGTAGGTATGAAGACTTATAATCACTCTCAATATTGAGATTAATGGAATCTATAATATTTGGATTCATCAAAAAGAGTGAGGGATGGTGAGTCTCTTAAGTGTTAAATCACGCATGGAGCCATAACACTCTCTCGTTCTTCTGGCCCCTCTCTTGTTCTTGTTTGTCTATGAACATGTTTTCTTTTATGGTTTTAGTGTGTGTTTTCAATGATTGAGGTGGGTTTAATTTTATGAAGTTAATCTAAGAGGTGAATGACATTGGCAATGAGGAGCGCTTAGTATATCCAACGAGTGATTAGCTTAAGGGAGCTACTCTTCAATGGATTTCAATCTCAAATAAAGGTAAGCTTTTGGTCTACTCCCTGTCTAGTTTGAGGTTGGACTAATGCTTCCTTGGGAATTTCCTGTTATGTTAGGTAAGTGAATGATGGGATCAATGTAGTTATGATAGGTAAGTGGGCTTGACATGATGGGATCAATGTAGCTATGTTGGGTTCAATGTAGTTATGATAGGTAATTGGGCTTGACATGATGGGATCAATGTAGTTATGTTAGGGAACGATGTTACTTCTCCGTAACTTTACGACGACTTATATGGTCCATATTTTCCGAGAGCATAACTCTATGGCTGATCATCTTTCCCATCTTGGATTTGGTGCATTGGCTGGAAGGATTTTCAATGAGATCTTGGAGGGATCCCTTCCTCCTTCGAGAGGTTTCTGAAAGCTTTTTGAAGTTTAAATTTTGCATATCATTTGGCAGCTCTATTATCCAGCTTTATATTTATATTTCTTTTTTGCTTGTTTTCTTTGAACACTTGAGAGCTTTGGTTTGTATTTAACATTATTGGGGGATGGTTATATCTAGTTTTTTTTTGGTTTGCAACTGCCTTAGGAATCTGGGCATGGATTCGGTACCTTGTTGGCTTACTTTGTATGTACTGTTGGACATATCTGCCCACTGCATCATTTATATTTGTAATAAACTATAGTCTTTTTCTTGTGAAAAAAAGGTAAGTAGGCTTGAGGTGATGGGATGAATGTAGTTTTGTATTGTTGTTCTTGGTGCTTTTGGTTCATCTTATAGTGTCTTTGGGTGATTTCCTTTTTCGAATGGAGTATAATTGGTTCTCCATAATTTGTTGAACGAGCATTTGATAAACCTTTAAATGTGTGAAAAGCCTTTTGCCCAGACGTACTCTTTGAAGCATGCACCTCACTGATTGTGGGTTCGACAATACAGTCTAGAATTATTTTCTATTGATGATGAAAGGTTTCCATTTTCAAACCAACTTATTTTCCCGAGTGCCTCCAATACAACTTCAGTGAGACACTTGTTTCTTGGCGCGATTATCTCCCATGCTGCCAATTCTGCATGCCGAGTTAAACCACCAGTTGCTCCGAGGAGGGATCCACTTCTGTCGCAGGAGAAAGATAATACTAAATCTTTGGTTATCGTTATGACCACTCATTGATATTATCTTAAATTGCATGGAATATACAACTAAATTCCGTCCTTTGAAAGTTCCAATTTTTAAAACTTCTAAAAAAAGAGTGTTTCCTTTATGGCTGTACAAACTGTTTTATGAGATGAAGTTTTACCATCTAGATAAATTACTTGCTTGATATTTCAATGTTCATTATAACCTATATTAAAACTTATTTAAATATAAATATTTTACAGCTCAAATAATTAAATGATCTTTATATAAAAGTAATTTCCTATCAGAGATTTTGATATAATGGATACATGCTGATAAAGGCGATCAGACGATCAGATTATTGGTTTAAATATTTGGATTGATGAGATGGACGTATTCCAATAAAGTTGGATCAGATATTATGATAAATCTAAATATATTGGATGTTGCAGTTTAATTTTTTTTATTCTATGAAAAATATTTTAGATTTTCAAGTTTATTCTTTTCTTTTATTTTTGTTGGAAATCTTTAAAAATTCTTAGAGTCACATATATTAGTTGTAGAAATTGCATAATATGAATGTTATAAGAATAGGTCAATCCAAAACTTTTGTTACAATTTTTTTCTTCTTCTTTATTATCACAAAAATAAGTACTTGCTATAGCTATTTTTTTTGTTTATTATTATTTTTTAACCTTCTTTGTTAAAAATAAAATATGAGAGAGAAATAAAACGCAAATAAGAACAAAGACAATAACAACACAATATTTATGGTGGAATATATATATATATATATATATATATATATATATAGTTTTAATAAAAATGAAAGTATGTTTGAAAATTAAATTGATTTGATTTTGAAACTGCTTCTAAATTATAAAAAATCTTAAAAAATAATTATATTTCAAAAAATATAATTTTCTAAATATAAAATAAATTAAATATAATAATCTAATGTTTATTTACATTATTTTACATAATCTAATCTAGATGTTAATTAATTAATGATGGTAGTTAAATTAAATTTTATGAATAAGAAATAAATATTAAATAGTTTGAAATGTTTTCTAATTAAAAGTTTATTTATATTATGGGTGGGTGCACAAAGATGCTCCCCAAAAGTATTGCAACGGGGTTGTGCTAGCGGGGATAAAACAGAGGCGCACACACACATAAGGATGCGTGCACACGCTACTAAGTTCGGTACCGAACTGAAGCGCGTGCACGTTTTTAGCATGTTCATGCTCAAAAGCATGCACGCACTCCTGTTAAGATAATTATAAAAAAAAAAGAGCAAAGTTGTTCTATTTTCACCCAACCGGCCAAGCCTCACTCACCCATTGCGTACGTGGAGCAAGAGAGCCCATTTTCACAATTTGCACTCAAAAACTCCCTCAATCCATCCACAAGTGATCAACAAGTCCATTGGATAGGTAAGATCCATGTTTTTGGTCATTTCATTGATTTTTGTTTGTTTATTATTTTTTTAATAATTCCCAAATTAGTAAAATAATAAAGAATTTTTCAATTGCAGAGTCTAAACCTATACAATGAAAGAACAAAATGTTAACATAGAGTCAGGTGGAACACAAGAAAACAAAAATCTTGGAACCAATGAAAACCCTCAACAAAATCAAAGTGCCCAAGAAAATCAAAATGCCCAAGAAAATCAAAACCCCCAACAAAATTTCGACCAAGACAACTTGAACCATTATGTAAATGAAATGAGAGTGCACACTCGAGAACTGATAAACATGGGGGAACCATCTCGAGTGTTCCTTGTATAATATCCCGATTTTGACCCCATTGCATTAAAATGTAAATGATGTAATATTGTTATAAAATCGTGGTGAGGAGCTCAAGGCCAAGGCCCTGCCATCGATTTAGTGATACATATGGTTTACGTGCTAGCCAAGCACATTGGAATTTCAAATATCATGTAAATATGCATTTTAATGAAATACCCACAACTAGCCATGCAATGCAACAAGAGATGGGGGCATGATTTTACAAGGAATTGGGAGGGAAAACATTTAAACCCTTGAACCAATCAAGTCAATCCAAGTGTCAATGAGAGAACCCATAAAACCCTCAACTGCCTATGCTAACTTTTGTACCCAATCATTCATTTCTCCCAAGAGTTGATTGAAATAGTCAATGCCTTGGGGAAAGAAGAGGTATGGCTATTCAAATTCGAGTATGGGCAAGCCACCCTTCATGGAAAATCGTGTTTGGCTTATTGGGCAAAAAAAAGCCATGAATTGCCCCTCCATGCCATTATCCATCAACCAACTTGGCTCTCTCACGAGTTGGGAGCTGGCTGGGTGTTTATCTCCATCGAAATTTTGTGTTTTCCTTCATTCTCAGCTAGGGGAAGGGCATTTTTTGTGTTGTATACCAGTGGGGAAGAAGGGAAATCGAATTGGGGTTCCATAGAGACCATTTTGGTCACTGAATGCTTAGATAGTTGGGGAAGAAATCGTTTTCCTCCCTGTGATTGTTTTTCCCCATCCCACAATCCATTTTTGGATGGAAACGATTTGGCAAAAGCCCATGGCCATCTTGTTTGCAAGTCACATTATTAAAAATGTGTATCCATGCCCAATGATGTTGCTTGTTGTGTGTAGATAGAGTATGTTGGGGTATGGGTTATGGTATCCATTGCTTTGGCTTAAGCTTGAGTGCAAGCATCCATAATATGAAGAAGGTTCATATTTAGCCTGATAAACCCAGCTGTGGATTGGCTTGGTTTAGATGCAATGATTATTTTGCTGTGTATGAGCTTGAATGTCCCATTTTCCTTGTAGAAATCATGCCCAGCTCGGGGGTGGTCTCTGAGTGCTAAAAGAATACAAGCTGGCCAGAAACCTAAAGTTGGGTGGAATGTTGCAGCAACATAGTTAGTTACTTGGAACAACTTTACATCGAAATGAGTATATTCTTTATGTGTATTTACTTCTAAAATGTTTTAATTGGATAAATGTTATTAATATGTTGTATGCATGAGTAATGTGTATGGTTAGCAACAACACTGTAGAATTCTTTTTTATTGATGATGAAAGCTTTCCATTTTCAAACCAACTTATTTTCCCGGGTGACTCCAATACAACTTCAGTGAGACACTTGTTTCTTGACACGATTACCTTCTTTTTCATTAAACACACTCACATCTCCCATGTCTAAGCCATCTATCTTTAACCCAATAAGAAAACTATGACGGGAAATGTCAGAGCTTGAGCTGGCCCGACCGGGATCTTCACTCTAGCAGTCCAATCCGGCGGCCGTTTATTGGATGTCCTTCCATATAATAGCCAGGCCAGGCTGTCAATTCTGCATGCTTACGTAAGCCACCACCTGCTCCGAGGAGGGATCCACTTCTGTCGCAGGAGAAAGATAATACTAAATCTTTGGTTGCCGTTACAAACACTCGTTGATATTATCTTAAATTGCATGGAATATACAACTAAATTCCGTCTTTGAAAGTTCCAATTTTTAAAACTTATAATGAAAAAGAGTGTTTCCTTTATCGCTGTACAAACTGTTTTACAAGATGAATTTTTACCAAATAATAAATTACTTGGTTGATATTTAAATTTTCATTATAACCTATATTAAAACTTATTTAAATATAAATGGGTTACAGCTCAAATAATTAAATGATCTTTATATAAAATTAAGTTCCCATAAGAGATTTTGATATAATGAATACATGGATACATGCTGATAAAGACGATCAGATTATTGGTTTAAATATTTCGATTAATGAGATGGATGTATTCCAATAAAGTTGGATCAGATATTATGATAAATCTAAATATATTGGATGTTGCATCTCAATTTTTTTTTATTCTATACAAAACATTTTGATTTTTTTGTGAGTTTTTGTTTGGACTTTTTGTTATATTTTTTTTTAAATTTAGAATCACATATAATAGTAATAGTTGTAGAAGTTGCATATATTCTATTTTTCTTATTTATTATTATTTTTGAAGCTTCTATTAAGAATAAAATACTAAAGAGAAACAAAACGCAAATAAAAACAAAAACAATAACAACACAATATTTATAATGGAATATATATATAATTATGATTATGATGAAACATGTTTGAAAATTAAATTGAAATTTGATTTTGAAACTAGTTCTAAATTATAAAAAAATTATTTTTCTAAATATACTATAAATCAAATCTAATAATGTAATGCTTATTTAGATTACTTTATATAATCTAATTTAAATGTTAATTGATTAATGATTATAGTTAAATTAAATTTTATGAATAAGAAATAAATATTAAAGAGTTTGAAATGTTTTCTAATTAAATATTTCTTTACATTATATACCTAATTTAGACGTGAATTGATTGATAATTATATTATCTTATTAAATTTTAAGAATAAGAAATAAACTTTAATTATAAAGATAATAAACTTAAAAATAAAAATTTTAAAAAATAAAAATCCTTCTAAAATTTTTATCATTTAAATTATAATCTTAATTTTTTTTTCTAAAGTTATTAAGTTGAGTGGCTCTTTAATTACGAATTTCATTTCTCTAGTTAGGATGGTTTTTCTTTTTAGGAGGATAAGATCAAAGGCTAGCTTTAACTTTGTTGGGTTTATTATGTGTGATAATACGATACACTTAAATGTCTTGGAAAGAGGTAATAGGTATGGTAATGACATATTTTGTTGGGTTTATTATGTGTGATAATACGATACATTTAAATGTCTTGGAAAGAGGTAATAGGTGTGGTAATGACATATTTTTTTAGAAGACATAGTAGGATATTTTTTATATTTATTTGAAAATTGATAGTGTAAAAAAAATTATAGTAATTATGTGAAAATATCAATTAATTAAGTATTGAATTTAAGTTTTTTGTTTTTTAATATATAAACAAGTTTGTATGATAGCAATGTTTAGTGTAATTTGAAAATTATAATTAAATTTTATTAGATGAATATTTGTCAAATTTATTAGTTACTTCATTCTTCTTACTAAGTTCATTTTTGAAAATTATCGATGCGACTTTTTCCATGAGTTCCTTTCCTCCTTGAGCAGTAGGTCTTTGAGAACTCGATACACTAATTGTAGTCGTATTCTCATCATGCGAGATTTGGGTTGAAGATGTCTTCTACAACATGTTCTCATGCATCATGATGGCCCATTTTCAAAACATCAATTAATTAGGGAATTGCTCATGCATGCACAATGCTTGGCTTATTAGTATTATTCAAAGTTTCACTAATGCAACACATCATTGATCTTGATGCTTGAAGATCCTAATATCAACAAAAGAAAGAGGATCTAAAGCAACTCGGTATTACAAAGGGTAGGTGTGCTCTCAACATTAGTCTGGAATCGAGCTTTTGAATATTAATTATTGCTTGTTTTTTGTTTATACTTGAAGGTGAATGTATCAATCTCTTCACAAAACCAAATAATATTTCTAAATCTCCATGCAATGTTATGGTCATGAGGTTCACTGAATATGGCATCACACTATGGAGGTACTTATGGATTTACCCTCCTTCCATACGTGTAGTTCATAAATAAATTAAAATAATATTTAAATTGAATATGGTTTTGGGGATATTTATGAGACAAATATGGAGGTTCACTGAATATGGCATCACACTATGGAGGTACGTATGGCTTCACCCTCCTTCCATATGTGTAGTTCATATATAAATTAAAATAATATATAGCCGAATATGGTTTTGGGAATGGTACAATACTGGGTATGAGGGTTTCTTGGGTTGGGGTTCGATTCCCCAAGTACTAGCTATAAGTTTCATTGGTTATTCAGATAGTCTAGGTAGGATGATTATCTTTCCTCAAGGTTTTTCTAACAAATCTATTAAGATAGAGGGGACTTAAGATAGGTATAAGTTGAAGATTTAACTTGGAATTTGTTATATATGTTTCCTTAAGGTACTTCTAAGGAGAGAAGGTATAGAGTTGAGGCATAAGTTGTTATTGAGAGGTACTTTAGTAATATCCCTAGATAAAGTAGTTGTGAGTTTGGGAAGAGTTTACTCCAACTATTGCTTTTTCCATCAATTTCTTTGTTTCCACTAGCTTCCTTTCTAGCATTTATTGCTTCCTTCTATAAGTAGATTTACCTTCATTACTTTCAAACTTATATTTTCAACACTATTGTGTATTTATGTATTGAAAAGTACAAGTGATAGAAGCTCTTATGCCATAGCTCCCCATGTTGAAGAAAAAGGCCTAAGAAAACATGAGAGCTCTACATTAGCTTTATGTTTCAATCTTAGGAAAATCACCTACTTCATTCGGCTCATAACCTACTTTAGATGTCCAAATTAGCCCGAACCTATAGCTTTAGTGATGTTGCTTGAGCCTACCCAACCCTACTAAAGGAGCTAATGGAAAAATTACTAGATATGTCTAACTAATAGAACATATTGCAGTGCTCATATTAGGTTCAAAATGGATTAATTAAGTGGTGAGAAGGCTCTATTTGATGCAAAGCATGGAAAAAAGTATGTTGAAACTAATAATACACATTTCTACAAGATGTCACTATGAGTACATGTAAATGTGCATGGAAAGAACTCATAAATGAGTTGTATAAGAGGACACATGTCGAGGAAGGTATCTTGTCGTTGTTGTCAAATTTCTTCCCACAAATCACAAATACATTTTCCTGACTTGTATTATGTCAATATCAACTCAAGAAGGTGTAGTTGTGTTAGTGTGGATGTTACTCTAGGAGTTACTCGAATATGGCATGATGGTTTATGTCATTTAGATTTTATGGTCATTATATAATGATATCTCACGCTAACTATTAAATACAATACAACAAATTTAGAAAATTAATTTCGTTGGTTGTTTGTTGTTGTTGCTTCCTTTTTCTTTGGAATCTTTGAATAAATGTTGATTTTATTGGCACTCTCATTTAAAGAGGAATGAGCGTACTTGTTAAAATGGAAACATAGTTGAGAAACTCCCAACAATTCTAGAGTCCCATGAAATTGAATGATGTGGAGTACATAACCTATTTGAGCCACAACAATGGATGAAGGCAAAGCATTTGCACTTATAGAGAATTTGAGTGTCCACTTGAGAATCCACAAGTACTAGAAAAGCTCAAAATTGGGTGGTCCATCTACCAAAGTATTCATATGTTTAAACCATCTTATAAAATGAGCAAAAAACACCACTACACATACATAATTGAGAGTTCATGATACATCAAATAAGGTTGCCTTAGTCCCAAGCATAAACAAAGAGTCATCATGTTGCGTGAAATTGGGTGGAAGACCATCATTGGGTTGGATCCCCACCTATACCAATAATAAATGACAAAAAAACAATACTACTCACTTTTCCATTTCATCACATCAACTTTTCTTCCCATTTTTTCCCTTTTTAACGTTTTATTGCACCAACAGAAACCATTACTATTCCTTCATCAAAAATAAAGAATTGGGAAAAAATTCAACCAAGTAGCTTGCATTCATTGTATTCATGGTACACCACAAGGATGGGCATCAATCCTAAAGCCCACTTTGATTTTATATCTAAAAGTAGTCGTAGACTAATAAAATACATAATATAGTCTTAGATTAATAAAATAAATTTTATTTTATTTTTTTAAAATTGATGGTTCATTGTTTGTTAGAGGACTAAATAAAAGTTAAATCTCTTCATATTTAAAAATATTATAATTCTGGATTAATAAAATAAATATATATTTAAACTTTTTTTAATTATGACAATTTAGCAATCTATGCAACAATTTACAAATCACATATACCAATAATTAATAGTTATTTTAAGTAGAAACTTCACATAAAAAAACATCTACCCTTTCAGTTTCCTTAACAATTTGAATAGTCACGCCTTGCCACAACAGCTGCTTCGACAACCATGGGATGGCTATACAACCGAGATTCCACCTCCACGCTGCTGATGTTCTCGCCCCCTGAGATTATAACGTCTTTGGAACGATCCTTTATCTCCAGGTCACCGTCCGGGTGGATTACTCCCACATCGCCTCCCAAGAGTCTCATCCGCCAGTTGTAACTCAAATTTGAATTTGTTTCCATTCGCCTCCTCTTCACTCAACCAATCAGAGAAGAGGCTTCTAGGGGTGTTTGTCAAAACAGATTTATAGAGCAGGGTTGAAATTTTACTTTTTACTCTATAAATTAATTTTTATTAACATTGTTTTTAATTTTATTTAATATTCAAATTTTAATTTTACTGTTTTTTTTCAAATAACATTTATAATAACTATATAAAACATTAAATTCTCATATGTCATATAATATAATAACAAAAAGTTTACAAAAAATATAATAACAAAAAACATAATAAACATAATGATTAAACCAAGTACATATAATGACAAAGAAAGTTTGTCCTAAAATCTTTTAAATATAATTCTTCACAAACAATACAATGTGTCATTATCATGGACCACTAAATACTATGGGTCCAAAAAACCATGATTGAAAATTTACCTAACAAAAGGACACAACTATTTCATGGCAAAAATTATAATTTCCAAAAAATGTTGAAAATGTAGAATGGCGTGTTCGTGTTCAATATCTATATTTATATGTATTTGAAATATATATATATATATATATTGTGTTATTGATATGGAATTTGAATATTTGAATAGGTAGAGTAAAGTTTATTCATAGTTATATATGATGGTTATATATGAGATGGATTTTAGATGGTTAAAAGGTAGGAATTTTATTGGATAAGGGATGTGTTATGCTTATGATTGTGATTTTTTTATATGACATTGTATGCAACATGTATATGATGATGATAATGATAATTATTACAATATCATTATTAAAATTAATAGTGGTTTAATACATTTTAATTAATTATTGAGCTTTATTATGTTGTTTTTAAGGTCAAATAATTTGCAAATAATAATACAAGTTTTTATGTAAATGATGTATGTAATATACATATGATGATGTTACCATAATAGTGTCTATTGAAATCAATATGTGTATATCACACATAGTTAATTATTATGTTTTATTATATTGTTTATAAAATCAAATAAGTTGCTAATAAAAATGTCAAATAAGTTCACATTGGTTTTCATGGGTTAACATATAATGGTCCAAACATAGGAACTTCACTAAGTAAAGAATATGTTATGTTTATTATTATGATTTTATGTTATGGATGGTCTATGTAATGTGCATATGATACCAATATTATTTTTTATTGATATTAATATTGCTCTAATATGTATTGTTTATTTATTTTGTTTTATAATGTTGCTTTTAAGGTCAAAATAGATAGCAAATAAAAATGATGTTTATCCAATTTAGTTTTTATGGATTAACACATTATAAATATTAATAACATTGCAAATTTTGAATATAAGATTAGTGTAGAATGCTTCACTTTATGAGGTCTATTTGGATGAAATGATGGTTTTGATGTTACCATACATTCAATACAACAATTATCTATCACATCTTAAAAAATAAAACTTAATTAGTGTGCTTTATTCCATTACTTTTAAGATAAAAAGACTTGCAAATAATATTTTCTATCTCACTTTGGATTTTATAGATTAATATATTATCAAAAACAAAGATTTGGAAACACTTTGGGGAATGAATGGCATTTGAGATAGTGATAGGTAATGTGACTTCTAGCTACCTATTCAAATAGTCTTCATGCTCTTTGGTTTGGTCGAATATTGTATGTATATGTATTTACTAAAATTCTAATTATAGTTAAATGCTAGGAAGGCCTCTTAACTTCTTATATATATATATATATATATATATATATATATATATATAAAAGAGACCTTTTGGCATTAGAAAATGATATATATATATAAGACCTTTAGGCACTAGAAAATGATGGTTGAGCATGACCATGACCCACCTGGGAAAATATTCAACTCTTGTATCATACACTTATTATTGAGATATTTGAGCTTTCCAAATCATAGAAAAAATGATCCTTCTCATTACTCGTTAGTCTATCTTACATCGCAGAATCAATACAAAGTTAGATCCGCAGATCAACATCAATATGAAACAGGAAAAAGACGTTGAAGGTCAGATCAGATGTAATGTCAAACATGGATTAGTATCCCCTCCAAAAGATACAATACTATTGATCAAAAGGATGCCAAAAAGATATTTGAAGATGCCCTTAGGATTACAATTCTACTCCTATTTATAGGCTCACTGGGCCGTTACACTTGGTCCACTTCGCAGAGTGACTCATTAACTAATTAATTAATCAACAAATTTCTCTGCACTATCCGCTTAAATTCGGCTTTATCATATCCGCGACTGGTCCTTTACCCTTGTTGATGTCCCTTTCGTCGTCGAATTTACCAAAACTTGTGCACCTCAACCCCGTGCCAAGAGAGACCTAAGTATAGCCGAATACTATCGGTTACCTCTAAATCTCTTAATATCTAAGCACAAGTAAACAAGTTATCAACTGTAAATGTTTACTTCTATACCACATAAACTAGATCTACAATAAAATGGAAGCAATAAATGTAGTAAAAGTCAACAACATCACATCATAAGCACTACTCCAACACAAGATGCACACTGTGGACCTTCAAAATCTTTCAAATTATATTAAAAATAACAACAACATACAATTGAGCAGAAGTTCAATGCATCCATGAAGAAACAATGCAGCATTGCCTTGCTTTTATAGCTTTCCAAGAGATGAAAGGGCAAATTATGGAGAGGAGGGCGAATTATGGTGTAAAGGGAGCCAAATCCCATGAATAGAGTTGATTGGAGCATGGCAAATTATGGAGAGGAGGGCGAATTATGGTGTAGAGGGAGCCAAATCCCATGAATAGAGTTGATTGGAGCATGATTTATGGGATTGAGAGGTGATGTGGCTGCCACATAAAGAGGGAGCCCCCCTCTCAAACCTTGGAAGCTCCTCCAACCCCCCACGAATTGCCACCAGGGAAAGTCGCCCAAGAGAGGAGCGGGTGAATTCATGAGAAGAGGACACTTCATCCTCACTCAATCCTTAGTTGATTCCTCCCAAATTTGATTGGGATTTACCTTAAATGCATTTGCCATCTCAACTGGGCCACCTCACTGGACCAATTTCCCACCCCATATCCCTTTGGCACAAGCCCACAATTGATCCATTTGTCAACCCATTGTCTAGAGGTTTGATGTGATGTGTATGACATGAGAAAGTATAGCACATATAAAAACCAAGAGCATCTTTCATGTAAAGCGTGTGATATATATTGCATGAACAAAAAAGTAAAGGAAAAAGGAAGAGAATTTCAACGTTGTTTCTAATTTCAGTTTTCTGAACCATTGAGGCAGAAGTTCGAGTCCTAAGCGAATCGATTTATTTTTCCCATCGAGGCAGTGGTTTTCGATTTGTTTATAAAAAATGGCTCCTACATGATCAGTTGAGCTCGTACAGGCCAGTGTAAAGCATTCACATTTAGGTTGTCTACGGACCAGTTGTCAGAAAACTGTTGTCAATTATCATAAAATCTGTCAGGGGTAGTTGCTGTGCTCTGCAAAAACTCAGTTTTGGCAAGTTTTGATAACTTGACGTTGATGGATGATAATTCAGTCACACCAGAAGCTTCATCCGTAAACATTTGCATCTTGCCGAGGATCTCAATTATCACAAAAGGAAATTGATTGCTGAAATATGTCGGCAATCGTTAAAGGATTTCAATCCTATGATCCATGTCTCGGTTGAAAAGCGCATTGTTAAAGACACATTTGCCAATATTCTGGACACTTTGAACCTGTTATTCTTGGGCACGTCTTCTGTCGTTGTGAAAAAAGCAGATTGATGAAATGCATTGCAAAAGGTCATAAAGAATTGCATAGATTGTTAAGGTAGATCATGGAAATTCTGAAAGTATTAAAAAGGGTTATTGAACTGGATAATGATCGTCCTCAAAAGGGTTATCTATCTCTTTAAGTAGCTCGTGAGAAATGAAATGAAGCCCAAATAGTGAATTCAAGCAATAGAAGCTCTGGCAGCTGATCTTGGTATCATCATGATTGGACAGTTTGGTAGCGGTTTTTATTCTGCTTATTTGGTTGCCGAGGAGTTGGTTGTGACTACCAACAAATGTGATAATGATGAACAGTGTAAGTCGGGAACTAGATGATACACATAAATACATTTTTTGACAACTTGGGGACGTAACAGTTAGTGGTTGATTCAACGAATATTGACAGTAAAATCCATAAATCAGATGGCAAAAAGTAGGGCTTTGTCTTTCTCATCACGAGCAATTGAGATTAATTCACTCAGTAGCTTTGTGAGTGGTGTAATCTCTTCAGTGTTCATCCTGGCACATTGACACGTGTTTTTTTTTTTAAACAAAAAAATATTATAAAAAATAAGGTGTTGGGTATTTAAAACAAATTTATAACCGCATATATATAAAACTATATAAATTAGATAAATCAAAATATTTCCTCAGTATTTACCTCTAAAAAGAAGTTTACACTTCGAGAGATTTGATCTCCCTCAACGCTGGGTAGATCCTCTTTAAGATGAATCTATGCTGATATTTATAAATGGCCGCCTTCAATGGATTGAATGAAATCATGATCAGCAATATAACAGATATCACTAAAAAGGGAAACATCTACACTAAGGAAGTGATATAAACATTGACATCAATTGATCAAAGTCATTATTGTGGAAAAATTAACTGTATTATTACATATCTATATAAGAAAAGAAAATGCATAGAAAACTTGAATGGCATTTGCACTCTTCCTCTTAAAGTGCAGTTCATATATGAACTCCCTTCTAGGCTAAAGAAGTGTGTCAAATATTAATTATATGTATATATAGTGAAATATTATGTAAGCAGAGTGCAATAGGTTATAATTCAGAGATTGGAAAACATAAGGTTTTGATAGCAGATGCTCTCCTAAAAGCTTTCATAGAAATGGAAGGTTGAACTTAGTTTGGATAACTTAAAGGTTGATTGTAATTTTTATAAGTTTTTTAAATTAAAAAATCTATTGACCATATGGGTTAATTAATGGTTTTGTGTGCAGAAAGAAGGCATCGCAAAACTAATTATTGATGTACTTAGTCCAACTCTTTTTATGTTCTAGGGATCCAATCTCGCTACCACTATACCCCTAGGTGCATCCACAGTTCCCAGCCCCAAACCATGGTGCACTGTAAGTTTGGGGTGATTCAATCACCATGAGCACTTTATCATTAATTAATTCTCATTCTCATTTTCAATTTATTTTTATATATTAACTTCTTACATTGCAAGTTATTTAATTTTACTATATGTGTTTTAGGTTTTATTATTTATATCTTTTTATGTTTTGTTTAAAATATTTTCTAATTCTGTACCTATAACATTTTATATATTTAAATAATTTTTTTATTTCTTTAATTTTTTTTCTTATTTATTATTATATACCATATATAAGTAAAACCATATTAAGAAAACATGTTTTAGAATATTCCAAATAAAATATATAAGTATGAAACATAAAAAAAAAAATTATTTGTATTTTTTTTGTTTTATTTCAATTTAATTTTTTTACTTTTCATCATTTATTTAATTAATGAAAATAATTTAAATAGTTAGTTATTTTAGGATTAGTTAATATATAAATTTATCATTTTAGTTATTTAATATTTTATTATTATTTTTTCTGTATGATATTTAGTTTTGATGTCTTTATTTGTTATTATCTTTTCTTTTAAGAAAACAAAATTATAAAATGGTCAAATAACACAATAAATAAATAAATAAGTATTATGGAAATAATGTTAAAATTAATTAAAGAATGCATTTTTTTTTCATTCATACTTTTAATTTAAGAAAGGATGTTTTAATGGTCAAATAACACAATAAATAAATAAATGAGTATTATGGAAATAATGTTAAAATTAATTAAAGAATGCATTTTTTTTTCATTCATACTTTTAATTTAAGAAAGGATGCTTTTATTCTATTTAATTTATTGTCTTGTTCAACAATACAATCTAGAATTATTCTCTATTAATGATGAAAGCTTTCCATTTTCAAACCAACATATTTTCCCAAGTGCTTCCTACAACTTCCATGTGTTCTTATTTCTTGACATGATTACCTTCATTTTCATTAAACACACTGACATCTGCTCCCATGTCTAAGCCATCTATCTTTCTATCTTTAACAAGATTGTAAGTTTGGGTTATCAGCAGCCCAACAACAAAGTCAACAAATGATGAAGTCCTTACGAAGTAACTCCTATAAAACTTGGTAACCAAAGGCAGGATTTCGTGAGAATGCCAAGAAAAAGAGGCATGTTGTTGATGCTGTAGACAATAATTTATGTAAAAAAGCTAATTATATTTAGTGGAATGTACCCTCAGTAAGGGTTCCAATTCTTTTCGAAATGTCTTTTTGGACCCCAAAAAATGACAGCAATCTATGATGATATGCAACACTTGATAAAATCACAAGTTTTAGGAAAAAATCTTGCAAAACTTTTTTACTAGTCCATGGAGAACCCATGCTTGAGATAAAAACATAAATTTTCACAATACCAAATGCGTTGATAGAGAATCGGACCTATTATACTAAGAGAGCAATATACACAATAAAAGAAAAGGATTCCAAAGCTTCATTTTTAAGGTAGTTGAGGCTTGTCCACCCAAAATAGTCAAAATGAATCAATTTTAGAGTAATTCCTTCAACAAGTGAATAAAGAATTAGAAAAAAATTCACCCAAATGGCTTTGGTCTCAATTGTGTTCGTTGTATTCATGGTACACAACAAGGATGGGCATCAATCTTATGGAAAGCTTAACAACAACATTGTACATATGCCACGTAATTTCGCTGCCGACTGTCGGTTACAAATTTCAAAGCTTTCAAACACTTTTTACTCAACAATTATTTTATATAAAAAATAACTATCAGCGAAAATAAAAATAATTTTAAATGTAATTTCATATTAAACTTGGTTAATTACACTATTTTACAAGAACAATATAAAACTTTGCACAAATTTCAAAAACCAAAAAATACTAGAAGCCAAATCCACTTTGACTTCCCATCATTTATGTTAGTACATTTCAATTGTAATTTATCAATCAGAAAATAACAATAACCAATTTTAAATGTAATTTTATATTAGTGTATAATTTAAATATTTTAAGTTTTTAAGTATATTTTTAGATTTGTTTTATTTAAAGTTTTCTTGAAAATTTATAAAAAATCTCAAAATTACAGATATTAATTATGGAAATTATATAATATAAATATCATAAAAACATTTAAAAATACTGAATTTATTTATAAATTCATAATTTGATTACTTTTAAATTTAAATTTTACCAAAAAATTTTACAAAATTCAGAAAAACCAAATTCCACCTAAAAATTCAAGACATAAAATAAATAACCTGCTCCTTGCCTATTAAAAAACTCTATTAAATACAATATTTCTTATAACAATATAAAACTCTGCCAAAATTTATACAAGTCGAACCTAATTTGACTCCAAATTTATACAAGTCGAACCTAATTTGACTTCCCGTTCCAGATTTGGTAGAGACTAATAAAATAAACATATATACAAACATTTTTTTAACAACCTCTTAAGAGTATATATAACAACTTATACATAAACCAAGGACCACATATACCTGAGACTGTCATTATATATTCTCCTGAACATAATAAGACTAAGCAAACCACATATACGTAGGACCTGTCACTATACGTCCACATGCACATAATAAGACTAATACATTCAATTTTTTTTACATACGGGTGAAGAGCTCACTCCAATGATCTTGATATTGTTTGGTCTTTTGCTCAGAGTCTGCTGACCGCATCCTTTTTTCCCCACTGCTGCTGTGGCAGCTTTTTCGCCATTTCCTTGAGAATAAATTTTTGAATTTTACCAGTAGACGTCTTCGGCAGTGACTCCATGAACACCACAGTTTTGGGAGCCATGTAGTGAGGCAGCCGCTCTCTGCAGAAAGAAATAATCTCTGCCTCCGTTAGCGTTAAGCCCGCACGATTAGGATTGTTCGGCCCTCCTCTTGTACTCACAAACGCACATGGGGTCTCTCCCCAGATAGGGTCAGGCATCGCCACAACAGCTGCCTCAACAACCATAGGATGGCTATACAACACAGACTCCACCTCCACGCTGCTGATGTTCTCCCCCCCTGATATTATAACGTCTTTGGAACGATCCTTTATCTCCAGGTAACCGTCCGGGTGGATTACTCCCACATCCCCTGTGTGAAACCATCCACCTTCCATGGCTTTGCCCGTGCTCCTCTCGTCCTTGAAATATCCCTTCATAATGCTTGGCCCTCTCATCATAACCTCGCCCAACATCGCTCCGTCTCTAGCCACGCTAGCCATGGTGCCCGGATTCTTCACGTCCAATTCAGCCAACCCTAGCGACCTAACGCCCTGTCTCGCCTTGATTTGAGCCCTCTCGTTCGCCGGAAGTCTGTCCCACTCAGATCTCCAAGCGCATAAAACCACCCCTCCTGCGGTCTCTGTGAGGCCATAGCAATGAGTCACAGAGAATCCCAGCTCTTCGATTTTGTGCAGCACAGCAGCAGGCGGAGGAGCGCCGGCAGTTAAGATGTCTACCCGACGGGGCAAAGGTTTTCTGTCGGATGGATCTGTATTTGCCATCATGGAAAGCACCACAGGTGCCGCGCAGAGATGGGTAACCCTGTGGTCGCTGAGGGCTTTGTAAATGATGTTCCCGTCGAATTTCCTTAAGAAGATATTTGTTCCACCGAGGGCAGCTATTCCCCACGGGAAACACCAGCCATTGGAGTGAAACATGGGCAGAGTCCACAGATAAACTGGCTGCGACTTCATACCCCACGTTAAAAGAGCATCCATAGCCATGGTGTAGATGCCCCTGTGACTGTGAAGTACTCCCTTGGGAGCAGAGGTTGTGCCCGATGTGTAATTCACAACAATACTCTGCCATTCGTCCACAGGCCACCGTGTCTGGAACTCCGGATCTCCCTCTTGCAATAGCCCTTCGTATGTTGTGGCTGTTGCTGTACTCGTCTGCACTAATTCTCTGCCATTGACGAGCTCCTGGATGTGAACCAGGCTCGGCTTATGGTTGGTTCCGCGCAGAGCTTCAGTGACAAGAGGCAAGAATTGGTAATCCGCAAACACAATCTTGGGGTGACAGTGATTGAATTGAGCAGCCATAGTTCGAGCATCGAGACGCGTGTTGACGGTGTTGAGAACAGCCCCTGCCATTGGAACTGCGAAATGCATTTCGTATATGGCAGGAACGTTGGGGGCCACCACAGAGACCTGCATGCAACCACAGCTATAAATATCAAGATTATATACTATTCTGCTATGTTGGGTTTCTGGAAAGAATAATAAAATTGGAATAGTTACCACATCCCCTGGTGAGATATTGCGAGCAGAGAGAGCAGAGGCGAGCCTGCGACAGCGTTGATAGGTGTGAGACCATGTGAAACGAGTTGAATTGTAAACGAGAGAGGTGGAATCTCCATAAACAATGGCAGCTCTCCCTATGAAGCGAATTGGGGACAGGGGAGGGTGATTCGCAGCACAGCGCTTCAATTCCTCCATTCTCTCTCCGTCTCTCTTTCGCCCAAAACTTTGAATCTGAAATTTAGACACCCAACACTCGAACTTTATAACAAACGAAGTAGCACATATCAGAATGAATCGGATAACCCGGAATGTTAAGGCGCAGAGAATATTATGTTTTATGTCAAGGCCCTGCTAGCGAATCATTCCTCTCACGTTTGTACGTGATGACATGAAAAGCACAGATGTTTGCTTTTTCAGAGGCCTTTTACGATGTCTGCTTTTTCAGGCCTTTTGTTTTTACCGATTTAGACGAGTTGAATTTATTTTTGTTTTGTATTTTTAATGATTTTTTGAAAATTAGATTGGACATGTTAAAATCATAGATATATTGAGATGGTACAATCAACGTAGAAGCAAAGTGTTTTACAGCCTTGAATCTATTTATACAATTAAAAAAACGAGTGGAATTAGATTTATTGAGATTTTACAATCAAAGTACCAAAGTGTTTTACAGCCTTGAATTTATTTATACAATTAAAAAAAAGGAGTGGAATTAGGAATAAAGTTTTTTAGTATCTGCATCTTAGAAATAAAAATAATGATAATAATAGTAATAAGATAAGAGTGATAAAAAATAATGATAATAATAATAATAAGATAAGAGGTGGAGAAGGAGATGAGAGTATACGATAAGCATTAATAGTAATAGTGAAAAATAGTAATAATCAATTTTAGAATTAAAACTAAGTATTAATTTGATTTAATTGTTAAAGCAATAGTAACAACAATAGTAATAGTAATAATAGAATAAGGAGCTTTGCTCCTTAGTATACAAGTAAGGAAAATTAAGTCATAATAACATGTACATATGATAATAACTTGTCTTTTATAAGTGTTTCAATTATCTGCTACAATGTATGCATAATTTGCAATCTTTTATGTGATCAAAGTCTATGATGGTTGGGAATTCTAAAATCACAAAAATGTCACTCCGTAGTCTCTCTGAAGCGCGGCTAGGGTTCCCCTAGCCGCTGCACTCTTCCTGCGCTTTCCTCCGGTGGTGATCAGGCCGTGCGGGGTTGGGTTTTTTTGCACATGGTCGTGACTCCTTCCTGTGACCTAGCGTCTGTGGGCTGCCTTTCTGCCCCTTCGAGGCTAGTCCTTTTGTATGGAGATCCACGATCAGCTTCAGGCCTTCAAGGCCCTGGTTCAGGCCACCAAACCTCAGGTTGTGACTCGGTCTCCCTCCAAGTTCGTGAAAAAGTAGATGAAATTCCTTCTTTGGAGCTCTCTCCCTCGAATTTGTGCCAAAAAGCACTCATTCTCTCGGAGAAAACCCTAATCGGCAAGTTTACAGGTTTGCAGCCCAGTCCAAAGGTGGTGGAGCTTTGGATTGCAGAGCACTGGAACCCTATTTTGCAAGGATAGGTCTCTCTCTTCACAGCTGGTAGGGGTTTCTTTGTTTTTTTGTTCCTGAGCAAAGAAGAACAAGATGTAGTTTTTCGCTCGAGTCCCTTCTTCATGGGCTCGAGCGGACTTTTTTTATCCCCTTGGACTTTGGATTTTAAACCATATGTTGAGATTAAAGCCGCCCCAATCTAGGTAAGACTGCCTCACCTCCCACTTCATCTTTGGAGGAAATCGGTAATAAGCTAGGGTGCTACCTGGATAGTGCAGACCCAAAAGGGGGGCAGATTACTTGTGCCCGCATTTCTGTAGAAGTAAATATGGAGAAAGGACTCCCGGAAGTCCTAAAACTAAATTTAAGTGATTGGAGTCATATCCAAGAGCTGGATTACAAGCATATCCCTTTCAAATGCAACTCTTGCCATGTTTATGGTCACTTTGCCAAAAGCTGCTCCAAGCTTTCGAAAACTCAGCAAACATCAAAACCTCCTGCAACTAAAGAAGCAGAGTTCCAGACTGTCTCTAATCGGCGCCGAGCCCCTCGACGAAAGGATCCCCAAGCTCCTAAGCATAAGGATCCAACACCACAAGAATCTCTTCCTCCTTTAGCAGCAACCATTCCGTTGGAAACCAAAAACAACTTCGAAGTTTTGCAGGAAGATGAAGTTCAAGAACCTGAAGCAATGGAAGATCTTGTGCAGGGAAAGACCCTTCCAAGTCCTTCTGATCCCTTGGAGACAGTCACCTCCGCAAAACCAGCTTCTCCAAGCCTTGCTCCTTCATGTTCCAAGAGAGAGGCTCAAAATTTAGATCACGAGACTTCAGCTCTTACAAGGTTGGCAACCTTAGTCCCCTCCTCTGGCTCAGAGGAAAACTCTGATCCCGAAGACTTCTCAGCTTCTTCTCCCCCCCTTACTAGAGGGTGAAAGTCTAACAAAGAACGGCGGTAAAAGGAAGCGGCCTCAAACATTTTTTTGGGCTCTCAGTCGCGGTTGGATCCCTTCATTAAGGGGCATTTCACCTCCCCTTCTAATTAATGTTCTGCTTCTGCACTCTTCTCTGCTCACAGTTCGTGAGAGTTTACTCTTGTAAGCAATTTTTGTCATTTTCTCGAAAAAGATCTAGAAGCAAGTGGGATTTGTTTCCCAAGATATTGATAAGAAGGTTGACAGTATTGTTAGAGGTCATCAGCCCTCTTTAATTTTGTAGCTTTTAGATTCTGGTTCACCAGAAAACCTTGTTTTTTACAAACTAATACAACTTCAACCATTTCTGTTAAAAAAAATTGTCTTTTAGAAGATTATAAATTTTATAAATAGTAACTTTTTTAGTTATTTTAATATATATATAGAAAAATAAAGTTAATAATTGGACAAACTCAATTTTAAGTTCTCAACATTACTCTTGGTTATATGGTGGAAATTGTATTGGACAAACTCAATTTTAAGTTATCAACTCTGGTTTATATGGTGGAAATTGTGTTTATTGGTCTTGTTGAAAATTCGGCGTTTTTATTTTGAGGTTTAGACTTGGATTTGCTCTTTCTAACTCATGGTTATTAGATTTTTTCTTTGTCAGTGATGTTTTAATTCTGGTAGTGTTTGGAGTTCATGGATTTTGAAAAATTTCAAGGCTCGATCTAGACATGGCTAGGTTATCCTTCATCCATGGTTTCCTTGAATATCAATAGTATGGGACTAGGAAAGTGTTGAGGCACTTGGAAAGCAAGTGGAAGGCATGCATAAGGCCATGAATTACATCAACATGCACATGGAGAATCAAATAAAAAAATAAAAAGAATTAGAAGCTAGATTAGATAATAAAAGTAGAGAATTGATAAGTTGCAAGTGCATTGCAACATCATTTTGGGTTTTGCATGAGGCTCTCAATACCTTATAGAACACCCAACTATATCCATGCTATCTCAAAGAAAATCTAATTAAAAAAAACATTGTACATCAACTTATAATGGAACCAAAGAAACAACAATTAAACCCTAGAAATGTAAGCATTGGAATTAAAGACACTTTAATGAAGGAAACACATAGTAAGCCTACATTCACTCAAACAACAAATCATATGTAATGCATATACATTTTGATTTGGTATCCTAAACACTTTTTTTGTTACTATTTTTATAGTCAAAACCATTTAATAATAAATGAAACTCCATTAATATTAATTTTGAAATATATACCATTTTCATAAACTTTTGAGAATTTTTTTATCATTAAGTAAAACGTGTAAAGGAAATTTTCCCTTGTATTTATATAAAAGCTTGCCCTTATCAAGCACCTCTGTCAAGCAAATATCCACCTCTGCGATTCCCCGGACAGGTTGGTTTGGTCATGGGATGTTGCTCGTGGTTTGGTCACTTCAAAACTTGCTTATGATTCATTATTTGCTGACTGTAAACCGAAGGTGGTATGGTGGCACTCTGTGATCTGGAAGCTTGCCCTTCCTCCGAAGATTAGATGTTTTGTTTGGTTGGAAATGGGAAACTATATTCTTACCTGAAATAATCTCTGTAGTCGTGGCTTCTATGGTCCTGGCTGGTGTCCTTTATGCTGTTCACACTTGGAAATGGTTGATCATCTCTTCTCTTCGTGTCCAATCATAAATGAGCTTTGGACGCTTATTGTCAATTCTATTGGTATAACTGTTGTTTGGCACTCGTCCACTTTAAAGGACAGCTTAGGCTAGTGGCTCCGCGACTCTCGCTCAATTCGATGGTTGGAACTCCCGTGTTATATGTTGTGGGAGCTATGGAAGATCCGTAACCACTACGTTTTTGATGGTATAGCTATAAATCTGCATTGGTTAAGCAGTCGTATCATTGCTTTATATATGGAGAAGAATTTCGTTTCAGTCCTTGCGGGAGGCAGGACTGTTTCTATTGTTAAACGTACTGGTTATCGAATTGCTCCTCCGGTATTGATGTATCCTTGTGGGTTCTTCGATGGGGCTGCAACTGGGGGGGGAGGTGTTTGTGGGGCGGGTGTGGTGCTTCATCTAAACATCTATGTTTCCTATATGATCCATTTAAATTTGGGTTCTGGAACGAATACTCGCAGTGAATTATGTGCTCTCTGGTTACTTTTACACTTTGCTTGGCGCTTACAGGTTTCCTCACTTGTTGTTACGGGTGATTCTTCTTCCATAATATCATGGGCTTTGGGTTCTTCCCCTCTTAATGTGTTGATCCTCACAAAATGGTTGGCTGCTGTCTGGAAATTCATCAGTGACTTTCAGCATATTCACTTTGCCCATGTTTACCGCGAGATAAATATGGAGGCAGACATCCTTTCCAAGAGGGCTTTGGACTCACCGACTGGCATTATCTTGTGGGAGGAATGGCATGAGGACCTTCTTTTCTCTCGGGGCTCGGTTGATCTGCTTTGGATCTGACTCTTTTGATCTGGACTTGAGGCTTGATTTGATATTTTCTCTCATATTTATATTCGGCTATATATTGTGCAGCTTCATAGTCACTTTCTCCAACTACTTGTTGGTTTTTTGACCAGGTTGGTTTATGCGGCTCTATGCTTTTTGATATTTGACACTTGTGTCCAGGCCATTGGCTGTTTTGGACTTATTATTGGACTTATTTTACATGTATTTATGTCTTGGCTATTTGATACTATGCCACTTGGGGACTGTTTAGTTTTGGTCATGCAGTTGTTGGGATACTGATGCATTTTTGTGGCATCCTTTCTGGTTATGTTTGGGATTTGGAATGGATCCTGGATGCTGTGATGTTATCTTGGGGCTCAACATGTGCCCGTATGTGTTTTACTCACATGCCTATATGGTATGATGACCTGATGTATTGATCCTATTTACTATTTCGCGGTATTAATAGTAAGATATATTTTTATGTGGAAAAAAAAAAAAAAAACTATCCATTTTTGTGAATTCTTTTTTTACAATAATGTATATATCCTACTTGTGTGAACTTAAATTAATCATAAACATAGATTTTATATTAAATATATATTATTGCATATCTTGTAAGCGAATGACCCCATTTCGTTAGAGGATATTGAAATTTAAGTTTTATGGAGTGCACGGGCTTAGCGAATTTAAATCATGAGCTGTTTTGAACTTGTGGTTTGTTAAAGAAATTGACAATTTAAGTGATAATGCCAATAAAGATGCCCTCCTACATAGGCCCAAATTCAGTAACGTCATTGTACGTTACTAAAACTTTTGCGGTTGACATGTAATGTGCATAGGCCCAAATTGAGTAACGTCACCGTACGTGACTAAAACTTTTGTGGTTGACGTGTAATGTTGAGGCTTGGGGACATTATTTTATGACATGTACCATCGATGTTTCTACTGGTCATTTATTTTTGCATACATAAATTAAATATAAATATCACTATGATGTTGCAAAAATAAATATTTTTATTTAATTTATGTTGCAATGCGTAACTCGTGACATGTTCCAAATAAATAATATCATTTAAAGGACTATAATCAAAATGAGATTATAGTCCTTTATATTCATAATCTCATTTTTCAATGCGTAACTCGTGAAATGTTCCAAATAAATATCCAAGGATTCTTATAAATATTTACATGTATATTTTTTAAAATTTCACAAAACAAACAAGAGCCACGTGGTGGCAATGTCCTTGACATTGCCACATGTTCTATTTGAAGAAAGTTGTAAGGATGAGTTATTTGCTTTGAGTTGTAGACAATTGATAGAGGTATTTCGAATATTCTCAAGGATCTCTAGATTGTATGCCCATGCTCTGTGTACGACCTTCTCACATGCGAAGTAATTGGAGTGGGGGCCTTGGAAGACACCCCATTTTTTCCCTTACTATGACAAGCCATCAGAAACCAAACCCCAGAATCAGTTCCTTTCCTCTGCACCAAATTGCCAGTCGTTGTCTCTACTCTCTAGGTGGTAGTTACAATGTCAGGGAGCAGGTTGGAGCCAATGCAAGAGAGCTAGTCTCTCATATACCAAACCCCCGAATCAACCTGTGTGCTATAATTACCCATTACGATCATCATCATGGTGAGAAATGCCATGGTGATAGAGCTTTGTACCTTTACCTGAGATCATTGCCAGATCATTCGAGGAGCTAGCTTTCCATGCCATCGACTCATCTTAAGGAGTGAATGGATGCGTAAAAGCATCAATATAGAGCGTCTCATCGTTTGTGCAGGAGATAATGCAAGGTACAGGGCCATTAGTGCCGATCGTGGAGAAGGTGGCGATCTGAGGATCTGAGTGCTGCCTTGTATCACAAGGAGCCTCAAAATCATTGCAATGAATGTATGGGGTAAGCACCCTACTTGAAGTGTAAAGATATTACTTGAAAGTACCAGAGATACTTCTAAAAGTTAAAAAATAAAACTGAAAAACTAAAATTATAATAACTCAATATATAATTTATATTAGATTATAAGATTAAACTAATATATATGTGTATGTTTGTGTGTGTGGGGTCTAAATATTCTAAGTTTTCAACCTTTATTTTCGATCTTATTTTGTTTGGATTCCACTTTGAAATCTATAAAAAATCTTAGAATCACATATATTAGCTATGGAAATTGTATAATTTGGATGCCATGAGAGTATTGGAGGGTGCTAAATCTATTTATAGATTTAAAACACAATTTAAGCACTTCCAAATTTAGATTTTACCCAAAAAATTCTGGCCAAAACTTTTCATAAAATTTCACCACTAACATAACATTGACAAACCTATATATTTTAAATCCAACAAACTTTAAATTAACATATTAAACTTTACCACTCATAACATTTACGAACATTCTTATCTATCTAATATTTACGGTCAATTATAATCAATTAGATATGGACGTTTTACATTTGCAAACCTTCTTATCTATTTAATATGGTCCATTAAATATTGATAATGATTATGATTTACATCAATGGGATACAAAATCCATCAAGGGCATAATTTGAAAAAATGGAGACTTTTTTATTAATACATATCCTAATGGATAAAGTAAAAAAAATTTTATTGAAACGGCTAAAAAATGAGATTTTTTTTTAATACATATCCTAATTGATAAAGTAAAAAGAATTTATTGAAATTGTTAAAAAATGAGATTTTTTTTAATACATATCCTAATTGATAAAGTAAAAAGAATTTATTCAAATTGTTAAAGTAATAAAGATAATTAATCATTATTTCATATTTTCTTTCAAGTCCATCTTGGATTGTATTTATCATTTAAAGTTTTCTAGTAATTTAAAAATCACATTGATATAATTTATTAATATTATTTTAGAAATTATTTTAAACATATAAACACTAGCAGAGTATATTTGACTTTTAATATCTTAATATCTGCAAGAAATTTATGTTATCAAATCTCCATGGAAACAATTATGAATATTCTTCATTATGAAATCAAAACCACTGAATTCATAAATACAATTACAAACATGTAACCCCAATCCATGTATTGAAATAAATACACCTTATCCACTTAAAAATGTGAACACTACTACATTTAGATTTAGATGGAGAAAACAACTCTATAGGTCAGTCACACCACAGACAGCACAATGTACTTGTATTAGCAAAACGGAAGACTCTAGACAAAATCATTTTACTGTACAGTCCGAGTGACAGAGAAAGAGAGGAAATTATCTTTCCTTCACAAGGTAAAGCCTTTCCACTGCCGCTTGATCTTTGTTCCTCAAATCCATGGCTCAGACCACAATTATCTAGTGCAATACCTCTTAACATATACTAAGCTGTAGATTTAGCTTACTATCCAACCAGTTTTCTGATTATATTATGCAATTGTTATGCCCCAATTGAATACTGAGTGTAGCCCCTGCAACCATCCTAGAAAACACCCGCGAGATCTGCTAATTATCATTCCATTATGGTTGACATAATATTTACCACCTAATCCTAAGTTCTACAATCTCTAGTTTAAGTCTCATATTTACTTTTTACTTTGTATTATTCTTTTTTGTTTATGGCCGACATAATATTTATTACTTTTTACTTTGTATTATTCTTTTTCTATTTACTTTGTATTATTTTGTTACTAGACAAACACTCGACTCACAAGATCTCCTCCATACTGAACTATAAAGCGCCTCTCAACACAATTACTCAAAACAAAGAACCAATACTACCATTCCATTCGCATTAGTAAATTGTTCTTATATTACTCGAAACAAAGAACCAATAGTACCATTCCATTCGCATTAGTTACTAACTTATCACACTTATAAAAAAATAGTTCCCCTTGTTAAAATTTAAAAGACTTTAACATCAACAAATGAAAAATTCAAAGGATAAGCCATCTAAAAAATAGTATAATAATAATGAAAATTTCAAGGATTAAGCCATCTCAAAAAATGAAATAGTTTAGTATGATTATTAATAAATAAATGCATGGGATATCTACAATGAGTTTAAAATGTATGGTATTTTCATTTTTCGTAGCTGGTATTTTTTAATTATACATAGTCATGTTTTCTATCTTAGTGCATCATTTATATTCATATTTTATTCTCGGATAAAGATTGAAAGTGTAATGCATGAGAAATGTATTGCATTTTCTTATGATCCAAGATATTGCACATGAACCAGTTGTTTTCATGGTGAATATGGGCTTATTATAGAATGATGTTTATGAATTTAGTAACCTTTTCTAATTGCATAAGTATAAGTTTTTTTTAATTTTGTTTTTAAGTAAAATTTAAATTTTAGTTATTTATATAATAATATCTTAACTTAATTATTAAATTACAATTTTATAAATAAAATCTTATATTATTAATAGTTAAAATAAGACATTTTTGGGAGAGAGAATTTGATGCTCTGTGAGCTCCAGTGTAGTATGGAGGTTGTGCTGAAAACATGTAGATGAAGATGAAAAAAGAATCATGCTCAGTCTATTTTACAGGTCATATCTTTAAGAACAATTACATGACTGTTACAATTACAGGTCATGACTGTTTATCTTGTAAATAATTAAGTTATCTAAACCTAAGTTAATTTGCATTTTTATAATTAATGAATATGAAATCCAACAGGTTCACAAAACTTATAATATATCATTAACAAAATTACTTCTTTCAATGTAAATATAATCAAATAATATTAAAAGATTGTTAAAAGTACATTCAAAAATATTATCTTACTAAGATGAGAATCTTTATTAAATATATATATTTCTATATATATATATATTTCTTTGCAAATCTTAAAAGTTGAAATCCCAATATTTTGATCACAGAAACTCAAATATTTTCACCACAGAAACTCAAATGAAACTCAGATATGGAAACTCAGATATGGCCGGTTATAGAAGACATAAACGGAAAAAATTAAAAAACAAACTCTGATAGAATTTTGTTTGACATATAATTTCACCATTGCAAGCAATTTAGGCTATCATTATTGGTAGCTCTGCTTAACGTACAGGTTTATCTTTACATAAATGTAAAACAGTTGCTATATCCTATTTGTTATTAGTTAAACAATTGTTATAAAATCTACTTGAAACATGATTTAATCATTAAAGATATTTCCCATTATGTTTAAAAGCAATTTAATTGTTTACATAAATGATAAAAACAAAGCAATTTAATTATTTAAATAAAAACAATATTTAGTGCTGTGTGTCTATCTTCAACCTCAACCTATTTAATACCTAATCAAATGTACAGATCTTCAACCTCAACCTGAGAATTTATTTTGATAAGCAAATCAAATGTATATTAATGTACAAGCCACAGATCTTGATTTTTTAAGATTGAACTGAAATAAACGGAATCATCTGTGCTCTGAGTGAATCCAAATGTCATTGTATTTGAGACCGGGTTGTCTCATGCATATCAATGTACAAGTCGCAGATCTCTATTCCTTCATATTAAATAAACAGAATAATATGTGCTCTCACATGAACCCAGATCCAAATGTCAGAGATAAATTTTATTTGAGACCAGGTTGTCTCATATTTATATGTATCTTCCAGTCTGCATTTGCCCAGGTCATAAGATTTATATGTATCGTTCTAATGCTCTCCTTAGGAATTAGATACAATGGGAACTCGCTCTCCTTAGGAATTAGATACAATGGGAACTCGCTCTCCTTAGGAATTAGATACAATGGGAACTCGTCATTAGTATTTCACAACTCCTAATCTTCATTACTATGAAATAACATATACATAGTACTTAATGAATAAAAGAAACCAAGATTAAATCTTAATGGTGGGTCTAAAAAATGAGAGATATACAAATCCTCTCCCATACAAATGTATGCACTATCGGACATACTGACCTCATATGAACACTTGTTTGACACATATTTATCCTATGAGATTTCCATCCAGTAACATTAACAAATCTTCTCTAGTATAGATATTTTACACAGGTAACCCTAATTAAAGAGTAAACCAAATGTCGAAAATCATTGCCATACCACTTTCTTTAACAAAGACATCCAATCTAACGCCCTTTCCACAACTTGTTTCCAAACCACTTTCTTTAACACAGACAACCAATCTGAAGCCCTTTCCACGGCCTATCATGAATCTAGAAAGAAATGGAAGTTGCAACGGGTTTATATTCCAACAGCTTACTCCTCAAGATTACAGAAGAAATAGATTGCAACAGGTTTATAATAGAACAACTCGCTCAATGCCAGATCGCAATATTACAAATCACTCTATAAACCTGAGAGTCCTCCTTCGAAAAGCAATGTTGCAAATGAATAAGATCAGAAGCGAATGGAGGCTATTATGCAAGAATACAATGAACCCAATTGAGAGTAGAGCCAAACTTGTGCCACAATACATTAATATCCAAAGCGGCAATGATCAACCGAAGAGTCATTTTTTCATAAAAATCTAAAAAGAAGACTAAACTAAAAACATAAATCCCAAATTTAAAGAAACCCATATTTATAATGAAAGAAAATCGAAGTTGCATTCACAGCCATATAAACAGATCTATAAGCTATAAGAGAACACTGTTTAAAACATATCTATTAGCTATAAATTGTTTAAAAGCAAATGGAGAACATTACAGGCAGCGTACCTGCAACATTGAATGAAATTAAGCCAAAATTGTAGTGCTCCCAAAATACTGCACAACCGAAGGAGGAGGTCGTGTCACCTATGATTCTCAATGTCATTACCTGCACGCAATTGATCCAGCTTGTGGGTGTCGGGATAATATAAATAGGCTCCAGTGAATTGATAATGGAGAGGAAACGTTTGAGTTTCCCCTACACTTGGCAGCAGGTCAATACACACCCACATGTTCAGCATGTTCCACTTGCAGAAATCATAAATAAATAAATAAATACCGCAGAAATGTAAATACGGGAACAAGCCCTCTTTTACTCATGAACAGATACCAAATTTATCTCTTTTATGAAGAGGAGGAGTAATGCTCTCGAGAGGCCATGCTGAGCAGATGTAATAATAACTTACAGCCAACCTATCTCTGTAAAATTAATAATTACAAGGTGGAATTATATAACTTGATGATGTGCACTGGACAAAGCAATGGATTCCCCTTTTCAACTCACTGTAAGTAAAAAAATAGGGCTATGCCCTCCTCTGCTCTCACAAAGACACTGTAAGCAAATAAAAAAACTGCGCCAAAATTCCTGTAGGCATACTCAAGTCAATATGCACTGGAAAACAAATGTTACACTCAGAATTCATGCCCTCGAACTAAAGCATACTGTAACTTGGAAAGAAGCAAATCTAAGAATGAAGCAAATCAGAAAGAAGCAAATCACAGAAATAAGCAAATCGGAATGAAGCAAATCAGATCAGAAGCAAATCACAGAATGATAATCCAATCAAATCGAGCATGGAAATTATAAATGGATGGCTAGATTTGATAATATGGCATAAACGTGGCTTGCGAAAGTGATAGGAAGCCAACACAATACACAGAAATCACTAATCAGTCAATCGCTAATAGACATACACAGAAATCGCTAATCAGTCAAGAATCGCTAATCGACATACACAAAAGCACCTGTGAGAAGTTGCTTGTCCCCTGCTCTGCGGGCTAGCGAGTTGTGTCCCCTCGAACTGGAAGCTCAGGACTACGATATATTGGATTCTCAGGACAGATTTGTAAACACGGTCTTTGTCATTGTCAGCCAGGAAATCGCGCCTTGGGGATCAAGTGAAGTGATATGTTTCTTTTTCCAATGAACAAAGGAGAGCAATGATGCATGGAATTCAGTTGATGAGCTGAACTTTGGCCAGTTGTGTCCCCTCCACCTGGAAGCTCAGGACTATGATATGGATTCTCAGGACAACTATATGGATTCTCTGTGTCCTTTCCCGCAGTCTCCAGATTTCTGCTAAACACTTGCGAGATTTTTTGTACTGTACCGAATAAGTTACATGTCAGATACCATGACATCCTCCCGCAGCCACTCCCTGGGAGGCAAAACCGAGACAGACATCATCATGTACACATCCAATCAAATTGAAGAAAAAGAAAAATCAGATTTAAAAAAAAAAATTAGTTCAAAATTATGAATTCCAATGTTTGGACTATAGCTTAAAAAAATTGATAACATCAACCAAATTAATATCCTTGACTCAAAAACTAGATGTCAAGGACATAAAAATTTAAGAAGTTAGACTCTTTGAAGTTTTGTAGGTAATTTTATAAATAACTTCAAAACCTATAAACTATCGAAAAACTATGTAGTATTTTTGTTAAAGGAAAATGATTTTGAATAATGAATAATACCCCGTAGAAAGGTGTGTTTTGCCGAGACATTGATATAGTCCTAGCACCCCGGCCTGGATACAGAGTTATCACTTCGTCTAGTGTACCCTCTTGTCTGACCTTCTCTATAGCTAAAATTTCATACTGGCTCATTTATGAAATGCTAAAAGAACTTCAATTTCATGAATTCTAGATGTGCCCAAGAGTCCTCTAAAGTGAAGAGGGTAAATGTATTTCCAAGTGCAAGATCCCAATGATTAGAGGACTTTAAGGTTTAAAAAGTTTACTAAATAATTGACTCCAGAAACCAAAAGAAACCGACCACTCTAATTTGCGATGTGGTCTATTTCCCAACAGCTAAATGAACCTAAAATCCATAAATTCGAGAAACATATTTTCAAGAATAATCCCTTAATCACTTCAAATAGCCAAAAACATGCACATGCTCTCACCTTTCGAATTGTCGCACTTCCAAATGGATAAAAAAGTCGCACTTCTAAATGGATGAAAGGGTTTATGAAAAATGACTTCAAAAGCATGTGCTCAAGAGGCCTAAGAACCAAGGGAAAAGAGATTCCCAACAACAGAACCCGATGACCAAAGTAGTTTAAAAACAAAATCACACTAAGTGATTGGCTTAAAAATTTACACACTTTGCAAAGCCAAAAGCAAGCAAATGATGTAGATTCCCAAGAGAATTGAATTGAATTTTTTTTTATTAGGATAAAAAATCAGAAGTCCATGAATTTGAGAAGTATGCGCTTGAGATGCATATTCAAAATTAGCTATTGTTATTATCCCCACTAAAATTTAAGATTTCTAGTGACATGTTTGTAATTGTGTTTATAATTGTGTGCACTTGTACTTGTGAAAACACGTAGGTCTAAGTGTTAATTATGGGCTACTTTAGTGTAACAGATAACCTCCACATGGTGTTTCTTAGTTGAAAAATGCTTTTGTAGCATGGTGGGACATTTCTATCCTAGAGTTAAATCTAAAATAGAATAGATGTCCATTACTCAGGTTCAATAAAAAAAAATAAAAAGACATAAACAAACTAAATAACTAGCATTTTCCCAGGAGGTGTAAAAGTGAACGCCGTTAGTAAAAGTGAATTTTGTAACAATGTTAGAAAATATTTTACAACGAATCAATAAACACAAAGACATTATATATTTAATGATAAGGAAATTGTAATTTAAGTGGGTGTAACTATTAAAAACATACGTTTTTCCTTTAGAAATTATATATTCAATTAAAAAAAGAATTGTATAAATATAAAATTGACTCTAGATTTCATGAAAAGAGTCGACCAAATTACTACCCATTGAAGACACCGACCATTTTGAAGTTTTAACCGACCTTCTGCGACCTCTTTCGACCTCCTGGATCTCCTTCGACTTGTTCTACCTGTTCCCATCTCTCGTGCCTCCTCCGACCTCCTCGACCTCGTCTGACCTATCCGGCGTC
The DNA here is from genome assembly GCA_027924585.1 of Larix kaempferi. Classification (NCBI taxonomy): domain Eukaryota; kingdom Viridiplantae; phylum Streptophyta; class Pinopsida; order Pinales; family Pinaceae; genus Larix; species Larix kaempferi. Next base: position 8,314,619 of record BSBM01002204.1, on the reverse strand, counting down.
GTCTGACCTAATTTTCATTAAACACAATTTGTTTTTTACTTGTCTGGAAACCTTATAAACTTGATGAACTTTTGCAATTGTGTCAGTTTTTAATATTTCCGGCGTGGTGAGTTTGAAAACGAATAAGGATGAATGAACGCTTAATGTTTATAAAATGTCATCACTTGATATTTAACACCTACCATAAAAATATAAGCAAATCTGTTCCAGTACTGTAGTTTATTCACATTGCAGAATACTCCTATAATCAAAAGCATCGAATAACTTGAAGATTTTTCTTCAATACCTTATAACCGTAATGAGACAAAAAATTTCAGATAAAAAATCTTTTAACTAATAAAATCAATAAATTTATACTGGGAAATGTGCAAGATAAGAGAATCTAAACACAAAAATGCTGCAAAAATTTCAGCATATAAGATGTTGAGCTGAACATCAAGGGTAAAACTATACATGAACAGATCTTAATTAATTATTATATTGGCTAAACAATGCATATATAAATGTTTACATTCAATATTACAACTGTATTGTTGGTGCAACTAACCGACATATTTAGACTTGTCGACGGGTCTTGTCCACTTATATTGCAAAATGCAAAATTACTAAACAAAATTGTGTATAATTGTGCTTTAAGTGATAAATGCAGTTGTTATTAGTTGTCTGGAGTGGAACTGGGTGTTGTTGGTTGTTGCAGACATACCTCAACAATTGCTTCAGCTGAAACTGACATTTGGTGCTGGAAGCTCTCCCAATGATGCAGTGTGTTCTAGATGTCGATAGTAAGTGTTGTAAGGGCCGACAAGTGGGCTATCTGTTCTTTAGTAGTTTTACCCTGTAGATGAATTAGGTTGGAACCGAAGAGCTCTATTTTCTTATTTGCAGCTGAAAGCAGTGTTTGAAGACGTGGTCGGAGTTGCTCTACTTTGTCAAGGTTATGAGGATCCTGGCTCAGCCACTGTGCTTCACTTTTTTCCAATTTCTCCAATTTTATATTTTCCATTATCAGTTGTTCCTCAATACTTTTGGCCATGGTTTCATCAGCTACTCGGTGTTCTTTTTGAAAATTGTCAATTGTCTCTCTTGTCTCCCACATTTCTCTAAACATGTTGCCATAATGTTTGTACCAATTGAGGAGAACGTTGTTTGCTGTCTCTGCTTCGCCATTATACTGTATAAGCTAACCGTGTGCTATGTTGAATGCCTCAAACTGTTGCAACATCAATGACATTGTTACTGTGGCTTGCTCTTCTCGGTCCTTGGTGAGCTGTTCAGATAGTGTTGACATGACAGATTCGAACAACTGAAATGCTTTATCAAGTGTGCTTGTCATGTCGGAGGTGACTAGAATTGGTATAACCTGTTACACTAAGTCTTGACACTTTGTCAAAAATAGAGTTTGGTCTTGTTCCACCTTGTGAATGCAGTCTTTTGCTTCCAGTCATATATGTCACTGTTCTCAGTTGATTGCATTAGCTAGTAAGTCAAGCTCTTCTTGTGGTTCCTGTTGTGGATGTTATGTCAAGATCGACCCAAATTGGTCGAGATGTACAGACAAGCGACTAAATTGAGATATGTGCTGTAGATGTTGTTGCTGAAGATTTTTCTTTTGGTGTCATTTTTTGTTTTTTTCTTTAGATCTTGGCACCGCTAATTGCTGTTTTGATTCTTTTTTAGTCTCCACTATTGCTGATGCATGTTTTGTCTGTTTTTGTGCTTCTTCAGTAGATTGTTCTGCTTGTATTGAGCTGCTTGGTATTTCTACTGTGTTTGTCGAAATTACTTCTTCACTTGTTACTTTTTTTGCTTGCTCTACTATCTCGACTGTTGCTTGAGTTGTTTGTTCTACTGACTCGACTGCTGCGACAATTGTTTCTGCTACTGACTCGACTGCTGCTTTCAAGAGGAATGGTATAGTAGTAATGATTTCACCTGTCGAAGATACACGTGTTTCATCGACTGGAAAAGGAGGGTTAGGATTTAAACTAGCAGACGGTTCCCGACTGACTACAGGGGATAAGACTGCATTTAAAATTTGAACATCGGGGAAATGTTGGGGTGAGTTCACGACATGTCAGGGAGGTGAATGGGATTCTATCGACGGATTTTCTGGAAAAGGAATGAATGAAGAAGTCTGTTGAGAAAAAATTGGATTGTTTGTATCAGGATTGCACTGTAGATGGGTATGGTGCATGCCAATTGGTTGCAGTGCTAAGGTATCTGATGGATTCAAAAGTTCGGTTGGGATGACACCAAGAGGAGTAGAATCTGTTGGTGAACCAGTGTCTGCTAATACAGGTTTCTTGGTTACAATTTTTTGCCAATCTGGGAACATGGCCGGTAGTTGGGTCATGAATTGGGTAATGTCGCTATCATTTTGGAATGTTTCTCGAAGTGAGGAAGGAAGAGTTTGTACAATATTGGAAACTTGAGATGGAGGTTGAAGTGTAAGTGGGGTACTTACCATAGGTGTAGAAAAAATAGTCTCCTACGTGACAATGGTCGGCAATGGTGGAGCTGAGTTATCTGACAGGTCGACAACATCGTCGATGACAAGCTTGAATTTCTTTTTGGGTCGAGGGTGCTCAGCTTCCAAAAATTTCTTTAACTGCTCGTCGACAGGTATTTTGTTCTTAGTTGCATCCTCCAATATTCGCGTTGCGCTATCGTATAATTCAGTATCATCTTCCACTATCGGCTCTTCAATGGTCATTTTTCTTTTGCCCTTGCCCTGTATTTGTACAAGTCTTGAATGTCGACCAATGGATAATTGGTTGGCCATCTAGTGGATGTTGTCGATTGTCAATGCGTACTTAGGATTATCCGACAGGGTCTGTTCATCCGATTGTTCAGCTCCATCCAGTGAATCTTGGTGTGAAATTAGCGCAAGTGATAAAGATTCTGATCCACCCGCGGGATGAGGTTGAAAAGTAAAATTGTCCATATATAGGTGGCTTTCATGCGCTTCTTCTTTCTCTGGATCCATTAAAGGTTTGACTATGGGAATGTCGACTTCGTTTTCCATAGCAGGAATTATCAATTTTGTGTTGGATTTTTTTTGCAGCTCATTGAAGATTTCTTTGACCGAAGGGTAATAGTCAAGATCTTGTGCGGGTCCGGTTGCTCCTTCCAAGTACCAAACTTTTGTATGGTCCAGTGCAAGTTCAATGTGAGCGGTCGGAGGCTGACTCCGTTGAATATTCTGAGATACTCTCCATCTGGTCGATCGAACTTTGAAGTCTTCGAACCAGGATTCTAGCCAAATCTTTACTGTTGACGGCCCAAGTCTGCTGCCTCCTTTCATAAAGCAACAAAAGTTTCTCATTAACACAGGTCCTTCTTTAGTAAAGTCTTTATTTTCTGTTGGTATTATAGTTGTCATTGTTATCCAGATGATTAGAGATGGATAGCGAATGGGTGCCCCAACCTCTTGGCACTTCATACATATGCTCTTGATCATTTTGGCAAGGTACTTAGCCCAATTGTATATTTTGTCATCTTTTTCCATGCTTAGGACAGGCTCTAGCATTTCAATTTTTAAGTAGGACCCTCGACCGGAGGTTGACAAAGCGGTGGACACGATTCACGCAACTATTTTATAATTCTCATATTTTATCAGGGTCACCAATAACCCTCGAGAATTCCTTCCAGTTGGGTGGTCTGTAAACTCCTTGATCAATTTTGGTTTCTGTCAACTAGGTACATCTGCACCTTTGTTTGATAACCCTGTAATCTTGTTGATAATCTCACCATTTTTTTCGACTGGAACGTCAAAATAGAATTTTCCATTATGATTTTTGCTTACTATGAATCGAGCAATAATGTCTTTCAGTCCACCAAACTGTTCCAGCAGAGGTGCGCTCATGTATTGCAGAATGGTAGCAGTCCGCAGTCTTTGGGATGCCTCCCTCCAATGGCCATTTGATTCCTTTTCCCACGCAAGAATATCTTTCCAAGTTTTCCACCAGTTTTGTTCGTGTACCTTAGCATTTCAAACTAGTTGTAAACGGGTTTCCAGCGGTGTTTGGGCCATCTCCAATTCATGGAATTTAGCTGTGGCTGAATGGGTTTTGGTCTAACCTTTCTTGGGCACCATCATTTCTGTAGAACTCTCAGTTTCACAAAAGGATTCCGTTTTCTGTGAAGTCTGGTTCTCCAGTGCTTGGCAAAAGAGTATCCAACAATCTTCTAGGTTGGCATTTATGGGCGAAGTGTTTGGTGCATGTGAATTAAAAGTAGATGAATGCATTAAATAATGATTTGACAACCTATTTAATTTCTATTGACAGTCTATCTGTGCGTTGTCACGTGAATGTTGGTTTTTCCCATCTATTGGTCAGCAATCCCGACTGCTTGTTGCTTGTAGAATTTGTCGACTGTGGGTAGTCGGGGGTGATTGATGAATTGGACCAACTGTTACTGGCACTTCACTTTGCCTATGTATTTCTGGTTGCTTTTCTTTGGTTGTAGTTTGGGTAGAAGTAGATGCAATGTTCGAATATAATTTGTTGTGTAGCTCTGTCATATTGTGTACCCTTTTATATATTTGTTCTTCTTTCAGAAAGTGATTTGAGTACTCAAAAGTGATTTTATAAGAAGCACAATGTTTAACCACTTTTCCTTTGTTGTCATTTCTTACAAATAGTTTTGTTCCAAAGTGAAAAGGTTTCAAGTCTGCAATAAAGGCTTCCACTATCTTAATTGTTAATTTTTCAGAATTTACTTCAATCTGATCTAGGATCTTAACTGAGAGAACAACATGTATAACATATCTATAGCATATCAATCATGGACACAATAATGCAAGCACACAAGAGACACAGAGTTTACTTGTGGAAAACCATAAAGGTGAAAAACACCAATAACTTCCTCAAAGATAGATAGAGCAATGATACAACCCAAGCATAAGAGATAGACATCTCCTAGCAGAAACTTCTCCTCCTCCACAAGTGCGCCACTCTCCCGAGAGTGTGAGAGAGAATAGAATGATGAAATAGAGTGCCTCCCTCACTCTATTTATACTTGACTTGACTTGCCTAATAACCTTTACTAGGTTGGCCTTAACTTAACCACATAACATAATGCTGACTAGGACGACACTCAATAGGGTGGTCTAATAACCCTTTGACCTACATGGCCGACCCCCAATAGGGTGGTCTAATAACCCTTCGACCCACATGAATTATACAGGGCCGACTCCAACAAGGTGGTCTAATAACCCATCAAGTATAAGTTACGACACTTACAATATAAATGACGACACTTCCATATAGAGGAATAATAACATCTCTATAGGAATACAAACACTTCCGTATAGAGGAATAATACCATCTCTATAGGAGTACAATATACATATATGAAATACATTCCGAAGTTACATATACATCAACACTCCCTCTTAAATACGAAGGTATTTCTCGACACAGATCATCTAGCACAAGTCTTCTTCTCTGGATCATCATCAGCGAATCATCGTCATCGTCACTGCTGCTGCTATCTCAATCAGTCTCTGAATCTACTCGTCATAGGAAGTTCTACAGAGCCAGTCCTTTTTCATATTGGATGTAGGCCCACCACCTGTAGGTATTCATCATCATTGGCCATACTGTGGAATCCTCAGGACTTATTACGTGCATCACAAAACCTTAAAAGAGTCTCTTGACTAGCAAGAACCCTAAAGAGCATCTGAGGCCTTTTTCATCCTGTCCAGATCTCCAGGACTTATTACATGTGACCCCACCACAAAAACTCAAAAGAGAATCCCAGGACTGATTACGAGCACACGGCTCAACCTATCGAATCTCCTAGGGCACAAATTACATGTGGTCACCACAAAACCTTGAAAGAGCATCCCAAGACTAATTACGAGCACACGGCTCAACCTATCGGATCTCCCAGGGCACAAATTACATCTGGTCATGGCAAAACCTCGAAAGAGCATCCCAGGACTGATTACGAGCACATGGCTCAACCTATCGGATCTCCCAGGGCACAAATTACATGCCATAGGACAAAACCTCGAAAGAGAATTTGCTAGATATCCTAGGGCACAAATTACATGCCATAGGAAAAACCTTGAAAGGTTATCTGCAAATCTCCCAGGGCACAAATTATATGTCCTCCCAAGCAAAACCTCGAAAGAGCATTTGCCAGATATCCCAGGGTACAAATTACATGCCATAGGAAAAACCTCGAAAGACTATCTGCAAATCTCCCATGGCACAAATTATATGCTTATCTCCACGGCCACAGAGTATCAACCTGATACTCACCATACATCATCCTGATGTACACATGATCATCCTGATCATCATCGCTGCATCGTCCTGATGCATGTCATCTGGAGCAATATCCTGAAGCTCATCATCCATGATCATCCTAATCATACAATGCATCCACCTGATGCATACACAGTATCTGCCTGATACATATCATCATACATGATCTACCTGATCATACAATGTATCCACCTGATACATATACAAATACATGATCCACCTGATCATACCTGATACATATCAACATACATGATCTACCTGATCATACAACGTATCCACCTGATACATATATAGATACATGGTCCAAGCATCTAACATGATGCATTAACAAAATACATACAAATGATCCAACTGATCATATCCAGCATCCAACTTGATGCGTACATACATAAATGATCCAACTGATTATATCCAACATCCAACATGATGCATACATACATAAATGATTCAAATGATCATATCTAGCATCCAATATGATGCATACATACATAAATGATCCAACTGATCATACAAAGCAGAAACTAGAACATCATCCTGATGCTCATCATCCAACGCTTACATCCATAAGCATGTGAAGGATCCTCCTTCCACCATGCTTGGAATGGCTTCAGCAAATGTCTCCATCACTTCTTCCTCGAAGTGTCATCGATCTGAAGGACACCAAGCCTCTCTCTGAAGTACTCAAACTTCACTATGGCTAGTGGCTTCATCAGCACATCTGCAATCTGCTCATCTGTCACAACATACAGGAGCTTCACTGCTCCTCTCTGCACCATATCCCTGATATAGTGATATTTGATCTCTATGTGTTTCGACTTGTTGTGGAACACTGGGTTCTCAGACAGCTTCACACAACTCTGGTTGTCACAAAAGATACCAATAGCCTCCAGCGGTAGATCAAATAACTCAAACAGTAGCTTCTGAAGCCATACTGCCTCACAACTTGCTGAACAGGCTGCAACATACTCTGCTTCAGTTGTACTCAGTGCTACGCAAGACTGCTTCCTGCTAAACCAAGAGATCACACCCAATCCCATACTAAAGGAACACCCAGAAGTGCTCTTTCTATCTACAGCACTGCCTGCCCAATCTAAATCAACATAACCCTGCAGGTTAAACTTTTGATTCACATCATACTTGAGCCCATAGTCAACTATACCCTTCAGGTACCTCAGAATATGCTTTACAGCAACTAGGTGAACACTCCTCAGATCCGTCAAGAACTGGCTCAATGTGTTCACCGCAAAGCAAATATATGGTCTCATGTTCGTCAGGTACATCAAGGACCCAATCATCTGACGATACATAGTGACATCAACTGGCTCAAAGAAGCTTCAGGTTCAATGCCATAGGTGTGGCCATGTCCTTGCAGTCCATCATCCCAAACCTCTTCAGGATCTTTACTGCATACTTCCCTTGTACAAGGAAGATTCCATCTACAAACTGCCACACCTCCATGCCAAAAACAAATAGTGCATCATCCCCAAGTTCTTCATCTCGAACTTGGTAGCAAGCTTCCGCTGCGTGTCGGCAATCAATCTATCTTCACCTATAATAAACAAGTCATCCACATACAAAAGTAGTATCACTGGATTTCCTTCCTCAACCTTGTAGTAAAGGTTGGAATCCGCTTTACTCTTGGTAAAGCCCAAACTGGATAGAAAGCTGTCTATCCTACCATACCAAGTTCTGCATATATATGACTCCCTGTCATGTGTCTCAGAACCAAGTGGCTGCTCCACATACACTTCTTCTTCAACTACACCATTCAAGAAAGTTGTCTTGAAATCCATCTGGTGTATCTTCCACTTCATCACTACAGCCAGAGAAAGTACTGATCTAATGGAAGTGTATCTGGCTACAGGAGCAAGAGTCTCTATGCTACCACCTATAGCATGCTTTATCTTGTAGATCCTCTTGGAAGTCACTACAGACTCCCCTTCAGGTCTTGGGACTGCATCCCAAACATCTTCATGATCGACTGGTACTCCTCGATCATGGCATTCTTCCCAAATCCTGGGAACTTCAATATCTTCAATATTTTCAATAGATAACTTTGTTGCTGAACAAATGTTGTAGTCCTTCTTTTGTAGGTGATGTTATACGATCTTTCCTACACAACAAGTTAAATTGCATGATTAGAAAACATCTCGTAGTTTTCAGAACAAATTCTTACACATAAAGCAATATGTCATACAGTCATGCAATTATCTTAGCCAATGCTTCAATGCAACATTTATCCATATCTCGTAACTTTCTAGATGCCTTCCAGTCTCTACGAGAACATTGTTAAGAGTGTGCACAACTCCCAACATGTCAGCAAAGAAGTTTCATTCTAGATAAGTAGCAATGGAATGTTGTACAGTGCCATAGGCCACTTACCTATCACATGCATATTAGTAGTATATTGTTCATTAATGCAATCATTCTAATATGCACAATACATATCCTAAGTCTAGGAACATGAGCATATACATCATTGAACAATTTTATTTAAACAAACAAATATGCAAGAAATGATAATTAAAAATACTTATCTTTGTTTGTTTGTTGGGTTGACTCCCTCTCAATCTTTGCTTCTTTTCTGCAACTCCATTCTGATGTGGATTGTGAGAAGTGGTCAACTCCCTCTGAATATCTGCATCCTTGCAGAAACTACTGAAGTGTGCTCCTTCTTGATCTTTGCTTCCTTGCAGGGACAACTAGAGTGTCCTCCCTCTTGATCTTTGGTTCCTGGATTTTCTGTCCTTGAACTTATATCCATCTTTAATCACTATGCATGCTTAGTAGTATCATCATTGTGTTATCATTGAGGTCTCATACATAATCATACATTCATTAGTATATTCTTAATATTATCAAAACACAATAATCTTAAGCATGTATAGTCATGATCATTTCAAACAGAAATAATAAGCATTTCAAGGTTTATATAGGACTCTTATGATTAGTCATATCATAAATTAAAGTAAGAAACATAATATGCCTAAACCCGTGATTACTCAAACCTAGACCTTCATGATTCTTCTGGTTAGTCCTATCATCAATTATGGTAAGAAGCATAATATGCACACAAACAGGATTATTCAAACCTATGACTTCATGAATAATCATTATCAACAACACAACAGTATAAAATCCTAACACAAGGTAGGATTCTAGCTTGATATAGGAAAAACATACCTGGATTAGCATGCTAGCTAGTTATGTCTAACATACCCGCATAATGTCTTTTGGTTCTCTTCAATGACTTGTGCTAGTAACCTGCATGTCTCATAAGTTATCCATTGTAGAACCAAGTTATACATACCTCGTAAGTAGATTTTCTAAGTGATCCATGACAATGGATGAATATTTGTCTTCATGTCATCATGATCATATGTTCTTGAACTAGAACATGATTTGTCTTTCTTGGTGTACCTTTCATGTTAGCGGACAACATAAACCTCATACAACATCACAATGCATTAGTACAATCATAAGTGTCAAAACCTTAATCAATGAATATCTTCTATTAAGGTAATATGACAAGTCTAGTAATTAATCAAGATTGTACTGTAATGATATGAAGACAAACATATCATAAACTTAATCATGAACAGAATTCAAAACATACCTGTCAAGATTGCTTGTAATCTTCTTATGGAAGGACTTAGCCTCATCTCCCTCTGAAACAGGAACTTCTTCACTTATGCAGGTGACCAATCTATCTTCTTCTAGGATTAACCCAATCCACTTGATTTGCAAGAACTGGACCTAGAGCTATGTTATGGTTTGTCAAAGAAACCCCAAAAATTCAAACTTCCGAAAGAATAGAAATATGTGCCTTGATGAGCTGATCAAGTTGGTATATTCAAAATTTGAAAACTGCAAAGTTTTACCCCTCAAAATTGCCTTTTAGATTTTCGAATTCACTAGGGAGGACCCTGAATTAGGGTTTGAGTTTCCCGGTGCTTCACCCAACCAAAAGATTTGATTCAGAGATTTAAGCTTCGATTTTTCTGAGGAGCTTCCAGTCGTGGTCACAGATTTCCAAAATTCCAATTTTTGTAGAAGCCCTAATTTTCCATCTTTCCGATCAAAGTCCCGAACTGGGGTTTGATCAAGCCCGGCCTTCTGCCCAACCAAAAAATATGATCTTGGTCTCTAAATTTCGATTTTGATGAGTAGCATCCAGCCGTGGTCTTCGACTACAAAAATTCTAACTTTCTCCGAAGCCCTAAATTCCGAAAGCCATGAATGAAGGTGCTCAAAAATAATTCTGTTTTGACAGAAATATGTAACTGATTGTTTCTGGTGTAACTCCGAATTTTTCGATCCACAGTGTCTGAAATATTTTCCTAAGATAACCCAACCTATTATCTTTCCATCCCGACAGGTCTGACCTCAATTGGATTCTCTGAGAGAGATTTATTCCAAGTGTCGCAACGTGACCTGTTTATGGGATAATACATGAGAGCGAACTTGTACGGCGTGCCACGTGTCACTGGTTCAACTTCGGCCTCTGAAATTTTTTTCTGAGATATCCCAACCTGTTATCTTTCCATACCAATAGGTCTGACCTCAATTGGATTCTCTGAGAGATATTTATTCCAAGTGTCGCAACGTGACCTGTTTATGGGATAATACATGAGAGCGAACTTGTACGGCGTGCCATGTGTCACTGGTTCAACTTAGGCCTCTGAAAATTTTTCATGAGATAGTGCAGTCTATGTACTACCTGTGTCTTTTTACGAAATTTCATTTCGAGCTTCCTATCCCAAGTTATGACATTGTTCCCAAGGTTACTTGCTTTTGACTGAGATCTAGAAGAGGCAGAAACCCTATATTGGACAGATCATAAATCACACAGTACAACGAATTAGAAGTTTTCCTTTGGATACAAGATACATGAGGATCTGATCCTTGCCCTGTAAAAGTTTCAGATCCGAAAACTTCGCCAAAATGGATTTATAGCGAAAGTGCTACGATGACTAGTTTTTGCTATATCAAGCCCTAGCATCGCAAGTGCAACAAGTGTCATACATTCCATATCATGCCTTCTTTTAGGCTAGCTCTGATACCATGTTAAATTTTCAGAATTTACTTCAATATGATCTAGGATCTTAACTGAGAGAAAAACATGTACAGCATATCAATCATGGACACAATAATGCAAGCACACAAGAGACACAAAGTTTACTTGGGGAAAACCATAAAGGTGAAAAACCCCAATAACTTCCTCAGAGATAGATAGAGAAATGATACAACCAGAATACAAAAGATAGTCTTCTCCTAGCAGTAGAGCCTCCTCCTCCACAAGTGCGCCACTCTCCAAAGTGTGAGTGAAAGAATAGAATGTATAAAATGAGAGAGACACACTCTCTATTTATACACTAACTTGACTTGACCTTTACTCAACTAGGTCGGTCTCAACTTAACCACTTAACATAATGCTGACTGGGCCGACACCCAATAGGGTTGTCTAATAACCCTTTGACCCACATGGCCGACCCCCAGAAGGGTGGTCTAATAACCCTTCGACCCACATGACTTATACAAGGCCGACCCCAACAAGGTGGTCTAATAACCCATCAAGTATAAGTTACGACACTTAGAATATAAATGACGACACTTCCATATAGAGGAATAATAACATCTCTATAGGAATACAAACACTTCTGAATAGAGGAATAATAATGTCTCTATAGGAATACAATATACATATATGTGAAATACATTCCGAAGTTACATATACATCAACACTTCAATGTTACGTTTTCAAACACAGAAGCAGTAGATTGGCTACGATGACGCATCATCAGGTTATATATGTAATAACGAAAACGAGGATGTTGGCCAAACCTATTGTCATGGTATCTAAGAAGTGTTATGATATTCCTATACTCCATCCTAGTCCTACCAGCATTTTCATTATTTGCATTTTTAGTCTTGCATGCATTTCTGCATGCAGCATGCACTCTGCATGCATCCCAGTCATCAGTCCCAGCATCTAGCCTTAGTTAGCCAGCCCCCAGGAGATTCTCTCAGATCATTTTTAGCCCTCCTAGAGCTTAGTGCGCCCTTCCTCCTTGATTTAAGGAAGCCACTTATCCTCTCTCACCTACCACTCAGTTGCACTTCAATTAATTGAGTTATCATCAGTTCTTTCCTTGATTTAAGGTTAGACTGACTCTCAACTGACTGTATCACTCCGATGGACCTCCAGTGAGACTAGACTTCCCATTCTGACTCTAGTCAGCTCCTCATGCACCCTCCACTGAGCGTCCTTCATTCAGTTAGTTTTAGTTACACTTAGTTAGACTCAGTTTGACTAATGGTTGACAGTTACTTGAGCATTGATGACTCCACTGATGATGAGATAGACTACTAGTTGCACTCTGATGACACTCCAGTGATATTTTGATCACTCCATGAAGGCTAATTCGAATTGCCACCTTGGCATTCGAATCCTCATGCATTGTAATACTTATTTGTCCATATTGTGATTAATGAATTAGTGTGTGTAAAGTTATTTTTCTTCTATTTGAGTTCTACTGTATTATTATTCTATTGCTCATTTTACTGCATTGACCATTCTTAATCTTATTCCTAAATTCTTTCTTGTGAGGTATACATCAGCTCTTAGATCTGCTGTGAGGATTTTCACAAGAAGATGCGGTGCATAATTGTCCATACCAACCTCTTGAATGTGTGGTTGTTTAAGCATTGCAACTCCTGTGGGAAATAAGGTTGGGAAGGCCATTGAGAGAAGGCCTATTGTGTTATACTCATTGATAGGGAAAATGTCTATTGGGGGCCAATCAATCCAAGGTAGAGTGCCTGCATGGCTTGCTCCTAAGAAGCGTTTGATTTCATCAACCTCAATTCTACAATTTGTTTGTGTAGATATAAAGGAGGATGATTGTTGTTCATGGGCTTCGAGGAAGCTAGATGCTTGAGTAGTAGAAGTTGAGGTATGTTCAATAGATGGGGTTTCAACGGGTGTGACATGACGAAGGAAGGATGAAATGTCTGTTGTTTCAAGAGGAAAAGAAGATAATGTAGTTGAGTTAACTTGGACATCTTTGTAGTATGGATCATTTGAAAGCTTGTATTCAAGAGCAGCAAGAACACGTGTTCGACTAACAAAGAAGTCATAAGGATTTTTCGTAGAACTGCATTTACGAACAATAAGGATATCAATGTCTGAGAGTAAATGAGGGAGGAAAGTGGCAATGCTTGTAATGTTTTGTGGGAAGCTTATAGTGTGTCCAGAATATGTATATTGTCCCCCACGAGCATGAGTGACTTGTAAAATTGGGTTAACTCAAGAAATGAGCATTTCTTCAACTTGAATAAGAGCTGCTAGCACTGATGGTTGTATCCCAAGATCCATATTGTTTTCAATTGAATAGCGGTGGCCATTTTGTTCTGCATTGCATCGAAAACATGCATATGCACCAGAAGAGTGTTTTATTTTAATTCCAGGATATGACTCCATGCATATAGAGCATATTTTCATGGGAGATAATTTGTCCAATCTTGTACGGACTCGCTGATGTGCATAATGTAGGTCCATGGATGGTGTGGAGGGTGTAAGGGGAGGTTGAGCAACTTGAAACAAAGAGGGGATATGAACAAGTTAACGAGCAGCTCTATATAGAAGGCGTTCACACTTGTTGTTTTCATTTTTCTTTTGAGCATATATAAGTCTTCCGCGTGCATTCTGTTGATCATTGTTATCATCAATTGACATGCCTACAAAAAAAGTGTTTTGTGGTTGTGGACTTTGTGGTGCATTTGGTGGAACAGAAAAATACTATACATGTAATAATTGCAAGAGTAAACAAAGTTATATTGTAAAAGATATATGGAACATGCATAATTTATGTGAAGTTGTTACAAGAAAGAAAAAAAAGACACTTTTGAATAGTGTTTATGAAGAAAAAAAGTATAGATTTGACAAAGCAATCCAAATTATAAGTACAGATTTGAAAATTGCAAGATAGGTTGCAAAAAAGACGTGATTTAACACAATGGTACAAGAAAACTAAATACTATAATATTCAAGACTACTCGTTGATGGTTTCAAGTACCACCTATGTAAAAGTGTGTACACAGAAATGTGTGCTTGCTAAGTACAAGCTAGAAAGTACAAAACTTAGAATTGAAGAGTAGGAGTTCAAAGCTTGCGAACAATTGGACATTTATTAAGCATAATGTGTTCACTTTCATTAGGAGTATCGACAGGAGATAATGATGGAGAAACCTCTTCTGACATAACAAGAAGCACCTTCAAGCGAGCATTTGAATTAAAAGTCTCTGTCTTTACTGATAAGGTTAGAAGGTACTGTCGAGCACAAACATGTTGAACAATTTCCAAGAGATATGTTGGATCATTTGATAGGAGACAAAAATATTTTGTAGAGACCCCCATTAGTTGTTGCGCAGCATCATCAAAAGCTATGATACCATATAGTTGTCCAGTAGCATCCGTGATGTCAACTTTGAGTATGTATCGGTAAGCACACTCTGTAAACTCCCCATCACATTTTGCACAAGGCCAAACATTGCCAACTTTGTGGGAAAAAAATTTCATGCAATGTATTCCATCGACAAATAGAGGGCATGCAAGGAAATGAAAGTCATTGATGTTAATATGGGTGATTGTAGCAATAATTGAATACCAAGTTGCCTTCTCAGAGGGTTACAGAGATTGTAGCATAGAGATGGAAATGCGTTTACAAGAGGTAGAAGAAGATGAGTTGGATTTTATGCTCAAAGATGGGGACGCTGAACAGAATCCATTGTCAGCAAACCATGCTTGGAGGACTTCAGCTTCCTCAATATCTGGGTTTATAATGAGGTTGGTGTTTGAGATGGTTCCAATGGTTTTTCCATTGAATTCTATAACACGCCCACCTTTTTATTGCAAGGATAGAGGGAGTAGCTAAACCTTGAAGGTTTCCAAGTTGGGAACCTCCAATTGTGCAGTGTCCCCAAAGTGTAATATATATGTTAAACCCAGACATGTCCCAACCCAACTGTTCGGAGAATGGTTTCAGAGCCATCCCTTTTGCGTATAGTTGATGCAGGGGAAACATAAATGACAATTCCAAGAAGGTCAACCATGGAATTGAGCGGTGTAGTTTTAATTTCATGGATAGATTTAAAGTTGAAGCATTGAAAAGGAATAAGTGGGCACTCTTCCAAGCATCATTGAATTGTTGAGGAGGAGTTAAGGAAAATCTCAAAATCACTTTTCAAATGGTTGTATTTTGGATTAACTAGTTTGATTGTGCCATTTGAGACTATGTAGACTATTCCAACTTGTACTTTAGTTTTAAAAAAAATATGTTTGATACTGGAGTTGGTCGAGCCTATTAAAATTGGTCAACTGTTAAATGTGTCAGGAGTCAAAATTGTCGGGTCACTTTAGTTAAAAACAAATATGGTCGATAGTCGAGTTGGTCGAACCTTTAAAAATTGGTCGCCGTGAAGTTGTCACTGTGTAAACATGATTGACATATGAAACCGTTGATATGAATTTGTAATTTTGTTTTCAATAAATGGTCGGGTCACTTTAGTTAAAAAAAAATATGGTCAATAGTGGAGTTGGTCGACCCTTTAAAAATTAGTTGACTCTTAAATGTGTCGTCGAATTAATGGACACTTTGTTTTAGTCGGCGTGAAGTCTGCAAATTGGTGCGACACGGACGGAGTTTTTCGTGAAAGTGGAAAAGTAATGCAAATAATGCAAATAAAATCGGCGTGATCTGGTCGGCATGCGAGAAAGTGGCAAAACACGTGGCAGGATTCCATTGGATTTATAGACGACGAATCTATCAGAGAATTTTTAGTTGGCGTGAAGTCTACAAATCACTATGACACGAACGGGGGTTTGCGTGAAAGGGGAAAAGTAATGCAAATAATTTCAACGAAACGGTCGCCGTGATATGGTCGGCGTGCGCGAAAGCGACAAAACACGCGGCAGGATTACATTGGATCCATAGACGAGGAATCTTTCCGAGGTGGAGGGTCTTGCTTCGCCGTGGTGAACGTCTTCGGTGTAATTAACTTTAAAAAAAAGCACTTTGGATGTCAAAAGCACTCTGATTTCTAAACTTGTCCACATTAAAATGGTTAAAAGAGCCTAAAATCCATGACTTTAGGAAGAGGCCTAAAGACAAGAGGGAAAAATTCTCAATTGAAAGAACTCAATTATAAGAATGTGTCACATCCCCTTCCATCGATCCAACACAAGGAAGGGAACATGTCTACAAATATTGGGATTTTTACCAAAAAATCAGCCCCATTAATTAGATTCATACAAATAAAACAAATGTGTGCACAACGGAATTAAACTGTCCACACACATTTCTCATGCACGCATTCAACAAAATCAAAACAATCAATACATTGCATAATTGAATACACAGAGATAGAATACTTATCTTCATTGTGAAATTGTCCCAAGCAACTAGCTACACAACTGCAACGTTCCACCCAGCCATATACCAACTATGCTCATCAATCTCTGAGCATAGTTTCCACCACCGATTTGGGCATGATTTATACAAGGAACAGGAACCTACATTTGATGCACATCAAGAAGACCATCACATATAAGCCAAGCCAGTCCATAGCTGGGTTTATCAGGCTAAATCTGAACCCTCTTCATTTATGGATTCTTACACTCAAGCTCAAGCCAAAACAATGGATACCCATAACCCATACCCCAACATACTCTTTCTACACACAACAAAAACAATCATTGGGCATGGATACACATTTTTAACAATGGGATTTAGAAACAAGATGGCCATGGGTTTTCCCCAAATCGTGGGCACACCAAAAACAGATTATGAGAGGGAAAATCGACCATGGGGAATAAAATGATTTCTCCCACAGATATATGAGCATTCAGTGGGCCAACAAAGCCTCTATGGATCCCAAATCGATTTCCCCTTCCTTCCCACAATTCTGCAACATAAAAACAACTTTGCAGTTGTGGAAAATGAAGGAAAATGGGAAAAAAATGTGAAGGAAAACGCCTAGGAAGCTCAAACTACGTGAGGGAGAAAAGGAAATGGTGAATAATGGCTTGGGGAGAAAATTCATGGCTCCTTTCTTGCCCAAGAATCCAAACACGTTTTTCCAAAAACTGATGGCTTGCCCTTACCGAATTTCAACAGTCATACCTCTCCATTCCCCAACACATTAACTACCTCAACCAACTCTTGGAAGAGATAAATGATTGGGTACAAAAGTCAACATGGGTAGTTGAGGGTTTATGGGTTCTCTCATTGACACTTGGCTTGACTTGATTGGCTCCAAGGGTTTGAATATTTCCCTCCCAATTCCTTGTAAAAATCACGCCCCCATCTTTTGTTGCATTGCATTGCATAGCTAGTTGTGGGTATTTTATTAAAATGCATATTTACATGATATTTGCAATTCCATTGTGTCTGGATAGCACACAAACCATATGGATCACTAAATCAATGGCGAGGCCTTGGTCTTGAGCTCGTCACCACGATTTTGTAACTATATTACTTCATTTACAATTTAATGCAATGGGATCAAAATCAGGATGTTACAGAAGGATTAAAAAATAAAATCGCATTATGTGATTAACATAGAAAATAAGCACTTCAAAAAACTAAAAGCACACAACCAATCTCATTTCTAAATGTCCCATTTTTTAATAGCTAAAATTATACTTGTTCTTGATGGTTACTTTGTTCAGTTGTATGTAATCTATACATAGCCTTAAAGTCCCATATTTCTTCTTAACAAACAACACATGTGCACCCCAAGGGGACACACTCGGTCTGATATACTCTTTGTCCATTAGTTCTTGCAACTGCATTTTTAGTTCTATCAGCCCAGGTGTACTCATTCTATAAGGGGATTTGGAGCTTGGTGTTGCTCTTGGAACAAGGTTAATGGAGAAATCAATGTCCCTCTTGGGTGGTAGTCCTGGTACTTCATCTGGGAATGCATCTTGTAACTCCTGCAGCAGTTGAAAGTCTTCCAAATTTGGCCCTTTATATTTTGGTGAGTATGATATATGCACAGCATATAATTGATAACCCTTTTTATAAAAATTTCTCAGTTGTAAGGCTGAAATATACCTTACTGAAACTTGTTTTGGTATTCCTTTAACCAATCTTGGTCTTCCTTCATCATCAATACACTCAAGTACTTTCTTGTAGCAGTCAAGTTTGGCTCTATGCTTATCCAACCAGTCCATGCCTATCAAGGCATCATAAGATCCCAAGGGTAGTACATTCAAGTTTACCTTGGTGTAAATTCCATTAAGCTCTATGGGACATTTCACCACTACTTCACTCACTTTTCTCTTAGTCCCAGTGGATAGTTGAACTAACCAAGACTTACTATGTTTAACTTTACCAAGTGAACAACTCTCAACCACCTTAGGGGACACATAACTATGGGTGGATCCTGGATCAATTAAAACAGAAATAGATTGCTTAGCAATCTTACCTTCAACTTCTACCACTGCTGATTGGTGGTCTTCCTGATGATCATCCAGTGCTGAATAGATTCGAGGTGTGGCTCTGGCCATATCTTCTACTGTGGTTGCTTCTCCCAAGTTGCGCAAGCTTCAGGGGTTCCCTCTTTTATTTGTGCAATCTCTAAGCATGTGGTTGTCTCCACATCCCCAACACTGAAGTGGCCCTTTTGATGTTTTATTTGCTATTGCAGCTGGTTTGTATCCACTTCCTATTGGTTGTCCCTATGGGAAGTTTCTGGACTGATTCTTGAAAGGTGGCTTGAAGCCACTTCTCCTTGGTTCAAATCCTCCTTTGGGTTTTCCTTTCCATGTTGGTTGGGTATTTGTCTTCCATTTATTCTGCTCGTAACAGAGCATAGCCATCCTAATGGATTCATCCAAACTTGGTGGATGGACAAACTCAATCCTATCCATGTAGTTCTGTGGTAGGCTTTCAAGGAAACACTAAATCTTTACCCTTTCATCCTTGATGTAGTCCACATACCTTAACAATTCCAAGAATTTATGAACATGTTCCTCCATGGAATTTGCCCCAACCTAAGTTCATTGAACTCCTTTTTCTTGTTGTCATAATACCTAGATGATAGGTATTTCTCCTTGAAGTATCTTTTAAATCGCTCCCATATGGTCCTTCTTTCACTGGTCCTCTTTACTTTCATGAGGTGTTCCCACCAAATGGAAGCTCTGCCATTTAGATTGTAAATGTCAACTATAGCCTTCTCACTTTTTGAATAATAGTGCATTTTGAAATACTTTTTCATTCTAAGTAACCATGCCTCAGCCTCTTGGCCTATATTGCTTTATCCATCAAAGGTAGGAACTCTCGCTTTCCTGAATTCTCCTTATGGGATCCCTCTGAACTTCCTTCTTTTCTCAGTCCGATTGTAAGCGTGTCTTGGACTTCTTAGAGAGTCTCTGGAGTGTTCTGGCCTACTGGAAGGAGATCCCTAAGAGGATGTTCTGTGCCTTCTGCTCATAGCACCCCCTTTATGGATTGGATTCCTTTGCCTAGAATGGCCTCGAGAATGTATCTGCATTCCTTTATTCTCGACCCATATTGGTTGGATTGGACCCCATGTTTACTTTTGGATGCATGTCAGTGAGGCTCTGCAGAATGGCCACATTGAGCTGGTGTTGCTCCTCTTGCACCGTTATCAACCTCCGATTAAAGCTTACCATGGTCTCAACCCAGTACTGGGGAGTCACTCGCTCCCTCCTTCCATTAGACGTTGTTTCAACGTGTTCTTCTTGCATGTTTTCCCCCAACACGTCCTCTTCAGGCTCGTAGGGATTTTTTGCATGATTAACGGTCACCATTCTTGTTTGTTAACACAATGTCTTGCTTGTTAGTTTCAACTGTATCCTGTTGCAATCACTATGCATGCTACAAATGTTTATTAGACAGCATAGACTTGAAACATCCACAAAATCTGGAAATTATCCATTAATTAGTCATTTATTAAAGTTCTGTTTGATTAACAGCACCCTGGGCATTTCTTTGCGTGTGATTTCTCCCATGGTTCATCCCTAACAGCCCCAGTGTTGCAATTGAAGCTCTGATACCACTCTGTAACATCCCCATGGCCTCCTTAGGCCACATAAGACCCTCTGTTATTTTTTTCCTTCCTTTGCCTCCAAAATTACCCACAGTTGCACTGGGATTGGATCCGCATCTCGCCTCTGTGATCTGCAACCCACAACTGAACCTTTCCGTAACCTGCAATCCGCAATTGCGGGTGTGGAAATGTGAAATACAACTTATCCGCCAAGTGACCTTTTGCAATTGCAGGAGCGGAAAGGCGGAAATCCACTTCTCTTTCCATTAAACGACTTTCCGCAATCCGCATTGCGGGTGCGGAATGCAGAAATTTAACTTTCCCGCTAAACGGCCTTTCCGCAAACCGCAATCCGCAATTGCGGGTGCGGAAATGCGGAAATCTAATTTTTTCGCCAAACGATTCTTCCGCAATCCGCAATTGCGGGTGCGGAAATGTGGAACCTAACTTTTCCTTCTGCTAAATGGCCTTCCGCAATCTGCAATCCGCAATTGCCGATGCAGAAATGGCCATGCTCAATACCTTTATCCTAAGCCACTTCCAAGGGTTATAACTTCTTCATCCTTAGTCCAAATAAAGTAAGGTTGGTACCATTGAAAATCTCTTGGAGAGATCTATTAGTTGGTGCAATCCATTTCCCAATTGAGGTGTCCAACCTCTCCATTTTCTTCTCTGAATCTTGGTCTGCAAACACTCTAAGGCACCTTCCAACCCTTAACAGATTTCCACTTGGCTTCTGCCATAACCTATCTGTCTCTAACTCACAGAGCAGTTTAAGGGTACCACAGGTCCCGTAACCCTCCCATGATTCAACAAGGTTAGCAGTCCATCACAGGGTTAATATCTCATACAAAATGCACATAATACAAACAATTAAGTCTATCCATACATCTAACACATGTAAGATTAACAACGCATTAAATCATGCAACTGTATGAAGTATTTCAACCAACACTCAACCTTCTACTCAGGTTTACACATGGTCTACTTATTTTTCACATTCACATAACATTCATTTACCAGCTTGAGCAAAACAACATAATAATAGCATATAAATAACACCATTCATTCCAAAGAACACTTATCTTTGTATTTTGAAGTTTCCCCAGCAACTGGCTAAGTGAGAGAAACGTTCCACCCAACCTTAGGTCTATGTCCATCCTATACTCTTTTAGCTGAGAGACCACCTTCAAGCTAGGCTATGTATCCACTAAGGAGGGCTAGGTAGTCTCTCTAATAGTCAAGATCCACTTGAATGCTAAACCAACCTCTGGCTGGGTTTATCAAGCAATCCAGGAAACATACTCATGCTAAGCCACCCTGAAGTTGGGTTTATCAAGCATACCCCTGCTAAGCCAACCTACATATGGGTTTATCAATCATACAGGGTAACAACGAGGTTATTGCTATGTTAGTGAGCTCAACCACAGAGCTACAAACATCTCATTCACTCAGCAGATTAGGGACCCACATTATCAACCTCACCCAACACAAGGAAGAGCCTCTTCTCTGTTACACAGTCCCTCAAGGCCTCTTCCCTTCCAGTGCTATCCAGGGTAGGCATAAGAAGGTCCTACTGCTAGTTCTATGAGATCCTAGTCTTCACTGAGTTTATCAAGCATTCCCAACCCTTAACACTATCTCTTACGTCCACTTAACAAGCTGGTTCATTCCAAGGTTGCGGAATAGACTCTATCCCGCAACTCGGCTCTATGCTAGCGGATTCAGGATTGTGCACAGCTTCCTCGGGCTATTATCATCTTGCAGTCCGCCTTCAAAATCATCTTCAAGTTTCTACTCAAGGATCACGAATACATGTCGGGTCCCTCTAGTACTCGGCTCTACTTCTTCGGCTCTCTCTACGTCTCAGGGTCTCTCCCCCAACAGAACAAATCGTCCCCCAACGACCAACGGGATAAATGAACTTAGTGCAGAACCCCCAAAAATTTCGAATGTATGAACCCTTGACTCAGATCCCCCGCGTTGTTTGTATCCTACTGCGAATATCCCCGCAGGCTTACCTTCTCCATGTTCTGTAACCGAATCCATACTCGTACAGGGAATCAAATTGGTTACTCCTACCCAAGTGGAGGGATGGGTAACCATCCCACAGCCCCCTCACCTCTCCCTAGTGGATACCTTCTCCCCCTTCTCATTAGCTGCCTCACTTAGCCAGTTCCGGGTATTTTCATTGCAATATTAAACATTTACATCTATTACAAAATTTCATGGCTTAACAGCACATGCATAGTTTCACCATCCAATACTTGCCTAAGAAAACAACCCTTAAACATCCACTAGTGGGGCCTTGGCCTTGAGCTCCACACTAGGATCGACATACATTGCATAAACACAATATTTACATTGAGGCCAATAATTACTAAGGCAGGGTAGGGGTATTACATGCATGACCAAAAAACTAAAAGAAAAAGGAAGAGAATTTCAACGTTGTTTCTAATTTCAATTTTTTGAACCAAGCAGAAGTTCGAGTCTAAGCGAATCGATTTATTATTCCCATCGAGGCAGTGATTTTCGATTTGTTTATAAAACAAGAAAAAGATGCGTTGCAACATATCCCTGCCAAAAGAATGTCGGAGAAAAAAAGGATAAACCATGGACCATGTGTGGTGCAACGACGTGGTTGTGGGAGAATAGTCTGATGAACCAATAGTGATGAATAGTGGAGGCAAAATATACAAACAATGGAGCACTAATGTAAAAGTGTCCAACAATTATTTCTAAATCTATCGAGGAATGACGAATGAATAGCGGAGGAAAAGTATACAAGGAGTAGGGCACTAATGTAAAAGCCTCTGACAATTATTGCAAAATATGCCAAGGAATGGAGCGCGTGCGCTAACCAACAAGCATTGGAGCACACTATTGTAGAACCCTTTGACAAATTCACCGAGGTAGCATTATAATCGGGGTGTTGATTCATATCTCATTCAACTGTTGCAGGCCAATTGGGTGTCAATTAGGCCAACAACAATTCATGAAATGAGAGATATTGGAAAGGTAACAGATGATTTTTTAGATGAAACAGAGGTCCATTCATGGATGGAAATGAAATGAAAATATCATGAAGTGCAGTTGTTCCTTGACCCCAAAACCAATTGGTTGTAGAGCGAGCACTAAATTTTTTTGGGTGCTAGGTATAGACAATGTCACAAGATTGGT
Source organism: Larix kaempferi (assembly GCA_027924585.1). Classification (NCBI taxonomy): domain Eukaryota; kingdom Viridiplantae; phylum Streptophyta; class Pinopsida; order Pinales; family Pinaceae; genus Larix; species Larix kaempferi. The sequence goes on along the minus strand of BSBM01002204.1, from coordinate 8,291,082 downwards.
GCAATTGCCTAATTCATATGGAAACATGCTTTTGGTATTCTCATTATCACCTTCTTTAATGACCTCCAAATTATCCAGATGGTCGAGCTCTTGTAGAATTCTCCCCCTCAGCTGATTATCAAAAACACGAAGATTCACAAAATTGTGACAATTAATTTGCAAGATCAACTAAAATTCTTGGTTGATGGAGGCATTTAATTACACATACATTCATTATGATCTCTAGACAAAACCTCTGCACAACTTTACTTATGCCACATGTTTGAGGTAGGCATCATATTCCGCAGGTTGGGAGGTAGGCATCAACATGATGATGATTAATGTCAACTGAGACAAACAACCAATGAAATTTTTGCAACAAATAATGAAATGAAATGTACACATTCAATGTTGAATAAAGGTTGTTGACGATAGAGTATAACAAAGAAGTGATTTAAATTAATTAATGAAATTATGAATTTTTATAAAAGATAACCATTAATGCAATATGAGATTACCTAATAAAATATAAGGCCGTAGCAATTAAACATAAATAAAATTAAAAGCAAATAGTCCAAGTAAGCATCTAAAAGGGAGAATAATTTATCAAGATAAAACAAAAAAGAGGGGGTGACAATAAGAGAAGGTCGATAAAAAATCAAAAATATTATATACAAGAATAAGAGAAATAATCATAATTTATTATTGAAAATTAGAATAAAAGATGATAAATGATAAGGGAGAATGAAATTTACTCACAAAGTTGGTGGATTATAGGTTTTTAGGAATTGATTATAAATATTTTTTTATTTTTGTAGCTAACTAGACTCATAAGTACATGGCTAGTGAAATTGTCAAAATTCATTGAGTCATTGTTGACTAAACTAGTTGACTAGTTTCAATATGACATAGCTAAGTTAGATGTTAACTCACTACTACAATACAGGGTTGCACCATTGCAGATTTGCATCACTTTAGCCCTAAAACCTTGTTTAATTTTCTGTTGTTAGTGTGCATCAAGTTTTTGCATTATAAATATGCATCACATTTGTGTCATGTTTGCATCACAAAGGATGACATAAGGATCATGTAGAGAAGAAATCAAGTTGACACATAAGCAATGCACACATAATCCTTATGTAATAACATTTGAGGCATGGATGACGCAATCTCAATGCGAAGATGGAAAAACAAAAAACAAATAAACGACACAAAACGAGGATTTGCATGACCTTATTTTGCATTTTTAGCATAAAGCAAAAAAATAAGCTCCCCCTCATTCATTTTTACATGAGCGTGTGGATTATAGTTTTTAAAAGTTGAAAAGGATTTGTGGGAGAATTATGTGGGAGAAGGAAACGGAAATTTGTGGAGCATCACTAGATCATAGTTAATTTTTTTGTCATTTACTTCCCCCCCCTTTTTTAAATTTGTATATTTAAAATAAAATGAGATTTGAGTTTTGGAAATGCAATTTGAATTTTGGATATGAGATTTGAGTTCTAGATATTAAATTTAAAAAAGAAAAGGTTTAAGGAATATCTCTCCCTCCCCACCCCCACCCCCGCCCTAATTTTCTTCCTCTTTCTCCCTCACCCCCTTCTTCCTTTCCCTCTTTCTCATATCTCCCACCCCTCTCTTCCTTTTCTCTTTCTTTCCCACTATAATCCCATTCATTCCTAAGTTCTATTAGAAAGTCTCTTACCACTATAGTCAAATCAACTTAAAATAGGAGTTCCTAATAATTCTGTTATTTGAGTAAAAAGAACATGTTAAAGATGAAATAATTGCATATTTATAGCAATGTGTTTAGATAAAATTTATTTTCTCTTTATGTGACAACATCTTATACATTTGTTCAAGTTTAAAAATTACATATGAAGAAGCATCACATTGATACATTTTTGTTTTCCCTCATATTTTAGGTCAAAACTAAAAGCAAATGAATACACAAAAATTCCTTATTTCCAATACCCTTCCCCAATAACTTAAACTACACAAACTACACAGTTATCAATTAAAATATGTAATGAATGAACTTTTATCTACCGATTTGAACCTTCTGGATGATAGTTTTGTGCATGTCGATTTTTTTTTATATATAATAAAATCAATGCAATATTTTTCATCAACGTGAAACTAATTGTTTGGGAAATTGAATATTCCCTATGATCACAATAACTGTTTTTTTGACAAACGATGATCCCAATCTTTCCTGGGGTCACCTACCTCATCCTAGAAATCTATGTCTTCCAAAATATCTTTTTCAAATTTGTATCAAAATTAAAGGTGTGAGAACTTGGTAGAGGCTTATGGATGGTTTATGAATGCTATTGTTTATTGTTCATGCATGGATGTTTCATTAACTAAGTTGACCCTGCTTTGGCTATCCATAAGTCAATCGAAACCATCCTCCAAGTCTCTGGCAGGGCCACAAATTAGATTGATGATGCCATATTTGTGACTTGTATGGAGGCTGTCGGCCCCGCTGTCGAAGTTGCGCCACAAACGTCGTCGGTGCCTTCTCCAATAACCCCACTGTCGTCATCAGAGTCATATCCAAAAGCCTCTCTATCATTGACATCGAATAAGGGATCACCAGACGCCGTCACTGGAAGGCGAGCCTTATTAAACAGACACACTCGCCATTAAGGCGAGCCTGTCAGGTGCTAGACCCATCTCCACCCATCCATGGCATGGTATGAATGTATGGTATGGACGTTCGTGGTATCCACGGGTTCCGGCGACGGAAAAATTAGACGTCCAATCTACCTGACACACTATTTACTACAGGGTATCCACCGGTTCCGGGCCCCGGCTACTGCATCATTAGACGTCCAATCCACGATCCACCTCTCACACGGTACGGAAAACCGCGTCATTGCAAAAATTTGAATTTGAATCCAAGAGGGAAACTCATTGTTGGAACTTGCAGCACCTTTTCATTCATTTGAATTTGAATTTTAGCTGGAGTATTAATGCCCGCGACCCGTCCATTCCATTCTTTTGGATTTGAATTTGAGCACAGACACTGGTGGAACTTCTTTATCTTGAGCGATTAGTGCCATAGCCAATGGATGGGTATCCTAAGTGAAAAGCTCGCCTTAATGGCGAGTGTGTCTATTTAATAAGGCTCGCCGTTGGTTTTGGTATCTTTATATCCTCGGATCGAATCCTGCTGCAGTCACTCGAAGATTTTCTGTACTGCGGCATGTCTCGGAATTTCTACTTGCTAGGAAGCTTTAGCTTTAAATCATGACGTAGGATAATAGAGTTTATCTCAGGATTCAACTTGAACGTTGCGTTGCATGCTGTAGTTTCTTTGTTATAGGCGTCTAATGCCACTATGAGTTTAGTCCAAATAATCCTTTCTCTACGGTATTTTCAATCCTTTGTTCAGATATATTTTCCCCTGCAAGTTTAAGCTCTGGTTCGACATTAAACCCTTTGAAGAGGCTTTAACAATGGTGGATGATTCAGCCGAGGGGGTTTCGAACAATGCAGTCGGCAGAGAGGAACTGAGGAAGGTTTTCTCGACCTTCGATAAGAACGGCGACGGCTTGATCAGCAAAGAGGAGATGAGAGAGTCCCTTGATAAGCTCGGGCTGTGAGTTGGTGAAGAGGAACTAGCTTGCACGATTCGAACCGTGGACGTCAATGGCGATGGCTACATGGATTTCGATGAGTTCGTGACGCTGTATGAATCGATTAGTGGTAAACGAGAGGAAAGCGAAGAAGCAAACGTGGATCTGGCTGACGCCTTCGGCGTTTTCGACGACAATGGCGACGGTTTAATAACGGCAGAAGATCTCCAGTCCGTGCTCAAGTCGTTGGGTATCAAGGAAGGCCGAACGATTGGGGATTGCAAGAAGATGATACAAAAAGTTGATAAAGATAGCGATGGGATGGTCAACTATCTGGAGTTTAAGGAGATGATGAGTGCAGGATTTTGGAGGCAGTAGCTGCGGAATTTTACCTGATTCTACAGTACAGAGGCAGTGTAACTGGTTGGTGTTACGTGTGTGGCCATTTCAGATTGGTGTATTCTTCCCTTTTTATATACAATTCCCCACAAATGCATCCTTCCCTTCCCAGTTCCCTGCAGTATGTAAATGTTATTTACGACTATATATTGTTACAATAGTTCGCTGTGGTTTGGATGTATATTTATTTTTAAGGATATATTTTGGGATTAGGTGTAGGAGCTAGCTGTGAGGATTAATGATGAATGTTTTGGAAGTCAGGTTCAATTCCCTGTGGAGTTCAGAGCCCTTCAATGCCTCCTAATTCCCTTGAGCTTTGTATCATAATGGTCACTCAGACCAACCAGAACCAATTAGTCTCCATAAAAAGCATTTGTCAAACACTTGAGCTTTGAATTATAATGGTCACTCAGACCAGAACCAATTAGTCTACATAAAAATACATTTGTCAAACACTGAGCCTCTGATGGATGCCATTGTCGGCTTCCTTCTCTCTGTAAGCACGTTATGTTCATTCCCAATTTCCTTGATGGCCACTCAGACCAGAACCAATTAATCTTCATCCAAAACATTTGTCAAACACTGAGTGGAAAATAGTACAGACGAACTTAATGGTTTTGAAAACAATGTAATTGCATGTGGAAAATAGTAGACGAGCATAATGGTTTTGAAAACAATGAAATTGCATGTGGAAAATAGTATAGAACAATGGCGTAGGATAAACCTAATAAAATGTACAGTTTTTCCGGGGTTTTAGAACCAAAATTTTGTCTGAAAATTGTAAGATTTGTAAATATGTAATTTTATCAATTAACAATATGCAATCTAGATAAAATAACGGATTTTAGAATTCATTTGCATGTGAAAATTAGTATAGAACAATGGCATAGGATAAACCTAAAATGTACAGTTTTTCCGGGGTTTTAGAACCAAAATCTGGTCAAAAAATTGCAAGATTTGTAAATATGTAATTTTATCAATTATCAATATGCAATTTAGATTAAATAATGGATTTTAGAACTATCCAAATCGTTCAATTTGCAATTTGAGCAGTAAAAATTACAATATGAACAATTGTTTCTATGCCTATTCAGGGGAACAAGGACAAGGACGTTTTTGTTGTTCCGGAGGATGTGTGCTAGTTCATCTATTATGTGGAAAAAAGGACCCAATTCATCTATCTTGTGAAAAAAAACACACACTATATCATATGAAAAAAAAGGACGTTTTGGTTGTTTCATATACAACTTCATATTTGCATGTAGAAAATAGTACAAAAAGATATAAAGTAAAATTTTTTCTTTTGTAATTTGTATTAATAACAATAGTTAAAATGGATTCAAAATTATTTTTCTAAATTTGAAAATAAAAACGAATTCAAAATTATTTTTCTAAATTTGAAAATAAAAACGATAGATATATTTGTAAAATTTGAAAACATAAATTATAATAAATATGAAAATTATTAAAAGATATTAGTAAGATACCAAAATTTTATAAGTATAATTTATTAGCAAAAATTTATAAAATAAACCTAATTGAATTTCTAAAATAACACACGACTGAATTTTCTAAATAATATACAATAATATTTAACTCAATATGATAAATCAAATGATAAACAAAAGAAAAGTTGAAAACGAAATATAGGTGGAAAGATAACCCAAAAAGGGATATTGAAGTTGTATTAATTAAACATCAAATTTCTAAGGCCTCACTTGAGGTGTTATTAGTAATGACATGATGGAAGGCACATTGAGTAAATATGACTAAGAGCACATCGTGACCAACTTCCCAACTTATGGATGGCAAATCGCAAGACAATTAGGATAATGTATTAGTATGGGTAAGGAGGATCAAGGTATTCTCATATTGTATAAGCAAATGATGAATGAGGTGTTGCATAGCAAGTTTTGGTGGAGGATAACATGATTGGTAATGTGGTGAATTATATGTGTTGTTTGTGGTAAGGCAATAGTATTGATAAGTGTGTTGAAAATATGCAAATGCTTAGTGAATCAGGGACATGATTAATTTGAATGGACTATCACGTGTTGGTCTAGATGGATGACAATATGATCTCATATTGAGCAGTGAATTGTTCAAATATGCATGGCTCAGGGGAGGCGACAAATGGTTGTCTATGGTTGGGTGGCAATGATGTAGCATCGCCTATGGTGAAATGAGCACTCTAACCTTCCACGTGTATAAGGTGCATGGATTGGGTTCAGTTAGGACATGTCGGTCAGGGATAATTTTAGGGGCGAAATTTAGCCCATGGGCTATTTTTCCATGTTTTTTTCCAAAAAACGATTCTCCAATTTGGATGGGGTAAACTTTTTTCACTCTAAAAATCGCCAAATTATTATATAAACTATATAAAATCCTTAAAAATTGAAATAATTTTTAAAAATTATCGCCAAATATTTTATAGTTGACATTTTAAGAATTGGTAAGATTCGCCAAGGTTTATACACTTTTAAATAAGTATGGGTCCTTCAACTTATCCCCGAGGTCGGTTAGGCTTATTCTGAGTGATATGAGTGGTTGATATCCATGCCCAACTAGCAAGGTTATGCTAGTGTCGAGTTTTAACTAATTTTCTTTAGTGGGATGGGATACTCAAGCAAAACAAAATGTCTAGCCTTGTGAAAATTGGTATTAGAGTCTTGTTTGAATGTCGAAATTATAGAAGCATCTCTTCACCTCCAACACCGCTATCATCAAACAAGGTAATGGGATCATGTTGATGAGGACATCAATAATTCAAGTGGGGGAGAATGTAAGGACCTGACTTGAGGTGCCATTAACAATGGTATGTCATGCAAACATGACTAAGGGTGCATGGTGAGTCTATACAATTTTGATAGCCTTAGTGAGCAAATCGAAGGTGGCAGATTGTAATACGGTTAGGATGGTGTACTAGTGTATGCTAGGAGGACCAAGGAAGTGTTGCCTTGTAAGGGAAAGGGACCAACAAGGTGCTACATAGTAGGCTTTGATGGAGAATGACGTGATTAATGTGGTGGATTGTGTGTGTTGTCCATGGAAAAGCAATAGTGTCAATACGTGCATTGAAGATATGTGAATACTTGGTTCAAGGACATGATCTTCATGGACTATTATGTGTTGGCCTAGATGGATGATAATATGGTCTCATGTTGAGAAGTGGGTCAAGTCCAAGTATGCTTGGCTTGTGGGAGGTAAAAGAAGGTTTCCTACGGTTAAGTGTAGGTGATGTAGCATCACATATAGTGAAAGGAACACTCTAGCATTCCAGAAGTATAAGGTGTCTGGCTTGGGTTCAGTCAAGATAGGTTGGTTAGGCTTATTATGAATTATACAAGTGGTTGATGCCCATGCATTACAACAAATCCTGGAATTAGCGTCCCATTTAGCGTCCCCTTTTAGTGTAATTTTTTTTATCATTGAGTGGCCGAAGTAGACACTAAATGGGACGCGTCATGGACAAAACTTAAGAGTCTAAAATAGAGTTTTTTTTTCCTTCATAAATAGCATCCTTTCTAATGTCTAAAATAATGCCCATTTTTTAGCTTCCAGAATAACGTCCAATTTTGCTTCCTAAACAACGTCGAGGTTTGCTTCCTAGAGATCGTCCTCTTTTACTTCTTAAATGACGTCCCCATTAGTGCCCTATTTGCATCCTTAAAAGCGCCATGTTAGCATTTATGTTTGCATCTACATTCACACCATATTTGCATCCAAATTAGCATCTAATATTGCATCCATATGTGCTACCACTTTGGCATCCCATTTTGCACCACATTCTACTTCCAATATGCACCAATTTTCGCTTCTAATTTTGCACCAATTTTTGCTTCATTTTTTGCATCGTGTTTTGCTACCAAAATGGAACCAATTTTTTCTTCTATTTTTGCACCATATTTTTCTTCCTATGTAGCGCCATGTTTTGCATCCAAAGTAACATCTTATTTTGCTACCATATCAACGCCATATTTGGCTTCCTCATTAGCGTCAAGTGTTGCATCCTTTTTAATGCCAAGTGTTGCATCTCTATTGATGTCAACATTAACACCATGTTTTTCTACCACTTTAGTGCCCAATTTAGCATCCATTTTTACTCCCACACTAGAGCCACATTTTGCTTCCCGTTTAGCTCCTTGAATTTCTTCTTGTTTTGCTTCCTTGTGAACACCGCATTTAGCTTCCCATTAAGCATCTAATTTTGCTTCTTTGTTGGCCATTAGTTTAGCTTTTGGTTTGGCTTCTGCTTTGGCATCCAAAATAGAATTAGAATTGACTTCCAACTTAGCGCTAGGTATTGCATCCATTGTTGCTTATAGATCTATGACATAGTGGGCTTCCATTTTAGCCCCTAGTTTTGCTTCCTATTTTGTTTCCTTATTAACACCACATTAGGCTTACTATTTAACACCTACAACTATATCCAATTGTGCACTAATATATTTATTATATCAAATTATTATAATTATTTCATTAATTTCAATAGTTCTCGTATATCATTTACTTCATAGTTCTGGAATAACATAATGAAACATTCAAATTAATTGTAGATACCATTAATGAAATTAATTGCATAGCATTTATGAAGAAAATTTAACACGAACATACAACATTTATCCAAAGTAGTAACATCATCATATATATCAATTTTACATGAAAGGATCATCGACAATTTCCAATATAGATAAATTTACAATATAATAACGATAACATCACCATTATCTTTCATCAAAAGAAGTGAAATTATAAAACATCATCACATCAATAACCTATCATACAGATCATCATATTAAGGTTAAAAGAACAAGTGAACGATATGTATAGCGAAAATACGAATATCAAAGAAATATCTTTTTTAATATCCATATTTAGAAATGTCAAAATGATCAAGGGTAATCAAAGTTTATATGTCAACATAAATCCACCATACAAATCAAAATAGCCCAGAATTTAATATGAACGTGGATCATCACAAAAATAAGAATACGTGTCTAGTAGCATCGAGAAAGCAATAAACATCCACAATCTCAATAGTAGCATCAATGGCTACCATCATCATCATCATCGCCACCATTATCATCATCATCCTCATCTATCCCAACATCATATTCATCATCATTTTCATCTGATCCATTTGCATCATTATCAGCAATATCTTTCTCTAGTACATTGGTGACAACATAATCTAGATCATCTAAGGAGTCATCTTCACCATTTTTCTGCAAACAACAAGAAATAATCAATTTAAAACATTAGTATTAATTTCATTACATAACACATACTTTGTGTTATATTGCAAATATTAGTGTGATAATTTATGCATTTTCACGAGTTTTCCAACCATGAATATAAACATCACCTCATCAACAGATAGTAACCACACATATAAATTGTATCCACAATCGTGCACACACTCACACATACACACACATGTACACCATAAATTTTCATATCACAACAAGACATAGAGGCAAGGAAAAATAGACATCCCAGTGATTATATATGAAGTGGAGAAAAATATGATATCACATATAGTATTCGCTTCGAACCATTTTTTTGTCTAAAGTTGTTATATCATTAAATCTCTATATATAACATGTTATTCAATCTAATTCTTTAAGAGCATATTAACCATGGTTTTCATCTCTCAATCAAGTTCTTGAATTGTTTACATTTTTAATCTAAAAGTAAATTTAATATAGCATGCTTGATAATATCCCCTCATAAACATGGCTAAAAGAATATTATCATAAATATAGTTTTTAACATATTAATCATATCATTGGTATAATAATCGCAAAGCTTATAAAGCTTCGTTGGATTCATGTTATCCAAGTACCTGCAGGAGGCAACGGAACTTAATTTCATTACTTGGATTGGTTTTTATGCCCTTGGTTGAAGTTTTGCATGGTATCCCTGAATGACCTTGGGAAGAGAGTTGAAATTTGCAATAAATCAAAAAATGAGGCTTAGATGGGAAAGTTGTCAGTTTCGATGGATTCTTGACATTCGAACAACTATGGGGACACCCCTATCCGGTGATTTCATGGACCAAACATAATTTATTTTGATGGTTTGCTACACTAGGGTTTTGATCAAAGATGTGCAGTGCAATTTTTGCACAATGGGATAAGATGTTCTAAATGTGCCAAGTGAGTGCGTGGGCATCGTGGTCCTCTCTCCATTTCCCAAATACACATGCAAGATGTAACATAACTCAATTCCACTGCTCAGTTTGGTTTTTATGCTACGAGTTGAAATTTGTTTGGTTTCCCTTAATGGCAATGGGAAGCAAGATGAAACTTGCAATAACTCGAAAACCATGGCTTCGATGGACAAACTGTCGATTCCATTGGATTCATGACATCCCAGTATAACTAGGGACACCCCTATCTGGTGGCTTCATTGACCGAACGTTGTTTATTTTGATGGTTTCTAAAATAGGGTTTTGCGTAGTGATATGCAATGCAATTTCTGCACCATAAGCTAATATTTTGAAAAATGTGGGGAGCGACTGTGTGGGAATCATGGTCATCTCTTCCTTACCCAAGCACTTTTGCAAGAGGCAATGAAACTCAATTTCGTTACACGGTTTGGTTTTTATGCCCCCGATTGAAATTTGCATGGTGTCCCTGAATAGCCTTGGGAAGTGAGATGAAATTTGCCGTAACTTGAAAACCACGACTCCGGTGGAAAAACCGTCAGTTCCGATGGATTAGTGACATCCGAGTACCACTATGGACACCCCTGTCTGGTCGCTTCATGGACCAAAATTTGTCTATTTTGATGGTTTTCTAAACTAGGGTTTTGCTAAGTGATGTGCAATGTAATTTATGCACGATATGCTAATATTTTTAAAAATGTGTGGAGTGAGTGTGAGGGCATCGCAGTCATCTCGTCCTTGCCCAAACACATTTGCAGGAGGCAACAAAACTCAATTTCGTTGCTCGGTTTGGTTTTTATGCCCTTGGTTGAAATTTGTCTGGTGTCCCTGAATGGCCCTGGAAAGCGAGATGAAACTCGCAATAACTTGAAAACCGTGGCTCCAATGGACAAACCATCAACTTCATTGAATTCGAGACACCCAAGTATCGCTAGGGACACCCTTGTCTAGTGGATTCGTGGACCAAAAGTTGTTTATTTTGATGGTTTTCTAAACTAGGGTTTTGTTAAGTGACGTGCAATGCAATTTCTGCACGATATGCTAATATTTTTAAAAATGTGTCGAGTGAGTGCGTGGGCATTGCAGTCATCTCTTCCTTTCCCAAACACACTTGTAGGAGGCAACGGAAATCAATTTTGTTGGTTGTTTTGGTTTTATTCCCCAGCTTGAAATTCGCTTGGTATCCCTGAATGGCCTTGGGAAGCAAGATGAAACTTAGGTTGGGATTTTCTATGAGTTCTGAAGATTTTAATTTTTGGTGTTTTGACAGATCTGATCCGCCTGTATTAGTTATCTGTGTAGTTGAATTTATCATAGTAGGGAGTTCTAAAACACTAATATTGTGGTGTGAGAATAAATTTTTCCATGAGTTTGACATGGAGGACATTGGACAATGGCAGGAAGTTGATGAAGTCTTCCTTGAACAAGATAAATACACCTGGAAGAATCTGAAGAGATTTCAAAATACAAAAGGAAGCAGTGATCCTAATTTACATTCCTTAAGATTCACAAGTGGTCGACAATATGACAAAGCCACTAGCAAAGGGGAAGTTCGAAATGCTAAGAGAGTATCTGGTTTGATGAAGAGGATGTTCTTATCAAAGAGGGAATGTTAGTTTTTTCCCTTGTTGCTTTGAACTTGTTTTTCATTCATCATCAACTAGATGAGTGCTTAACTGAATTTCTTCATTCTTTTTCAATTTGTTGAGAATTCATCGTGAGCAAGATCTTGCTAGAGAGGGGGTGCACATGTATGGGAGGGAATTCATACATGAGGGTGCAATGTTGAAAGGAGATGCTTCTAACTATTTTGGTCCTTGGGGGTTATTTGGAGTAGGAGGGCAGGGACTTGTTGCATAAAAATATGTGGAGTGGATGAATCTGGATGAATTTGCACTTGTGGGTGCATACAAATATGCAGTGTTGTATAAATATATGTGGAGTGGGTGAGTTGGCATTTGTGGGGATGTGCCTACCTACTTGGAACATGTAGAGTGCTCAACTTGTGGACCCATTCTCCACATGGACCTAGTCTAGGGTTAGGATTTTATGGTACTTGTAATTCACTCTTCCTTTAAGGAGGAGCACATCACTATAACAATATTAGCTAGTTTGAGGAGAGTCAGAGAAGAGTAAAGTGAGGGATGTAATAGCTACTTCCTATTATTTCCTTGTTTTGATTCATGAACTTAAGAGAAGTTGTTGGTTTTGAATTGCAAGTTTGGCAGGAGTTGATTTGTTGTTTGGGTTTTGCATTTGCAGCTTAGGAGAAAGCTGAATTGTTGTCATAATGGAATCATGTTTCATGTGTAACAGAAAGGGAGTGTTTGTTGTCCAAAATTTGCATGCAGATATGATTTGTGGGTGTTATATTGTTGATTTATTGCGTTGATCTAATGAACCGCTAAGCTGATGTTCAGCTGATTTAGCATGCTTTAATTTGTATTTTCAGAACTGATTTATGATGAACTGGCTATGAACAAATGCAATTTCAGATTTGCTTTTGTATTATATCTGTCCTTAGCGGCTTGCTAAAATGATCTAACCATTTGGCCTGTGTTGATTACACTCTTGAATATTACCCTAGCAGTTTTGTTGAATGCAGATATGAGGTTTTGACAGAGGTTTCATATTCAACATTAGGGTTGGGACTTCTAAGTTGCAAATCTACTGTCCTATGAGGAAAGAATTTTAACACCTGCCTATATTTTGTCCTCGTTTTTTTGTCAAATTTGCTAATGTGTAAGGAATCAAGACAGACACAGTGGCAGTATGTTATGTTTTTTTGGATGCGTTCCATGATGGTGAGACATTCACACAGTGATGTCATATCAATGGATTCTACTTTCAGCACAAATATGTATGGGGTGCGTTAATATTTATTATAGCTCTCACTTCTTTTCACTTTTTAAATTTAATTCTTTTATTGAATATATAATTCCAATTGATTTCTTTGAATGTAGTACCAACTATATACATTGATGGTATTCGACAAACATCGTAATGGTGTCCCTATAGCATGGGTGATTTCATAACGAAACACCACAGGGGATATTAGTAAATGGTTGTCAGCACTATTTACTGCTGGATTGAAAGAATGTCCAGATTGGAATGTTCGATCCTTTATCACAGATGATGCCGCAGCTGAAATTCAAGCATTAAGGTGACATTATTTTTAAGAGTCATGAAAAAACAATGTTACATTAAAATATATAACTTATACCCCTTTGTTGTAATTGCATTTTAGGAGGGTAACCAATTCCACCATATTGTTGTGTGTTTGGCATGTGCATCGAGCATGGTTAAAGAACATCCAGAACAAAGTTCGTGGAAAAGAAAATCAAGCGCAAATTTATCATTCTCTTGGAGAAATTATGCCCTCTTGCCATGATGATGAATTTGTGCAAGAAGCAGTTAAAAGGATGCTCATGGTGGCTTTTTCATTCTCAATCAACTATAAGTGGCTTTTTCATTCTCTTAACAACAATGTTAAAAGCAAAATGAAGAACCAACTAGATCAATAACAATTTGTTGGAACTATGTTGTGATGGTCATGAGAAAATAAAATCCACCAACAATGCTCATGGTTCCATAACTAGAGCTCATGGTTCCAAGGATAGTGTTCATGGTTCCACCAGCAATGACCATGGTTCCACAAATAGAGCTCATGGTTCCACCAACAATGCTCATGGTTCTGCCAACAACGTTCGCGGTTCCACCCACAACGCTCATGGTTTCATAGCTAGAGCTCATGGTTCCACCAATAATGCTCATGGTTCCATTACTAGAACTCATGGTTCCACCAACAATGCTCATGGTTCCACCAATAATGATCATGGTTCCATAACTAGAGCTCATGGTTCCACCAACAATGCTCATGGTTCCACCAATAATGGTCATGGTTCCATAGATAGAGCTCATGGTTCCACCACCAATGCTCATGTTCCAGCAATAATGATCATGGTTCCATAAATAGAGATCATGGTTCCACCAACAATGCTCATGGTTCCGCCAACAACGCTCACGGTTCCACCAACAACGCTCATGGTTCCATAGCTAGAGCTCATGGTTCTACCAATAATGCTCATGGTTCCGCCAACAACTCTCATGGTTCCATGAGCATTGTTGGGTGAACCATGAGCTCTAGCTATGGAACCATGAGCGTTGTTGGTGGAACTGTGAGCGTTGTTGGAGGAACCATGAGCATTGTTGGTGGAACCATGAGCTCTAGTTATGGAACCATGAGCATTGTCGGTGGAACCATGAGCATTATTGGTGGAACCATGAGCTCTAGCTATGGAACCATGAGTGTTGTTGGTGGAACCGTGAGCGTTGTCGGTAGAACAATGAGAGTTGTTAGTGGAACCATGAGCATTATTGGTGGAACCATGAGCTCTAGCTATGGAACCATGAGCGTTGTTGGTGGAACTATGAACATTGTTGGTGGAACCATGAGCATTGTTGGTGGAACCATGAGCTCTATTTATGGAACCATGATCATTATTGCTGGAACATGAGCATTGGTGGTGGAACCATGAGCTCTATTTATGGAACCATGATCATTATTGGTGGAACCATGAGCATTGTTGGTGGAACCATGAGCTCTAGTAATGGAGCCATGAGCATTATTGGTGGAACCATGAGCTCTAGCTATGGAACCATGAGCATTGTTGGTGGAACCATGAGCTCTAGCTATGGAACCATGAGCATTGTTGGTGGAACCATGAGCATTGTCGGTGGAACCATGAGAGCGGTTGGCGGAACCATGAGCATTATTGGGTGAACCATGAGCTCTAGCTATGGAACCATGAGCGTTGTTGGTGGAACTGTGAGCGTTGTTGGAGGAACCATGAGCATTGTTGGTGGAACCATGAGCTCTAGTTATGGAATCATGAGCATTGTTGGTGGAACCATGAGCATTATTGGTGGAACCATGAGCTCTAGCTATGGAACCATGAGTGTTGTTGGTGGAACCGTGAGCGTTGTCGATGGAACCATGAGAGTTGTTGGCGGAACCATGAGCATTATTGGTGGAACCATGAGCTCTAGCTATGGAACCATGAGCGTTGTTGGTGGAACTGTGAGCGTTGTTGGCGGAACCATGAGAATTGTTGGTGGAACCATGAGCTCTATTTATGGAACCATGATCATTATTGCTGGAACATGAGCATTGGTGGTGGAACCATGAGCTCTATTTATGGAACCATGATCATTATTGATGGAACCATGAGCATTGTTGGTGGAACCATGAGCTCTAGTAATGGAACCATGAGCATTATTGGTGGAACCATGAGCTCTAGCTATGGAACCATGAGCATTGTTGGTGGAACCATGAGCATTGTTGGTGGAACCATGAGCTCTAGCTATGGAACCATGAGCGTTGTTGGTGGAACCGTGAGCGTTGTCGGTGGAAACATGAGAGTTGTTGGTGGAACCATGAGCATTATTAGGTGAGCCATGAGCTCTAGCTATGGAACCATGAGCGTTGTTGGTGGAACTGTGAGCGTTGTTGGAGGAACCATGAGCATTGTTGGTGGAACCATGAGCTCTAGTTATGGAACCATGAGCATTGTTGGCGGAACCATGAGCATTATTGGTGGAACCATGAGCTCTAGCTATGGAACCATGAGTGTTGTTGGTGGAACCGTGAACGTTGTCGGTGGAAACATGAGAGTTGTTGGTGGAACCATGAGCATTATTGGTGGAACCATGAGCTCTAGCTATGGAACCATGAGCGTTGTTGGTGGAACTGTAAGCGTTGTTGGCGGAACCATGAGCATTGTTGGTGGAACCATGAGCTCTATTTATGGAACCATGATCATTATTGCTGGAACATGAGCATTGGTGGTGGAACCATGAGCTCTATTTGTGGAACCATGATCATTATTGGTGGAACCATGAGCATTGTTGGTGGAACCATGAGCATTATTGGTGGAACCATGAGCTCTAGCTATGGAACCATGAGTGTTGTTGGTGGAACCGTGAGCGTTGTCGGTGGAACCATGAGAGTTGTTGGCGGAACCATGAGAATTATTGGTGGAACCATGAGCTCTAGCTATGGAACCATGAGCATTGTTGGTGGAACTGTAAGCGTTGTTGGCGGAACTATGAGCATTGTTGGTGGAACCATTGTTGGCTGCTTTTTGGACAGACCCGGGTTTTAATGGAGCACAGCAACAAAACCCCTTGGCGCACTGGCCCTCTCGGCAACGAGCTGCGCGGCAGCTCGAGGTCTCACCCGAAGTGGCTATGGGGAGGCTAAGGAATCAGGTTTCCTTAACCTAGGCGACACGGAGACTGTTCTCTCTCCTTGGACGATTCTTCTAAGGTGAATGTCTGACCCCTCCAGACTTATGAGCGCAACAGCGCTCAAGCTCTACTCGGCAGCTAAACTGCGCGGTACTTCCACTCCTGCGCTAGGACCAATTATCCTCTGCGCGGATACTCTTTGCGGAGTCACTTGCGTGCTCGTCGCAGCAACAGGTTCTCCTATCGCAACGGCGATGTCGTCTTGTCGATTCCTTCGACTCTTAACGATTATAGTTCCCAAGGAAGCTTTAAGAACTTACTCAACACATTCATAAAGATAATGCACATTCCTGTATATACTGTTAAGAAACTTAAACCAGGCAATCAATTCAATCACAATATCGCAACAACGAGAAGTATGAAGTCCACCTCCACGGGGAAAACCACGTCCACGAGAGTATCTTATATTATCCAGAAAATGATAGACTAATACAATATGCTGCGCACACAGCTGCAGCCTTAGATATTTCCAGGAAACTCCACGCACACAGCTGGGAGCCCTTCTCTCGATCTATTCTCTCTCTAGAGGTTACAATAGTTCAGACGTCGACTCTGACTGTCTGCGACTCAAGGATTAGCTTCACTGCTAACCAACTCTAACTCCTGTTTTCTAGCAACACAGTAGAAAACAATCAACAAGATCGTAACAGAGGATGATCAACCCGATCAATCCTTCTTATATCCAGTATCTACTACCTTAGCTAGCTCATTCACAGGCTTAGCTAACTGACTCACTAATTAACCAGCTTACTGACTAGCTAGCTATCTAACCAACTAACCATCTAACCTTCTCGATTATACATATATATAGGTGGCCATGGCGGTCGCACCTTTACAAAACTGTGGGCCTTTCCCAGCAGTAATCCCCAAAAACCCTAACCACGCACATGGCTAGGTGTACTGTAGGCGCCGTTTGCAGTCATGTCGCCGCTTCCTGCAGGCTCCATGAATTCCGGCGCAGCTTACGGGTATGGGTGCCTCGTCCTTCGCCTTCAATGCTTTGGTCCGTGGCTCTTCCTTGATTCGAGCAACCATAACTTCTGTACTTAGCCTTAATGAGGGTAGCTGAACCCTCTACTCCATTGCTTCATTGATTGTGGTAGCTAGGCTTTCCACTCGGCTACCTTCCTTCTCTTCCGACGTGCACACCGTCTTCTTCTGTCCCAAAATTGGCGCTTATTCAAAACTTAGCACTCTTCCATACTTGTGCTTTTTCCTCAAAATTCGCAGCTTTTACCATAGCTGCGGCCTTGGCTCCAACAGGCCCCTAACACTTACTTGTGGCTCGCCCTCGAGCCACTCGCACTAGCGTGTGGTCGCCTTACTTGCGCATCTGCTTTTGCTTGGGTCTCCGCGAATGTTTTCTTCCACTGCGCAATAGCGGAGTCCAATTCATCGACACACTCCACAACTGACTGCACCGTTTCTGCGGTGGCTTCCTCCTTAGTTATGGAATCAATCACCTCTTGAGATTCAGCAATCTCTTTGATTTTTGCCTCGACTTGGCCAACGATATCAACATACTCATCCATAAATGGCTGAATGCTGTTGGTGAGCTTCTCATCTTCAGTTCTGAGCTTGTGCAGTTGCTGTTGCATTCTGCGCACTTCACTCATTTTCTTCATTTTTGGTAAGCCTGTTAAGGCCTTAGCTTCTTCAGTCAGAACAGTTAGGGACTGTTCTGCGGCTTGCACCTGTTCTAAAAGACCAACTTTGAAAGGGAGCTTCTCAAGCTCCGTCCAAGCTTCCATAGCTTGGCTCATCAGGTTCTCAGCTTCCTGTATTCTGTCTTTCATCTATGTGGAAGCTCTGCTCAGTGCTTCGAATTGTTCCTGCGCATCATCTGTAAACTGCGCGGCAACGCGAGCTTCTAGCTCAACGATTTGGGTTCTATGGTCCTCAGCCATAGCAACTATTTCGTGCTCCAGGGTTTTCAGCCTTCCTCCAATAATTTGAACTTTCTCAACCAGAGGGAGGTCTGGTTGAATCTCGCAAGCCGGCAATTCCTGGGCAATCTCATCCACTGCGTTTCTTATGCCAATGTCTTGCGCCTCATAAAGTGCGAGTTTCTCGGAGATATTCTTATGGCTTGCCTTCAACTCTATCTCCTGCGATTGCAGTCGTTGATTTTCCTGGAATGTAGAGAGCTCTCTAGCTCTCAACTCAAGAGAAACTTTCTCATGCACTAGCTGTAGAGTCTCAATAGGAATTAGAGACAAATTTATTTCAACGGGCCCAACGGCGCTTACCTGTAGTGCGGCTAGCGGATCCGGAAGTGTCATGCTTGTAAGCAGAATGTGCACGACAGTATGCCTTTCTACGAGTTCTTCAACTCGCTCGGTACTTGGACTTACTTGTGGCGCCTGCGAAGTAGATGCTGGCGCATGAGTCTGCGCAATCCTTCCTGCGAGACCCTTTATTTCCACAAACTGCAGGTCTAGAGCACTTCTGATGTGAGCATGCGTGTTCCGCATCTCGCGAAATTGCTCTTTCAAATATTGGTCGATCCCCGAGGGAATGGCCTCAGAGGGATGCGACACCTTTTGTTTCTTGGTTGCTGGCTCTGTCGAGCCTTCATCACTTCTTTGCTCAGGGGCTTCCTTGCCCTTATCCTTCTCTTGCGCAGCGGTGGGTTGCATCGCGGCTGCGATGTTGGCGGCTTCTCTCCATTCGTCCGACCAAGACTTGATTGTTTCTTCGACATCTTCTGTGGTCATCCTGTAAATACCTACGGCCCATTCCTCCTGAATGCCGCAGGGACGGAGGTAAAGTTGATGTAAGTCGGCAGTAAAGGCCAACTTTCCTTCATATATCCTCGCTGTCTCCTCACTCAGCCTTGGCATTTCCTGAATGGTATCTCTGAGGAGATAGTAGTATTCACAAAATACAGCGCGGTTCATCTTGCGCTTCGCGGGATTAGGAGATTCCCAAAGGTTAACATAGCGAATTCCGGCAGGTTCTCCTGCGCGGCGCGGAAGGAACTGAGTGTTCGGGGGCTCCTTCCACCCGATGAGAGCACATAAAATTAAAAGCCAAGAAAAATGGAACGACTGACCGGGGTTATCTTGGACGTTCCGGCAGTCTTCCAAAAAAGAATTGAGGAGGAAGAGGCACCGGTTGTACTGCTCTCCCTCCGCAGCTGCGATGGCGAGTTCCACGACAGCTCCAGTAACTTCCTTCGGTCTGCACTTCGTGAGAAGTCTGCCCGCGAGCAAAATTCCTGTAAATCTCAGTGCTTCGTCTTCTACTATTGTGAGGTCATAAGCCCGACCTCCTCTTGTAAGGTTGTATTTCTGCACCAGCCGTGCAGCCAATTTTATATCCTTGTCCTTTCCCATAAAATGGATATTGGGATCCTTACCAACCTTAGATAGGCCGGTAATACGGTGAATCAAATCGACATTCAAATCGATTGGCCTCCCGAGCCAAAGGTAACCTCCATGAACGCAAGATAGTAGTGTCTTTACAACTGCGTTCACTTCATTGCTACGCCCGAAATGCGGTAGCTTTAACAGGTTCAGGAGTCCAGGGCGCTCAAGATTTGCTGCAAATCCCTTCGGGATGAATTCGTCAACCTTTCTGGTGGGATTATGCACTACCGTCAGATATCGGTCTAGCTGGAACTGAGGATACGTCTTATAGTCTCCCAGGTTGAAATCGGAGAACTTGACCAGTGGAAGGTGTCCGAGCAGGGACCCTTCTATTCGCACGCCAGCCGGTAATGGAGGTAACGGAAGTGGATACTTTGCATTCTTTGGAATATGCACCTCTGGTGCATCGTCTGGGCGCGGCGGAATGTAATTCACCATAGTGGCCAACGGCTCTGGAACGGGCTCTTCTGGCTGTGGCTGGGACGCTCTCGTGGCCGGAGATTGTCTGGGATCCTGAGAACCAGGGTGTACATAAGTCGAAGCGGTCACGGGGGTAGTCATGCCGAAATCCAGGCCTCGGCGCAGGAATTGACGAACAACTTCTTCAGTCGACAGGTTCTCCGTCGTGAACGGGTATCGGTAACAAGAATCGTGGACAGCAACAGTGGGACGGCGTGGGATATGGACGCTGACTACAAGGAAACACTCTGCACAACTCGGCTCTGAAAACAATGGCGTAGATTCTCAAACAAGACTATGCAGCTCGAGAAAAGTAACCCGAAATTATACAAGTGTTGGGTATTTATAGCAAAGGTGATAGTAAATGCGGGCAAGTGGGGCTACTAGCTATAGGCAGCTATGCATGAGTTGACAACCCTTCTATCCCCCTCGCCTCTGCGGTGCATTTATTGTGATGGACGGGTTCTGACAGCCTTCCGGGAGAAGCTAAAAACTTTCGGCCCGTGGGTTAAATGCAAATCTTACGGAGATCAATTCGAATCTGTCAGAGCGGCTACACTTAAATGGCGGGTTTATCCTTCATTTATTTCTCAGACGCGGCTACATAACTACTGTAATTCAAAATTTTCGGCGGGTCATTTCAACTTGGGGAACTGTGCCTATAGGGGTCCACAACAAGAATTCTTCAAGCGGAAAATTGACACAGGGAACTTCGCAAGAGCAATGGTTCGACCCTCCGGAAAACTTCGGAAGAGCGCAATTAGGTTCGCTCCAACCAAACTTTATAGACATGCGCGGATGTTTCAAAGAACTGCGCGGGAAGCCAGAGACTGAGGTTCTCGCGACTTCCGTGTAGACTGAATGCGATGCCTCTTTCAACTACACTGGGCCTCTGCATCTCTGATCAACTATTTAAGTCGACAGGGCGGAGTGGCTGTCGCGGTAAAGCTTAAGCCAACTCCCGTTGATCTTTTTAGGCAGTACTTCTCCATTCAGCTTCGCAAGCTGAACTGCTCCTCCTTCTGTTATCTTTATTACCTGAAAAGGGCCTAACCAGTGTACACGAAACTTGCCTGGAAACTTGGTGAATTTACTATCATAGAGGAGTACCAAGTCTCGTTCCTGAAAGACTTTATTCTTAATATGCCTGTCATGCCAAACTTTCTGTCTTGCCTTCTGTACCTGTTGATGGAATCCGGCTAAGAGTCTGTCTTCTTCTAAGGCAAGCAGTTGTGAGAGTCTTGCGCTCATAGTATCAGGATCTGTCATTTCTGTAATTTGCGCAATTCTGAGACTGGGAATAATGTATTCCATAGGCATAACTGCTTCTTGTCCATACACCAAACTGAAAGGTGTGTGGCTTGTTAATTTCTTGCAGGTAGTTCTGTAAGCCCATAATACAGCTGTGACTCTAAGGTCCCAATCATCTCTTTGTTGATTACAGATCTTTGTCAGGGCATTCTCAAGAATTTTATTGAATGCCTCCACCGTGCCATTAGCTTGAGGGTGGTAGGGTGTACTCTTATGGTGACTAATTTGGAATTCTTCAGTAAGGGCTTCTATAGTCTCATTGAGGAAATGTGTACCCTGATCACTCATTAGAATCAGTGGACATCCAAATCTAGTGATAATATTATCAAAAATGAACTGCGCGGGCCGTAGCAGCGTCGCAGTTCTTTATTGGCTTAGCCTCAGCCCATCTGGTGAGGTATTCAGTAGCTGTAATGATGTATCTTGCGCCGGTTCTCTTTCCTGGTGGGTTGATAGGACCTACAAAATAAATGGCCCATTTATCAAAAGCACGTAGTGTTACCTGAGGTCTTAGCGGCATTTCATCTCTTCTCGAAGGTTTTCCTATTCGCTGGCACACATCGCAACATTTGCAAAATTCCTTAGTATCCTTATGCAATGTTGGCCACCAAAGACCTGCTGCTAAGATCTTCTGAGCGGTTGGCTTTCCTGCGAAATGGCCTCCTGCG
The DNA here is from genome assembly GCA_027924585.1 of Larix kaempferi. Taxonomy (NCBI): domain Eukaryota; kingdom Viridiplantae; phylum Streptophyta; class Pinopsida; order Pinales; family Pinaceae; genus Larix; species Larix kaempferi. The sequence continues at coordinate 8,268,833 of BSBM01002204.1, read as the reverse complement.
GTACCTGAGTGTGCTTCTGCGATGATAGAGTTCTTTTCATGCGGTAGGATACATCTGCGCAAGACTTCATCGGGGCCCAACTTATAAAGCTGGCCTGCTATCAAAGTGAAGTCTGCGGCTTTGACGACAAGTTGTTTCTTCTGCTGGATTGTAAACTCAACTGGCGCTTGTCCAGTAGTAAGAAACTCAAGGATATCGGAATAATATTCGTCTGCTGCTTGAATAGAGAACAACTGCGCGTCAGGCAGATTGTACTCCAGATTTGTAGGCTCTTCTCCTGACTCGATCCTAGATAAGTGGTCAGGTCCTGCATTCAATCTACCTGGCTTTATAATAACCTCAAAATCATATTCTTGAAAGAGTAGTAGCCATCTGCAAATTCTTCCCCCTAACACTGGCTTATTGACCAAGTATTTCAAAGCAGAATGGTCAGTATACATTTTAAACTGTGCGCCCAGTAAGTAGTGTCTGAACTTTTGTAGGGCGTACACCATAGCTAGTCCCTCTCTCTCTGTAGTAGTGTAGTTTTTCTCGGCTGTGGACAGCTTCCGGCTAGAGTAGGCAATGGGGTGATCAATACCTCCTTCTCCTGGTTGTGTAAGTACGATCCCCAATGCTATTGAAGAAGCATCGACATGAACATGAAAGGGTTTATTCCAGTCTGGGAAAACTAGAATTGGCGCAGTGATCATCTTGTCTTTAAGTGTGTCCAAGCTCTGTTGGCATTCCTCTGTCCATTGGAATTTCGAATCCTTTTTCAGCAATCTTTCCATAGGTGCTGTGATCTTTGCATAACCTTTGATAAATTTTCTGTAGCAGCCTGTATGTCCCAATGTAGTGCGTAATTGTTTGACTGAGTTGGGCACAGGTAAGTTAGCGATGATGGCAACCTTCGCAGGATCCATCAGGAGTCCTTGTCTGCATACAATATGACCCAACAAAATACCAAAAGGAGCACAGAAGATACATTTTTTCAAGTTAAGGGAAATCTGATGCTGTCTACATTTTTCTAACATCATTCGCAAGTTCTCTATATGGTTTTTTAATAACCCAAATACAGTCCAGTCATCAAAATAGACTTCTAAGAACTTGTGAATAAATTCTTTAAAAACAGCAACAACGACTCTAGAGAAGATAGCAGGAGCGTTTTTAAGACCAAAGGGAATTACCGTGTACTGGAATGAGCCCCATTCAGTCGCAAAAGTAGTCTTATGGCGGTCGTCTGGATGGATTCTGATCTGATGGTATCCCGAAAATCCATCAGTGAAGGAGTAAGCTTCCTGTCCTCCAACATTATCAAGCACTTCATCTGTAAAGGGAGTAGGAAATGGATCATGCATTGATGCATCATTGAGTTTGCGCAGGTCCACGCAAATTCTTATTTCACCTTTTGTCTTCTTCTCTTGTACAACCATAGGGCTAATCCAATCACTTTCTTCTACTAGCTCAATAATACCTGCTGCGAGCATCTTGTCAATTTATTCTTTGACTTTTTCTTTATAGCGCGGGTTCAACCTGTATGGGCGCTGCTTTACTGGCTTGGCATCTGGTTTCAGAGGTATGCGCATCACTCCTAAGTCTCCTAGGATGCCTTTCATTTCTGTGAACTTGGTAGGAAAGATATCCTGGTAGTCACGTAATAAATCAGAAATATGCCCAACAGTTTCATCATCCCAATAGTCTCCTATAGAAGCAAACTTGGGTTCGGCTTCTGTACCAATGTTAACCTTTTTGAGCTTGATGTGTTCTGTAATGGCAGGGGTATCAAGCTGAGGACCTTCAACCTTGCGTGTCCCTTCTGATTCTGGGATGTTGATGTTGCGAGGATCATCCTCCTCTTCTTCAGTGGTGAAATTATAGCATTCCAGGGCATGTTCTATCTGAACAGCCCAATCTGGTTGGGAATATTCTGGTAATAGACATGGTTCAAATACCTTCTTTTTAATATACTTCAGAGCCTGATCAATACTCGGATGCTCTGACTCAAAGCTGAAGGTAAGTTGAAAACTTTCTATCATAAGAGGCCAAGTAAGAGTGCCTCTGCGCAATTCTGTTTCAGTGTACCAGTTCCTTGGAACTGTGTCCAATGTGTGGATGAATAGGTGAACCCACTCATCGTCCGAAATATCCGGCCATTGCTGAATGCATGCTTCGATGTGTGACCTGGGGTCACTCTGTCCCTCATATTTGCGTGACACTTCTGCTGTAGTGTCCTGGAATCTGCGCAGTATCAATCTGCGACAGTCTTGCCATGTATGAATATTTTCTTTATGCGCACCCCACCATCGTGCGGGTGTAGCGCGCAGTGATACATCTAATGCCTGTATGCGCTGTTGTTCTGGAAGCTGTTGTTCATATGCCTGTATGAATTCACTTACGTTAGTTAAACCATCAAAAATTGGAGTGTCAGTCAATTCTGTGCCAATCCATCGAATGGATTTAGTCATCATGGCGCAACGTCTTGTAGAAACCTCATGTAAGCGATTCTGCCAGTTTTCCAATCCTACCTCTGAGTCTGATGTGCACGAGCTATCGCATCGCCAGCTGATATGGCCATCTGCTGTGGGATTGACATAGTCACTCTGACTAGCAGTCATCTGATACAAACTTTCCATTTGGCGCGCTTCTTCTTCTGCCCGAATGGGTTCTATATACCTTGGTCCTTGAATAGGATCAAGCGGTGCAATGACCCTAATCTGGTCATCCTCGAAGGTCATCTGTCTTTTCTTCAAGTTGATGACAGCCAAATTATCAAATGCCCACTCTATACCTAAAAGTGCTGGGTAAGGTCTACTATCATCCAGAATTTTGATTACTTCAAAGTCTGCAGAACTTCTTACTCCCTCAATATCAATAGGTACATTGGGTAATCTGCCCAATGGAGAGACTCGTTGCTGGTTCGTGAGTCTTAGCTGGATGGGGGATCTGGTAAGTTGAGGACTTCCCATCTGTTCCCATGTCTGCATGGTGAGAACATTAACTTCTGAGCCCAAATCTAAAATAACTTCGTCCATCTCAAATGCTCCAATCTGCGCTGTGAGCCTCATCTCTTTTCCAGTTCTAGTGTGACTCCCAATCTGGTTAACAGCACGCTGCGGCGTGTTGGTCGAAGCAGATTGTTGACATTTATCTAATAGGTGTTGAAGTTCCATAGTTGCTTTTTCATTGCGCAACAACTTTAAGCAGTTCCTTAGAAAATTATGGATAGTACCTAGTGCATCTTCTTCATCGGGCCTTCCGGATGTAGTGGCCTGTTCTTGTGCCAGGTTGTCTTGTCTTAGCACTTGCGATCTAATATCATTATGCGGAGTTGCGACAGAACTTGAAGCTCTGGGATCCGAGAAATACTCTCGGGCTTGCTTGAATGCTTCTTTTTGCTTCTGCAGACTAAGTGGGGTTGGTTTAATATTAGCGCGGCGCACCCATTGCGTCACTTGCTTTCCAGTTCCCGACTCTGGTGCACCAGTGGTTGTTCCACTGCGCGTCACAATATTAACTGTACGGTTTGGTTCCATTTTTTCTGCTCCAATCAATTGAATATTCTGGTTGACCTGTGGCGTCTTTGCTTGCATTTTAGTCATCAATTGAGGGCATTCTTCAATATTATGATCATAAGATTTACAATATCTGCAAAGGGTTGTAGGGTTTTGGCAATCTCTTGCAAAATGACCTTGCGCTCCACAATTATAACAAGTGATCTGGCCTCTTCCGCGGCCAAAATTTGTTGTACGTCCGTGGCCTCTGTAATTTCCTGTTCGGCCGTCGCGGGTTTGGTCATATTGTGGACCTGCTACGGGTCCTTGTGCTTCTGACTGTACTCTATAAACATCATGTTTCCTTTCCAGCATAAGGTCATATGCTCTGCAATTGTTTTCATCATGGCCTACTGATTTACAGAAATTACAATATAGATTCTTTGGAGTTTGTACATATTTCTGAAGTAAGTGACATTCTTGTGGTCTATGACCTCTAGTTCTACAGATTTCACACCAAGGCCCTTGTGGCTGTGGTAAAGGGTTAGGTGCTCCAGTTGCAATATACTCTATGAAAACGGGACAATGGTCCTTTGAATGACCTTGTGCTTTACATTTTGTACACCATATTTCTTCCTTAACATCCTTGCCTTTCTTAATATCATGCACTTGCAAGGCTAAGTTTTCTAATTGGTTCTGCAACTGCGCAACATCGTTGCTTGTTCTAGCAATTGGTGAAGCTTCTAGTTTCATAGCCATCTCTAGAGCTTGTTCCTGAGTAGTGAGATTCTGTTGCATAAGAGGCAGTCTAATGTGTGGAAGCAGCGCAGCAATGAACCATTCTTTATGCTGCTGTGGTGCAAACTCAAAGCTTAGTTGATCTATCAAGGCTTTGAACTTTTGGTCAAAGTCCCATACTGACTCTGTAGGTAACTGCTTGATGTCTTTGAGCTCTGTTATACACTGTGATTCTGATTTAGGTTTCTTGAATTCTCTAATCATAGCATTTCTTACCTCAGCAAGCGTTCTATTCTGTGCTGCTGAGTATTTCATGAAGCAAGTTAAGGCTCTTTCTCTTTGTGTGGTTGCTAACTGAACCAGTTTAACAACATCATCATTAATTTGCTTAATTGTCCAAATGGCTTCACATAGGAACCAGTGTTGCTCAGGGTCTTCTATCCCTGTTCCTCTAAAAGTTGGTAGTTTCATGTCATCACCCATCTTTCTTGCGCTAGGTTGAGGTGTAGGTGCTGTAGCAGTTTTTCTGGGCTGGTTGAACAAAGGTGGTACAGAGGTACTAGAAGTACCGTGTGGGCTACTAGAAGGTGTTACTGCGGGATTATACTGAGCTTTGTCTAGCTTTTGCGGCGTAAAAGGGTGGTATGGGATATGAACGCTCCCTTGTCTTTCTATATGGCTTGCTCTAGGAACTTGACTGTCTTCTGGGCTTGACTCAAAAGAATGTTGGTCAAGGCCTACTTTATACCGTTTTCCACTACGAGTGCAACCAATAACTTCAGGGTCACTATCAGAGTCTACGGACATTACTTGTCTTTACTATTCATCTGAAGCTATACATAGTTTTGCTTTTTCATACAGAAGCATTTTAATCCATAAGTTCAAGGAATTTAAGAACTTACCTCTAGGTGCTTGAAAGAAACTCCTCTTAGCTTCACTGAAACTTTTTCTTGTATCCACTGCAAACTCAGTGATGAAACCTTCCAGCAGACTATTCAACCAAAAGTCTACTGTGCGGGATACAGAATTATCTACCCGCTTCAAAATACGGACTAGCTCAGGGGTCCAAGCGACTGGTCGATCAATATGCACAGTGGGTCTAGTATCTGCTAACTTGGCTATCCAAGCATGTAACTCAAGTGCAAATGTAACAAAGAAAATTTCGTGAAGGTCAGTATAGATATACTTCTGAAACCATTCTTCTGGCTTGAGCCTAGAGCTTCTATTTTCTTGTTCAGCGAACTCGTTAGCCTTTAAATCGAACCACTCCTGAATTTCTGTAGCTGCAGGATTCCAGTAACACATTTGTTAACTGAGCAAGTCTCAAGGCAACAGAACCATTTGTTGGCTCAACAACAGGGTTCAAAGCAACGGAACCATTTGTTGGCTTCAGCAACAATCTTCTTCGTCGCAAAAATAGCAAGTCTCACAGTAACAAGTCACAAGGCAACAGAACGATTTGGTGGCTCCTTTCTTTCTCTGGGTTTCGCCTCGATCTCGCGTGTCGCTGAAATAACAAGTCTCATTCACGCGGCAACAGAACCATTTGTTGGCTGATTTTGGACAGACCCGAGTTTTAATGGAGCGCAGCAACAAAACCCCTTGGCGCACTGGCCCTCTCGGAAACGAGCTGCGCGGCAGCTCGAGGTCTCACCCGAAGTGGCTATGGGGAGGCTAAGGAATCAGGTTTCCTTAACCTAGGCGACGCGGAGACTGTTCTCTCTCCTTGGACGATTCTTCTAAGGTGAATGTCTGACCCCTCCAGACTTATGAGCGCAACAGCGCTCAAGCTCTACTCGGCAGCTAAACTGCGCGGTACTTCCACTCCTGCGCTAGGACCGATTATCCTCTGCGCGGATACTCTTTGCGGAGTCACTTGCGTCCTCGTCGCAGCAACAGGTTCTCCTATCGCAACGGCGACGTCGTCTTGTCGATTCCTTCGACTCTTAACGATTATAGTTCCCAAGGAAGCTTTAAGAACTTACTCAACACATTCATAAAGATAATGCACATTCCTGTATATACTGTTAAGAAACTTAAACCAGGAAATCAATTCAATCACAATATCGCAACAACGAGAAGTATGAAGTCCACCTCCACGGGGAAAACCACGTCCACGGGAGTATCTTATATTATCCAGAAAATGATAGACTAATACAATATGCTGCGCACACAGCTGCAGCCTTAGATCTTTCCAGGAAACTCCACGCACACAGCTGGGAGCCCTTCTCTCGATCTATTCTCTCTCTAGAGGTTACAATAGTTCAGACGTCGACTCTGACTGTCTGCGACTCAAGGATTAGCTTCACTGCTAACCAACTCTAACTCCTGTTTTCTAGCAACACAGTAGAAAACAATCAACAAGATCGTAACAGAGGATGATCAACCCGATCAATCCTTCTTACATCCAGTAACTACTACCTTAGCTAGCTCATTCACAGGCTTAGCTAACTGACTCACTAATTAACCAGCTTACTGACTAGCTAGCTATCTAACCAACTAACCATCTACCCTTCTCGATTATACATATATATAGGTGGCCATGGCGGTCGCACCTTTACAAAACTGTGGGCCTTCCCCAGCAGTAATCCCCAAAAACCCTAACCACGCACATGGCTAGGTGTACTGTAGGTGCCGCTTGCAGTCATGTCGCCGCTTCCTGCAGGCTCCATGAATTCCGGCGCAGCTTACGGGAATGGGTGCCTCGTCCTTCGCCTTCAATGCTTTGGTCTGTGGCTCTTCCTTGATTCAAGCAACCATAACTTCTGTACTTAGCCTTAATGAGGGTAGCTGAACCCTCTACTCCATTGCTTCATTGATTGTGGTAGCTGGGCTTTCCACTCGGCTACCTTCCTTCTCTTCTGACGTGCGCGCGAGCTCCACGATTTCTGGTCCGTAATCTACACTGAGATTATCCATCTGGCACCGTACTGCACACCGTCTTCTTCTGTCCCAAAATTGGCGCTTATTCAAAACTTAGCACTCTTCCATACTTGTGCTTTTTCCTCAAAATTCGTAGCTTTTACCATAGCTGCGGCCTTGGCTCCAACAACCATGAGCTCTATTTATGGAACCATGATCATTATTGCTAGAACATGAGCATTGGTGGTGGAACCATGAGCTCTATTTATGGAACCATGATCATTATTGGTGGAACCATGAGCATTGTTGGTGGAACCATGAGCTCTAGTAATGGAACCATGAGCATTATTGGTGGAACCATGAGCTCTAGCTATGGAACCATGAGCATTGTTGGTGGAACCATGAGCTCTAGCTATGGAACCATGAGCATTGGTGGTGGAACTGTGAGTGTTGTCGGTGGAACCATGAGAGCTGTTGGCGGAACCATGAGCAATATTGGGTGAACCATGAGCTCTAGCTATGGAACCATGAGCGTTGTTGGTGGAACTGTGAGCGTTGTTGGAGGAACCATGAGCATTGTTGGTGGAACCATGAGCTCTAGTTATGGAACCATGAGCATTGTTGGTGGAACCATGAGCATTATTGGTGGAACCATGAGCTCTAGCTATGGAACCATGAGTGTTGTTGGTGGAACCGTGAGCATTGTCGGTGGAACCATGAGAGTTGTTGGCGGAACCATGAGCATTATTGGTGGAACCATGAGCTCTAGCTATGGAACCATGAGCGTTGTTGGTGGAACTGTGAGCGTTGTTGGTGGAACCATGAGCATTGTTGGTGGAACCATGAGCTCTATTTATGGAACCATGATCATTATTGCTAGAACATGAGCATTGGTGGTGGAACCATGAGCTCTATTTATGGAACCATGATCATTATTGGTGGAACCATGAGCATTGTTGGTGGAACCATGAGCTCTAGTAATGGAACCATGAGCATTATTGGTGGAACCATGAGCTCTAGCTATGGAACCATGAGCATTGTTGGTGGAACCATGAGCTCTAGCTATGGAACCATGAGCGTTGTTGGTGGAACCGTGAGCGTTGTCGGTGGAACCATGAGAGATGTTGGCGGAACCATGAGCATTATTGGGTGAACCATGAGCTCTAGCTATGGAACCATGAGCGTTGTTGGTGGAACTGTGAGCGTTGTTGGAGGAACCATGAGCTCTAGTTATGGAACCATGAGCATTGTTGGTGGAACCATGAGCATTATTGGTGGAACCATGAGCTCTAGCTATGGAACCATGAGTGTTGTTGGTGGAACCGTGAGCATTGTCGGTGGAACCATGAGAGTTGTTGGCGGAACCATGAGCATTATTGGTGGAACCATGAGCTCTAGCTATGGAACCATGAGCGTTGTTGGTGGAACTGTGAGCGTTGTTGGCGGAACCATGAGCATTGTTGGTGGAACCATGAGCTCTATTTATGGAACCATGATCATTATTGCTGGAACATGAGCATTGGTGGTGGAACCATGAGCTCTATTTATGGAACCATGATCATTATTGGTGGAACCATGAGCATTGTTGGTGGAACCATGAGCTCTAGTAATGGAACCATGAGCATTATTGGTGGAACCATGAGCTCTAGTAATGGAACCATGAGCATTATTGGTGGAACCATGAGCTCTAGCTATGGAACCATGAGCGTTGTTGGTGGAACCACGAACGTTGTTGGCGGAACCATGAGCATTGTTGGTGGAACCATGAGCTCTATTTGTGGATATGTTGTATGATCAGGTAGATCATGTACGTTGATATGTATCAGGTAGATACATTGTGTGATCAGGTGGATCATGTATCTATGTATGTATCAGGTGGATACATTGTATGATCAGGTGGATCATGTATGATGATATGTATCAGGTAGATACTTGGTATGCATCAGGTAGATGCATTGTATGATCAGAATGATCATGGATGATGAGCTTCAGGATGTTGCTCCAGATGACATGCACCAGGATGATGCAGTGTTGATGATCAGGATGATCATGTACATCAGTCCCAGGATAAGTCCCAGGATGCTCTTTCGAGGGTTTGTAGTGGTGACTACATGTAAGACCTGGGAGATCCGAGAGGTTGGGTTGTGTGCCCGTAATAAGTCCTGGGATGCTCTTTCGAGGGTTTGTAGTGGAGATCACATGTAAGACCTGGGAGATCCGATAGGTTGGGCTGTGTGACCTTGCTTGTATTCAAGTACAATTCATAACAAGACCCTACTTGTACTTCATGTGCATATTACATCTTGTACTTCACTCTGTCCTTGCTCATTATCTTTGTCAGCATTATCCACAGAAGTCGTCTAATTGTCCATCATCATCTCAGTATTTTGTTGTCCTAACATCACTGTCTTCTTTCTCACAAAATCATCATTTTGTTCATCAAAACCAGCTTCCCTGATCAACCCAGAAAATCATGCATCATATCACCATATTAGAATGTTCAACATCAAAAGTTTGGCATCCAATCATATCAACATCAACATCATTCTTAGCATACTCTTCATAAAAATGCTGCTGCCCATAATTCAAGCATCAAGTCATCATTCAACCTATAGGTTCTTCTTCATTCTGCCCATATCATCTGACCGAAAAAATTCAGGCAAAAAATATAAAAAGTTTTGCTTCTGTTGCTACTCCTGCTGTTCATGTTGATCCGAAAAACTCAGACCTCCATCTCTGAGCACTCTAACTCCACCCGAGGCTGCGCTAGCAGGGATAAAACATATTCGCGCACATGCCTAAGGAAGCGTGCACACGCTGTTAGGTTCGGTACCAAACCGAGGCACGTGCGCGCTGCTGCGTGTGCGAGATTCTCATAACTCATTATTGGGAACCGCATGCCAACAATGACATCTGGAGGTCCTGGATAGCAAAAGAAAACTGGAACCAAAACTTCAATAGCGAAGATGAAAAAGCCTTCTGGACTACTCTCAACTCCAAAAGAATTCTTATCTCGGACAAACCCAATAAACTCAGATGGGGGCATCGGCATAATTTCTATTTCACTTTCAAAGAAGCTTACCAGCTCACTCACCCCGCTCCTCCCCCACCCAGAGACTCTATTTAGACGAAGAATTGGGACTCTCATCTTTGACCGAAAATCGAAACCTTTCTTTGGCTGGTGGCGAGGAAAAAAATCCTCACCTGGGACTAGCTTCTCAAAAGAGGTTTTGTGGGACCTTCGGTGTGCGTCTTATGTAACCAACAAGAGGAAAACCAAGAGCATATTCTCAACTCCTGCCTTTACGCCTCTACCATCTGGGATTAGGGGGCTACCATTTTCCGTCGTTCTGATCATAACAGGGATGACATTAGAGCTACCATTCGGAACTGGCCCTTTGAGCCTTTTGTGAATCCCATTCTAAACCGGCCTGGCTTCTCTTCCCGAGCTTCGTCGTTTGGAACTTATGGAAAGAGCATAATAGAATAATCTTCCTTATGACCTCCACTACAAGTTCTTTTCCTTGTAGTGTAAAGCCCGAACAAATCCAACACTTGTGGCAACATCAATGGAATTCCATCCATATCATTGCGAACCTTGATGACTTAATTGTATTATCTAATTATGCCGCAATCATCTCATACGATGTCCAAAGCCATATAAAGATCAGTTTCAAATGAGACACAAAACACATCTCTATTAGTATAATAGCTCGTGGGTTTCATGGATGGCAATTTAAAAAAAAAACACCTCCAACAAAATGAGATTCTAATCTATAATCATAGAAGGAACATAAGGAAATCATCATTGTAGGAAATTTGTTATTATTTATGGATATCTTAAATTTTCAATACATGAAAGCCCCCAGGGTGAGGTCTCTTGCATATAACTAGCACAACCACTTAATTTGTGGTTGTGAATATAGATAGGCCACAATTTAAGTGCCATGAACCACTTATTATCAATGCCTCACCTATTAGTTACCCAGGGTAAATTGTGTCTCTTGTCTTTTATGCTGTGCTTGTTTATCTTTCAGTAATTGTTTACATATATGCTGCTCAAGTTAAAAAAAACTAACATAATTGAAGTAGAAGAACATGAAATTATCTAAAGGAGACAAAGTTGGGGAAGAAATGGAAACCCATGAGGAGGTTGTGGAAGACAAAATTTGAGAAGAAATGGAAAGTTGTGAGGAGGTTGTGGAAGACACAAATCCATAGGTTATAAGTGGAAAGGAAGATGTGGAATGGTATTTTCAGCCATCTAATTCCAAGAAAAATATATTGGTCCAATTGCCCATGAGCAAGAAGAAGACTATGATGGGGTTAGAAGAAGAACTTGCCCTCCTAGAAGAATGGATTTTGTATCCAAGGTATGATAGGAAATCTGCTCAATCAGACAAAGAACTGAATGAAAAGTCAGTAGTGACAAAGACTACAAAGAAAGTTGAATAAGTTGGAAAGAAAATGGATTTGGAAGCCATAGAAGGTCAAGGCAAACAGAGGAGAGTTTCCATGATAAGTGTGCATACAAAAGAAGACCCTTATCATTGGGTAGTAGGGGTATGGTTATGAAGCTTACTTAGTTGCAGTGGGAGATGTGGATAATTAGAAAGTAACATTTGAAGTTGCATATGCAATAGTCCCAACTGCAAGAGAAGTGGAAGCTGATAACCTAGAAGAAACATTTATTTTATTTAACCTGGTTTAAATGATTGTGCTTATGCAGAGGTTGATAGCATGTTAGCATTGCAAAAGTTGATGAAGAATTTCCTAATGAGGTGTTGAAGCTAGAAAGTAGGAAAAGCAAAATGAAAAGAAATGAAACTAAAGGACATGATGAATGCATGCCAAAGGTTGAGAGTAATATTGATGAAGTTCAGCATGATGACCTTGATGGCAACACTAAAGCTACAAGAGATTAAGAGAATTATGAAGAAAATAAATTATTGCAAAGTAATAAAGTCAAAAGTAGATGAAGACATTAAAGAAATTATAACCTATAGGTAAAGATTTTGCTTCCAAAATTTGAGAATTTTTGATGCAATACATGAGTAAGACCTAGACCAGCATTTAGATTTGTATTTTATTAAGAATCGAAAGGGTTTGGAACCCACTTATAATATTTCTACAAAAGAAAGCCTTTTGAGGCTTAACTGATAAATTTGTAAGTTTTTTTATATTTAAATAAAAGTCCTATTGAAATTAAAATTTTAATCTAGAACTTGTAATTTGCATTCATGTTTAAATTTTTGTGTATTTGTGAATCTGATTTGTTATACCAAGTGAGTTGATTTGTTATTCCAAGTGAGTTTCAGAACTTCTAATTTGTACCGATGTTTAAATTTTTGTGTATTTGTGAATCTGATTTGTAATACCAAGTGAGTTGATTTATTTTCCAAGTGAATTCCAGAACTTGTAAAAGTATTGATTTGTTATTCCAAGTGAGTTCCAGAACTTGTAGAAGTATTTTGTTTGTATATAGTCAAGACAAAATCTACAAGAGGACTAGCCCTAATTTGCATCAATCCCCAAATCTTAAATAAAAAAACCACAAACGCAAGCCTAATAGGAAAGCGGCTACCTGCTCATTTTTTTATTTTATTTGACCACGCCAACTTTGGTAGGAAAACATCGATGCAAGCTTTTCAATCCATGCAGTGAAGGTTCTTCATTTAGTGTCAAAGCTATTTATATTCATATTTATTTTTATTTTCATTTTCTTTTGAACTATCAATCAGAGAAATTATCCATTTTAATTATCAAAATTAAAAATGATAAAAAAAACCTATGTTTTCATATTTTACAATAATTATTTAAAGTAATTTTTTATTACTTAAATTAATAAAACAAAACAAATCTGAATTGTCTAACTCAACAAACAACAGATTGATCAACTTCCATTGGGCGAATTCAAATTATTTCTAGATTTTAGTTTGTTCAACTTCCATTGAACGATTTCAAATTATTTCTAAATTTAAAATAAATTACTTACTAAATTGACCCAAATCGGTTAGAACGTTCAAACAAATCAAATTGAAAAATATAGTCTCCATCTAACAGCATAGACGAACACAGAATAATATTCATCCAACAATAATCAATATAAAACTTTCCCACTTATTCATAATGAAATATACAGTAATTCCCGTATTAATATGCAAATACAAATGTTGCAAACCTAACCACAAATACGCTTTTACTGCAACAAAAAAAAGGGGAGGATACATCATAATTACATCTCAACTAGACCTCACACCAGGCATACCACCATGAACACAACCCAAGAAATACATTGCCTTATAAAGAAATTTCTCTCTGCATAATATATTCATTCATGCAGTTTTCATATTCTTGCCAACAAGAGGAGTCCATTAATATTTATCAAATACTATACTATGAAATTTATCAAATACTATACTATGCCTGACATCGTGATTTAACCAATTAATTCAAATACTTCAAAAAATATATATATAAACTTTCAAATTGCACATCTGCCCAACATCATCTAGTCTATCGAACTAAACACATGTTAGTTTGAATACTTTAGTACCAGCGCCTTGAGAACATCTCCACTCTGTCTACCAAAGACTCTTATGCATGCCTCCCTCACTTGGCCTGAAGCGTATTCTGTAACAGATGCTGGATTTTCATCCCCCATCCAACGCTGGGATTCTTTCAACTGCTGGGCTGCCATGACCAGATTTCGAATATCCCCGGGCACAGTGTCTTGAGTAACCAGCATAACGTTCTTGCCGGAAGGACGGTCGTCCAACGTTGTGGGGAAGAACACGCTTGACCTCATCCCTGCAAGATATGCAGACACAAAAGACGCACGAATCCACTGCTTATCTTCTTCCGTTTTCACCTCGGGGAAACTCCTGATAATCTCCTCCACTTCTACAAAAAGCTTTGCAAATTCTGCGCATGCTGGAAGATCCGTCTCCAAACGTTTTTGATATTCTGCAGCATTCGATTCTTCTAATGCTTTGTCATGCAAAACCTCAAACTTTGCGGTTATAGGTTCCAGGACTGTCCTGAGAGAGAACTCTAGAATACATCTCTTACACTTGCACCTGAAACCCCAGTTCTCGCACTTGGCTTGGCGCTGCCGCAGGGGGACGAGGGTATCAAAATAGGAAATAGTGATCTCTTCTCCTCGCTTGATGGGCTTTGAGGCATGAATAAACATCGCGCTTCCCACTTCCATCCTGCTCGAGTTCGGCAGGCAGGAATGGTTAATGAAGGACGGCAGCAGCCAGAGACCGGTAAAATACTGGCCTTGCTGGAAGAGTTTGGATTTATACATTTTCGATTTTGAAGGCTGTTCATTTCCACCGAAAGAGTTCCGACTTATAATGTCCCGTATACGTTCAACATCTACTTGCAATTTTTCTTTCTTTTTCCTTGCTTCGAGAAATAGGGCCATCCCTCTTAAACAAGTCAATGGCCGGAGCATCCAGTCTGTCGGTCTCCGAGGAACCAACTAAACTATAAAGCTGCCGTAGCAACGATTGTGATTTCATGGCAGCGCAGATAACAGCGGCAACAACATCCTCTTGGGACGCATCATTCATTTTGCCTCGGTGGTCCACATTGAATACGATGGGAGAGGTGCTCCGGTTGTCCTCGTAAACAACTGCAACAGCGTTGCTTACTAGCAAAAGCTGCCCGGTGCTTATTTCTCTGGTGGCATATAACCCTCGGCCGCAGCCATTTTCGCTCATCTTGATCTCCACGGGGCCAACGAAATCGGCGACCTCTGGAGGAGGGCGGAAGCCAAGCAAGAAGTCCGAAATGTCATACTTGCCATTCCGACTCTGGGCGTACAAAGTCTTCGCCTGGCGAAGTGCGTCTTGTATTTCCTTCTGCCCTGGGCTGGCCTTGTCGGCTTTCTCCAAACAGTCGCATGCCCCTGAATACTGCCTCAGGCTGACCAGAGCACGGCCTTTCCTATAGAGTGCTTTGAGATTGCTTGAATCGACCCCAAGGGCCTTGTCGGAATCCTCCAGTGCGAGCTCAAATTCCTTCAGCTGAAGCCTTGTCTCCGCCCGGTTGGAATACGCGTGGAGGAGGCAGGTATTGATATTATTATTGTCACCAGAAGACCTCTTCTTGAGCTGAAGGAGAGCAGCGTCGATGCATTTCGTATAATGCTCGGCCGCTGCGTCCCATTGTTTCTCTCTGAAGCAGTTGTTGCCCTTCTTCCTCATCTCCTCCACATCCACATGCAGGAGGCTCTCCCCCCGCTTCTCTTTGTGAGGCACAAGCATCTCGATGTTGCCAGGGTTATCGACACGGATGGCAAGGCCACCGTCGGTGGCGCGCTTAAAATAGGGTTCCCTGATGGCCACTTTGGCTCCCATGGGGTAAAGCTTGTTGATGTTAGTCTGCGAATGAGCCGCATTGTAAATTCCCAGCCTGACGGCAAGGCCATTATCATCCTCAAGCACAGTCATGATACCGGTTATCCTGAAGGCCTCAGCACAGAGCATACCGTAAACCACCCGGCCGTGGTGGACTTCCCCGACCTTCAACTCGTTGAAGGAAATAGGGTTCAGCCTTTCCAGCGGAATCGAACAAGCTGCACCGCCGCTGCTGCCTGATAAACGCAACCGGAAATTCGATATTTGTGCTGATCTCACAGTCTGATCACGACCGAAATCGTGAAGTTGGAGAAGGGCTTGCTTGTCGAATCTCTCGGAGGCATCTTTCGCAGAGATAAGCGGGTCCATCAACTGATTTGGGTTCTCCATTCTTACTCCCTCCTTAAGCAAGGCGAGCCTTATTAAACAGACACACTCGCCATTAAGGCGAGCCTGTCACTTAGGATACCCATCCATTGGCTATGGCACTAATCGCTCAAGATCAAGAAGTTCCACCAGTGTCTGTGCTCAAATTCAAATCCAAAAGAATGGAATGGATGGGTCGCGGGCATTAATACTCCAGCTAAAATTCAAATTCAAATGAATGAAAAGGCGCTGCAAGTTCCAACAATGAGTTTCCCTCTTGGATTCAAATTCAAATTTTTGCAATGACGTGGTTTTCCGGGCCATGTGAGAGGTGGATCGTGGATTGGACGTCTAATGATGCAGTAGCCGGGGCCCGGAACCGGTGGATACCCTGTAGTAAATAGTGTGTCAGGTAGATTGGACGTCTAATTTTTCCGGAGCCCGTGGATACCACGAACGTCCATACCATACGTTCATACCATGCCATGGATGGGTGCAGATGGGTCTAGCACCTGACAGGCTCGCCTTAATGGCGAGTGTGTCTGTTTAATAAGGCTCGCCTTAATGGCGAGTGTGTCTGTTTAATAAGGCTCGCCGTCACTGGAACATACCGCGTAAAACCCGTTGCCAGAGCCGCGGATGGCCTCCGTCGGTGCTAAACTCTCCGGAGGAGCCATCGCGGCCCGCGAGTGCCATCGAAGAGGAGCCAGCCGACGTATCTGGAAGCTCTTCGCCACAGGAAAAAAACGTTCACCGTTGTAAAAAGCCCGCCATAGGAACCGCAAGACCATACGAGAAGAGAAGATGGAAGTAGAAGGATGGGAGAACAAGGCGGCTAGGGTATTCGACGTCGAATCTCAAAACACAGCCAACAATGAACTCTCATATTAATAATCAAGAGCCAGGAAGCTCATCCTCTTTCTATAGAGCTTCGTAAATCACATCTTTTCATTTACATCCGGCGAGAAATCTCTTGGTCGGGAAACGATGGCAAGGCATGGCGAAATTCCTTCAAGCTCTTGGTCTTGGGTGGTTTACTTTTTAAGCCAGGAATGCTAAATATGCCCTCTTCTAACATTGCACCTGGAGAAGCTGGGGCTGCCTCAGATCAACAAATGCAGGCAGAGAAAATAACCATTCCCTTTGAACAACAACTCCATGACATGGATGACGAAACTCTCAAAGAGGCCACTCACTAACTTCGACATCTCTTCGAATATTCATGGACACCTCCACTCTGGAAGGAGATAGAAGCTGTACCGTGCAGATTCTGCGCAGTTTTTGACACCGACGGTCATATGGATCGAGACCGAGCAACTTACAATTGTAGCCAAAATGCTAGGCTCCGACGGACCGTGTCCTAGAGGCGAAATTCATGTCGTGGGTAGTAAGACAGTCCCTGGCTAGCTCCCATGAGCTCATTGCCAAAACTTTGCGAAAGCCAAATTCGAGGAGCGTGATGTGGCCATAGCTCATGGCCAGATGGTAAAGCGCATGGTGAAGAGGTCGATTTGCATCCAACAGATCAAGATGCCCAATAATTGGCCAAGCGGGAGGCCCCGAAGGCGTATAGGGACTCCGCTGCACTTTCTGGAATAATAGGAATTTAGTGTAGTGACATAGTGAAATGTATATCCCTGCCTTGGCAGGGATAAAAATGGCTCCTACATGACCAGTTGAGCTTGTACAGGCCAGTGTAAAGCATTCACATTTATGTTGTCTACGGACCAGTCGTCAGAAAACTGTTGTCAATTATCATAAAATCTGTCAGGGGTAGTTGCTGTGCTCTGCAAAAACTCAGTTTTGGCAAGTTTTGATAACTTGATAATCCAGTCACACCAGAAGCTTCATCCGTAATCAGTTGCATCTTGCCGAGTATCCCAATTATCACAAAAGGAAATTGATGGCTGAAATATGTCGGCAACCGTTAAAGGATTTCAATCCTATGATCGATGTCTCGGTTGAAAAGCGCATTGTTAAAGACACATTTGCCAATATTCTGGACACTTTGAACCTGTTATTCTTGGGCACGTCTTCTGTCGTTGTGAAAAAAACAGATTGATGAAATGCATTGCAAAAGGTCATAAAGAATTGCATAGATTGTTAAGGTAGATCATGGAAATTCTGAAAGTATTAAAAAGAGTTATTGAACTGGATAATGATCGTCCTCAAAAGGGTTATCTATCTGTGTAAGTACCTGATGAGAAATGAAATGAAGCCCAAATAGTGAATTCAAGCAATAGAAGCTCTGGCAGCTGATCTTGGTATTATCATGATTAATGGACAGTTTGGTAGCGGTTTCTATTCTGCTTATTTGCTTGCCGAGGAGTTGGTTGTGACTACCAACTAATATCATAATGATGAACAGTGTAAGTTGGAAACTAGATGATACACATAAACACATTTTTTTAGAACTTGGCGACGTAAGAGTTAGTGGTTGATTCCATGAATATTGAGAGTAAAATCCATAAATCAGATGGCAAAAAGTAGGGCTCTGTCTTTCTCAATAGGGCTTTGTGCAATTGAGATTAATTCACTCCGTAGCTGTGTGAGTGGTGTAACTTCATATCTTTTATAAAAAGGAGAAATAATAATGGATGATAGGTTTTATCATAGTAAAATATAGTAAAGGTTTATTGGGTTAAAGAGGCCCATTTTATAGTAGAGTAGGGGGAGATGTGTAACTTCTTCCGTGTTCATCTTGGCACACTGACATGTGTATTTTTTTAAAACAGTAAAATATTATAAAAATAGTGTGTTGGCTATTTAAAACATTTATAATGGTATATATATAAAACCACACAAATTAGATAAATTAAAACACTTCCTCAATATTTGTCTTTAAAAAGAAATTTGTACTTCGAGAAATTTGATTCCTCTGAATACTTGGTAGATCCTCTTTAAGATGAATCTATGCTGATATTTATAAATAACCACCTTCAATGAATCTAATAAAATCATAAAAATTTTTGATATCACACACGAGAAAGTTTGTCACAAAAATTTATATTCGTTTAAACACAACAAAGCCCTAAGGTTTCAGGGAAACCACGATTTTGAAACTTCAGCAATATAAATGTCACTAAAAAGGGAAACATTTACCGTAAGGAGGTGATATAAGCATTGGCATCAATTGATCAGTTATTATTGTGGAAAAATTGAATGTATTATTACATCTCTATATTAGAGAAGAAAATGCATAGAAAACTTGAATGGTATTTGCACTCTCCCTCTTAAAGTGCAGTTCATATATGAACTCCCTTCTAGGCTAACGAAGTGTGTCAAATCTTAATCATATGCATATATAGTGAAATATTATGTAAGCGAAGTGTAATACGTTCTAATTCAAAGATTGGAAAACATCAAGGTTTTTTTTGATAGCAGGTGCTTTCTTAAAAGCTTGTATAGAAATGGAAGGTTGAACTTAATTTGGAAAACTGTAATTTTTGTAAGTTTTTTAAATTAAAAAATCTATTGATTATATGGATTAATTAATGGTTTTGTGTGTAGGAAGAAGGCATTGCAAAACTAATTATTGATGCACTTAATCCAACTTTTTTTATCCTTTCCTCGTTGTAAAACTTGATCATGTCTAGAGCGATGTGACATACCCCTTATGTGATTTTGAGAGTTATATTGGTCCAAGACTTGTAGAGCTTTGAAAACAAAGTTATTTCATGAGAAAATGTATGAAGTGTTTCCATCAATAAAAGAAATCATTTTGGTTCACCTATTTCTCGTCTTCAAATTTCGGTTTATCATCATTATTATTATTATTTTGACTAGGGGAATCGAAAACAGGAGTTGGGCTGGTACTCCCATGACACGGGATCCAAGGATCCATTCTCGCTACCACTATACCCCTAGGTGCATCCACAAGGCCCGAAGTTGCCACGAACCATGGTGCACGGGTAAGTTTGGGGGGATTCCATGGGAGCTTCACTAGAAGGCAATGTAATATCACGTTCATTCATACTGAGGTATTGACAGCCAACTGCTACCAATAGCACTCAGCCAGTTGTTACCAATATCCTTGGGAGGCTCTAAGCCTCCAGGGCCTGTTATAGGCCCTCGATAGGCCTTCGGGGCTTGAATACCCAACCACTCATGCCTATTACAGGCCTTGGGAGGTTTAGTCAGCCTCCTAGAACTTGTTACAGGCCCTGGAGGTTTGGATAGCTAGCCCACAACAGGCTTAGTCAGCGATTGGGGAACTGCGACATGCAATCTAAATGTTGTACTATGTGCATTAGCTCTAGTGACATATAAGAAGTGATCTCCTATCTCTTCATTAGACCATTAGATGTTGCAAATCATAATGATATGTGGTTTAGTAATTGCATTGTGGGTGAAGTAATGTGCATCCATAATATACATCGAAAGAAGCAAGGTGCATTGTAAAATGCATGTGGGGTCATAAGAGGGGTATCATATCAATATACTAGGCAGAAATATAAAGGGGTATAAAAATGTTAATGAAAAAATTGATACATACAATATCTAGTCAAAATAGGGTTTTTTTTAAATTGGTAAGGCATATTGGGATGGTGTTAAAAAAACAATTTTGGAAGGTATTTTCCAATATTTAGTGAAATTAGGGGTATTGTTTCATATTCCACAAATGAACATGCGGTTTATTGAGTGAAGCCTCGTGGCTATTCAAACATGCCACCTTCCATTTACAAAACATGTGACCTTCCATTTACAAACAATTACAACTTCTCATCTTTACCACTTGAAGTGCCTCATGAACAGTTTATCATTAATTAATTCTCATTCTCATTTTCAAATTATTTTTATATATTAACTTTTTACATTGTAAGTTATTTAATTTTACTATGTGTATTATTTAATTTTACTATATGTATTTTAGATTTTATTATTTATATCTTTTTATGTTTTGTTTAAAATATTTTCTAATTATGTACCTATAACATTTTATATATTTAAATAATGTTTTATTTTTTTAATTTGTCTTATTATTTATTATTATATACCATATATATAAGTAAAACCATATTAATAAAACATGATTTAGAATATTTTAAATAAAATATATAAGTATGAAACATTAAAAAAAATGATTTGTATTTTTTTTTGTTTTATTTCAATTTAATTTGTTTACTTTTTATTATTTATAATATTATTGAAAATAATTTAAATAGTTAGTTATTTTACGATTAGTTAATACGTTAATTTATCATTTTAGTTATTTAATATTTTATTATCATTTTTCTGTAAAATGATATTTAATTTTGATTTTTTTATTTATTATTATCTTTAAAAAATAAAAATAAAAAATTAAATAACACAATAAATTAATAATATGGAAACAATGTTAAAATTAATTAAAGAATACATTTTTATTTCATTCATACTTTTAATTCAAAAAACGATGCTTTCATTCCATTTAATTTATTGTCTTGTTCAACAATACACTCCAGAATTCTTCTTTATTAATGATGAAAACTTTCCATTTTCAAACCAACATTTTTCCCAAGTGCCTCCTACAACTTCCATGTGTTCTTATTTCTCGACATGATTAGCTTCCTTTTCATTAAACACTCACATCTGCACCCATGTCTAAGACATCTATCTTTAACAGGATTGTGAGTTTGGGTTATTAGGGAGCCCAACAACAAAGTCAACAAATGATGAAGTCCTTACGAAGTATCTCCTAGAAAACTTGGTAACCAAAGGCAGGATTTCGTGAGAATGCCAAGAAAAAGAGGCATGTTGTTGATCTGTTATAGACAATCATTTATGTAAAGAATCTAATTATATTTAGTGGAATGTACCCTTAGTGGAGCTCCCAATTCTTTTTGAATGGTCAATTTGTCTTCCACAAGAAAGTTTTTTGCAAATTCTTGTTTCTTGGAAATTTAATATCCTATCTATAGAAACCATGAAGAAATGCAGAGCTATGACCCCATTGCAGCAATCTATGATGATATGCAACACTTGATAAAACCATAAGCTGTTATTAATCCATGGAAAACCAATGCTCGAGATAAAAACATAAATTTTCACAATACCAAATGCGTTGATAGAGAATTGGACCTAAGAAAGATCCAAAAGCTTTATTTTTTTATTTTTTAATTGTTTAAGGTAGTTGAGCCTTGTCACCCAAATTTTCACAATACCAAATGCGTTGATAGAGAATTGGACCTATTCTACTAAGAGAGCACTACACACACAAAAGAAAAGATCCAAAAGCTTTATTTTTTAATTGTTTAAGGTAGTTGAGCCTTGTCACCCAAAATAGTCAAAATGAATAAATTTTAGAATAATTTTTTCAATGAAAAAATTTCACCCAAATGACTTTGGTCTTACTTGTATTTGTTGTTGCACTGAGTGAAACAATGTAACAAAATAACGTTTGTAATAAAATCAGCCTAGATCCAAATCCTAGGCTCTATGAAGCACTGAGAGCGATCAAATCTCCTGAGGTGCAAACCTACGATCTCCCTCATTTTTACTTTTTACTTTGTATTATTCTTTTTTGTTTATGGCCAACATAATATTTATTACCTTTTACTTTGTATTATTCTTTTTGTTTACTTTGTATTATTTTGTTACCTGACAAACGCTTGACAAATGCTTGACAAACGTTACAAAATCTCCCTCATATTTACTTTTTACTTTGTATTATTCTTTTTTGTTTACTTTGTATTATTTTGTTACTAGACAAACTCGCCAAACACTCGACTAACAAGACTTTTTACTTTGTATTATTCTTTTTTGTTTACTTTGTATTATTTTCTTACTAGACAAACTCGACTAACAAGATCTCCCTCATACGTATCTATCAAGCACCGAGAAGGATCCAATTTCTTGAGGTGTATTAATTTCTTTAAGTTTTAATTTTTTATTTTATAAACGAACATCTATTTTTTAATTACTTTTCATAATATTTAACTTTCATTGAGACCAGCCCGCACGGATGTGGTTCATTGGCGGTTCATTTGATATTAAATCACTTGTTTTAAATTGGAGGTCACGAGTTCAAATCACACCCGTATTTAGAGATAATTTTGATCCTCGCGTTATCTATATTTTGCAAAGTGACAATTTTATCAATCCCATGATGGTTTAACCAAGTCATGGTGTCTTTATGCCACGCCCGCTTGAAGCACATACAAGTATGGCTAGAATTTAAAGCAATTTTATGAAGTCGATAATCTCCTATATTGTTTATCTTATACTTATACATTAAGTATCTAGTAATAATCATGCTCGAGGGAGAGCCCTAAACTTTTGTGGATAATATTTATTCTATATTTTAATAACTTTTAAAAAACAAATTTAAATAAATAAATTCATAATAATATATATTTTTAGATATACTTATTTTGTTATCATAAAATATACATAAATTTGAAATACAAAACATAAGTACACTAATATAATAGACATATCAATTAAGAAACTTACAACACCTACCTAAATTGTTATAAGAATGTAGTAGTATTATAGAAACAACAAGTTGTTGGCTTCACCCTTCTTCGATGCCCAGAATATAATTAGATATCCCTATCAACTAAGAGTTTAGACGACTTCTTAGCTCCAAGAAACCTTTCGATTTCTTGTCCTTTTGTGCATGTGACTTTAAGAACAATAATGCACAATACCTATAATAAGGTTGTCCCATGTAAATATTTCTTCCAAGAATTCTTCCACCTCTCAACAAGCTCCAACATCTCATGAAGCTCCCTCCCCTCAACTCCTCTTCATCCTCCATATTTATCAAATTTCCATACATATTTTCCCAAGTCTCCTCAAATACCCTCATTTATGGCCATCAACTACTCCTATATTTTAGAGAAAAAGATAGCTAAAATAAAATAATGATTTTAATAACAATAAAATAGAAATGGAAAGTATTTCTTCTCATGTTAGCTTATAAATGAAATTTGACATTTCTCCACAAAATATATGGCACCCCACCATACCTATATAATTCATCAAAACAAGAAATAATGAAAGTCAAGAAGGATATTTAATGCTACTAGTTATTTATATGTACTCAATATATACTTCCTACAATCATTAACCCATTCATTTAGTAATTAATACATCTAATAATTATACTAGTGTACATGCGCAATGTAGGTTTACGTAACTAGTGTATACATACCCGGCACATGTACTAATTATAAACAATCACCACCTCTAATGTATAGCTCATTTATGTTCTCATCCAAGTATGCAAGATAACTAACAATAATCACAACATCTAACAATCTCACTTACTAGTTTACAATAATTCAATATAAATGACACAACATACTCATATCATCACACCTGATTAAAGCAAATTTTTTTAGCATACACACAAGTAACCAATTTGTTATAATTAACTCAAAACAACAATGTAAATTAATTTGAACCACCTTTCCTCCCTAACCTACTTCCATCTTTCACATCATATCCTTTCCACTACAAAAAAATGTTGGAGGGTCAACTATATTGACCTAACCCGTAAGTGGAAGTGTCAACAATATCGTCCAAGCTTCCCCAACAAGAAACTGGTAGTCATCATCACACAACTTGAGGAGTGTGGCTCAACATAACCTTCCCATCACTCTAGGTTTTGTAGGATACATGGTAGAAATACCTCCACCCCTCTTGATATAACTAGAGTCAACACCCTATATTGAGTCATAATGTGCCATTATTATTCTTATACTCATGTCATTGAACAACCACACTAGGCAAGTTGCGCATCCTGTCAAAACCACACTTACCTGGATAGATCATATAAATGTTTGAAATCATATGAAAAAATTATAGTACACATTATTTTCATGATGCCTACGACATCTAATTTACCTCATCACTACTATAATTTATCTATTACATAGTTCATCACCCAGTAGGTTCATTCAACAATAACTCATATCCATGTAAATATAAAATAAATTTCATACCTAAAAACATGTATTGATGTTAAAAATAAGAAACATATATGTTTATTTATACCATGCCTCACATTTGTTATACATTCAAAACATAGTTTTGAGTTGGTATCCATGTACCAAATTTCCACCCTTTAATTTGCATGTTTAATGAACTCACATATCTATCATCATCATGGGAATATATCCATAAAAATTATATCCTACAATGCATAAACATATGCATCTATCCACATATGAGTGTCTCATTTGTGTGGCATGTCAAAATCGAAAGTAAGCATAATAAAATATAAGGACAAGTCATAATATAGTTCTAGCCACATAATGTTAAATGTGGGGCGTTACATACACATACCCTTCAAAAAAATATGTCATGAAGTTATGTTCATTCATAATATGAGGAAAATCACAACATAATTTCTTCATATCTATTATGATCGAAAATGCTATAAAATTAATTAAATAATACTAAATTCATCTATAAGTAAATTTAAACCTTATTTGCATGGTCATTAAATTTCTAATTCCAAATAAATTTAATATATACTCAACATCTCATATATATATATATATATCCTTTTATTTTATCTTATTAGTATACATATATATTTATAACATTATATTTTATTTTATTATATATATATATATATATATATATATATATATAATTTACTCCTATCCTAAAATATGATCCTTACTTAAATAAAAAATAAAAAATAAAAAAATGGGTTATTATTTCAACTTGGTTGAAAAGTCTCTTTTTTAAACATAAAACTTAATATAACAAGAGTTGCATGCATCTTAGTCCCTACCTTATAATATAGAAACAAAAAAAATATTAAATAACAATAAGACTAACAATATTAAATAACTATAAGACAAAAATAAAAATTAAATAAAATGATTCACAAATTCAATATAATTGAATTATAATGACAATTTTGAAAACATTAAAATAGGAGATGATGCTCGCTGACCTCGGCCCTGTGGCTGTGCGATCAACGTCTAGGGTTTATGGCCGCTCTCTGATTTCGCCCTGACTGTCTGGTTCCTTTTTCTGCTCTCACAGGGCCCCCTACCCTGAGTCTCGCCATGGCCTATGTACGGGGGGGGCTGAGGGTTCCTCCCGTCATACGGCCCTGACTCCCCCTTTCTCCCCTCGTGTGTCTAGACAAGCCTCTTCCCTTCAAATTGGCTTAGAGGATATCCGATCCCTGACGTCGAAAAGCCCTCATCATTTGCCATTCCAGATCCTCCTCCTGCTGGTAGCATGCCCAGAACCAACACCTGCATTTCCCGTTCGACCGCTTGTCCCAGTATGACCCTCCCCCCAAAAGAATCAATGCCAGGTCTCAATATCTAAAAGATCATGCTCTCATTTGCAATTTTATGGGAATTTGGCTCACTGAACAAGCCCTTAAGCATTGGATTGCCATCAAATGGAAACCGAAAGCCCATTACAACCTTCAACTCAGCTCAAAAGGATTCTTCATCATCATCTTCCACCATTTCGAAGACAAGGCAAGAGTGGAAAATGATGGCCCATACTTTTTTAATTCAGCAAGTTTGTACATGAAGAATTGGATAGAGAAATTCTGCCCTTAAAAAGAGGATTTCACCTGGGCTCCGGTCTGGATCCGAATGTACTCCCTTCCCCAAGAATACTGGGATGAAGAAACCCTGAAGGACATAGGGAATACCTTGGGCACCTTTGTAAAGTTAGCTGATCAAACCAAGCTTCAAATATACACCTCATACGCCTGTATTTGCATCTACATGCACATTTCAAAAACCCTCCCGGATGCCTTCAGTCTCTCCCTCGAAGATTTGGAATGGATCCAACCCCTGGATTATGAGCACATACCTTTCAGATGTCGCAAGTGCCATGAACATGGCCATCTCTTTCGTGACTTCCCCTTAAGCAAGAACCGATCAGAAGGTAATAAGAAAGACACACTGGATGCCGATGGTTTCCAAAGATTTGGACGATTTAAGCGTCACACCCATAAATTTGCTAGAAAAAACAAGCTGGAGAATCCCTCCACCAGAAACAACTTCGAAGCCCTAGCCAAGCCTTCAATGGACCCAGATTCATATCTGAAAAGGAAAAAAACAGTCAATGAAGAAGACTTCCCACCCATGCTAGAGAATCTTGAACAACCTCTCAATATGGATGGTACTTTCGACTCATGCAAATATGATCCCCATGCAGAGCCTCAAGGTACTTCCTCTATCCCTTCTAACCCTTCCCTAAAACTTCCTATGGATCCTTCCCCATATACCACTATGGATGAAGAAATGACAGAATTATATCTGAGAGATCTAGATCTGTTGGGACTAGAAGACGCTTGCACGAGAAAAGATTTTGGCTCCATTCCACCAAGTCAGATCCACCTCCTCAAAGAAGCTCTTGCTAAAGTCAAAGCCCATGATAAACTGGGAATCCATAACCTCCTTCAAAAGGATAGACAGAAACTCTTAAGCGAACTTAAGAAAAGAGGTAGAAAATCAGATCTGCAAAGAATCAACCTGTTGGGTACAAGGATGGTGGAATCAGGAAAATATGCCCAGCTAACTGAGTTCTTCCCCTATCTCCCCCCCCCAATGAATATCATCTCCTAGAATATTAGAGGAATTAACGGTCTCTCCAAACGCCGCATGTTGAAGAGAAAAATACTTTCTGATTCCCCCTCTATTATATTTCTCCAAGAAACTAAGTGCTCCTTTGAAACCCTTAGCCTTCTCATGTCCAAGCTCTGGAGAGGCTGCCAAAGCTTTGCTATCGATGCCAATGGCGCTGCCGGGGGCATTACCATTTCCTGGAACCCTAATGTCTTAACCCTTGACAATTATACCTTCCCTCATGCCATCTCTGCCTCCTTTCACATCCTCGGTACCTTCCTTCATGGTCCTCTCCTTAACGTCTATAGCCCCCAACCCCCCCATCTTAAATCCCTTCTACTCCATCACCTCACGTGGTTTTCCTCCCTCCATTCGGACTCCCCCCTTATTATCGGAGGTGACTTCAACATGATCACTACCCTGGAGGAAAAAAAGGAGGTCTTCGTGCTCTCTCCCCCAAAGATCTCCTCTTCAAAGCCTTCATTGCTGATAATCATCTGGTGTATTTACAACCTTCCTCTGGCTTCTTCACCTGGAACAATAAAAGAGGCGGGCATTACCATATTGCTAAGCGTCTCGACAGATTTTTGGTCTCAGAGAATCTCACTATGGTAGGAGGTATCCTTGCTTCCTCTGTTTTACCTGCTTCCTGCTCAGATCACTGGCCCATCGACTTAACGTGGCAAAGTCAGGGTGCTCACATTCATAGGCCTTTCAGATTTGAGAAATTCTGGCTTTCACATCCCGACTTCTCTGAGACTATTAGTGCTTGGTGGGTAGAGATGCGGGTTATTGGCAAGTCAAAGATGGCCATCCTATAGAGAAAACTCAAACTCCTTCGTGCCAAGCTCAGGGACCGGAATCACTCTACCTTTCGAAACATCTTCAAAGACAAACTTTTGATCGAAGAAGAGATTAGCTCTCTCCAACACAACATCATGAATGATGGTCTCTCCCAGGAGCATAAAATAAAATAAAAGGTACTCATAGAAAAGCTCAATCAATGTTGTCTGCAAGAAGAAACCCCGTGGAAGCAAAAGTCGAGAGTCTCTTTGCTTAAAGAATGTGACCGCCACACTACCTTCTTTCATTGATCCACTCTTAAACATAGAATGCACAATTGCATCAACAAGCTTAGAGACGATTTGGGTGCTGTTCTGGAGGAGAAAAATGACATAGAACATGAACTCAAAAGGTACTTTCAGGACCTCCTCTCTGAACCACCTGATTCCAGGAATGTTGTCATTGCTCAAGTCACTCAACATATCCTGATTATCATCACCAAAGAGCATAACACCTCCCTGATGCAACCCATTTCTCTTCAGGAAGTGGAAACCGCCATGCAACAAATGGATGATGACAAAGCACCTACTCCGGATGGCTTCATAGCCAACTTCTTTCATCACTGTTGGGCCCTCTTGAAAGTAGAGAGTTGGGAAGTGGTTTAAGAGTCCAGGAAAAAGCAGTGGGTTTTACCAGCTCTCAATGCTACGCACATCTCCCTCATACCCAAAGAGAAAGGGGCCTCTCATCCTAGCAAGTTCCTTCCTATCTCCCTCTGCAATGTCATTTACAAAATTATTTCCAAAGTGGTCGTCAACCGTCTTAAGCCTCTTCTACCCCTACTCATTTCTCCTGAGCAAATTGGGTGTGTCAAAGGTCAGCAAATTTTGGATGGCATCATCCTAGCTCACGAAGTCACCCACTCCCTCAAAATTCATCGCCCGCCTTGTATACTCCTAAAACTCGATCTTTCCAAATCTTTTGACAAAATCAGTTGGGTCTTCATTAGAAAAATGTTGAGTGCTTATGGCTTCTGCCCCGCCTGGACCAACTAGATCTCTTCCCTACTTTCCTCTTCCTTTTTATCCATACTTGTCAATGGTTCTCCCTCCCCCATTTTTACCCCCTCTCGTAGCATCCGTTAAGGAGACCCCTCTCTCCATTTCTTTTCATCCTCATGGAGGGAGGTCTAGGAAAAATGAGTCAAGCTGCGATAGCTTCTGGTTCACTTCGTGGCCTCTCTCTTCATGGAGGCACCCCTATCACTTATCAACAATTTGTGGATGACAACCTCTTTTTTGGTCATCCCTCGGTGCATGAAGCACACTCCTTCCAAAAGATCCTCAAGATTTTCTCTGAAGCCTCTGGCACTTCTATCAACCTCAACAAGTCTCAAATCTTCTTTTTCAACACCAATGCGATCTCCAAACGCAAAATTGCCTGCATCCCGGGCATCGCTACCTCCTCTCTCCCGACCAAGTATCTCGGAGCTCCCCTCTTCGAATCTACCATCAAACATTCCTCTTCGAAAGAGATTCTTGACAAGATTGACTCACACATCTCCTCCTGGACCTTCTGTTCTCTCAACCTCCCATGTCGCCTCACCCTCCTCAAGTCAGTCCTCCAATCTATGCCCCTTTACCTCTTCATGGTCCTTGCTGTGCCCAAATGGGTTCTCAAGTCACTTATAAAGATACAACGGTCATTCCTCTTGGGAAAAAGTCAACAAAACAATAAGTGGGCCTTGGTAAAATGGCAGACCGTCTATCTTCCCAAGCGTGAAGGTGGTCTTGGCATAACAGACCCTGACATTAACAATGAAGCACTCTCAGCCAATATTTGGTGGAGATGGGAGATGGATCTCTCAAAATGATTCTCCCTGGGCACAATTATTGAACTGAAAATATGCTCCCCAATGGAGCACCTCCCAGCTCATTCGGTACGACTCTGACCCCCTGGGTTTCCTCATTTGGCGAGCTACCAACTCTTAAAGGTCCCTCATCCAACAACATAGTTTCTGGGAAATTAAAGATGGCTCCCTGGCACTTTTTTGGCAAGATTATTTGCAGCAACTACCTAAATTTAGCAATCTCCCTATCTGCATAGCTTCACCATCTATCTGGCAGGCGACCTTAGATTCGGTTTTCCATGATTTTTGTGACCTTGCCGAAACTCCCTCCTTAAGAAGTTGGAAGAATACCAGGCTCTTGCATATCAGCTGAAGACTACAAGGCTGTTTGGACTCGTCTCCAAACCAGAAATATCAACATCTCTCATGGCCAAGATATCCTTCGTTGGGGTAACCTACCCAAGGGTTCCTTCACATTCAAAGAAGCCTACTCCATTTTGGCTCAAAGAGATGTCACCACTCCCTTTCCTCTCTGGAAAAAGATCTGGAATCCCTCCTTATGGACAAAAGTTTCAACATTTCTCTGGTTGTTGGCTCATAGAAGTATTCTTACCTGAGATACCTTACAAAAAAAGGGCTTCATTGGTCCCGCTTTTTGTGTTTTGTGCAATCACAATGACGAACACATGGACCATTTGCTTGACTCGTGCGGCTTAGCCTCAACGCTTTGGGACAAAGTGGATGAAATCTTTCGTAGATCCAACAGATTCAGAGGTGATATCATTGGCACTTTTCAACAATGGGACTCCAGTCCTTTTCAAAGAAATTAACTCAATAGACTTTGGGATCTTACTCCAGGCCTCCTAGTCTAGAACATTTGGAAGGAAAGAAACCTCAGAATCTTTGAAGGAAAATGCAGCCCTGTGGACAAAATATGGAATACGCTCAAGGAAAACCTTCAGGAAACCCTATTTGTTACTCCTTGGCACAACTTTGACCTCCCCACCTAGGATCTGGAGCAGGCTATTCTTCGCAGCTGGAACTTCTCAAAGCCGGCTCCACCCCCCGCTCTATTGCACCCCAACCCCTGCTTCTCCAGTCCTTCTCACTGGTCCCCCCCCTGGTCTCTTCAAGCTTAAATTTGATGGTGCCTCTAAAGGAAATCCTGGTATGGCTAGTTTTGCAGGTGTCTTCCATGATCACGAGGGTCATACTCTTAGAATCTATTATGGAAACATTGGGCATGATAACAATAACGCAACAGAACTAGAAGGTCTCTTGCAGGGCATCATCATTTCCAGTGATTTCAATCTTCACCCTCTCATTGTAGAAGGAGATTCCCAACTTATTCTTGTTGATGTATATGTAACTTCGGAATGTATTTCACATATATGTATATTGTATTCCTATAGAGATGTTATTATTCCTCTATACGGAAGTGTCGTTATTTATATTGTAAGTGTCGTAACTTATACTTGATGGGTTATTAGACCACCTTGTTTGGGGTTGGCCCTGTATAAGTCATGTGGGTCAAAGGGTTATTAGACCACCCTATTGGGGGTCGGCCATGTGGGTCTAAGGGTTATTAGACCACCCTATTGGGGGTTGGCCCAGTCAGCATTATAAGTGTCGTAACTTATACTTGATGGGTTATTAGACCACCTTGTTTGGGGTCGGCCCTGTATAAGTCATGTGGGTCAAAGGGTTATTAGACCACCCTATTGGGGGTCAGCCATGTGGGTCTAAGGGTTATTAGACCACCCTATTGGGGGTCGGCCCAATCAGCATTATGTTATGTGGTTAAGTTCGAGCCTACATGAGTTAGGTAAAAAGGCAAGTCAAGTCAAGTATAAATAGAGTGCGGGAGGCACTCTATTTGTTCACTCACTTCTTACACATGCACTCAAGGAGGAGTGGCGCACTTATTGAGGAGGAGGATCTGCTGCTAGGTTATGTCTATCTCTTGGTTGTATCATTGCTCTATCTATCTCTGAGGAAGTTATTGGGGTTTTTCACCTTTATGGTTTTCCCCAAGTAAATCTTTGTGTCTCTTGTGTGCTTGCATTATTGTCTCCATGATTGATATGCTGTAGATATGCTGTACATGTTGTTCTCTCAGTTAAGATCCTGGATCATATTGAAGTAAATTCTGAAAATTTAACATGGTATCAGAGCTAGCCTGAAAGAAGGCATGATATGGCATGTATGACACTTGTTGCACTTACGATGCTAGGGCTTGAT
The DNA here is from genome assembly GCA_027924585.1 of Larix kaempferi. Lineage (NCBI taxonomy): Eukaryota > Viridiplantae > Streptophyta > Pinopsida > Pinales > Pinaceae > Larix > Larix kaempferi. The sequence goes on along the minus strand of BSBM01002204.1, from coordinate 8,236,612 downwards.
ATAGCAAAAACCAGTCATCATAGCACTTTCGCTATAAATCTATTTTGGCGAATTTTTCGGATCTGAAATTGTTACAGGACGAATATTAAATCTCTAGGTACCTTGTGTCCAAAGGAAAACCTCTAATTCGTTGTACTTTGTGATTTATGATCTGTGCAATATAGGGTTTCTGCCTCTTCCAGATCTGAGTCAAAATCAGGTGACCTTGGGAAAAAGGTCATAACTTGGGCTGGGAAGCTCCAAATGAAATTTCGTAAAAAGTGACAGGTAGTACACAGACTGTACTATCTCAGAAAAGTTTTTCAGAGGCCGAAGGTGAACCAGTGACACGTGGAACGCCGTACAAGTTCGCTCTCCTGTATTATCCCATAAACAGGTCACGTTGCGACACTTGGCATAACTCTCTCTCAGAGAATCAAATTGAGGTCATACTTGTCAGGATGGAAAGATAACAGGCCGAGCTATCTCAGGAAAGTTTTTCAGAGGCCGAAGTTGAAATAGTGACACGTGGCACGTCGTACAAGTTCGCTCTCCTGTTTTATCCCAAAACAGGTCACGTTACGACATTTGACATAACTCTCTCTCAGAAAATCCAATTGAGGTCAGACCTGTCAGGATGGAAAGCTAACAGGTCACGATATCTCGGGACACTTTTTCAGACCCCGTGGATCAGGTACATATTTCTGTCAAAACAGAATTATTTTTTTGGTACCTTCATTCATGGCTTCCGGAATTTAGGGCTTTGGAGAAAGTTGGAATTTTTGTAATCGGAGACCACGGCTGAATGCTACTCATCAAAATAAAAATTTAGAGACCAAGATCATAATTTTTGGTTGGGTAGAAGGCCGGGCTTGATCAAACCCTAGTTCGAAACTTTGATCAGAAAAGTGGAAAATTAGGGCTTCTGTAAAAATGGGAATTTTTTGAAATCTGTGACCACGGCTGGAAGCTCCTCAGAAAAATAGAAGCTTAGAGCTTTGGATCAAACCTTTTGATTGGGAAAAAGAGTGGGATTCATCAAACCCCAGTTCAGGGTCACGTCCAGTGAATCTGAAAGTTTCAAAGGCAAAATTGAGGAGTGAAACTTTGTAGTTTTCAAATTCGAAATATACTAGCTTGATCAGCTCATCAAGGCGCATATTTCTATCCTTTCGGAAGTTTGAAATTCAAAGTTTGAATTTTTGAATTTTTGGGGTTTCTCTGACAAACCCATATCCAGCTCCAGGTCCAGTTCTTGCAAATCAAGTGGATTGGGTTAATCCTAGAAGAAGATGGATTGATCATCTGCATGAGTGAAGAAGTTCCTGTTTCAGAGGGAGATGAGGCTAAGGCCTTAAATAAGAAGATTACAAGCGATCTCGATAGGTATGACTCATCGAGGTATGTTTCGATATTTTTCCATGATTAAGTTTATGGTATGTTTGTCTTCATGTTATTACGGTTAGTACAATTTTGATTTTAGATTTGTCGTATCACCTTAACAAAATTATGAATGCATGATAGAAGATATTCATTGGTTAGGGTGTTGACACTTATGATTGTAATAATGCATTATGGTGTTGTATGAGGTTTATGTTGTCTACTAACATGAAAGGTACACCAAGAAAGACAAATCATGTTCCAGTTCAAGAACATATGATCATGATGACATGAGGATAAAGATTCATCCATTGTCATGGATCTCATAGAAGATCCATTTACGAGGTATGTATAACTTGATTTTGTAATAGTTAACCTATGAGATATACAGGTTACTAGCACAAGTCATTGAAGAAGAACAAGAAGACATCATGTGAGTATGTTAGACATAAATAGCTAGCATGCTAATCCAGGTATGTTTTTCCTATATCAAGATAGAATCCTACCTTGTGTTAGGATCTTATACTGTTGTTGATAATGATTATTCCTGAAGAGTCATAGGTTTGAATAATCATGGTTGTATGCATATTATGTTTCTTACCATAATTGATGATATGACTAACCAGAAGAATCATGAAGGTATAGGTTTGAATAATCACAGGTTTTATGCATATTATATCTCTTATCTTGTTTGATGATTCAACTAACCCGAAGAGTCATAGGTTTGAGTAATTATAGGTTTAGACATGTTATGATCTGATTAACCATAAGAATACTACATAAACCTTGAATGCTAATGCTTATTATTTCTGTTTGAAATGATCATGACTATACATGCTTGAGATTATTGTGTTTTAATAGTATACTAATGAATGTATGATTTTATATGAGATCACAAGGATAACTCAATCATGATACTAATAAGCATACATAGGGACCAAGGATGAATATGAGTTGAAGAACAGGTAATCCAGGAAGCAAAGATCAAGAGGGAGTACACTCCAGTGGTTTATGAAAGGATGCAGATATTCAAAGGGAGTTGACCATCTCTCTACATTTCACAACAAAAAGTTGTAGAAGAAGCTACTGCAGATTAGGACTCTAGTAGCTCCTGCAAGAAAGTGAAGACTCAGAGGGAGTCCACCCAACAAACAAAGATAAGTATTTTAATTTCTTGCATATTTGTCTCTTTAAATAAAATTGTTCAATGATGTATATGCTCATGTTCCTAGACTTAGGATATGTATTGTGCATATTAGAATAGTTGCATCAATGAAAAATATACTACTAATATGCATGGGTAAGTGGCCTATGGCATTGTACAACATTCCATTGCTACTTATCTAGAATGAAACCTCTTTGCTGACATGTTGGGAGTTGTGCACACTCTTAACAATGTTCTGGTAGAGATTGGAAGGCATCTAGAAAGTTACGGAATATGGATAAATGTTGTATTAAAACATTGGCTAAGATAATTGCATGACTGTATGACATTTCTTTATGTGTAAGAATTTGTTCTGAAAATTATGAGATGTTTCTAATCATGCAATTTAACCTGTTTTGTAGGAAAGAACGTATATCTTCACCTACAAAAGGACTACAACATTTGTTCCAGCAACAAAGATATCTATTGAAGATATTGAAGTTCCTAGGATCTGGGATGAAGAAATGGAATGCCATGATCCATCGATCATGAAGAATGATGTTTGGGATGTAGTCCCAAGACCTAAAGGGAAGTTTGTTATGACTTCCATATGGATCTATCAAGATCTAGCATGCTGCAGATGGCAGCATAGAGAAATATGAAAGTGATGAAATAGAAGATACACTAGATGGATTTCAAGACAGCTTTCTTGAATAGTTGTATGCAGATAACCTGTTTGTTACAGGTGAAGATAGATTGATTGCCGACATGCAGTGGAAGCTTACTGCCGAGTTCGAGATGAAGAACTTGGGGTTGATGCACTATTTGTTTTTGGCATGGAGGTGTGGCAGAGTGATGGAATATTCCTTGGACACAGGAAGTATGCAGTAGAGATCCTAAATAGGTTCAGGATGATGGATTGCAAGGCCATGGCCACACCTATGGCATTGAATCTGAAGCTTCTATGTGATGCTTCATCTGAGCTGGTTGATGTCTCTATGTATCGTCAGATGATTGGGTCCTTGATCTACCTGACGAACACGAGACCAGTGTTAGATTTTCAGAATTTACTTCAATCTGATCTAGGATCTTAACTGAGAGAACAACATGTACAGCATATCTACAGCATATCAATCATGGAGACAATAATGCAAGCACACAAGAGACACAAAGATTTACTTGGGGAAAACCATAAAGGTGAAAAACCCCAATAACTTCCTCAGAGATAGATAGAGCAATGATACAACCAACCAAGAGAGATAGCCATAACCTAGCAGCAGATCCTCCTCCTCCATAAGTGTGCCACTCCTCCTTGAGTGCATGTGTGAGAAGTGAGTGAGCAAATAGAGTGCCTCCCGCACTCTATTTATACTTGACTTGACTTTCCTTTTTACCTAACTCATGTAGGCTCGAACTTTACCACATAACATAATGCTGAGTGGGCCGACCCCCAATAGGGTGGTCTAATAACCCTTTGACCCACATGGCCGACCCCCAATAGGGTGGCCTAATAACCCTTTGACCCACATGACTTATACAGGGCCTACCCCAAATAAGGTGGTCTAATAACCCATCAAGTATAAGTTACGACACTTACAATATAAATGACGACACATCCTTATAGAGGAATAATACCATCTCTATAGGAATACAATATACATATATGTGAAATACATTCCGAAGTTACATATACATCAACACTCCCTCTTAACTAGGAAGGTATTTCTCAGCACAGTTCTTCTAGCACAAGTCATCTTCTCTGGATCATCATCACTAGATAATCGTCATCGAGTCATCATCATCGTCACTGCTGTTGCTATCTCAATCAATCTCTGAATCTACTCGTCATAGGAAGTTCTACAGAGCCAGTCCTTTTTCATACTGGATGTAGGCCCACCACCTGCAGGTCTTCATCATCACTGGCCATACTGTGGAATCCTCAGGACTTTTACGTGCGTCACAAAACCTCGAAAGAGCATCCCAGGCTGTTACGAGCACACAGCTCTACCTATAGGATCTCCCAGGGAAACGAATTACATGTGACCTCACCACAAAACCTCGCAAGAGCATCCCAGGCTGTTACGAGCACACAGCTCTACCTATAGGATCTCCCAGGGCAACGAATTACATGTGGTCATGGAAAAACCTCGCAAGAGCATCCCAGGACTGATTACGGGCACACAGCCCAACCTATCGGATCTCCCAGGGAAACGAATTACATGCCATAGGACAAAACCTTGCAAGAGCATCTGCCAGATATCCCAGGGCGCTATTATATGCCATAGGCAAAACCTCGAAACACTATCTGCATATCTCCCAGGGCAACGAATTACATGTCCTCCCAGAGCAAAACCTCGAAAGAGCATTTGCCAGATGTCCCAGGGCACCGAATTACATGCCATAGGAAAAACCTCGAAAGACCATCTGCAAATCTCCCAGGGCAACGAATTACATGCTCATCTGCACAACCTGATCCACGGCCATAGAGTATCAACCTGATACTCACCATACATCATCCTGATGTATCCATGATCATCCTGATCATCATCACTGCAACGTCCTGCTGCATGTCATCTGGAGAAACATCCTGAAGCTCGTCATCTATGATCATCCTGATCATCACTGCAACATCCTGCTGCATGTCATCTGGAGAAACATCCTGAAGGTCGTCATCTATGATCATCCTGATCATCACTGCAACATCCTGAAGCTCGTCATCTATGATCATCCTGATCATCACTCCAACATCCTGCTGCATGTCATCTGGAGCAACATCTTGAAGCTCGTCATCTATGATCATCCTGATCATCACTGCAACATCCTGCTGCATGATCCACCTGATCATCAATGCATCTACCTGATGCATACCAAGTATCATACATGATCCTCCTGATCATCAATGTATCCACCTGATACAAATACATGATACATATCATCATACATGATCCTCCTGATCATCAATGCATCTACCTGATGCATACCAAGTATCTACCTGATACATATCATCATACATGATCCTCCTGATCATCAATGCATCTACCTGATGCATATCATCATACATGATCCTCCTGATCATCAATGCATCTACCTGATGCAAATACAAATACATGATACATATCACCATACATGATCCACCTGATCATACAATGTATCCACCTGATACATATACAGATACATGGTCCAAGCATCCAACATGATGCATACATACATACATAAAATGATCCAATTGATCATATCCAGCATCCACATGATGCGTACATACATACATAAAATGATCCAACTGATCATATCCAACATCCACATGATGCGTACATACATACATAAAATGATCCAACTGATCATATCCAGCATCCACATGATGCGTACATACATACATGAAATGATCCAACTGATCATCTCCAAGCAGAAACCAGAACATCATCCTGATGCTCATCATCCAGCGCTTACATCCACAGTCATGTGAAGGATCCTCCTTCCAACATGCTTGGAATGGCTTCAGCAAATGTGTCCATCACTTCTTCCTCGAAGTATCCTCGATCTGAAGTATGCCAAGCCTCTCTCTGAAGTACTCGAACTTCACCCTGGCTAGTGGCTTCATCAGCACATCTGCAATCTGCTCGTCCGTCGCAACATACAGGAGCTTCACAGCTCCTCTCTACACCATATTCCTGATATAGTGATATTTGATCTCTATGTGTTTCAACCTGTCATGAAACACTGGGTTCTCGGACAGCTTCACACAACTCTGGTTATCACAGAAGATACCAGTAGCCTCCAACGGGAGATCAAATAACTCAGACAGTAGCTTCCGTAGCCATACTGCCTCACAACTAGCTGAACAGGCTGCAACATACTCTGCCTCAGCTGTACTCAGTGCTACGCAGGACTACTTCCTGCTAAACCAAGAGATCACACCTGATCCCATACTGAAGCAACACCCATATGTGCTCTTTCTGTCTGCAGCACTGCCAACCCAGTCTGAATCAACATAACCCTGTAGGTTAAACTTTTGATTCGCCTCATACCTGAGCCCATAATCCACTGTACCCTTTAGGTACCTCAGAACATGCTTTACAGCAACCAGGTGAACACTTCTTGGATCTGTCAGGAACTGGCTCAATGTGTTCACAGCAAAGCAAATGTCCGGTCTCGTGTTCGTCAGGTACATCAAGGACCCAATCATCTGACGATACATAGAGACATCAATCAGCTCAGATGAAGCATCACATAGAAGCTTCAGATTCGATGCCATAGGCGTGGCCATGGCCTTGCAATCCATCATCCCGAACCTATTCAGGATCTCTACTACATACTTCCCTTGTCCAAGGAAGATTCCTTCTGCACTCTGCCACACCTCCATGCCAAAAACAAATAGTGCATCATCCCCAAGTTCTTCATTTCGAACTCGGTAGTAAGCTTCCACTGCGTGTCGGCAATCAATCTATCTTCACCATACCAAGTTCTGCACATATATGATTTCCTATCATGTGTCTCAGAACCAAGTGGCTGCTCCACATACACTTCTTCTTCATCTACACCATTCAAGGAAGTTGTCTTGAATCCATCTGGTGTATCTTCTATTTCATCACTTTTATATTTCTCTATGCTGCCATCTGCAACATGCTTGATCTGATAGTTCCATTTGGAAGTCATAGCAAACTTCCCTTCATGTCTTTGGAATTACATCCCAAACATCATTTTTCATGATCGACGGATCATGGCATTTCATTTCTTCATCCCAGATCCTGGGAACTTCAATATCTTCAATATATATCTTTGTTGCTGGAACAAATGTTGTAGTTCTTCTTTTGTAGGAGATGGCATACGATCTTTCCTACACAACAAGTTAAATTACATGATTAGAAAACATCTCATAGTTTTCAGAAAAAATTCTTACACATAAAGAAATATGCCATACAGTCATGCAATTATCTTAGCCAATGCTTCAATACAACATTTATCCATATTCCGTAACTTTCTAGATGCCTTCCAATCTCTACCAGAACATTGTTAAGAGTGTGCACAACTCCCAACATGTCAGCAAAGAGGTTTCATTCTAGATAAGTAGCAATGGAATGTTGTACAGTGCCATAGGCCACTTACCCATTCATATTAGGAGTATACTGTTCATCAATGTAATTATTCTAATATGCATAATACACAACCTAATTCTAGGAACATCAGTATATACATTATTGAACAGTATTATTTAAGAAATGACAATTCAAATACTTATCTTTGTTTGTTCGTTGGGTGGACTCCCTCTGAGTCTTTGCTTCCTTGCAGGAGCTGCTGGAGTCCTAATCTGAAGTAGCTTCTTCTACACCTTTCTGTTATGGGATGTAGAGAGATGGTCAACTTCCTATGAATATCTGCATCCTTGCATAAACCACTGGAGTGTACTCCCTCTTGATCTTTGCTTCCTGGATTACCTGTTCTTGAATCTCATATTCATCCTTGGTCCCTATGCATGCTTATTAGTATCATGAATGTGTTATCCTTGTGATCTCATATAAAATCATACATTCATTAGTATACTATTAAAACACAATAATCTCAAGCATGTATAGTCATGATCATTTCAAACAGAAATAATAAGCATTAGCATTCAAGGTTTATGTAGGATTCTTATGGTTAGTCAAATCATAAGAAACATAACATGTCTAAACCTGTAATTACTCAAACCTATGACTCTTCAGGTTAGTTGAATCATCAATTATGGTAAGAAACATAATATGCATACAATCATGATTATTCAAACCTATGACTTCATGAATAATCATTATCAACAACAGTATAAGATCCTAACACAAGGTAGGATTCTATCTTGATATAGGAAAAACATACCTAGATTAGCATGCTAGCTATTTATGTCTAACATACCCGTATAATGTCTTTTGTTTCTCTTCAGTGACTTGTGCTAGTAACCTGCATGTCTCATAAGTTAACCATTGTATAAACAAGTTATACATACCTCGTAAATGGATCTTGTATGAGATCCATGACAATGGATGAATATTTGTCCTCATGTTATCATGATCATATGTTCTTGGACCAGAACATGATTTGTCTTTCTTGGTGTACCTTTCATGTTAGTAGACAACATAAACCTCATACAACATCATAATGCATTAGTACAATCATAAGTGTCAACACCCTAACCAATGAATATCTTCTATCATGCATTCATAATTTTGTTAAGGTGATACGACAAATCTAAAAACAAAATTGTACTTAACCATAATAACATGAAGACAAACATACCATAAAATTAATCATGGACAAATATCGAAACATACCTCGATGAGTCATACCTGTCGAGATGGCTTGTAATCTTCTTATGTAAGGCCTTATCCTCATCTTCCTTTGAGACAGGAACTTCTTCACTTATGCAGGTGACCAATCCATCTTCTTCTAGGATTAACCCAATCCACTTGATTTGCAAGAACTGGACCTGGAGCTGGATATGGGTTTGTCAGAGAAACCCCAAAAATTCAAACTTTGAATTTCAAACTTCCGAAAGGATAGAAATATGCGCCTTGATGAGCTGATCAAACTGGTATATTCAGAATTTGAAAACTGCAAAGTTTCACTCCTCAATTTTGCTTTTGAAACTTCTGGATTCACTGGACGTGACCCTGAACTGGGGTTTGATGAAGCCCACTCTTCTTCCCAATCAAAATGTTTGATCCAAAGCTCTAAGCTTCTATTTTTCTGAGGAGCTTCCAGCCGTGGTCTTAGATTTCAAAAATTCCCATTTTTACAGAAGCCCTAATTTTCCACTTTTCTGATCAAAGTCCCGAACTAGGGTCTAATCAAGCCCGGCCTTCTGCCCAACAAAAAATTCTGATCTTGGTCTCTAAATTTCTATTTTGATGAGTAGCATCCAGCCGTGGTCTCCGATTACAAAAATTCCAACTTTTTCCAAAGCCCTAAATTCCGGAAGCCATGAATGAAGGTACCAAAAAATAATTCTGTTTTGACAGAAATATGTACCTGATTGTTTCTGGTGTAACTCCGAAATTTTTTATCCACAGGGTCTGAAAAAGTTTCCTGAGATAGCCTGACCTGTTATCTTTCCATCCTGACAGGTCTGACCTCAATTGGATTCTCTGAGAGAGAGTTATGCCAAATGTCGCAACGTAACTTGTTTTGGGATAAAATAGGAGAGCGAACTTGTACGGCGTGCCACGTATCACTGTTTTAACTTCGGCCTTTGAAAAAGTTTTCTGAGATATCTCGGCCTGTTACCTTTCCATCCTGACAGGTCGGACCTCAATTGGACTCTCTGAGAGAGAGTTATGCCAAATGTCGCAACGTGACCTGTTTATGGGATAATACAGGAGAGCGAACTTGTACGGCGTGCCACGTGTCACTGGTTCAACTTCGGCCTCTGAAAACGTTTTCTGAGATAGTATAGACTATGTACTAGCTGTCACTTTTTACGAAATTTCATTTGGAGCTTCCTAGCCCAAGATATGACCTTTTTCCCAAGGTCACCTGATTTTTACTCAGATCTGGAAGAGGCAGAAACCCTATATTGTACAGATCATAAATCACAAAGTACAACGAATTAGAGGTTTTCCTTTGGACACAAGATACCTGGAGATCTTAGCTTCGGCCTGTAACAATTTCAGATCCGAAAACTTCTCCAAAACGGATTTATAGCGAGAGTGCTACGATGACTGGTTTTTGCTATATCAAGCCCTAGCATCGTAAGTGCAACAAGTGTCATACATGCCATATCATGCCTTCTTTCAGGCTAGCTCTGATACCATGTTAGATTTTGAGAATTTACTTCAATCTGATCTAGGATCTTAACTGAGAGAACAACATGTACATCATATCTACATCATATCAATCATGGAGACAATAATGCAAGCACACAAGAGACACAAAGATTTACTTGGGGAAAACCATAAAGGTGAAAAACCCCAATAACTTCCTCAGAGATAGATAGAGCAATGATACAACCAACCAAGAGAGATAGCCATAACCTAGCAGCAGATCCTCCTCCTCCATAAGTGCGCCACTCCTCCTTGAGTGCATGTGTGAGAAGTGAGTGAGCAAATAGAGTGCCTCCCGCACTCTATTTATACTTGACTTGACTTGCCTTTTTACCTAACTCATGTAGGCTCGAACTTTACCACATAACATAATGCTGAGTGGGCCGACCCCCAATAGGGTGGTCTAATAACCCTTTGAACCACATGGCCGACCCCCAATAGGGTGGCCTAATAACCCTTTGACCCACATGACTTATACAGGGCCCACCCCAAATAAGGTGGTCTAATAACCCATCAAGTATAAGTTACGACACTTACAATATAAATGACGACACATCCTTATAGAGGAACAATACCATCTCTATAGGAATACAATATACATATATGTGAAATACATTCCGAAGTTACATATACATCAACAACCAGATATTTGCTTTGCGGTGAACACATTGAGCTAGTTCCTGACGGATCCGAGGAGTGTTCACCTGGTTGTTGAAAAGCATGTTCTGAGGTACCTGAAGGGTACAGTGGACTATGGGCTCAGGTATGAGGCGAATCAAAAGTTTAACCTGCAGAGTTATGTTGATTCAGATTGGGCTGGCAGTGCTGCATACAGGAAGAGCACATTTGGGTTATGCTTCAGTATGGGATCAGGTGTGATCTCATGGTTTAGCAGGAAGCAGTCCTGCTTGGTACTGAGTACAGCTGAGGCAGAGTATGTTGCAGCCTGTTCAGCTAGTTGTGAGGCAGTATGGCTACGGAAGCTACTGTCTGAGTTATTTGATCTCCCGTTGGAAGCTATTGGCATCTTCTGTGATAACCAGAGTTGTGTGAATCTGTCCGAGAACCTAGTGTTTCATGACAGGTCGAAACACATAGAGATCAAATATCACTATATCAGGGATATGGTGCAGAGAGGAGATGTGAAGCTCCTATATGTTGCGACAGACGAGCAGATTGCAGATGTGCTGACAAAGCCACTAGCCAGGGTGAAGTTCGAGTACTTCAGAGAGAGGCTTGCTGTTCTTCAGATCGAGGACACTTCAAGGAAGAAGTGATGGACACATTTGCTGAAGCCATTCCAAGCATGTTGGAAGGAGGATCCTTCACATGGCTGTGGATGTAAGCGCTGGATGATGAGCATCAGGATGATGTTCTGGTTTCTGCTTGGATATGATCAGTTGGATCATTTTTATGTATGTATGTACGCATCATGTTGGATGCTGGATATGATCAGATGGGTCATTTTTATGTATGTATGTACGCATCATATTGGATGCTAGATATGATCAGATGGATCATTTTTATGTATGTATGTACGCATCATGTTGGATGCTGGATATGATCAGTTGGATCATTTGTATGTATTTTGTATATGCATCATGTTGGATGCTGGATATGATCAGTTGGATCATTTATATGTACGCATCATGTTGATGCTGGATATGATCAGTTGGATCGTGTGTATGTATTTTGTATATGCATCATGTTGGATGCTTGGACCATGTATCTGTATATGTATCAGTTGGATACATTGTATGATCAGGTGGATCATGTATGGCGATATGTATCATGTATTTATATTTGTATCAGGTGGATACATTGATGATCAGGAGGATCATGTATGATGATATGTATCAGGTAGATACTTGGTATGCATCAGGTAGACGCATTGATGATCAGGTGGATCAGGTATGATGACATGCAGCAGGATGTTGCAGTGATGATCAGGATGATCATAGATGACGAGCTTCAGGATGTTGCTCCCGATGACATGCAGCAGGATGTTGCAGTAATGATCAGGATGATCATAGATGACGAGCTTCAGGATGTTGCTCCAGATGACATGCAGCAGGATGTTGTAGTGATGATCAGGATGCTCATATATGATGAGCTTCAGGATGTTGCTCCAGATGACATGCAGCATGATGTTGCAGTGATGATCAGGACGATCATAGATGACGAGCTTCAGGATGTTGCTCCAGATGACATGCAGCAGGACGTTGCAGTGATGATGATCAGGATGATCGTGGATACATCAGGATGATGTATGGTGAGTATCAGGTTGATACTCTGTGGCCGTGGATCAGGTTGTGCAGATAAGCATGTAATTTGTGCCCTGGGAGATTTGCAGATGGTCTTTCGAGGTTTTGCCTATGGCATGTAATTCGGTGCCCTGGGACATCTGGCAAATGTTCTTTCGAGGTTTTGCTTGGGAGGACATATAATTTGTGCCCTGGGAGATCTGCAGATAGTCTTTCGAGGTTTTGCCTATGGCATGTAATTTGTGCCCTGGGATATCTGGCAGATGCTCTTTCGAGGTTTTGTCCTATGGCATGTAATTTGTGCCCTGGGAGATTTCAGGTCAGAGTTGTGTACCTGTAACATCCTGAAATGCTCTTTCGAGGTTTTGCCATGACCACATGTAATTTGTGCCCTGGGAGATCCGATAGGTTGAGCTGTGTGCTCGTAATCAGTCCTGGGATGCTCTTTCGAGGTTTTGTGGTGACCACATGTAATTTGTGCCCTGGGAGATCCAATAGGTTGAGCCTTGTGCTCGTAATCAGTCCTGGGATTCTCTTTCGAGGTTTTGTGGTGAGGTCACATGTAATTTGTGCCCTGGGAGATCCTATAGGTAGAACCGTGTGCTCGTAACAGCCTGGGATGCTCTTTCGAGGTTTTGTGACGCACGTGATAAGTCCTGAGGATTCCACAGTATGGCTAGTGATGATGAAGACCTGCAGGTGGTGGGCCTACATCCAATATGAAAAAGGACTGGCTCTGTAGAACTTCCTGTGACGAGTAGATTCAGAGATTGATTGAGATAGCAGCAGCAGTGACGATGATGATGACTCGATGATGATTATCTAGTGACCATGATCCAGAGAAGATGACTTGTGCTGAGAAATACCTTCCTAGTTAAGAGGGAGTGTTGATGTATATGTAACTTCGGAATGTATTTCACATATATGTATATTGTATTCCTATAGAGATGTTATTATTTTTCTATACGGAAGTGTCATTATTTATATTGTAAGTGTCGTAACTTATACTTGATGGGTTATTAGACCACCTTGTTTGGGGTCGGCCCTGTATAAGTCATGTGGGTCAAAGGGTTATTAGACCACCCTATTGGGGGTCGGCCATGTGGGTCTAAGGGTTATTAGACCACCCTATTGGGGGTCGGCCCAGTCAGCATTATGTTATGTGGTGAAGTTCGAGCCTACATGAGTTAGGTAAAAAGGCAAGTCAAGTCAAGTATAAATAGAGTGCGGGAGGCACTCTATTTGTTCACTCACTTCTCACACATGCACTCAAGGAGGAGTGGCGCACTTATGGAGGAGGAGGATCTGCTGCTAGGTTATGTCTATCTCTTGGTTGTATCATTGCTCTATCTATCTCTGAGGAAGTTATTGGGGTTTTTCACCTTTATGGTTTTCCCCATGTAAATCTTTGTGTCTCTTGTGTGCTTGCATTATTGTCTCCATGATTGATATGGTGTAGATATGCTGTACATGTTGTTCTCTCAGTTAAGATCCTGGATCAGATTGAAGTAAATTCTGAAAATTTAACAATTCTCACTCTGGCCTCTAAAATTCAAACGGCTCTCAGGTCTCCAAACTTACATCAGTTGGAGACTGGAAATCAAAATTCAAAGGCTAGCTGCTTCTTTGAATACTCATAGGAATATCACATTTCAGCATGTGATGCACCAAGCAAACTCTTTTGTTGACAGATTAGCTAATGAAGGAGTTGCCAATAATACCACTCTCTAGATGGATTTCCCTTGCAATTCCTCCATTCAGCTTAAGCAATTCTGCATCATGCAAGCCAGCAAATACAACTCCCTCCCGGATGCAGGTGACACCTTGTCAGCCAGCATGTCATTGGGATGGGATATACACCCACCTGGCATTACGGTGCCTCCACCTTACACCTTCTCCCGTGCCGTCCATCCCCCAAGGAAATCACTTTAATGTCGGAATTGACCCTCCTCCACCTTCTCGTTTCGCACGCTCTCATCTCTATCATCCACATGGCCTGGTGAGTGGCATTAACGCCATCCTTGGTTCCTACATCCCTCCCCCCACTCTGGTTCATCTCCTCCATTAATCCCTCTCGTGCGATGTCTCCTCCTTCCATTGGAGCCATCACTATTATGAGGATCCCTCTCCCGGCCCCTGTCGTTATAACCCACCTTCGCCATTCCTTGTCTTCATCCACTGCAGAAAGCTCGGCTCCTGTTAAGTCCCCCTGTGAGGTTACCAACACCATCATGAAGCGTACGCGATAGACTTCAAAGCATGGCTTTGGCCATGGCTCTGAGAAATCTGCATCTGCAGTAGAAAAGGAGCATCCCATCAATCTTGGCTATAAAGACAATGTTTCCATGCATGTTTTCCATCTCATTGATGACTGGGAGTCATGAAGTGTTGTTGAAGTTCTTTCTTATGGAAGCCAAAGGACCCAAGTGAATTACTACTAGCTGCTAAAAAACATGATTGACACCCTGGTGGAAGAAATACTCATGAACTAGAATATGGCCAAGGTAGCCATCATGGATACTAGGGCCAACATGGCTCATCAGGACGGGGTGCTCGTTGCTCTGGAGGCCAGTCTAACTGGTCATAGGTACTCTCTGTTCCCTCATTTTGCTCCTCCGATTGGCTATGGTTCCACAGGCCAATGCTGGGGAGGCACTTTTAGTGCACATTGAGGGCATTGCCATTGTTGTCGCTGCTCAAGCAACTAGCAGCTTCCTTCATGAATCCAAGGGCATCACAGTCTCTGACGGTGTCGTTCCTGCTCGTGGCCACACCTCCGGTCCTGACTCTCCCGCGACAGTAGTGGTGGTGCAGGGTGCTTCCCCTCCTGGGACATCCTTCCCTATCCCCTCTACCATTGGGGTTCTACAGTATAAGCGCACTCGAAATGCGGATGAAGAAACGGTTCCCCCTCGTAAAGTTGAACCACTACCCATCAAGCTCCCGGAGCAGCAATGGGAGGATGACTTCTTTGGCCCCTGCCCCATTTCTGAAGACAACTATGACTCCAAAAATGCAGAAGCCATCTCCTGATACGGTTCGGCTCGAGCACAAGTTTCCTAGTTTTTGTGGTCAATTTTAATGTTTAGTCAGTTTCAGTCTTGTTTATTTCTACTATACTACTCTGTTTCTGTCTTTCCTAATCGGTTGTAATGAAGTCTATGTCATTGGGCTCGTCCACATAGTCTTTTTTTGTAATACTGGTTCCACGAGAAGCTTTAGAAAGTTATATTCAGACTCTAATGAAGATTCTACCTTTTTTTGTACCATAATATAATTTTACTATGCAACTTACAAAAAAAAAACATTAAAATACATACATAATTTTGAAAACATTAAATTAATACTCAGTTTTGAATTTACATTAAACCACATATTTGCTAAAACTACCCAAAATATTGTCTTTCTATATACCTAAATTTAAATTTAAGTTCTTAAATCGAATAGATCCTAATTGCAATGTATATATCCTAGTTGAATCATTTCCATTTATTACAATTCACATATATTTAGTACTATCATTGTGAGAAGACAATTTAATTATGTATTCAAACTAGCTGCAAACTCTTGTAGATCACACAAAGTGATAAAAAAAATGTTTTTATTTTACCTTCTACTTACTTACTAGCATATATATTCGACCAGTAAAATAATGCCATAAACATCTGAATTAATCATAATTAAAAAAAAAATCACTTTATAATTTAAGACTTTCTTTTTTTCTCCTGCAAAGACCCTAGACTGAAAACCAATCACAAAAAAATTGAATTTGCAATTCTAACTTAGTTTTTGTTTTTCTCATGCAAAAACCCTAGACTAAAAACCAATCACAAAAGAATTGAATAATGAATATTAATTGTTAAAAATAAAATATATATTAACAAATATCACATAGCCAACATAGCCAACATTTGTTAGCCAAATGAATGTAATAGGAGTATTGCACTCTCCATATCCATCAAGTGTGGGAATAAATACTTACTATATTATACCATAAACAATTGAGATCCACGTTTATGCTTGAATTCCAAACTTTTAGTAGATCCACGTTTACGCTTGAATTCCAAACTTTTAGTAGAAAAATTAGAAATTTCTAATAATTTCGGCTCGATTAAAAATCTGGGATTTCAAAGAAAACAAAGGAATGAGGAAGCCTAATGTGAAAGTGAATGCTATATGAATTTAGTGTGTATAAAAATAGTTATGAAAAAAAAATAATATATGGATATAGTATAAAAATAGTTATAAAAAAAGTTATAAAAAAATATAAAAAAAATATACTTAATATATTTGGTTAAAATGTGGGTTATTTTAATTAGAAATGTATATTTAAAAAGGGTTTACAAAAGAGACTACAATTTTTCTTTAATACCTTAAAAACCAATAGAATTCTAAACTTTCAAAACTTGACTTATATATCAAATCATAATTTATGATTTACTAAAAAAATGTGTAAAATGAATGAGTTTATTTTTTTATAAATTCTCTCATTCCAATTATGATTTACTAAAAAAATCTGTAAAATGAATGAGTTTATTTTTTTATAAATTCTCTCATTATTGATATGGGGTGACCAATACTTGATATGAATGAAATTTTTAGAAATTCTCTTATTACTGATATAGGGTAAGTAATATGAATACTTTTTGTTAGATATCTCTTTTTTTATTGATATAAACCGATATAAGATGAAGTGAATATTAATTCTCATCAAAATAAATTAATTATAAATCATAACTTTATATATTAAATAAAATTATATTATTTATTATATTTTAAATTAATATAAATTTTATTAATTAATTAACATTATTATTTTTTATTTCTAATAAACATAAATTAATTAATATAAATAATATATAGTTATAATATTTTTATTTTTATTTTTCACAAAGCATGTACTAAAATGCTTGCAATTCTTATATCATATTAGGTTTTGAATTAAATAATTTTTCTTTTCTTTCTTTAATTTTTTAGGTACAAATGTAGTATAGAGTTTGGAATATGAGTACAAGTAAAGTTTGTTTTGATCCAATAATAAATAAGCCTTCAACTATCTTGCTTTCCATAACACATATAGATAATATAAGTTGAGTTTTTTGATAGGTCTAGTATATAAGGCACAAACAAACATAGTTTCATATCATCCATGGATCTATCAAGAGCTAGGAGGATCAATAGGGTTTTGCAAAAAAAAATTAATAATGTAACATGAGGAACATATCAATATCCCAATCACCAATCAGATCTATTAATTCTTAATAGATGTAGAGCTTGTTGGTTTCACATAGTGCATTTGCATTTCCTTTCTTGACAATCATGGTTGATTGGAATGTTGTCAGGATAGTGGGTTGTAGAAGTTCCTATCAACACAATAGCTCGAGGTCATCATTAAGTTGAAATAAGGAAAAATATGAATCCGGATCCTTGACAATTGAATTAAACCATCCATCCAAGCCTCACCCCATCCTCACATTTGTGGCCATCATTGTTGTCTAATTCATTTTCCTTTACTACAGTTTTTGGCTCTATTTGACATCTTGAGATAATGCAATCTAATCCTAACATGACCTTTTTTTATCTTTATTAGCTTTAACAACCCTTGTAGCACTTGAAAAGTTGAACATCCTTGGCCTCTCCTCCTCGCAGATTGTTTCATTTTTACCTTATCCAAGTTAATCATATTTTATGTGTTTATCCTCTTACATAGGTGAGTTGCTTTCCGAACACACCAAGATGGATGCATTCCTAGTGTTCCTACCCATTTTGTATGGGTGTCCACCAAGGGTATAGGAAAATTCAATGGACTATGCTAGGCATAGTTTTGTGTAACATCAGCCCTTGTACTTAGTCTTCGGGCAAGTCTAGGTTTATGGCATATGATAAGCAGGCCTCGTTACAAGCATCTACAACAAGTCAAGGGTCACTATGACAGTTATAACAATGCATTCTATGCATTTCTGAGCAACAATTTTAACAACATTTGGAGGCAGCAAAGTATGCTTCCTCTTGCAACCAGCAGAAGATGTGTTTCCCAATAATCAAAACCCAAGTTTGAAGAGATATTATACGTCATCTTGCAGCCAGCAGAAGATGCATTTCCAGTTAGTTAAAACCCATACTGAAAGGGATAATCAGGCCAAGTAAGTGACCAATCCATGGGTATTTCATAATTATCTGATTTTCTTACATTAATGTAACCATGCAACATAAGAAATATTGCATGTAGAATTAGTAAAATGACTAGTATTTGCCTCAGTATTAAATGTGTACAAACTACAACGATATTTTTCACCTTCGGTAACAAACCACATATGGGGAACCTGTTGATTACATCACACAACTAACTGAATTAAGAGCTTCCTTAACAGATTGAACATCATCATGCATTAAGGAGGCATATCAGTAGAAAGCCAATTGTGTACTGGTAACCAATTTAGTCATTCAATGGAAACAACAGAAAAACATGTCAAAAACCAACCAAGCAACATATACAACTCTCTACTAAATACAACCACCAACATAATACTCAGACAAAGATAAGATACATACCTTCACATCACTGGTGACTGAAAGACGAACTGTGGCAACTTTTAGAGCTTCAATATCTCTAGAGAGACAACTGGAATGGTCATGCTGTAACGAGTTGATGTCTTCCAAATATCCATCTATGCATCATGCTTACAAATAAATAAAATGTAAAGAACAAAAAAGCTATATGTCATTGCACTAGTACTTCTATGACTAATTGCAAATCAATAGTGCATTTAACAATTGCAACAATACAACATTTCTGTATCAACAACCATGTATTTGTAACAGTCTTTTCTTGTAACAATCCCCAATATTTCACCATGTAACAACTTCAATATTTTACTAGTTTTGAGAATTATTATTTTTTTTTCAAAAAAAACATTAATGAAAACTACCATTCTTGGGATTCATTTTCAAAGCTTCTTTATAATAAATACAATGCAATATCTTTTGTAAAATTATAGAATGCGTGTGCAATGAACTCACATAATCCATCAAATTTTTATTTGTCATTTCGTCAATAATTATCCTTTTTACTGCATCATAAATTTCAAGCAAGAGATCTCTAATTCTAACCCATACTCCTTTATGCATATATGTATATATATTAATTCATTACCTAACAACCTCTTATAAATATAAGACTTCTCAATGCAATTTCCATATTTTCTGGGAAGACATAGTTTTATTTAAATTTTAAATTTCGTTTCCCATTTATTTAATATCATACATATATTCGTTAGTTAAGTCCTCGATAGCCATCAATCATTTAGTTTATGATTTTCAAAAATAATCTTACATACATACAACTTGGATTTGATTATTACTAAAACATTCTCCACAACCGTTTTAAAAATGGTTTTGTAACATCCCTCAAAATTTGATCATTTATTATTATTATTTTGTAAATGTAATTGTAAATTACATAAACGGCTTTGGTGAGGAGCTCAAGGCCAAGGCCCCACCAGTTGACCTCGAGCTAGTTTATGTTTATAAGTCTTAGAATAAGCCTATAAAGTTAAAAAAAATGGTAATGCGACTAAACAATAAGTAACAAAGCATTTTAAAAATAAGACCTTTATAAATATCTAAGAAGTATAAATATCTAAGAAGTATAAAGGGGATCTTTACCTTCTCATATTTAACAAATGAGATGGGGAGTGGAATGCATATATGCATAAAAAAGACAATAAAAAAAAAAGGGTTATATTATTGGAGGAATGCTACTTTCCTATATTATAATATTATGCAAAATAAATAAAAGGATATAGAGGATCCATGTATCGTTTGAGAATAAAAGAACATCAAACCCTTTTTAAAATCAAAATGAAGGCATTCTGGCCATGGTTAGTTAGATAAATTTTAGTGTAAACTAGCCAAGACTAAGGGGATGGGTATTGTTAAGAGTTCGCTGTGGTGTTTGTTAGAGTATTTTAAAGAGGTTTGACACCTCTCACAAAAAAAACGATTACCACCTGTCTCTTCAGAAGAGTGCTACCATTACTTCCAACGAGTGGAACAATTATTTAGTTTTCCTGCATATCTTGTCTCCTTCACGGGTTTATGGTGGAGCTAACAGTCTCGCCATGTGTTTCACTAACACTTGTTTCAACAGATCCAACCACGCCGAGTTCGGGGTATTATGGGGTCCTGTCGTTTTAGTTGAATGAAACGTATGAATAGTGGGGACTCCTCGCTCCCGCCATCTGGCCAGGCCTGTCGGCCATCACTTGTAGAGATTGATTTTGGTTATCACATACTAGAGGGTAATTGCTTTTAAAAAAAGGAAATCACGGGTAGCAAAGGGGGGATCACGACCACTAGAGCGAGCAAGGTCTGGAACCTCTGCGATCAAAGTAAGTAAGCTCGGACTCCTATAATCGTATAAGGGTATACCTGGAAGCTCTTATAGATAGCATAAGCCCAGAATGGGGAGCCTGGGAAAGAGACTCATCACGATATAGCTCATATACTGATCACATCGAGGGATCTCGGGTTATGCTGATCACAAGAGGATCGAATTCCTTATCTCAAGGCATGAGATCAAACGAAATAGAAGGCCGTCAAAGAACATACAGGGAGCTCATCATTACTCAGTATTTCGTATATTGTTTGAGAAAAGGTCAGAGTAAGAGCTCGGTTCCGAACTTATGTTTGTTTATCTGTTATGCTGCAACATAATCTTGTGAACCCTGGTACTTTGAATTCATTTGTTTTATTATCTCTGTTTAGTGATTTCGTAGAGTCTCTAGAAAAGGGATAGTGTGGCAGCATGAACCCTGTGTATCTTTCAAATATGTTTTATTATCTCTGCATCCCGTTTTTCTTTAGATTGTTTGGAGAAGAGATAGCGAAGAAACTCGATCCCTGTGTAAGCTTTTAGATTATCTCTGTATACTGCCTGGAAAAAGGCATAGAGTGGAAGTTTGATCTCAGTGTAGCACTCATTAAGTTGTATTTTATAGTTCATATTGATATCGGTAGATGAACAGCACTCTGCTATTTATACCTTTTCAATGAGATCAGAACTCAGTTATTCGTATCTCGATTGAAAATAAATAGATCTGTTAGATGCGTAGATCCTTGAATACCTCTGCAAAAACGCTGATATATTTGTAAACAGAGCTAATGATCTGGATGAAGCGTTGAGGCTTGGGTCATTTCAGAGTGACGAAGCTCTCTAACTTAAACTCGTTTCGGTGGTTATATCTGTGCATTTGTTTAATTGCATCTTATTTTGAAATTATGCTTCCTACAACAAATTGTAGTTTAAGATTTTGATCAAAGGAGATTATTACGATCTATAGAAACTGGATAGTCCTCTACCTTAAACTAAGTTTAGAACTCTGCATTTTGAATAGCCCGAGACTCCTATTCATATGGGTCTAGTTAGTTTATTGTATACTTATAGATCATTTTTCTTTAAGCTTGTTGCAAAAAAAACGGGGACAACTAGTACAGTAGTTTGATCCTCAAGAGGATTGGTAACTGTTGTTTTAAAATTTGCAACAAGGGTTGTGACAGTCCAATAAATGAAACTCCATTCAAAACCTGTACCATGCTGTTTATCGATAGGGAAGAATATTACTGTTTATAGGTTTTCTTACTGATATACGAAAATGTCAGTTTCCTGTTGTGATAGTTGGGAAGGGATGGCCGCAAAGGCCAAATCCCTGTTGCTTTCGTCGTAATGGATATATGCTCCTTTAGTTATGAAATTTTTAAGATTAACCACTGTGTTTGATTAGCGTGGGGAAGGGACAGTTGGGTCGCCCGATCCCAAGTCCATAATTGTTCCTTAATTCTTTTCTTTTGTTTGCAAACCCGATCTCAGTGTGGAGTTGCGTGGGGAAGTCGGTTTTGTTCCTTAAATTACTTTCTGTCTCTTGCAGCCACGATCTCGGTGTAGATAGGCATGGAAGAATCCATCGTATTCCTATCTACCTACCTTTCTTTCATATTTTTAAAACATACTCTTCCTTTATTTAGAAGAAGAAACGCTACGTGCTATTTGAAGCTTCGTCTAGTTGGAATTATGTTATATATATTATCATAGGAAGGATAGATAATAAGCTTGGATAGTGTGGAATGGGTTCAAGTGAATCCTCACCCAAGCGCATATCTCGGTTAGATATAGTTATGGCATCAAGAGTTCATAGATTTCTATAGTTATGCTTTGATGCATTTAATTTTGCGATACAACTTTGTTTGATTGCTAGAAAACGCTAATATTAATAGATCCCCGTCCATCCTTTATTTTATATTTTAAATAGTATTTGACCACTTGGTTTTTACTGAGATCATCTTAGGTGAACCACTTCTATAAGATGAAGGGTATTTTAGCATATGTGTAACGTTATGGCTAGTTGATAAATTATTGTATCCTACATTAGTTTTCTTTTGAAGTAAAAGTTCATTTTTATGAATAGATCATTCTATGATTAAGTGCGGTAACCCAATTAGATAACCCATTTAAGCACGAAATTACTATTGTTTGGACAGCTCTTCATTATATGGTTTAGTTTTTAAAGAAAGAAAAGTAAGGGGGTTAATTATTTATACATATACATGTTGTTGTTGTTTTTATTTTATTTTATTAAGAAAATAAATATAATATTCAAAAGGAAAAGAATTGACTTTTATAGATTATAAGTAGACATGAGACTCTATGGAGGAGATTATAAGATAAGTATAAAGGTAGTGAATTATAACTTAAGACTATTGAAAAGTGTGATACCTAGTGAGGATCATAATTATATATTTGAATCATATGAGAAAGCCTTGTTTAGTTAGGTTAAGCTTCTGAAGTGAATAATCTTTAAGATCATATTTATAGTATTAAGGCCTTGCTTATGTTATAATAATGTTATGAAAAGCATAAAGATTTTAGTGAGTAAAAGTGTTGATAATACTCTTAAATATTAAGAAGCTAAGTTAGAGGAGTTTTGCTAATTTAAAGAAGGATTATCATAGAAGAGAATTAGGGTATTATATACATATGGTTGATTCATTGAAAAGCTCTATGTAATAGAGGTTTGACGAAAGGAGAAGAAATCTTGTTACAGCAACGATGTTGCTCATTGTAATCCTATTACCCTTTGCTTAATAATAAAAGATGCACACACCTTTGTGGACTAGCCCGTGTACAGGTGAACCACGTTATCTTTGGTCTCCTATGTTTTCCTTTGGTGTTCTTCAAATGTGTCGTTAGGTATGAGCATTTGTTTCTTTCTTAAAATATTATGACTACTTTGAAGTATCCAATCCATTAGAAAGTTGTTTGTATATATGATGTATATTGCTAATATGTTTCCCTTATGATTATGATTATGTTGTTACCGTTTAGGTTGTTCTATTGGTGCGATAAAAGATGTACATGCTTTCCAAAGATGTATATTAAGACATAATGAAGTTTTGTGTTTCTCGCAAGATTTAAGAAACGGTTGACATATCAAGTTAAGAATTGATTTAGTTGAAAATAAAATGTATATCTTATTTGTGCAAATATGACGGGACATAGTACTTAATACATATAAATTTCACTGGATGGATCTTTTCCTTGATTATCTTAAACGACATTTGTAAACAGTAATAAGTGTCGCAAAGTTTTAATTATTTTGTAAAGCAGTATTTAAAGAAAGTAAATCCACACTTTGTATTTCCGCATAGATTTTAGTGGTATTTTAGACACTTAGAAAAGTTTTTAAATTTTTACGAAATTTTGGGTACGTGACAGGTTTATAATACCCATTGTCAAAAAGTAGGAACCCGGTCCTTTTAAGGCTCAGTTAAGGGTAAAATACTGTAGTAGGAACTCGATCCCTTTTAAGGCTCAGTTATGGGTAAAATACTCAAAGGTATAAAATATAGTGCACCACTATATCGAAAAGGTAGCTGTAGTCTCAGACCAAAAAGAAATCACAAGTCATCCAGACACTCATTTTTTTGTAATTACTTTGTTAAAACTTATTGAGTTGATGATTTACATGCAAAGGAGCTTGTCGAGGAAGTATTATGTTTAAAACAAGTAATTATATCAAGAAAAAACACCAAGGATTTCATTGCTAGGAACTAAGCTTATGTGCTCCTAAAATCTCGCCACAATCGGGAATTAAAGAATTCTAGGCTTAGCAATTATGGGAGCGCCGAAATAAATTGGAGGGTTGGCTAGTAAAGAAACATTAAAGATCATAAAAAAACAGCAAGTCAATGTACCGACTACTTGGTAGCAGGGTTGGCGCACTCGAGGTTGGATTGAACAAAATAATTACAACAACACCACTGATTCCGATCGTGGTAGATATTCACTCGGAACTAGTGATCGAGTTTATTGGTGCAATCCCTCGTCAGAACGGAGAATGAAGGAAATCTTCACAGCTTAATATCGGGAGCTAAACCCAGTCCCACGTTTCGTTTCTCCTGGAAATTACCTAGAGCAGTACCAGATTCCTGTAAGGAGAGTGAAGGCACACATGGAAGAATCTACATAAGCACCCATATTAAAACTAACATAACCCACTGTGAATTCCCAGCATTATCTGTGTACCCATCCCACAACCAGTTTTACTTCGTTATGTTCCAAGTGGAGATCCAAATGGAATTCTTGCTTTAATAACAGAATCAACAAGGGTGGCGAATAACTAAAAAAGATAACCGCGGATAAGATAACAAACTTAATATCCATTTTGATAAGCCCTTCTTCCAAAAAATAAATAATTATAATTCTCAAAACTAGTAAATTATCGAAGTTGTTACATGGTGAAATATTGAGGATTGTTACATTTCTCTTATAAGTTTTTGTGTGCCCAGATTATCGACACAGTTAAGTCTTACAGATCTCGGGCCTCGTAACAGGAAAACTCTAAGGGTTAGTTATGGTGATAAAAAAATGAACAAGGTGAAGAGATTCCGCCCTCATTAGCGGTAAATCCTAGATTTGATAGAACAAAAGCGTTCCCTCTCAATTCTAGCTATTTCAGGTAGATTTTTCAAAGGGCCATACATGGAATATCTCAGACTGTAACCCAGGATCGAATCTTGTTGTGCAATCTTTCAAGCATTTTCCGAAACAATAATCCGCAGCCCTGAAGAAGCCATGAAGCTCAAGGCCCCGGAAATTGAGAATTGGTGAAAGCAGGAAATGAAGTAACTCCTTAAATCGATAAAAAAATACCAAGGATGAAGAGAATTGGCAGAATAATGGAATCCATGTCTTGATCAAAGTTGAGCAAGAGATTTGATATAAAACCCTGCTACCTGTTTGTGTTCTGTAGACCAGTGTTTCAAAATACAGGACCTGACAAATGCAAAAAAGAGTTAGAATAATTCGATTAAATAAGACTCAATGACAAAATTTAAAGATTGAACTGAACACAAGTAAATTATGGTATGTGTAGACATACCATTACCTACAACAAGGAGAATTACATTCCCTGATGAGACTTATGCATCAGCATAACTGATAGAGAAGGAGAATGACATTCCCTTCATAAATTATGGTATGGGTAGACATATCGTTACCTGCAACAAGGAGAATGACATTCCCTGATGAGACTTATGCATCAGCATAACTGATAGAGAAGGAGAATTAAATTCCCTTCTTGACGAAGGCATACATACCAAGTTTAATGCAAAGCCTATTGCTAAAAAATTGTTCACAAGACCAAGTTTTGGTAGAGAACCGTAATACCACAATATAGAGATTCATAATACCACAATGAACAAAGTAAACCAAAACCGCAGCGGGGAAAGGTTTGACAATATCTTTTCATTCAATATACTTTACAGAAAATTACACTTGGAAACATGGAGTATGCACAAGTGTTGCATGTTATTAATGCCTATCCTTTCGTGGCAATATCCCAACAATCCATGCTAATGTTTATCCGAGAATGTTGGTAACTAAGTTTAAGGTAAAGGTAAGTATTTTTTTTTTCTCATTTTCTTAATGCGTGACAATGATAAAAATTGTCAATTCAAGCCTTCTCATCCAATAAAAGTTGAACATCATTTTTCAAAAAATAATTTATAAATATATATTTTAACCTAACTTTGATATGTCTTTATAAAAAATGAAATATCTATTTCAACTAATACACAAACATGGAGCATATAGTCTCTACCTACGGAAAGGACTAACAAGATAAAAGTGACATTTCTTGTGTTTGGAAGTCTCCTGTGGAAGTTTCAAAGTACATTAAAAGCTTAACCATATAGAAAGATGAATCGATTTCTTTCACGTCTCATATATATATATATATATATATATATGAAAAAATGAACGTTTTCTATAATGGTATTCCTTCATTTTAATTATTTAATTTAAAGATTTGACTTTATATGATAAATATGATATGCATATAAAATTATATTATTCATCTATGTTTATGTTTATGTTTTGGGCAGTATGTGCACTTAGATTAAAGGTCGAATTTTGAATTGTGCTCTTATGTGGGCGCAACACTGAGTCAAAAATATTCTTCTCTATTTGAAGAGGGTCGGGAGGTGGAGGTGGAGCGCTTGTTAGGAGCAACTTTGTTGGCATTCTTTTCTGTAGGTAAATCATATGTTTGGGACTTGTTCATTAGGATAACCATCTCATTACACATAAAAACACTGGCACTCAAGGAAGCATCCCCTTTTGGAAGATGGCATGCATTACCTCCTTGCGGAGGGGAAAGATTTTTGGCAACCAGTTGTTGCTGCTATGGTGGGAAAGGGTGAGTTAACACTACAGGTTGGGATTTTCCTTTTATAAATTTAAAGACTTATTCATGACAGGGACATTTCTTTGTGTATTGGTCATCTCCGCAAATTAGGTATGGAAACTCCACCTTTCATTTTTATTTTTTTTGAGGTGGGTTCTTGGGGTTTATTTTTAGCTCATTGATTAGAAGATTTTTTAGATTTATCTTTATTTTTATTCTTACATCTAGATTGTTGAGGTAAATTGCATTGAACTGAATTCACCTCAAAGGATTGTGTGGGAAAAGGTGCAGATTTGGTGTTGGCACCAGTATGTGATGAAGCTGGGGTAGAGGTCAGTTAGCCTTGTTTCCCATTCAATTGGGTTACAGACTGTGTTTTAAAATATCCCACCACACCATTGGCATGGGCTTCTACAGCTAGTCTTGAGGGAGCATTTAATGGGCGGGAAGCATTGGGAATTGGTTGTAGAGAGTGTCGAACTGAGAATAGACCAAGTACATCTATTGAACACAACTGATCACCTGCTCTTCTTTGACAACACCTCCCATGGTGAAATCTCTCACAATGGGTGGCATGAGTGACTTAGTAAAGGAATCTACCAAGAGTTGGTCTAAAATTGTGGCTTTTTATCAACCTTTGTCATCACCTCCACTCATCAATATGATCATATATATGAGTGGATGTGTATTTCCTATGAAAGGTTAACATATCAGTACTGGTCTTATATGATATTGGTAGTTGAAAATGAGTCAAAAATTCCATGGAAATATAATTTAAATTTCCAAAGAAATTTCGTGGCAGCTCGATATACCATTTTGAAACTGAACTAGTAAGGGTTCAGTGTAAAATCCTTAAACGAATGGAATCATCCATCAAGTAGTTAGAAGAACACCAAATATGGAAGTTCATTACGTGGTTATTGGGATCTTCTCTAGGTTTCCCATAAAATTTTGGGATGTCTGAGGGTAGTTTGGCGGGGATTGGTGACCAGTGTGGGGCGTGTTGAATGGGATTGTTAGTCAAGCATGGAAAATCGGGAAAATATAATGTAGCCAAGAAAGGGATTTGTCGGTTGTATTTTGGATACTAGTAATACTTATGTGGCATAGGAATACCAGTAGGACCATAGGGTGGTTACGGTGGCATGTTAAATCTAGATGGTACTCCCATGTACTGGGGTTGAGGGGGTATGCCTGCTGGATTTGGTTGGCCCCATGGACTGTTCCTAGCTCCGGGATATGGTAATACAGTATGGAGACCTGTAGGAATGATAGTGGAGGGGTACACTAGAGTGGTTTTCAGTCGGAAGACTCAAAGGTGAAATTGGTTTGACCGGAATGTCGATGTAGATCCCTTCTTGCATCTCTTTTGCGGTTATCTCTTTTCCTGCTTCCACAGCCCAGCGTAGTGGAAATATTCCTCTTCTCAAATCCAAATCCCTACACGCTAATGTTTCATAACCTCCTCTAGGCATAACTATTTCTCTCAAAGAACCAGCACTCAGAGACCCCATTTGCCTACATGAAAAGGTTCTTGTAAATATTCCCCTTACAATTATATTCCCTGACTGCCAATGCATGGTGCCCCCAAAACAACCAAGCAATAATAAACCTAGTGACAACAAACGGTCATAGAAATATCCTTGCCCAAACCCAGAGTGTGAGCCATCACCTTTAAGCCAATATCCGCATGAGACACATTTTATGATGGCATCTTCCCCTCCAGGATGGTGGGAAGAAAGTTTTCAGAGAGCATCCAATACTATAATCATAATCCAGAAGGATGAAGTACTAGATTCCACCTCCCAACTAGACCAAATATTGTCAATCCAAAGACCCCATCAAGACCGGGCAGGACTTGGATTTTGTCCTATCTCAAGCTAGACAAAACAACTACTTGACCTACCTACCAGAAAAATGGAAAAGGATGAGCAGTATCGGCTGGTTGCACAACAACAAAATATACAACAGAAAATGGCTCTTCCCCCGTCAAGACTGAAACCATGTTCAGTCAAAGATATCAGAGAGCCATCTTTGGCCCAGAAAGACATCTTTGAAACCATTAAGTATGACCATTCCCCTTTTAATCCCAAAGATAAGATGATGATGAATCTATTTTATTGGGATTTACATACTCATCCAGAAGCAAAGGAATTCTGGAATCAAGATCTTCCCAAAGGAGAAAGAAGAAGACTATCTGAAAGATGGCACTTTAAAATGGATTTCCACAACCAGTGGATATCCTTCTATGAATGGAGAAAGGAGTTACAAATAACTCTTGCTATGATGCAATCTAGTCCACCACCTGAAACCAAAAGAACAGAATCCAGAGGAGAATGGACCTCAAAAGGAAATTTATGGAAAACTCCAACAGGAGAAGAAATATATACTGAGGCTAATTTTCGACCATTCAGACCTATCAAGTTAGATTATGAAGAAGGATTTGCACCTGCAGCTCCGGTCATTCTCAATAATGACAAAGCAGAACAGGCCAATTGGTCAAGCCTGGCATTAAAAGGACTAGCCATACAAAACATATAACTCCAAAATAAAATGCCACGGGAAATTCAAATTGATTCTTTGCAAATTCTTTGCAGAAGGATACATGATGAAATTCAACACATAAGAATTGATAATCCAAAACATGAACATTCTCCAGTCTCCGCTGAAGAAGTCAAGTCTATATGTGAATCTATCAAAGATGAACTTACATATTCCATCTCAGACCTTGATAAGAATGTTGGAGACACATTTTCCTACATAGCAGATAAAGTAAACGAAAATGCTAAAAAATTGGTAAAAATCCAAAAAGATGTGGATAATCCCAAGATAGAACTGTTAAAGCTTGGACGCTTTGGAGAATTCTCAGTGGCTAGCTCTTTGGGCATTCCATCCTTAGGATCCAGTCCCACTGGTAAAGAAGTTGCCCTTATGGAAGTAGACTCAGGATGGGACTATAATAAACCCTGCAAATTTGTTCCCCCTGACCTCTATAAAGAAGATTCAAGTTACCAGGAGTCTTATAACCCAAAGAATTTCTATTCTTGGAATCTAGATGACAAGAATGAGGGAGAATTTCTTGATATGGTTAATAAAATGATGATTTGTTTTAAGGCTTATATGTCCACAGGAAAATATGAACATGCTAATGTTGTTAATATTATCGTTTCTAGATTTAATGGTAATTTGGGTGTATGGTGGAACACTCACCTCCCAACCGCTCAAAAGGTTGAAATCCAAAACAACACCCAGCATGACGAGCCCAACATCATTGGCGCTCTATTGGCAGCAATCATTGCAGAATTTTGTGGTTATAGTGCCACCATGACTGATAAGCACAAACAAATCCTCCTTCAGCTCCACATCAAGTCTGTCACTCAATTCCATTGGTATCACAAGCAATGGATCCGCCGCATCTACCAAATTGAATTTGGCCGCACTGAAGAGAAGGTGTTTAAAGAAAAATATTTTGCAGATCTACCCTCCGGTTTTCGGGAACAACTCAAAGACAAATTCCAAGAAGATATTTCTCTCCACACTTGGGGTCAATTTCGAGCTGCTGCTGAAAAGATATTCCTCCAATATTGTGAAACTAAAAAGCTCGATAAAGACCTTTCCCACAACACTTCTTTTCGTGGCAGTAGGGAAGTTTGCATAATGTTTGGTATAGAACCACAGAAAAGTCCACATAAGAAAAACATGTTGAGATATTGTAACTTCAAAGAATATTATATTTGTACTTTATTATTCTGGAGATGTTTCATTCCTCCTTGAAGATCTTATTGTATATTCGGAGATGTTTATTCCTCCGTCGGAATGTGGTAACTTGGGTTATTAGACTTCCCTAGTGGGGGTCGGCCCTATATGTGTTATGTGGGTCAAAGGGTTATTAGACCACCCTAGAGGGGTCGGCCCAGTCAGTTGTAGTGGGGTATTTAACCCATTGGTTAAATATGAGCCTACATGGTTTGTGTAAAAGACAAGTTGGAGTAGTGTATAAATAGAGGAGGTGTATTCCTCATTTGACACACACTCACTCACTTGAGAGTGGCGCACTTGTGGAGGAGAGGTCTGCTATGGAGAAGGAGGAGCTTATGCTCAGGGTTACATCTTTGTATATTGCTGGTCATCTATATTGAGGAAGCTTTACTGGGTTTTCTACCCCATGAGGGTTTCCCAGGATAAATTTGTGTCTCTTGTGTTTATGATGTGCTTGTTGTTTCTTCAGTGATCTTGTATATGCTATTATTGTGAAATGGAATGCAATGCTGCTATTTTCTGTCTTAGCATATTAAATCTTAACAGAAAAATATTTTGCAGATCTACCCTCCGATTTCCGGGAACAACGCAAAGACAAATTCCAGGAAGATCTTTCTCTCCACACTTGGGGTCAATTTCGAGCTGCTGCTAAAAAGATATTCCACCAATATTGTGAAACTAAAAAGCTTGATAAAGACCTTTCCCACAACACTTCTTTTTGTGGCGGTAGGGAAGTTTGCAGAATGTTTGGTATAGAACCACAGAAAAGTCCACATAAGAAAAACAAGCACCATTCAAGCCATAGGCTATTCCATAAGAAGCTTAAAGGAAGACAAAGTAACAGATGGAAACTAGAAGAAATCCACAGAAGAAAAGAAGCAAATTATAGAAAAGAGCCAAAGAAAAGAAAAATTAAATTCTTCTACTGTAGTAAAGAAAGCCATACTGCTTCCGAATGTTATAAAAAGAACCAAGATTACCAAAGGAAGAAAAATGGAGCTAGGACATGGACAAATAGGGAGCATATTTTTCCCAAGGCCGAGCCATTTGATGACAATTTCAGAGGTCTCGCCAGAAGAGGAAGACCCAAACACCAAAATTTGATGCATGCAGAAGTATTAAGTCCAAAAATTTCTGAATATGAGTCAGATGAGTTGGGAGATGCTGAACTCATGCATATCCACCAAATGTATGAAAGGCCATGTAAGTGCGGAGGAGAATGCCAAGAATTCCAAGAAGAACAAGAAACATATGAGTCAGAAAGCTCTCCCCAATCAGATGAGCAAAGGTTGTTTGTTGCATGGACCAAACAACATCCCAAGAATGAATCTCCTTCTGAAACAGAGTCAGAAGAAGTAAACTACTTCATGGTCGGAACAGAAGAAGATCCAAAAGATCTAATAAAGAAAGCAATAGCCCAAATGAAAGAGGGAAATAAGAAGGATGAACTAGTGAACAACTTTAATAAAATTTTCCCTGATGATCAAAAAGGAAAAGGAATAAAAGGTGCCAGAGAAAAATTTAGAAGAAAATATGTACATGATTCAGAAGAAGAAGAAGAGGAGAACTCAGATAAGGAAGACAACAAGTGGACATGGAAGGTAGAAAACCTGCCTAGTATTGAGAAATTTTTTTACCCCCTTCTTAAAAAGATGCACCAAGAGCCACAAAAAATAGATTTGGCAACACTTCGTAAGGAACACCTGAAATTAGTGCAAGAAGTCAAAGAGCTCAGAATTACAGTTGAGAAGCTGAAAGGACAAGTATAAACATCTCAACTAGAGCTACCACGACAGGAAGATGAAATGCATCTCATGATGGCTGTCCACCAGAAGACAGTAGTAAAATTGCAGATCAAAGTACATGAAGATAACATAATGGTGCTAGCATTGATCGACTCAGGAGCAGACATGTGTTTTCTTAAGAGGAAGTATGTTGACCCAAATTACTAGGAACCATGCCAAGCTCCAGTCAGAGGTTTTGGAGGAAGAAAGGCAGTAGAATATAAGACCAGCCATGGAAAGGTATGCCTTGGAAATTTCTGTATAAATTGTATTTTCTTACTAGTAGAAGATGACTTTGCACGCGAATGTTTAATAGGAATTAGTCTGTTGTCAACCACCATCCCTCATGGAGTAAAATACGATGATAAAGGGAAAATTGGATACCATTCTACTATAAGTAAAAAGCAGGCTTTCCTCCCACTAGTATCTACAGAAGAAATTACACTTTCCATATGGAACTTAGAACTTGATACTGTGAAGTATTTCAAGGCCCAAATCAAAGAAAAAGGAAATCAAATCAGGGCCATAAAAAGGGCTGAACACTTAAACAGGATTGAGGATGAATTGAAGGCTCCTGAAAGGTAGAAAAGGATTAAAGAAATTAGAAAAGAATATGCTGGAAAAGTATGCCATACCACTCCTAATGCATTCTGGCATAGAAAGCAATTTTGGGTAAACCTAAAATATAAGGAAGGGTACCAAGGGAATCCAAGCAGAAGTAGAGCAATCCCCATGAACAAGGAATACTGAATTCTTTGCCGAAAAGAAATCCAGGACTTGCTTAGTAAAGGACTTATCAAGCATTCAAGGAGCCCATGGTCTTGTTCAGCCTTCTATGTAAATAAACACTCTGAACAGCTTCGTGGAGTACCAAGAATGGTAATCGATTACAAGCCGCTCAATGACGCCCTGGAATGGGTAAGGTATCCAGTCCCAGACAAATTTTATCTGATCAAGAGAATTGCAGGAGAAAAGATCTTCTCCAAGTTCGACTTGAAATCTGGCTTCTGGAAGATTGGAATCAAACCAGAAGACTAGTTCAAGACAGCCTTCAATGTTCCACACGGACAATACGAATGGAAGGTAATGCCTTTTGGATTAAAAAATGCCCCTTCAGAATTTCAAAGAATCATGGAATATGTGTTGGAACCATATATAGATTGGCTCATGGTCTACATTGATGATATTCTTGTATTTTCAAAATCTGTTGATGAGCATATGAAGCACCTTCGGACCTTGCTCCATGTCCTATACAAGAACGGATTTGTGCTATCTAAGAAAAAGATGAAATTATTCCAAACAGAGATCAAGTTCCTAGGGAAAAGAATAAAGAATGGAAAGATTGAAGTTCAACAGCATGTTGTTGATTTTGCTGATAAATTCCTAGATGTCATTTTAGACAAAAAACAGTTGCAGAGATTTCTAGGTTGCCTGAATTATGTAACATCATATTATGAAAATTGTGCACAAGATAGGAATCTATTAAATAAACGACTGGGAACAAATCCTCCACCATGGACACAAAAGCATACAGAAGCAGTCAAGAGGATAAAAACCAAGGTAAAGACTCTCCCTGTTTTACACATAATAGATGAAAGTCTGATGAAGATCTTAGAGACAGATGCATCAAAAGAAGGATGGGGAGTAGTCCTGAAACAATGTCAAAGAGATTGCAACGACACTGATGAAGAAGTAGTCTGGTATGCACCAGGGCTATGGAACGATGCCCAAAGAAAATATCATACTATTGACAAAGAGAATAAGGCATGTCTGAATTCCATCCAGAAGTTTGAAATACACTTAATGAATAAGAAGTTCCTAATAAAAACAGACAGCCAGGCAATGAAATTTGTCCTAGAAAATCCAATAAAAAACTCCCCTGCCAAATCCAAGTTCGCTAGATGGCAGGCCATGTTTTCTCAATATGAGTTTGAAATCAAGCACATCAAAGGAATCCAAAATTGTATTGCAGATTTTCTTACAAGAGAACATCTAGAGGATAAATATGGGATTGCAACCCCTAGTTGTATGATGATGATAACAGAATGGTATGAAGGAAGTGACTCCTACAGATACGTTGATGATGAAATGAGATGGGAAGATTATACAGAACAATGGATCCCACTTGTCAGCTGAGGTCCACAGAAGTCTTGGGTGAGAATTTACAACACCCAAATTTTTTGATAAATTTAGTACCAGAACACAGGAGATATCCAACATCAACCTGTGGGGTTCCCAACATGGTTTATGGATGACAATTGAGACATGCCATTGATTCCTCACATGTTCTACAAACAAATTTCTAGGACTTGAGACTCATCATCACTGAATCAGCACTAGGACAAGTCTTAGAACAATATTATTGTATCAATCACATGTGCACCTTAGCCTCCTGGCCAGGAAATGACCCTACCCTCAATTTTCCCCTCACCAATGTAAATTATGAAAAGTACAAAAAAGTGTAATGGGAATTCCTAAAAAAGGACAACCGAGACCATGAATATTTTGCAAAGATAAAGTTTGGTCTGCAAAGGCCACATGTGCTGAACGGAATCCCTGACTCGACGCATTGTTGGTGGAATGACGTTGGCCTAAGCAGAAGTGGGGACCCTGCCATTATACAACATGAGCATGCACAATACTGTATTCCCTGCTCTAAGGTCAAGGACATGTACACCAGCGAAGTATGTGATGACACACATCTGCTTCAGACCTTTATATACAATAAATTTCAGTGGCTGGTGAAAGCAAAGATCCGTGTACAAACACGACAAGGACAACGAATCATTATAAGGAGTATGTACACCAAGATGTGGGATCCCTCATATCAACGAATATTTGGACATCCATATGATGATATGATCTATTGGCCTCAAGAAAGGTCTGCTTATAGTTTCTTGATTAATTAAATGGTTTTCGTGGGATTCCCTGAAATATCCACTTTGTTTCCTTTATTTTGGTTTCTGTGGGATTCCCTGAAATATCCACTTTGTTGTCAGACCTAGTGCCACTTTGTTTGGTTTTTGTGGGATTCCCTGAAATATTCACTTTGTTGTACTGTCAGGTCTAGTGATCATCTTTTCTGTCTTTGCTACTGTTTGAATCCTCTTTTAAAGATGTTCTGAGACTCGGGACACTTTCCCGACTTTTGGTGCGGTTTGACCCACATCTCATACAACTTTTATGAACAAACAAATCAGAAGGATGATTTGTTTCCTACAGTTGCTTATTCGAGGAGATTCCTTGCTTCAGCATGAAGGAACCATCTCTCTTTCAAAACTATAAATAAGGCTTCCTTCCTCTCATTTTCGGCATCATGTATCCGAGAGTAGAGAGTCTAGAGTCTTAAGTCTTGTCCGAGTATGCTCTGCAAGTGCAGCTTAGTCTGATCACATTACATCAGAAAGATCTGTTTTAGGAATTCGAGTCTAAAGGAATTGTGATTATGCTCTGCGAATTTCCCTATGGGTATAATATCGCATCAGAAAGCATTCTAATAATATCTGCTCTGTAATACTTCCGCTGCAAAATTAATACTATTTTTGGGTACCATTCCCTGTTCGAAGTTTGTGTATTTATGGTCTGTCTAAAGCCATATCACCCCTTAGCCCGGATCTGTAATTCCCTAGCTATCTCGCAAGATTCTTCACTCTGGTCGTAAAAAGCATCTGTCTGTGAAGTAAGTCCCAGTAGAGGCCGTAGCGCATGTTCAACATTACAAGGAGTGATTGAAGAAAGGTAGCAGGCTCGTGAGTTGCAGATATTCGGCCAGAAGGAAACAAGCTCGACGCTGTGATTTCTATCCAGTCTACTAGTTGTAGAGGCCCCTGCATCAAGTGGAATTTCATTTTACCTTTACCCTTCCAACTAAATTTTTTTGACGTTTTGAACTTTTATCTAGCCAATCACACAAAGTTTAGTGAAAAATAACTCTTAGAAAATGAAGTTTTACCCTTTGTTGTTCGATGTGCTTTGAATTCAATTAAGTGATAAACTTAAGAAACAAACAAAACTTGGAACCTAGAATCATTTCGAGAGGTTAATATTAGGCCACATGTTGCATCAATGGTCTAATTGAAATTGTGAAATTTTAATTTCCAATTAAAAGATATGATTTTTTTATGGATTTACCCATTTTTTCGTTGATCGTGTACTATGAAAATGAGGGTGGAACAAAAAAATTACTAACAGTGACATATACAACTCAAAAGTAACACGACAACTCAAAGTAACATGTGTTGGCATTATGCATCTGAAGTACATTAAGTGATAAACTTAGGAAACAAACAAAATGTGGAACCTAGAATCATTTCAAGAGGTTAATATTAGGCCACATATAATGCATAATACCAAAGTTTTCAAGGTTAACAAGTTGCATCAATGATGTAATTGAAACTCTAACATTTGATTCCAAAGGACTTGAGCTAAAATACCAAATAAATATAATATGCCCTTTGTAGAGGCGATTCATTAAAAACACATTGCAATTGAGATTGTACTATGATGCTCTCTCCTTCCTTTGTCAAAAGAAGTTTAATAAGGATGTTGTCAAATCTCCTCATCATTGCGGAAACTTGGAGTTGTCAAATAGGTTGACGAGGGAGTGGTAGTCGAAGAGATCATATAAATGGTGTTAATCTCTTCGGATGAGGGTGATATTGGGGGTGGATCTCCTCGATTGTGGGGGGTACCGTCTCAAGGTCCAAATTATTCATCTCGTAGAGAGATGCTTTGTAAACTAGGAGATTAGGACAATGATGTGAGTAATGGCCGTAAATACCGCATATTGCACAAGGGTGGTTGGTACACAGTGATTTATCACAAGGCTTAGGGGTTGGATCAAGTTCGACAACCAAGATGTTGGGGTCGTCGTCAAGCATTTGCATGTGTTCCTGTAATGCAGGTAATTGTGGACATTGATTAGTCGGATGGCCTAACTCATCACACAACAAGCATTTGGGAGGAGCATGAAATACAGGGGGGTTTTTAACTGTTTTGGGCGGGGGTACAGCAGTGTATGGTTGTGGGCCTCTGCCCCCAGTGTGCTTGATAAGAGGGGGCGGATTCATCGATGACGAAGGGGTAGTGACACCGGGAGGTGGTTGACTAGTAGTGGCAATGGGTTGCACCGGTTGTAGGATGACATTTGGTGTCGGCAGGGGAACGGGAGGCAAAATATACCACACAAGTGATCCTAAGGTTAACCCAGGGAGGCTAAGAGTAGCCATAACCGGGGCGCTTACTACTCCCAAGGGAGGGAATAGGAAGGGGATTGTGTGGATGGGTGTAACACCAATGTGACTAGGTACCAATGGTGGTTTGGGTAATAAGGGCGGTTGATTGTTGGGTGTTTTTGTATTGTGGGAAAGGGTACATAGGTCAGATACTTCGGTCGCGGGTGACAGGGGTGGAATGGATTGGAATGTTGAGGTCATCGGTGTATCTGATTAAACTCTAGGTCCCATGGAGGAAACAAACGAGGTAGTTGCACCACAAACAGGTTGTTCAACCATGGGGAGAACATTTTTGGGTGTAGCGAGGGCATTGGGATCGTAATAGGTGAGTTGGTCGACCTTGACCACGTTTCCATCATGGGGGAACATCATGGTACGAAAAATGGATGAGGCAACCGCCCGCATGGCATACATGTAGCTATGGCCAAGTAAGAGGTTATAATCAAGTTGGGCATTGATGACCTCTATGTCAATAAGAACGGTTTTTCCAGCCAACTAGACGGGAACATTAGCTAAGAGACCTTGGGGTTGAGCCGAACGGCTGTCGTAGGCTCGCAACGTAGTGGTGGACTGCTGGAGAGTAGGGGATCCCAAAATCTGCCAAACGAATGTGGACATAACGCATGTCGAGGCACCTTCATCGATAATGCACCGATGGATAACAAGATTCCGAACGGAAACAAAAACTTGGAATGCTAAAGTGGAAGGCAGGCATGGTCCGGACTGGTCCAAATCGAAGGCCATCAGTCGTGAATCATTTGCGTCAATAGCACCAATGGCGGAGAGCAAATTATTGCACTGTGAAAGACAGTTTTTTAAGACTTCTAACGTAGACATGGCTGTGGGAGACTGGGCTAAGTCATCTACAATGTTGTAAGTAGTTACAACGCGAGCATTAGGATTATTGTTGATGCGATGAAGTGGGAAGTGAGGTTCTTTGGAGGTGCCATCTAGTGGAGCCGTAGGTATACGTAACGTCTGATCAGTGGGATGAGCATTAGTGTTTTTGTCGGTGGGAGGGGCTTCAGGGGTGGAGCCATATTGGTTCCGACGGGTTTTGAGGTTGACATCGGCGGATGTCATCATTAACAAGTGATGGGTACCTGAGTCTAACATGGGTTGAGTAGGAGTGGCATAAGTGATCTGTTGTTGTGGTGGCGCATTTCCTTGAGGGGGAGCCAACGACTGAGTGTTCACTACGCCTTGGGTTGGTAAGGGGTTTTGTAACACCAAGGGTTAATGTTGAGGTGGTGGGGGGTTGGGCGGTGCCTGAGGAGTCGTGTGCCCTTGGAGATGGGCATCATCAGTCCAGAGTTGCCGAGCTCGCTCCAAATGTGAGCAAGCATGTGTGTAGTGGCCATAGACCCCCCAAATAGAACAGGGATGGTTTGTTCTCAAATTAGGATTTTTGGCTTGCTTGGGCAGCCGATTAGGGTTCTGGTTGGTAGGTGTCGCGTTATTTTTGTTGGGGGGATTGGGAGGTTGACCGCCTTGGTCTAGAGGGGGGTTGTTCCCATGGTTACGGCCTTTGCCACGGTTTTGCTGGCCCTATTGGCGCTAGTTATTTTGGTTATGTTGTGGATTCTATTGGGTGTACACTTGCCCTTGGGCAGCAGGTGGGTTCTGGGGTTGTGCAGGTGTGGGAGTAGGCTGCGGTGGATAATAAGTAGGGGCAGGCTGCGTAGGTGTTGAACCTTGTGGGGGTTGCTGATACGTCTGCGGAATGGGTTGTGGGTTTGCCGTAGGGGCTACCTGTGGCGGATAATAAGCAGGTTGGGCTTGAGAGGACACAGGAGATGGTGCAGCCTGTGGGTGGTAATATGGATGAGGTGCGACTGGGGGGGCATAAGCGGGGGATGCATGACCAAAGCACTGAGGTGGACATGAGGGTTCATGGGAATGGTGGTGATGTGCCATGGGAGCATATGAATTGGTTGCTCCGGACTGAGATGTAGCCCTCAAAAGGTCGGGGCTATGGCTAGGACGTGCTATGGAAAAGGGTTGGAGATGTGAGGCAATCCGACCAATGATGCCATCTACGGCATGGGATGCCCTCGGTGCATCGTGTCGGGAGGAATCACCGCGAGGGGCGTTAGGTATGATGGAATACAGATAACCTGACTGGGCGTAAATAAGGTCAAATTGATGGGCTTTGAGGATGGCCTCTTCTTTGGACTGGGGTCGTTCGGATGCCACATCCTTGGCAATAACAGGAAGGAGGGATTTTATAAACCAATCTAAGAAGATACGGTCGTCTAACTTGATTTTGCAGAGGCTACGGCGTCGACGCCACTCATGAATGTGGTCAATGATGTGGGTAGCCATGTTCTATCTGCAAGATAGTATGATCTCAACTCCCGCGTCATAGCGGACAGGTAACTAAAAGAACTGCAGGAAAGTTGAGGCAAGGGAAGTAAAGGTGGCATGGGTCCCATGGGGCTGCTCAATGTACCACTTAGTTGCAGAGCCAGTGAGGGTGTGTTGTAATAGACGGAGGCGGACAGAGTCATCCACTATGGAGTTGGAGGAACACCATAGATGGAAGGACATAATATGGTTCTGGGGGTCTTCACCTGCCTTGCCCTCAAACTTAGGGATGTCGGAGGGGAGCTTGGTGGGCATGTGAGGCCACGCAGGGTCGTGTCAGATGGGATCGTTAGTCAGTCTAGCTAGATTGGGAAAGTTGAGATAAGCCATGAATGGAAAACTAGTAGAAGGATGTGACATACTAGCGGTTGTGACCATGCCCCAAAGTGGAGGGGTTGGTTTTGGGATGTTACCCCCAAGTGGAGGGACGAAAGTGGTATGGGACGGTCCTACATCGCCAAGGGTAGTGTGAGTCACTAATGGAGTGGGGATAAGTATGCTAGCTACTGGAATGGGTACATTGTTCGGAATGGTAGATGTGGGCCCCATCGAGGGCATACCCAAAGCAGGTGTGGTAGCTGGTGTGGTGGTGGATGCTCCACCAATGGTCCTTACAAAGAAAGGGGTGGAAGTCACGCCAGCCATGGGGCTGGTTGGTGCAGTGTAAGTGGGGTTCTCGGACTCTGCCTCAGAATCAGAGGTAAAATAAGGGGCGTCTAGATTGGGTGATGGAGTTCTATGCCGTTGACAAGTGGAGTCAAGTGACAAAGCTCGAGATCTATGATGAGTGGTATTAAGTGATAAATATCTATGTCTATGACGGGTGATGTCAAGTGAACCGTGTTGTGGGGGCTCACCCCGGAGGCACCGAGAATGTCTCGGGGACTCAATGGTGACAGATGGTGTCAAGTATCTGGGGGTTGTGTTGAGTGAAAAACAGCTCAAAAACCCTAATGCAACAGAGTGTGCAGAAGGAGAGCTCAAAAAAATATGGCACTCGGGACAACAACCAACTCAAAACACTTACTGTAACAGCTGTGCTACAATAAGTGGAGTATAAACAGAAATGGTCAGAATACCAACAAGCAGCAGATTTCCTAAAAAGGAAAAATAGTGGACTCGCTAGACCACAATGAGGTAAGGGAGCATGCAAACACCTAGCTAAATAGTATTCTGACTCAACTAGACATATCCTCTACAAGGTGATGAAATCCAAGTCAGACAATATGGATAGTAGAGCCAAGTGGCTAAAGATATCCCCGTACCGGGAGGGACACCGGGTAGTCAATCCTAGAAGAAAAGCAACTAAGATACCCCATTCATGACACATTCGGTTGGGTGAATCTGTCATTTGGTTCTATCGCCGTTGTATCCCCATACAGGTGATACACCGAGAACTGTGAAAGGTATCCTTCGGTTACTGAATGGATTGCGGTATTCCACTCAGGCTTCCGAAACCAGCCTAGCAACTTCAACCCTCCTAGGGGAGAGGCCTTCCCGATAAATTGGTTTAAACCATGTCAAAAAATACTAGGGGATTTTGGTTCCCTAATGAACAACAGCTATGTCTCAAGTGTAAGCAACCGAGGGGTGTTATTTGGATGCCTATCCCCCCGATCCTACCTAACTACAAAAATTCTTATGTGTTCCCCAAGTGGTGTTAGAATGTTGGTTTTGTTAAGTAGTATTTTAGGGCTCACTTGAATTAGGTGACAGAGTGTGTGCGTGTGAGATGATGAACCCAAGTAAAAGTGCCATGGGGTGGGCACTTTTTTAACTAAAAATAACAATACATAATTTAAACTTTGAAATGCAAAATTTTCTCTTTTCAATTAAAATGCTGAAATTTTTAAAAAATATTTTGTAAATGGAACAGAAATAATATTGTAGAAAAAAGGCTGTAGGGAAGTATGGCTGCAAATAGGACAGATCGCTCTGCAGGTGCAGAAAATATTGCAGCAAAGTGTTGGGTTCAAAACAGTGAAAAAAGTGCAGAAAACAGACCGTGGGTTTATGGCAAATTTGAGCGATCGGACCGCGGGAAACAGCGCAATAGTCATGGACGGGTTGCTGGATTTTGGCCGAAAGACGCAGTCGGACTGTGGCAAAAAGGTCGAAAGTCGTAGGCGGGTTGCAGGAAAATGGCTGAAAGCCGCAAGTGGGATGCGGGAAAAAGGCCGAAAGACGCAGGCGGGTTGCAGAAAATGGCTGAAAGCCGCAAGCAGGACGCGTGAAAAAGGCCGAAAGACGCAGGTGGGTTGAAATTCGAAAGCGGGACACGGGAAAAAGGTCTAAAGACGCAGGCGGGTTGCAAAAAAATGGCTGGAAGCCGC
Organism: Larix kaempferi; assembly: GCA_027924585.1. Classification (NCBI taxonomy): domain Eukaryota; kingdom Viridiplantae; phylum Streptophyta; class Pinopsida; order Pinales; family Pinaceae; genus Larix; species Larix kaempferi. The sequence continues at coordinate 8,193,840 of BSBM01002204.1, read as the reverse complement.
AGATGGCCCGCGGAAAAATGGGTTAACAGCCGCGGTTGGACCGCACAAAACAAGCTGATAGCCATGGTCAGATTGCAGGTAACATACTGGAAACCGCCGATAGATCGCCGGAAACAGTCTGAGAGCCGCGGTCAAATCGCAGGTAAATGCCTGAAAGACGCAGTCGGAACACAACTGCAGGGGGAAAAAGACGCGGTTTACGGCAGCCGAAAGGGACAACCGAAAGGGAAAAAACAGAAAAATATTGCAGAAAATTAAAAACGTTTAAAACTTTAAAACTATAACCAGAAATTCAAAGGAACACAAGGGGAGTCACCAAAACTGTAGCTAGGGTTTTCACCCTAGCTTGTGCAAATGAGCACCTACTAAGGAGAAGGGACTCCTTAGTAGCAGTTCAGAAAAACAATAAATGAAAGATAGTACAGTAAAATAGTAACTACTCTAAACATGTGCATAAAGCATAAAAGACAAGATAATAAAAATGGTTTTTGTATTGATTATACCTCCAATGTGAAGGTTGGTGAAGCCTTTCAATAGTCCAAGAGGGTTGCTTCCAAGCTCTAGTTTTGTTCCTTTCTCTTTCTCCAAAGGGTTTTGGAAATGGGCCAAAGGGGCACTCAAATGTGAAAGTAGCTCAAGGATGAGCTAGAGTTTCAGGAGTGATTTTGGCAGAGTAAGGGTGTGGTTGACTGTGGATATGAAATGAGGGGCCTCCATCACCTATTTATAGGTTTTTAGTGGTGGAGTGCTGGCCCATGGTTTTGGGCACCATATGGTTTAGGTCAGCTGTATAGGGTTTTTGCTTCCTTTTTTTCCCTCTTTTTCCTCTTTTTTGTATTTTTTATTCCTTTTTTAGAGGGTTTTTGCTATTTTGGAGGAATTTTGGATTATTTTGGGGCAAAAAAGGTTTTTTTGGCATTTTGGAGGCTTTTTAATGGTTTTTTGGCGTTTTGGAGGCTTTTTAATGGGTTTTTAAGGTTTTGGAGGCAAATATGGTAGGAAATATGAACAAATGAGTCATGTAATGGGGTAGATAAGGTAGTGAGCACTTTTTGGGTGTTAACAGGGTGCAATCCGTGATTCAATTAAAATTGACTAATCAATATAGGGTATATCTAGTAGGTAGAATAGAAGATGTTGAAGTGGATGTTGACGGAATTAAAACAAGGGTAGACTTTGAAGTGATTGAAATTTTATATGGGCCAAATCCTTACCAAACATTGTTGGGTATTGACTAGGCCTTTGAGAATAAAGCAATCCTGAATTTAAAATAGAGGACTATGTCCTTTGAGTCAAAATAAATGAGAGTGGTTTATCCCTTAGACCCAAAGGAGGGAGAAATATACTCAAAGCCAGTAAGAGATGTTATGGACGATGGAGACATAGAAAACATCTATAATATTACAGGGAGGAAAGAGGCTATGTAAATCCTACAGCTCATTGGGATATCAGCGGGCATAGTATCTATTCCTTTGATACATATTCAAAATAAGCAATGGAGAGATGGTAGAACATATTGTATGAATTTTCAAACCAAAGGTGTGCAAGGATTTTTAAATCTTTGCGCTAGGTAGGAACATAATTGTGCGACCCTCCATGTTTTTATGGGATAGGAATGACCCTCCACGCTTTGATGGGATAGGAATGGTAGAAGAATTTGTTAAAAAAATGGAAGAGAAATTACCATAACCTATGAGGCTCCAGGTTATGGACGCAGTATTAAAGGGGATTATTGTACAATGGTGGGTTGTGCACAAGAATAATATGGATAGTTGGGAGAAAGTAGCATATACTATTTGTAATCGATTTAAGCTAGAAGTTGAAAAATAAATGCAAAACCGGTACAAAGGAATTTGCGATATGAGAGAACACTTGTGGTTCCGTGAGAAGAGGTGGAAAGAGAAGAATGTTCCTATAGAACCATGGGTTCATCAATTTATTCATGCTTTGGATACATTACCAAGAAGTTGGTATGTGTAGGGAGAATTAAGGAAATAAACAATTGGTTGGAAGGAGATAAAAATCAATTCTATGATGTTTTTAGTCTTTCACCAAGTAATACAAGATTGAAGGATATATTGTGCATGATAAAATTTTGATATTTTTTGGAAAATATTCTTACATTTCACATAAAGTGATTTGTGCACACACAAGAAAATGGTAAAGTTGAACCAGCTGGTCCATTTTTAGAGGATTGTTGATGAGGGATTTGAAGAGGAAGAATGACAACTCAACATCATTAGTAAGAATGTACATAATAGGTTGATTAGCCAGTGGAAAGTATATGTGTTATTTCTATTTATGGTTGTGGGTGTCAGTTAGTAAAAATCACATGCAAGTAGTCAAATTTGAAATTTGAATAAAGTAAGTACACATTATAGTAGGTTGTCTCATTTATGGAAAGAATCACAATCATGGTAGAATATTGGGATGCAAATGGTTTGGGTAATTATTACTAGATTAGAAGGACATATCGTATACCGAAAAAGAAGATTACAATATTGCATTTGTTTTGTGGAATATTTCCCCTACAGACGGGTGAAATCTCCCTTGGATTGGGATTCCTTCAATCCAAGATAGAAAGAAAACAAGTTGACACTAACATCTCCTAGCCATAACTCACACACCAACAATTGAAGCAAAAGGAAAGAAAAGGAAGTAGATTTCCTACCTCTCTTATGGATGGTTGTCCTTGTTTCTCCTAGTTGATCCAGCTCCTACTTCAATTCTGGGTTTATGCTGTAAATACAATCCTGCACAAAATGAGAGCAATTCCTTTTCAAAGCAACAAGTGTATCAAGAATAGGTCCAACTATCAAATGATAGACATATTCATGAATTCAACATAAAATACATGAAATGGGGGGAATAGCCCAAGTTTATATTAAAACATGTAAAGAAAATAAGAAACACTTACAATCATAGGTTCGATCTTTCAATAACACCTCCAAGATCTCCTTCCAGCCCCCTGAGTGTTACACAATCATAAGTATGATACAAGCTATTCTATGTATCCTCACCCAAGGATGGACCTCATTATATAGGTTTGGAGACATATAACCATCATGGATAAAGTGTTGGATGAAGAGAGGAATTGTTGGATCAAAAAATATTAATCTTAATTTGGATAGAAGGGCTCAAATACCTTGGATCAACCAACCAAATATTCCCAAATCTAGATCTGAAATCCAAGTTGACTAGTTAAACGAACTTCATCGCTCCCCCACCACTAGGCACAGAGATATGAAGTGATACTTCAATGCTCCCCTACAAATGGGTAGGTAGATATAACATGGTTTTATCTCTCCCTACGTGAGGCAGGTAGGTGATAATCCTCCAAAAGGGGCACAAATCAAGGTGAAAGGATAGGGTTTAGACCTCCTAATGATGGATTCCCCTTCCCAAGATGTATAGGGATCATGAAAAACATTAGGTTTCCCTTTTAACACACTTAGGGATCAGGATAAACATCTTCTCATGGTGGAGAAACTAGATGTGACAAATAAGTGTACAACATATGCTCCTAAAGTGTGAGGTTAAAAGAGAAAACTGATGGCCGAAACACTTTACAAAATATATGCATGAGGGTACTGGAATAAGAAAGAAAAGGAGAAGATACAAACAAGTATCAAACAATATATATGTATCATCCCCAAAATAGGCATACCCATGCTCAAAATAAATTAACTCAAAGCATGGTCGCCGACTAATACACTACGGATCCATGGAAGCACTGACTAAGGATATGGCCACCAAAAATATAATGTGGGTCCATATATCCATGACTCAATCAGGTCATAGCCACAAAAGAATGCACAGTGGAGCTAGGATCTGATGGAAACATAGCCACAAGCCAATACAAAGTGGATCTATGTCAGAATATATACATCAGTGAGACCACCAGCATGGTGACCAAATTGAAATATGACAAATACTCATATAATATCCATCACAACTTAGTAAGGAACACACCAAAAATGGGTGTCTAAAATATTCCCAAGGTCCTCATCATGATCCTGAAATGGTATGATTCTATCCATGCAAATAATGTGTTGAATTCGAACATGGTAGAAACCACTTGATTATTGGTCATTAAAGTATACCATTAACAAGAGAGGGAAATCCCCAATGATGACAATGACTCCCAAGGTACCCTATTACATTCCAACGAATGAAAATAAATGAGCTAAAGTCAAACACTCGCGGAATCATTCGATCAGAGGTCAATGATGTAAACCTACTATCAAAAGCAAGGATACCTATCATTGAGGCATGCAGGTTCCAAGGTACTAACTGGTTTTTAAGTCTAATTCATGGAAAATTTGTTGAATTTAACATGAATAGACTCATCGGAGGAGTTCCATGATGAACCCCCCATCATCGACATGAAACGGACACAAGAAAGTGATGTGAGATGGACAAATCAGATGGGAAAAGATTGACACAAGGATGAAAGATGGTTATACTATAGAATGGTTGATTTAGCCTAAGAATTCCCTTGAACATTATGAGGCATGCCAAGTGACTTGCAACATTGAATCGATGAGATATGGACCAAAACATAGTGTGACAATAACCGAGACACTCTTTGGATGAGCTGAAGGAATATAATAACTCTTGGGATTAGTGTAACTCAAAGTCAAGCAAATTATTAAATTGTAATACAAGGCTAAAATAGGTGCTATGTTCAAGGGTGAAAATGGACAACTACCATAATGCTTCCCAAAACAAGACCCACTTCCTCCCAAATTCCCCCCCAAGCATGATCAGTGAGTACTTATTTTTTTGTTAATGAGATTGAGGAGGATAACATATGCTCGGTACAACTAATCTTTGATGAGTTCCTCATCATATATTTAACAAACCTGAAGAAGGAGGGGTTTGATCCCATATAGGTTCTTCGATGAATGATTTTACAAGTCCAAAGAAGATAAAATTAGTGGTCTTTTCATGTTTATAGAGTTTTAAAATAATTCAAAGAAGACTCTAGGGTTGGTATTTTTTGTAAATTTAGTCTCCTATGCCTAAAAATAATAAAACAATACGAGGGAGAGCTCTTCTAGTCAAGTTTGACTAGAGTATTCATTTTTTGTAATTAGTCCATTCGGTCTGAAAAAGGGTTAAAATTACACCGAATGGACATCCTTTCAAATCCTTTAACGAGCATGAAAGAAAAAAAGCTCGCTCGACAATCTTTTCATATTTAGGTGGTCAGAAAAGAGCTTAAAGGAGACTCTGAAGAGTTCATTTTTTGTAATTAGTATCATGAGGCCAAAAAAGGGGTAAAATACCACTCGAATATGACTCTTCATTGTTTACTGAGCTCAAAGAAAGACTAAGCATGGTCATACAAACTAGTTCACCAAAACATTAAAACCCTTTCCTCCTAAAACCCTGCATAAATAGGTCATGACTTGGTAGAACCAATTCCATAAATCTCATTAAAGAGCATTTAATTTTAATAAAATAAATATTATGGGGGGAATAATGTGAACATGGTAAAATACCTAGTTCAAATGAGTGTAAAACGAAACTCGTGAGCTTACTTAGCCCATTTTACCTCATAGTTTGACCTTGGTGGATATGTTTACCCTCTTTTGAAGTAGATAATGGAGTGTCGATTCTAGAGATTCAGGAAACCAATCAATGAACTGTCTGAGCCAGGCTGGTCTCCTCACCATACTATTTCATTTCATGGTCTTGTTTTCTCATTTCATGTAAATTTTGGGTTGATTTGAGCTCATCTAGAGCTTTAATGGCACACCCAAACTTCATCACTCCCTTAGGCCATCACATAGGGTTATGAAGTTGGGATTCATCGCGCTGCTTACACATGAAGAGGACTTCATTGCTCTGTAATCCCTTGTGGAAGGGAAAAAAGCACAAATTTGAAATTTTCTTTTGCATGTAGCTCATCAAATAAGTAGGGGTTTTGGTCAACTTTTGACCAATGATTTCATTTGTGATGTGTAGGAGATCCTTGGGAAAAATTATTGAGTGGAAAATTCATGAGCATGAGGCCTTAAGAAACTGTGGGTTTCTCAAATTATTCAAATCTCAAAGCATGAGGAAGCAAGTGATTCTATTGAACCATTTGATAAACATGTGGAATGCAAATGACCAATTTTTTAATGTGGCTCCTCATGCTCTTGGCATAGAGTTAGAGGACATATATTTCTTGACGAGGATCTCCAAGTGAGGAGCAATGATTACTTTGGCTAGCCATCAGGGCACTAAATCATCTATTGAAGAATACATGGCCCAACATTGTAGGGAAAGATACCAAAAAAGTGGTGGAAATATTTTGATTAAAGACATTATTGATTTCCCACAACACATGATTATGTTTACCATTACAAAGCTAGTGGGGAGCATAGGGCCCCATCTTGCTTCAAAGGCACAAATGGAATATTCTATTGAGTGTCTCGAGCCAAAAATTTTCAACTGGTGTGAAGGTGTGATGGTGAAAATAAAGGGTCAAATCACCAAATGTAAGATTGGAAAGTAGAAACAATTCGGGTATGGATCTCTTTCGGTATCATTCTTGTTAGAGTGGTACCATTGATTCATCCGTAGATAGAGATGCATGTACAACCTCCCGTACTAGTCACATGTCCCAGTTGGGTGGCCCTCAGGTTTTTTCAATCGACGATGGTTTCTTCTCATGGTGGAAAAAACAGATTCCCATGATCGAGGATTTCCCATATGTTGGGATGGATTTAAAAGGTGATAGATATCTAATGCTTCCTGAGGGAGCACAATGGGATGAATTAGGTATGTTCTCAAATAATGTGACCTTGTATCATCATTATTTTTTGGGGGGGGGTTTAACTTTTGTGTTTCACATAGGGGATCTAAATACATATTATATCTCATTTTGCAAATCGAGGATCAAAGTGACCTATTGGTATATTGTCATTATGACGAAGTGGGGAGATACATAGGGTGGAGGAGGTTGAGGCTGAAGGGATTCTTGATGTGAAGAGGAACCTTAGGGGATTCTGGATGTGGAATCTCCCACATCCACTATGGGTGTCCCCCAATGTGGATGTGGGAGATTCCATACCATATCCAAAGGAACATAATGGGAGTGCTTGAGTATCCAATTCTGGCGACGAGTGGCCCGAGCAGTCGTGTGCTATCATGAGAACAATGTGCAGAAGGATGATGATTAGGATGTGATGTTCTCATGTTTTCCTAGTTTTTGTGACATGATATATGATGTATGGGTTATTGTTAATTTTTGAGTATTAATTCAATATGTACTCTAGGATCTTTACTGAGAGAATAACATGTATAGCATATCAAGTATAACAATGCATATCAATCACACCAAGCAATCACATGAGACAATAGACACATAGAGTTTCACTGGGGAAAACCATAAAGGTGAAAAACCCCACAACTTCCTCAGAGATAGAAAGAGCAATGATACAACCCAAGTACAAGAGATAGTCTTCTACTAGCAGCTACTCCTCCTCCTCAACTAGTGCACCACTTTCCGAGTGATGTAGAAGTGAATAATGAGATGAACAAATAGAGATATCCCGCTCTCTATTGATACTTGTCCCGACTTGCCTATTACACTAGCAGGGCTGACTTCTCTAGAAGAGTCTAATAACCCATGGTTACATTAATCCGGGCCGACCCCACACTTGGTGGTCTAATAACCCATCACAACAAGTGACGACACTTGCGACACTTGTCAATACAAATGATGACACTTCCGTATAGAGGAATAATAACATCTTTATAGGAGTACAATATACATAGGTGAAATACATTCCGAAGTTACATATACATCAACACTCCCTCTTAACCAGGAAGGTATTTCTCGACACAGATCTGCTAGCACAAGTATTCTTCTCTGGATCATCATCACTGAATCATCGTCATCGAATCAACATCACCATCACTACTGCTGCTATCTCAATCAATCTCCTATCTACTCGTCATAGGAAGTTCTATAGAGCCAGTCCTTTTTCATACTGGATGTAGGCCTACCACCTGCAGGTCTTCATCATCTACAGAGCCAGCCCTTTTTCATGTTGGATGTATCACACAGCTAGCCCTTTTTCATGCTGGATGTGACATAGAATGCATCTAGGATTTCCACCACAGAGCCAGTCCTTTTTCATACTGGATGGGACCTATAATGCATCTAGGATTTCCACCACAGAGCCAGTCCTTTTTCATACTGGATGGGACCTAGAACGCATCTAGGATTTTCTCCACAGAGCCAGTCCTTTTTCATACTAGATGGGACCTAGAACGCATCTAGGATTTCCGCCACAGAGACAATCCTTTTTCATACTGGATGGGACCTAGAAGACATATAGGATTTCTACCACAGAGCCAATTTTTTTTCATACTGGATGGGACCTAGAACGCATCTAGGATTTTCCACCACACAACCTCGAAAGAGCATCCTGAGACTTATTACGGGCACACAACCCAACCTATCGGATCTCCTAGGACTACATTACATGTGGTCATGGCAAAACCTTGAAAGAGCATCCCAGGACTTATTATGGGCACACAGCCCAACCTATTGGATCTCCCAGGACTATATTACATGCCATAGGACAAAACCTTGAAAGAGCATCCCAGGACTGATTACGGGCACATAGGCCCAACCTATCGGATCTCCTAGGTCAACTTACATGCTCATCTACACAACCTGTCCACGGCCAAAGAGGATCAACCTGATACTCATCATACATCATCCTAATGTACATAATCACATGATCATCCTGATCATCATCATAGCATCATCCTGATGCATATCATCTAGAGAAACATCCTGAAGCTCATCATCCATGATCATCCTGATTATACAATGTATCCACCTGATAAATATACAAATACATTATCCACCTGATCATAACAAGAATCCAACATGATGCATACAAAGCAGTAACTGGAGCATCATCCTGATGCTCATCATCCATCGCTTACATCCATAGCCATGGGAATGATCCTCCTCTCACCATGCCAGGAATGTCTCCTGCAAATGTGTCCATCACTTCTTCCTAGAAGTGTCATCAATCTGAAGAAAACCAAGCCTCTCTCTGAAGTACGCAAACTTCACTCTGGCTAGTGGTTTCGTCAACACATCTACAACCTGCTCATCCGTCGCAATATACAGGAGCTTCACTGCTCCTCTCTACACCATATCCCTGATATAGTGATATTTGATCTCAATGTGCTTCGACCTGTTGTGGAACACCGGGTTCTCAGACAACTTCACACAACTCTGGTTGTCACAGTAGATACCAGTAACATCCAACAGGAGATCAAATAACTCAAATAGTAGCTTCCTTAGCCATACTACCTCACAACTAGTTGAACAAGCTGAAACATACTCTGCTTTGACTGTACTGAGTGCTACGCAGGACTACTTCCTGCTAAACCAAGAGATCACTCCTGATCCCATTCTGAAGCAGCACCCAGAAGTGCTCTTCCTATCTGCAACACTGCCTTCCCAATCTGAATCAACATAACCCTACAGGTTAAACTTTTGATTCGCACCATACTTGATCCCATAATCAATTCTACCCTTCAGGTACCTTAGAATATTCTTTACAGCAACTAGGTGAACACTTATGGGATCCGTCAGGAACTGGCTCAATGTGTTCACTGCAAAGCAAATATCTGGTCTCGTGTTCGTCAGGTACATCAAGGACCCAATTATCTTACGATACACAGTGACATCAACCAGATCAGATGAAGCATCACATAGAAGCTTTAGGTTTGATGCCATAGGTGTGGCCATGGCCTTGCAGTCCATCATCCCGAACCTCTTCAGGATTTCTACTGCATACTTCCCTTGTTCAAGGAAGATTCCATCTACACTCTGCCACACCTCTATACCTAGAAAGTAGTGCATCATCCCCAAGTCCTTCATCTCAAACTCAAAAACAAGCTTCCTCTTCGTGTTGACAATCAGTCTATCCTCACCTGTAACAAATAGGTCATCCACATACAAGAGTAGAATCACAAGATTGCCTTCCTCAACCTTGTAGTAAAGGTTGGAATCCACTTTACTCTTGGTAAAGCCAAAACTGGATAGAAAATTGTCCATCCTACCATACCAAGTCCTAGGAACTTGCTTCAAGCCATACAAGGCTTTCTTCAACCTGCACACATATGACTTTTTGTCATGTGTTTCAAAACCAAGTGGTTGCTCCACATACACTTCCTCTTTGACTACACCATTCAAGAAAGTTGTCTTGACATCCATCTGGTGTATCTTCCATTTCATCACTGCAACCAGAGCAAGTACTATTATGATGGAAGTGCATCTGGCTACAGGAGCAAAGGTCTCTTCATAGTCTATTCCCTCTTTCTGAGAGAATCCACAAGCTACAAATCTTGCCTTGTATTTCTCTATGCTACCATTTGCAGCATGCTTGATCTTATAGATCCATTTGGAAGTCACAACAGAATTCCCTTCTGGTCTTGGGACCACATCCCAAACATCATTCTTCATGATCTATTGGTATTCCTCAACCATGACATCCTTCCATTCTTTCTTTTCCGCTACCTCTTCATAACTGGAAGGTTCTTTGTTCATAATGTCATAGAGCAGGGAAACATAGCTAGTGTGTGACCTTGTCCTCTTCCTTTCTCTGTGTTCCTCTTCTGGAATACCATATATTTTTTCATCTTGGATGAGCTCTTTAGACCATGCAGGTTTCCTCTTGTGAGAGATCTTCTCACGAGGTGGATCTATAGGTTTTTGTGGATCTCCAATTTCACGGGTTGCTTCTGGAATTGCTTCATTCATAGTGGTATCTTGAAATCTGATTTCCTCTGGTTCTTCATGATCTGCAACAAGTGTCTTCCTTGATTTGATATAAGCTGATTTCTCATCAAATGTTACATCCCTGCTGACATCAATCTTTTTGAACCCTGGAAAGTATATTCTGTAAGCCTTCGAGCTTTCACTGTACCCCACAAAGATGCCCTTCTTTCCTGAAGGATCTAGCTTAGTTCTCTTTTCCTTTGGAACATGAGTATATACTGCACAACCAAATATTCTGAGATGGTTGACTTCAGGTTTCTTACCAGAAAAGACCTCTTCCGGTGTCTTGTTGTCCAATATCTTTTGAGGTGTTTTATTCTACACATACACAGTTGTCCTAGCTGCTTCTGCCGATACATGCATAGGAAGATCCTGGTCATGAAGCATTTCCCGTGCTTCTTCCATGATAGTTCTATTCTTCCTTTCTGCAACTCCATTTTGTTGTGGATTGTAGGGAGCAGTCAACTCCCTCTTAATACCTGAATCACTACATAGATTCTTGAAATCACCTGAAGTGAATTCTCTACCATTATCGGATCTGAAGGTCTTGATCTTCTTATCAGTTTGACTTTCCATCAATGCTTTGAATTCCTTGAATTTATCAAATACTTCATCTTTGTTCTTTAAGAAGTAAACCCAAGTCTTCCTAGAGAAATAATCAATGAAAGAGACATAGTACACATACCCACTCAGAGAACTTGATGACATCGGACTGCATACATCGGAGTGGATAATTTCCAAGATTTCTTTTGCTTTACTTTCACTGCTTGGAAATGCCTTTTTAATGTTCTTTCCTTTTGCACATCCTTTGCAAACACCTTCATGCTTTGTATTGATTTCAGGAAGACCCTATCCTGCTTTACTTGCAACTGGTAGTGCTCTGTAGTGCACATGTGAAAGCCTTCTATGCCAAAGTTCACTTGGCTCCATTTGTTCATGTATCATGGCTTGTTCAGTTTGTCCCTTCAATTTGTACAATCCTCCCTCTTGCTCCGTAATCACCACTGCATCATCTATAGTTTTACCCTTTGGCAACATTAGGACTTGGCCATCTACAAATGCAACCCTCATGCCTTTTGCATCCAATGCAAATATGGAGAGTAGGTTCTTCTTGAGCCCAGGTACATATAGTACATCTTTCATCCTCAAAGACTTTCCAGAGTCTAGGTTGTAGGAGGCTTCACCACTTCCCTTGATGGTATATTGATAGTCATCCCCAAGTTTTACTTTATGGGGTGACTCATGTTCAGATAGATTTACAAAAGATTCTTTAAACCCAGTCATGTGTTTGGAAGCCCCACTATCAATAAGCCAATCATTACATCCATGAGAGATAGTACCTGTGAGCAGATATTAGAACATATTCATCTTCACTTGATGAAGCATCACTTTCTTCCCTAGCCTTCTTCTTGGGGGGTTCATCATCCTCAGCAGCATGAGCATGGTACCTCCTTTTGGTGCCCTTCTTCTTCTTGTTGAAGTTATTTTTGTCCTTTTTGTTCTTGAACAATTTATAGCAATATGTCCCTTCTCATTACATGTAAAACATATTCTCTTCTCTTTATGCTGATGGTGGTGAGAAGATTTCTTGAAATGAGATGGCACTCTCTTGGGATTTCCTTTCTTGGTGTGAGATGTGAGAGCTTGATCTTCATTCCCCATCTTTTCTTCTCAGGCCACCAGCCTTGCTTCTTCTTGTGAGCATTCCTCCCACAGTCTACTGAAGGAGATCAATTTTCTTCTTGCACAGATTCCTTGGATAAAGGAATCCCATGACCTAGGTAGGCCATTCAAAGTGGTCATAACAATTTCACCATTCTCCACCACTTCATCCACAGCTTCAAGTTGTTCCTTGATCTGAGAGACCTTAGAGAAATAGGATTGAATGGTCTCTCCATTCTGAAGCTTTACCCCTTTCAATTGGTTCCGCAGAGTCATCTTCCGATTTATGTTCTTCTGTTACAATGTAATCTTCCACCTTGTGAGAATCAACACTCTTTGGCCAAGAGGATCCATTTCACTGACTCAGAACCATCTTATATCCTTCAGACATTATTTTTACCTATTTTTCTCTTGTACGCTAGCTACATCACTATCGCCAACATACCCACGAGTTGCATCACTATAGCCCGTGGGTAGCATTTAAAATGGTAAAAATTACTAGTTTATTACTTTTTACTCCCAAAAAGTGGTTATTGGGTGACCTTTGACTCTCCATCTACCCAAGAAATGTCTCGATGTGTCCTTTCACTTACCTTTGAGAGGACTATATATTGAGCACATATGGCTTATGGATGAGAGGATAAAGAAGAGCAAGAGAACTCTAGTGGATTTTTTCCCTATCTTGAGTCTACACTCATTGATCCTTGTAGTTGTGAACCCCTTATGTTCACCTTCCAAACACCTACCATAGTTTGAGTTTTCCATTCATGGAGGATTGAAGTGGTGGAGGCACAAGCGGATTGATCCATATCTTGGTTCAGATTGGTTGTCGGCAAGAGGTCGTATCACATTGTACTTCTTCTTGTTTATTAGTAGAAATACTCATATTCTCATCCATTAATGTTGTAAATGTTGTTTATCTTACATTGGGTTTCATTTACTTGTTATATCATGGGCCATTGCTATTGATGATGTTAATGTCGTTTATATATTATATGTACTTGTTGTATATTGGTTGTCAAGACTAATTTGCAGATTTAAGTGCATGGATTGAAAAGCTCCAACAGGGATCTACATCAAACGTTTGGATTGATGTTGGTTACATTCTCCATTATCTTAGCATTATCATTTATAATAGCATAGTTCTGAGAATTGAGTTAATTTCTGGTAGTCAATTGTATGTAGTGGTCCCCCAAGCCATAGTGAGTTTTCTCCAATACATAAATGGTGACTCCGCTGGGGAAAACATCCATGTTTGGGGATTTTTTGAGCATTAGTCCATAATTAGAGTTGTTGTTTGTCGAAGCTCTATGTCACTTATTTTCCATTGAGATATACTATAGAAAACCGGCTTTTTCTGAGCCATTGGAATCCCTGATTGCCCATTTTCCTTTCCTCACCCACGGGCTAGCTTATCTCTACCCGCGTATACCCGCCTTTGTTTACTCTGTTGCTCACAGGTAGCCGCAGGTATTCCTTCGACAGAAGCGTGTAACTCTGGCTTTGGTTGTTTTATGACCTCTGGTTGTTGATGGGTTGGCTTTGGATGATCCTGAGTCTTTGTTGGCCTATTTCTTGACTGTTTCATGCCTTGGTTGTGACCAGAACTCTTCTTTTCTCTTGGTTGAGCCTTGTTGGTTTTTTACCCATCTTTGGATTTAGCCTTGTTGGTTTTTTCCTTTTGAGCTCATTCCTTTAGTTGAGTCTTACAGTTTGGTATCTGCCTGGTTGTCTTAGTGATCTCCTTGGCATATCAGTGACTAGATAGTAGGATTTTGCTTGCATTTTTTATTTCCATATATTGAAAAATACAAAAATACGCATAGTTTTGCATTTTCCTTTTGTTTATAAAAGAAAATACAAAAGAAATTTGCTTTTATGTATTGCGTATTGCATTGAGTGCTTTCTGCCTTCATTTAGATTCTGATTATGCACCGAAAAATATAAACGGATTGCATATTTATTTTGAAACCGTTGGTTTGATTGTGCATGTTAGTGGCATTGTTTTCATTGGATAGATGAGTCTAGGATTTAACGATTTTGCATACTATTGAGTCTTACACATCACTAGTTTCACGATCATATCCCTTGAGTAATCACAACCATTAAAATTAACGCTTAGTATTAAAATTGATTAGACCGATTTTATTTATAGGGTACACCAACTAGCATAGGTTTAGAGTCTTGGAATAGATTATTATGAGTTAACAATCCAAGACTACTAGACGAAACATTAGGTGTCTATCCAGGGAGTGGAGGAATCCATGGTATGTATCGGTGTTCTCAGGAAGCTCTACTCAAAACAAAGTTAAGCACGAGGTCACGGGAGGTTGGTTGAAGGGATATACCTCTGATACCAGTTGAACGTGGGAGATATTTGCAGGATTTGTTTGTATCTGGGGACTCTTGTGGGATTTTACCCTCATTGAGTTTCGGGCTCAGCTACCCTGCCCATACGATAGATCCTACCTGCAACTGTCCCCCTGAGCATTGGTTATATTGTGCTAACCATAGTTTCCTTACCTAGGTATCGCATAGGGTACTTGCAGTGGTTATGTTGTTTGTGTCCTGAGTCAGATAGGGATTGGATAGTATAGTTGTGTTTGCACAGTGGACTTGACCCTGTCCACGCAGTGAAGCCTGGGTGTCTCTATAACTGATTCTGTTACCTCCAGCTATAGTTTGGGAGTCTCAAGCCTCTCCTAGGCGAGACATACTAGATCTAGTGTCGGGAGCTCATTTAGCCACTCTGTTTGTCTGCTCTTGGCTGTAGTTTCTCTAGGTGTGTGCTTTTGATTTACTGTTTTTGATTGATAGTTGGCCTTTAGGCGACGTTTTGATTCTATATTCTCTCTGGAGATATCATGGCGCGGAACCCTACTCTTCGCCGATCCCGCCGGTTGGCTGGTTTAGAGCCTACTGAGCTTTCATGTTGTGTTGCTAGGGGACGTCGGCAGGCTCCCTCTGAGTCTTCATATTCTTACAAGACATACGTCTAAGACATCATGAATGCTGCACATTTCGATACTGAAGAAATACCTATGAATCCATTGAGTAGAGTCGAACACACTTCAGAATCCGCTACTCCTCGTGAGGTGTGGGGGGGTGATCCACCTGAGACTAAACCTGGTTCAGTTTGGTCGAATCCACTTGAACACGATCCGTTCGATCCTTTGAATCCAGATAATTATCTTTATGGGATTCCAACCTTACTCGAGGATGAAGAACAGGATGACACATTCATTCCTTCATTTCCACTCAATTATAGACACGGGATGCCGGAGTTACATGATGACACTGATCCTACGGTCAATCCAACTGCACTCTCTTTTGGTATGCCTAATTATAGTATAGTTGAGCCTTCCACTACGTTTGGTAGTCATGTTGGCACTAGTCATGGTGTTAGCCATACTATACCCACTGGGGGCACTACATTGTCCACTCACACACATAGTATGGGGATTGGTCATGTTCCTCCTAACAATGCTAATGTTGGAAGAAGACCACCTCCTCGGATTTCCCAACCTAATAGTAATGTTGTTCAAAACATGACTTGCCATCCACCACCTAATACACATGCCGCTACTCGTCAACCCAAGACTACTTTTGCAAATGTTAATGCTCCTCCTAACCATGGGGGTGGACATATACCGCATACTTTTGCGTCCACTACCGCCACTAGTAATGCCAATGTAGGAGGTGGGAATATATCCTATCCACATGGACATAATGCCACCATTCCTGCTACTAGTAATACCAATGTTGGGGCTGGGAACACATCTCATGCTTCTGGTCACCACACGACTGCTCAAGCTAATCCTAATGCTGGGGGTGGGAACATACCATACCATTATGGTCATTACAACACGGGTACCAATATGAATAATACGTATATGCCCCATACTCATGGTGGAAACCCTTACTACAACACAGTCGGTGTTGGCCACCAGTATAACCCACCACCCCAATATGGTGCCCAAAACACACACATACCTTCTTACTCTCATATGGGTCAGGCAGGAGGAGGTTATCAATCTTATGGCCATGGGAAAGCTTATGGTCCGTCAGGTCCTCATTATCAGCAGTGTAATCCTCATGGTCAAGCTTTTGGTCCATCTTATAATTCGGTTCCGTTCAACCAACCTTTTATGGGAGCTTATAATCAAGCTTTCCAGCCTCATCTCCCGTTCCTCACACGCTTGAATCTTTCGTATCTTTCGAAGCTCACGAATGATCTAGTGTGTCACGACCCTACTTGGCCCCCGATCCCTACCAAGCTCCCTTTGGACATTCCTAAGTTTGAGGGAAAAGGTGGTGAGGACCCAGGAGATCATGTCACGACATTTCACCTTTGGTGCTCCTCCAACTCGTTGAATCATGATTCCATTAGATTGCGACTATTTCAACGCACCCTAATGGGGGAAGTCGTGAAGTGGTACGTTGAGTTGCCTGGAAACACCTATAGGGGTTTTAATGAGATCGCTTTGGTTTTCTCAGATCATTTCCATTTGTCGGTTCGCTATGATACTGGTACTGAACTTTTATCTACCTTCCATCAGAACAAAGCCACACATATTTCTGACCACGTTCAAGAGTGGCATCGGCGGAAGAGGTTAGTAAAAGCCAACATTCCTCCAGAGTTCCTATTGGAATGGTTCCTCAAGTCTCTACTCCCATACATTGCTGAGGATGTTTCTATGTCTGGCATTGTGACTGAGGAACAAGCCATCTTGAAAGTCCAACAGTTAGACTTACTATACTCTCAGTCTAGCATTTTGTATGACATTATTCCTGACGCACCGTGCACATGTCATGAGCCTCAGTCAGTTCCTGGACTGCATGCCGATGGCATCGTAGGATCCACAAGCATTCGCCCTATAGATTTGGTAGCTAATCAAATGCAAAATTTATCGCTAAACCAGTCTACTCCTGGATAGGTTCACACCTTATCCACTTCCACCCCGTCGTCCGATGTACACAGTGTGCAAATGACGAACCAATCACGTAACCAGCAACCTGGTGGTAAGAAAAAGGGGAGAAACAATCGTAAAGGTGGAAACAATGGGAATAACAATAGCAATTGCAAAACCCCCCGTAAGGATAATGCCAACCCTCCTCAAGAAGGTGGAAATGTTGGTGAGGACCATAAACCTAGGCGTAAGGTGAAGTTTCCTTGCAAGCTCTGTGGGGAAGACCATCTTACTCACTCATGTCCTCGAATTGAAGAAGCATCGAAGCATTTGGCATAGAGCCCAGCTGTGTTGAAGGATCCCCTACCTCATCATCAAAACATGGCTTTGCATGCTCCCACCACTGGTTATGGACCTACTGATATGGAAACATCTTCTTCCAATACTTGTGGTTATGGATGTGTGAACATTGTTCAGTCAGAGGTTAGTGTTGCCACTTGTCAACGCGATTATGATGCACCACAACCCAATTTGGGGAGTGAGCCTCCCCCTCCTCCTGACAATTCCTTGCATATTGAGAAGCCCTCTAATATGCCATGGATACCAAAAGGTGTTCTTAAGCACTCTACGCATAATCCTAATGCTCGAGACACCCATAACTACTCCATTGTAGAAGATTTGAGCCAAACTCTGTGTGCCATGTCGGCTCTTGAAGTCTTGCAAGCCTGTCCTTCTTAGAAGCATGCTCTTTTGAGTGCGTTAGGATTTCAGGAAGGGGGAAGTCCCACTGTTATCAAGTTCGACACTACTGATTTCCAACCTCGCTTACCCTACCACATGGCTTTTCAAATCCAAGTGGCATGCCTTCATAATTTTTTCAAACGTACTATGGTTGACGAAGGTTCTTCCGCATCAGTAATGTCATTATCTTGTTGGAAAGCTCTCGACTCTCCTCCTCTACTCGCATCTAGAACCACGCTCACTACATTCGACGGTCATTCATTTAAGCCGCATGGAATTATCCCTTCCCTTGTTGTCTCCTTGGGAGGTAATTCTGTGCCTATTGAAGTCGAGGTGGTTGATGCACCCATCGACTACAACCTTTTACTGGGTCGGAATTGGATGTATGCCATGAAAGCTATCGCGTCCACTATATTCAGAGTTATCTGCTTTCCTCACGAAGCCAAGATTGTGACCATCGATCAGCTGGATTTTGTTAACTCCTCTTCCACAGCATCCATGGGATCCATAGTCCCGCAGGTTACTCATTCTCATCCGACAACTAGGAACATGGGTGTTGGCATGTACCCTTCATTAATGGGAACTTATGATTTTTCCACACCTGTGAATTTTATTGGAACCATTACCAACGATGCATCTCCTCCTTCGCATAATATGTCATTCTGAACTTCCTATTTTGATGATCCGTGGACTTTACCGTCCACGAGTTCCACGTTTGCAAACATTACGCATGTCAGTATGTCTATGCCACTGTCTGTAGCTGAGATTTCTTACCAGCATATTCAACAAGCCACTATAGAGCCGAATCTCTCTTCTTCTCAGACAGTCGAGGAAGATCCTATTACGCTGCGAGTTTGGGTAGGCAACTCATCTTGTTCACAGAATTGCCTTGATGATACTTTTCCATCTAATGAAGCTATTATGGAGGCCATGTGTGGTAGTGAGAGACCTTGGGAAGATATGCACCATCGCTCTTATTTCCTTCCCAACCTCAAGCTTGCCGAACGAGAAGAGTTTAGGACGACTCTAGCAGAGATGGTTGGTCACCCTGTGGCTCTTTTAGAGTCGCATGATGTTTTTGCGGAAGGGAATATGGCTAACATTTGCCCAACTACATCGATCAATATCTCTTGTACTCCTGGAAGGGTTGAGAATTTCTACATCGGTGACGATTGCACTCCCGAGGAGATTGCTATTTACACTAAATTGTTTAAGAACTTCGGGAACATTTCGCCTAGTCATATGAGGAGATGACAGGAATAGACCCCCGCATTGTTGAACATGAGATTAGAATGTATCCCAACTCTAAATCGGTTTGACAACGCTTGCGTGTTGTGAACCCTAGAAAAGTTGTCGCTATCAAGGCAGAGGTGGAGAAACTGCTCAAAGCTAGTTTCATCTACCCCGTTACCCTTACCGAATGGTTTTCAAACCCCGTTCCTGTTGATAAGAAGCAGGGAACGATCCGTGTATGCACCGATTTTAGAGATTTGAACCGTGCATGTCCAAAATACAACTTCCCCACACCATTCATATATCAAATCTTGGATGCTTGCGTCAGAAGTGAGATTTTTTCCTTCATGGATGGATTTTCTGGATATAACCAGATTCAAATCTAACCCAAGGACCAACATAATACAACCTTTATTTGTCCTTGGGGAATGTTTGCATATCGGAAAATGCCCTTCGGACTTAAAAACGCAGGAGCTACATTTCAACGTGCCATGACCTACGCCTTTCACGGTCTTAAAACGATTATGGAGGTTTTCTTGGATGACCTTGCCGACCATTCTCGCAAGAGGAGGGACCACCCCGAGCACCTCCGCATGATTCTCGAACGATGTATACGATACAAGATTGGATTGAATCCTAACAAACACATCTTTGCTGTAAGGACGGGTCGCCTTCTGGGCTTCATAGTTTCGAAAGAGGGTATTAGAGTCTTAAAGTTGAGGCAATACTTCAGTTGCCTCCTCCGCGCAATTTGTTACAACTTCAGAGCCTCCAAGGGAGAGCCACTTTTCTACGCCGTTTTGTAGTCAATTATGTTAATATTACCAAAGGTTTCATGCGCTTATTGAAGAAAGACACACCCTTTCTCTGAGATGAGCAAGCCCAGCAGTCTTTAGACGCCCTTAATAAAGCTTTGGTATCGGCCCCTATGCTTAGTCCACCAAAATTTGCACTTGGTTCAGGTTGATGATGCACTTGTCGAGCATGTCATCTATTACCTTAGTCAAAATCTAGTATATGCTAAGCTAAGATATACTCATGTGGAATAGCTGGCACTTGTGACTATTCATTGATTCCAGCGGTTACGACATTACATTTTGCTTAGAACAACCACAGCTTTCACGCATATCAATCCGTTTCAGTTCGTGCTATCACAATGCCTTATCGAGGGGAAGTACAATAAATGGATTGTTATCCTTTAGGAGTTCGATCTCGATTTTGCTTCAGCGAAGTCGATGAAATCGTTGGTGTTTGCTGATCTTATGTGGGACCTTCCGAGACTTGATGAGAATGTCATTCATGAAGATTCCTTTGTGGATGAGAATTTATTTCTTATCTCGTCCGAAGACCCTTGGTATGGGGATGTCATTGTATATCGCCAAACTTTGAAGTTTCCTCCGCATTATTCACAAGACGAGCGACAGCGTGTCAAACATCATGCTAAAGATCATACTATCATTGGTGACACTTTGTATCACCGAGTAAAGGATTCTATTCTCCGTCATTGCTTAACTCACGAAGAAGCGGAGCGGGTGCTTAATGATTGCCATGCTAGGGCATGTGGCGGTCACTTATCCGGGCTTGCTATAACCCAATGTATTATGCGAGCTATTTTATTTGGTCCTTCCATCTTTAAGGACTGTGTTAATGCTATGAAGAGATGTCACCCTTGCCAAGTGTTTTCTTGGAACATACGCTCGCATCCAGCGCCCCTTCATCCGGCCGTCACTATCGGTCCCTTCACCAAGTGGGGGGTGGATTTTATGGACTGCAGACCAGCTTCGGCTGGGGGGCATCACCATATCATAGTGGCCATGGAATACTTTTCCAAATGGGCAGAGGCCATGCCTACCATAAAAGTCGATGGTGCTACAGTATCCCACTTCATATTCAATCAAATTAACACTCAGTTCAGTATCTTGAAATAGATTGTCATTGACCATGGCAGTCACTTTCAGAACAAGATGATGGAGGATTTGTCTCTCAAGCTTGTGTTTCGTTAAGAACACTCGTATTATTATTATCCCCAAGAAAATGGTCAAGTTGAAGTAGTTAATAAGTCTTTGAAGACCATTCTCCAACGTACCATCCAACAAAGCAAGACCAACTGGCACATCATGTTATATCCTTCTTTGTGGGCATATCAAACCGCAGTTAAGACTACCACTAGGTTCTCACCGTTTCAGCTGGTTCACGGTGTGGAGTCTTCTTTACCGATTGAATGCGAGATCCCTTCGCTTAAACTGGCCATAGAGCTCCTCCCTGATACGACGGGTCTTGAGCAACGTTTAATCCACCTTGAGCAACTTGACAAGCAACGTCGAGACGCTGTTGTGGCTATAGATGCCAACAAACATCGTGTTAAGGTTCAGTATGATAGGTTTGTCCATCCCCGGCAGTATGTTGAAGGTGAATTGGTCCTCTTATATGACCAAGCTAAAGAACCCCTGGGGGCAGGCAAGTTCAACGCCATGTAGCACGATCCTTACGTCGTGAGGTGTGTCCTAGAAAAAGGAGCCTATGAATTGGAAGACTATGAGGGGACTCTCTTGAAGGAGCCTAGAAATGGGATCTACCTCAAGCGGTATAAAGCTTGAACCTCTGGTTCAGGCTAGTACTTTTGTATACTACTGTATAGTTTCTTCTGTACATAGTTTAGATTTCTTTTGGTTTTCGGGTCTATTGATTAGCTTTCGTTTGATTGATAGATGTCAGCAGAGTTTCCTATGTTCTTAGGATTCACCAATGGTGCTAGCCGTCATATGCAGTAGCTTGCTTCTGATGCCTAGGTTATTTTCTCACCCAACCACCTAGTTGTGTCCTCAGGAGGTGCTTGTCTCAGTTCTACATCTAACAATGTGGCTGAGTATAGTGCCATCATTGAGCTACTTCTGGATGCCATTTCCCATGGTATCCAGTCTTTAGAATTCCGCCTGGATTCACAACTAGTTGTGTCTTAGCTGAATGGGCAGTACCATGTGCGAGATCCTATGCTACTACGAAAATTCCTAAGGGTAAGACTCTTGGAACAAAATTTTGTTTCAATTACATAAATACATGTTCCGAGAAGTGTTAATCATATATATGATGCATACGCTAACTATGTATTAGATTGGCATTTGTCACATTCATCATGAAGCACACAAATAAAAGAGACATTCATACATTTGTACATACACACATATAGTAGAACCGGAGAACCATAGTTTATATATAAATATGTCAAAAAATGGTAGTGTCATACAAAACTGGAGCCCGTAGCCCTCAAAAATATACATATCAATACAAAAATGAGATCCTGGGATATCTACTCCCTACGAGGAGGCCTAGCTTCCTCCATGACAAGATGTGTCTCATAGAAATAGTGAACTGCATTGGCTACCGACTGCAATAACTGCACCCAGTCACCCGGAACCCCCACTACTTGGCGCTACATAGCCTTAGGTAGTCACGCCACCTCTATCTGTGGAACCCTAGAAACCATCCATGATAGGTTGCGCTACAAGGTCTGTAGAGTATGCCCTGCTGCAGCATCAACTGCCTCATCACCCCTGCCCCAGTGACCATGTGTCAGGAAGCCATCGGGTCTCACTAGTCCCTTGTCTATGAGAAAATAGTCAACCATTAGCATATGATACTACCACCAAAAATATTTTTGCATTCACATATATAATCAAAAATCCATAAAAATTTAATACACAAAACCCTAAAAAGAGTACTCACCAATGTCTCTAAATGCTGCGTCTGGTGGGAGAGGCATGTCTCGATCCTGACGGAAGTCTATCCCTACATAGGGGTAGTCCTCTATGGAAATGACCTGTCAGTCCCACCAGTGGAAGAAATCCTCGGTATATGGCGATGCCAGACGGCCACCACCCTGTCGTGTCAAGGTCTCAGCCAACCGGGTCAGGGCTGGATCGCGGAGACTATGAGGAGGTACATCCTCCCTCGGACTAAGCCCTGAAACCCTCTCAAAGAAGAAGCTGCTCAAGATACTGCCATACCCAAAGTTTTTTCCCTTCCCTTCTTTGCATTCTGTCAGTTGGGTCTTCATAGACCCCAGTAGTGTGGTACACCAATCGAATACAAAGCTCCAAATGGGTGAATAGTAAAGATGAATTGTAAATTGTAAATTTTTATTACTATTTATAATTTTCAGGACCCACTTGTCTATAGTTTTTATCGTTTGATGTCGTTATGGACTAATATAATCTCATGGAGTAGAATTTTTAATCATATTTCTTCGGTGAAAGTTGTTTTGGACCATTTCACACCTATGGCAGGTACGTTTCACACTTGGCATATAGGTTAGATGCCATTTCCACATGCATTATGCATTTGACCTGTTGACCACTTTCATAAACCCTAGGTGCGACCCCGCTTCTTAACTGACATGGAACCTTCACACTGCTATAGAAGTGGTGTTATGTGGTAGTAGGGATTTTTCAAACATGGGTACCCTAGTTAGAACCCCTTTGTGCATTCTGGTTCCCATGCTGTTGTTTGTCCTTAGGATTGGGAGTCCCTTGTAGTTACACCATGACGTTGCGATAAAGAATCATACTCTGCTTTGTCTTATGCTGGCCATCTCCCTTAAGGACTCCCCTTAGTTATATCATGTTGTGATTGCATTTCATCATCTTGCTTGCCGCTTGATCCTTGTGCCGGCTCCCGCTTACTCAATTGTTAGCCTGGTGCCTAAGCACTTTTCCCTGTCGAGCCTTGCAAAGCTTATTTTTTCCCTTCACAATTTGATGACCTTTTGACCCTAAGGGAACACCCCCTGAGTGTCCACATCCTGCATGCACTTCCTTGCATTGATCATAGGTATGTTCCACTGCTTGGAAGTAGTCTGCTCATTATTTGACACTCATTCCCTCACTTGTTGTGCTATGAGCAATTTTATTCTTTTTCAAGCTTTCCTCAAATATGAAAAAGACTAAAAAAATCAAATATTCCAAAAAGATGGATGGGATTATGGTTACTACTTCTTGTTGGCAGCTGGTGTGTCACCTTTGAATAGAGCATTCATTCCACTCCATACATTATGAGTCGGGACTATAGCTGGACCTTAGGAGTTGTGCTTGTTTCTCAGTTTTCTCCACCGATTGGTTAAGCTTCCAGTCATTATGGAGCCCTTTGTAATGCCTCCTACATTGCACATTTTATGTCAAGTCTATGCTGCCTGAGTATATCCATCTACTCATGCTCTTGTTCAAAGGAAGTCCTAATCCCAGAGTCGTCCACTCCTCATATCTCTTGACTATTGCATGTCGGCCATCCTTATTGAGTCAATATGTTTCACCTGAGATCTTCCAAATCTTTCAACGTAGCTGGTACCTCATGCTGGTTGATAGGGGATGCCTTAATGCCCTCCTTCCAGCGAGTCTTGTTCCGTCGACTTCAACCCATTTATTCCGAGACTTGAGGCTTAGAGTTCGATTGAGTACCTTGAGGCTTACAGTCATTAGTGGCAGGTTCTCTCGCCATCAACAGTTTTGGGAATAAATCAATGTCCCCTGATCGATGGATTCATCCTAGTGTTCGACTTCAACTCATCTATTCACACTGCGATGATTGTGCTCTGTGCCTTGATGCCCATTGTCATTATTGGTGGGTTATCTCACGTTTTTCAATGGTATACATCATTGACCGGTAATCATACAATGTCACATCAGGTTCAACCCCAACTCCTTTATTCACTTGATGGGACTTGCACCATTGAAGACTTGTGTAGAAGACCCCAGGCGATAGTGGAATTCAGTATGCTACTTATGACTTTGACTTTACATCTGAGATATCACCTCTTGGATATCAGTAGTTTGTACCTCCAGTTTGCACCAGTTGTTTCCTTTTCAGCAGGAGACCATATCTTACTGTAGAGGGATCATGGCTATGATAACTTATGACATGTATTCACTATGCTACCTATTCATGGCCGTTGTATCAGATTGTTGTACTACCGACATGTATTCAGGGACACTATTTTATTATGACGAGTGAGCTGCTCTTTCCACTTGTGTCTCCATCACTCCACTTCTGAGATTTATAATGTATTTCATCCATCGTAGCATCAGTCTCTGATCTCACACAATAGGGGGCATATGTTACAACGTAATCTTTCACCTTGTGAGAATCGGCACTCTTTGGCCTAGAGGATCCATTTCACTAACTCAGAACCATCTTATATCCTTCAGACATTATTTTTCCCTATTTTTTTCCTTGTACGCTAGCTGCATCACTATAGCCAGCGTACCCATGAGTTGCATCACTATAGCCCACGGCTAGCATGTAAAATGGTAAAAATCACTAGTTTATTACTTTTTACTCCCAAAAAATGGTTATTGGGTGACCTTTGACTCTCCATCTGCCCAAGAAATGTCTCGATGTGTCCTTTAACTTACCTTTGAGAGGACTATATACTGAGCACATATGGCTTATGGATGAGAGGAGAAAGAAGAGCAAGAGAACTCTAGTGGATGTTTTCCCTATCTTGAGTCTACACTCATTGATCCTTGTAGTTGTGAACCCCTTATGTTCACCTTCCAAACTCTTACCATAGTTTGAGTTTTCCATTCATGGAGGATTGAAGTGGTGGAGGCACAAGTGGATTGATCCAGATCTTGGTTTGGATTGGTTGACGGCAAGAGGTCGTATCACATTGTACTTCTTCTTATTTATTAATCGAAATACTCATATTCTCGTCCATTAATGTTGTAAATGTTGTTTATCTTACATTGGGTTTCATTTATTTGTTATATCATGGGCCATTTCTATTGATGATGTTAATGTCATTTATATATTATATTTACTTGTTGTATATTGGTTGTCAAGACTAATTTGCAGATTCAAGTGAACGGATTGAAAAGCTCCAACGGGGATCTACATCAAACGTTTGCATCGAGGTTGGTTACATTCTCCATTATCTTAGCATTTTCATTTATAATAGGATAGTTCTGAGAATTGAGTTAATTTCTAGTATTCAGCTGTCTGTAGTGGTCCCCCAAGTCATAACGAGTTTTCTCCAATACATCTTCCCTTCAAATAGCTTGGTTAGGGAATCAAACATCTCCTTGGGTGTCTTTAGATATGACACATGTGGTATGAGATGGTATTTGATAGAATCATTAATGATCCTCTTTTCCTTGAACAAGTTCTTCTTATGTAAGACCTTAGCCTCTTCTTCCTCTGGGACAGGGACCTCAGAACTTATGTAAGTATCCAATTCATTTTCTTCCAGGATTAACCCAATCCTATACTTCCATGCTCGGAAGTTATCAGCCCCTTCAAGCTTATCCTCAAGCTTGGTGTGGTGAGACATCTTAAAGAGTACTTCAAATGGGAATAGAAAAGACTTGGGTCTTACCACTTGATTTGCTGAAATCTGGATTTGGTGTCGAATTAGGGTTTGTCAGAGAAACCCTAAAAATTCAAAATGTGAATTTCAACTTTCTGAAAGGATAGAAAGACGTGCCTTGATGAGCTGATCATCTTGGTATATTCAGAATTTGAAATCTGCAAAGTTTCACCCTTCATAAATGCCTTTTAGTCTTCTTGGATTTACTAAAAAGGACCCTGAATTAGGGTTTGAGTTTCCCGGAGCTTCACCCAACCAAAAATCTCAATCCAAAGCTCTAAACTTCAATTTTTCCAAGGACCTTCCATCTATGTCCTCATATTTTAGAAATTCCTATTTTTGTGGAAACCCTAATTTTTACGGTAAAAAATGAAAGTGCTCAGAATTGAATTCTAATTGGATAGAAATATTCTCCTTGATAAGTAGAGTCAATATACCTTGCTGCCTTTCCAAAAGTTGTGGAGAGAAAACCCAATAAACAAGAAACCCTAGTTTATGCCACTGCACAATGTCTTCTTCTCAAGTTAGCTCTAATACCATGCTAATTTTTTAGTATTAATTCAATATACTCTAGGATCTTTACTGAGAGAATAACATGTACAGCATATCAAGTATAACAATGCATATCAATCACAACAAGCAATCACACGAGACAATAGACACACAGAGTTTCACTGGGGAAAACCATAAAGGTGAAAAACCCCACAACTTCCTCATAGATAGAAAGAGCAATGATACAACCCAAGTACAAGAGATATTCTTCTACTAGCAGCTACTCCTCCTCCTCAACTAGTGCGCCACTTTTTGAGTGATGTAGAAGTGAATAATGAGATGAACAAATAGAGATCTCCTGCTCTCTATTTATACTTGTCCCGACTTGCCTATTACACTAGCAGGGCCGACTTCTCTAGAAGAGTCTAATAACCCATGGTTACATTAATCCGGGATGACCCCACACTTGGTGGTCTAATAACCCATCATAGCAAGTTGCGACACTTGTCAATACAAATGATGACACTTCCGTATAGAGGAATAATAACATCTCTATAGGAGTACAATATACATAGGTGAAATACATTCCGAAGTTACATATACATCAACAGTTATGTAGCCCAAATTTTCCTCTATGTAATTTTTGGACTAATGATGAGAAAAACTCTTGCTAATATATATATATATATATATATATATATATATATATATATATATATATATATATATATAGATATATATATATATATATATATATGGATCTTGTTTCCACTAGTTATTCCTAGGTGTTTTACTCAGATGATGATTTTTGCTATTTATACTTTTTACATGCTTTGTGATTATGGAATGTTTATGTATGTGCTAGATGCCAATCTAACATAAAGTTAGATAGTGAATCACTAACAGTGCTAAATTCCCTTGGTATGTAGCAATATTGACTGTAATTGATCTACATCATAGTTGGCATTTGTGTCGAATGCTAACTTCCCACTCCGACAAGTCATCGACGTCGACACAACTCCAACGAGGCTCGACTTCGACATACACTCCACACCTTCGACATGTTCAAAAACCTCACAGTTCGCAACATCGACATGCGACCGGTGACTATTGAACTTCGATAGACTGTCTCTCTCTCTTACAGTCGACTGTAACGATTGAATTGTTGAACCATTCTAACTTCTTCTTTGTAACTGGACGTAACTGGAAGGAACCCAAGCATCTCAACACTCTTTATATAAGCATGTATAATATTGTAACA
The DNA here is from genome assembly GCA_027924585.1 of Larix kaempferi. Classification (NCBI taxonomy): domain Eukaryota; kingdom Viridiplantae; phylum Streptophyta; class Pinopsida; order Pinales; family Pinaceae; genus Larix; species Larix kaempferi. Next base: position 8,165,377 of record BSBM01002204.1, on the reverse strand, counting down.
TACATCGGATGATCTTAGGATCTTATCAATCTATCTGTTTGCAAGTAATAGAAGTTCAGTTCGCATTTATGCATTTTGTCTGTGCATATTTTTTTATATGTGTAGTGTGATCCTGCTTTGCTCATTATGCATATTCTTATATATTCATCCATAGCAGAGTTGACTCATTCAGTCGAACTGTTATCCCCCTCGTGCTTCCTGGACACAACCCGGATCATTGGTATCAGAGCAGAAGACTCAAATCAAGGCATTCATTTTTCGTGCTTAAGTTATGCGTATACACTTCTCTCGAATTTATCTTACTTATGTTGGTTCAAACTTGCTTGCAATCTCAACAATCCAAGCAGATGCTACCTCCATAATGATAGAAGAAACAGACGATAGACATGTAGTCGAAGAGACAGCATAGCTTATTGAGCAAGCTCTAGCTCGACAACGGAATGAAATGTTCACCCAGTTCAACAAAATTCTTATGCGATTTACTTCGACATCCGGAGGATTTTTGACACGAACTCACTATGATAAAATCAGCCCCTTTAAAGTGAAAATGAATTTGGACATATCGAATCTTGAAGGTGAGATTAGCGTGGAATCTGTTGACAATTGGGTACAACAATTGGAATCCTATTACGCTATGAATCAACTCTCAGAAGATTACAAGATCACCATTGCATCCTTAAATATGTCAAGATCTATGCACTGTTGGTGGGAGAACCTCTCGACAAAGCTGGAGAAAAGCGGAGACCCCATAGACACATGGGATAAATTCGTTGAACACATCTGAAAGGAATTTTACCCTCTGAAATACCTCGAGTAGCAGTATAAGAAATGGCAGTAGCTAAGGCAATGGAAAGACCAATCAGTACAAAGTTACACTAACGAATTCTACCGACTCATGGCTAGACTTGGTGTCCAAGAAGAAGAGAAATTGCTTGTTCTGAAGTACATTAGCAAATTGTCCGGGTACATTCAGTAGGAGATGGAATTTCTAACTGTCAATACGCTTGCGGATGCATTCCACTATAGCATCAAACTTGAAACCAAGCAAAAAGGAAAATCATGTTTCATGACAAAGCCAACATCAAGACAACCACTCGACAAAAAGGCACCAGCTGACTTCGACAAGTCGAAATCTTCTCAGCCGACACCGCCAAAGCCAGACCACGGAAAGAAGCCTTTTCACTAGAGGGAACGTAGCAAACAAATGCCTACCGAAAAATGGTGCGATTACCACCACTCATCTTAGCATGATACATCTAAATGCAAAGCTCGGAAGACATTTTTGGCAAAAGTGTCAACCTCCAACGCGTTCGATAAGACGGTGGAAGAATCTAAGCCAAACGCAACAACCCTTTTGACGTCGACCATTCCAGCAGCCTTGACTATTGTCGATGAGGAGGAATGAGAATGCCTATTCCATACACTGATATGGGTCCATATCAACCCATTGCATCTGATTGTGGACAACGGAATCCAGAAGAACTTCATTTCTGAAGATCTCGTGAAAAAACTAGGTCTTGTCACCACTCCGCATCCTCATCCTTACAACATCAGTTGGATGAAGGATGGATAAGAACTTCGGATCACTCAACAATGCAAGTTTGCCTACTTCATAAAACCTTTTGAAGATGAAGTACTCTGCGACGTGGCACCACTCTCCGTAGTTGACGTCCTGTTTGGAAAACCTTACCTCTGGGATAGACATGGAATTTATCAGTCGCGGCCTCAGAAGGTGATTGTCAGAATCTGAAATTGATGGTTCAGCATACCAAAGCATGAACCTACACCAATGGTTGCACTCATATCTTCCAAACAGGAAAATAAGCTCACCAATCATGCTCATAAGTTCTCATTAATCATTATCAAGCCGCAACATTCTAAGAAGACTACAACAACGAGTCAAGTCACCGACCAATGCAGCTCCTGACAGAAGCAGCAAGTCGATCATATTCTCGATGAGTACCAAAACCTCTTTCAAGATCCCGACGGAGTACCTCAACATTGTCAGGTAAAACACTCCATTGAACTTGTTCTTGGTTCTTCTTTTCCTAACGGATCTATTTATAGAAGATCCATTCTCAAAAAATGAATAGATTCGCAGACATATCCAAGAATTAATCGACAAAGGTCATATTCGACCCAGCTCCTCTCCTTGTGGAATTCTAGTCATCCTAGTTCCAATGAAAGACGGGACTTGGCGCATGTGCATCAACTACAGATCTCTCAACAAAATTTCGATAAAGAATCGCTACCCTCTGTCGCGGATAGACGAGCTTATCGACTGTCTGAAAAGTTCTAAGTTCTTTACTAAGCTCTACCTCAAGTCCGGATACCATCAAATTCCAATCGAGCCTGCAGATGTGTGGAAAACTGCTTTCAAGACCAAGGAAGGATTGTTTGAATGGTTAGTCATGCCTTTCGGCTTAACCAACGCACCTACGACCTTCATGCGACATATGGATAACCTTCTTCGACTTTTCATCGGCAAATGGGTTATTATCTATCTCGACGATATACTGATTTTCAGTCGATCATGGGAAGAACATGTCGGACATCTTCGACAAGTCCTCGACACTCTCCTGCAACATTGGCTCTATCTGAACATGGACAAGTGCTCTTTTGCGATGACCAGCATCAAATATTTTGGGTATGTAATTGACTCTGCAGGCATTCACGTCGATCCAGACAAAGTACAGAGCCTCAAATATTGGTCCATTCCTAGAAGTATTCAATAAATAAGAAGTTTTATTGGTTTGGCGAATTTCTATTGACGATTCATGCTCAGATTCAGTCACATAGCCTGGCCCTTGAATCAATTGATGAAGGGAAGTGGGAAAACTCTCTTTTAGTGGACAGCTACACATCAAGCATCTTTTGAACATCTCCAGCACAAGCTCTGCACTGCACCAGTACTTGTGTTACCTGATTTGTGTCATCCCTTTGAGATTGAGATGGACACATCGGACTATGCCTTGGGTGCAGTGATCACTCAGCCTGGTCACCCAGTCGCTTTTCATTCCTAGAGTTTTAACGACACAGTTAAAAGATACTCAATGTATGAAAAAGAACTATACGCCATTGTGCAAGCTCTCAAGCAATGAAGGCATTACATCCTTGGCAAGGAAATGGTCATTCTCACTGGTCACAAGCCTCTACAATTCACTCCGACACAATCAAAGTTGCAGACAAACCCAAAACTCAAGTGGATTAATTACCGACAACAATTTTAGTTGGTGATTAATTATCGAAAAGGTAAAGTTAATGCCATCGCCGATTGCCTCAGTCGACCACCCATTACTCTCCTTTTGACAGTGATGAGTATGCAGGGATACGACACGACCACATGGCCACAGTTGTATGAGGATGACAACGACTTCTCAGTAGTCTACCAATAGTTACAGAATAACAAGTCATCGACCTCCGACTATTTCTTGAAAAGCACCTTTCTATACAAGTTTGGACAACTTTGAGTACTGACTGGTGAGCACCAACAACAGTTCATTTGGGATGCGCACAACAACAATAATATAGGACACTTTGGAGTAGCAAAGACACTTGATATTCTGCAAAAGCATTTCTTTTGGCCTACACTTAAATCCGACGTCAACAAGTACATTCGATCATGCATGGTTTGTGCCATTGTTAAACCTTCTAATCAATGACAGGGATTGTACACACTTCTTCCAGTCCCTAGTCAACCATGAGAATCTATTTCTATGGACTACTTGACGGGTTATACTACTACCAGACATCAGCATGACACGATATTAGTAGTAGTCGATCGATTTTCCAAGATGGCCATTCTCATACCATGTAAGTGTTGATGTATTTGTAACTTTGGAAGATATTCATTTGTATATTACATTTGTACTTTATTGTATCCCCAACGGAGATGTATTATTCCTCTGGTTGGAAGTGTCCTCATTTGTATTTGCAAGTGTCGCAAGTTATATTGTAAGTGTCGCAACTTATATTTGATGGGTTATTAGACCACCTTAGAGGGGTCATCTCAGTGTGGGTTAAATGGTTATTAGACCACCCTAGTCGGGTCATCCCAGTGACAAGTGGTAATGGGTTATTAGACTCTCCAAAGGGAGGTCGGCCCAGTTAGAGTAAAAGGCAAGTCAAGTCATTGTATAAATAGAGAGTGTGTCTCTCTCATTCATTCATTCACTCACTCACTCACTTCTCATTAGTGAGAGAGAGGAGGAGTGCGCACAAGTGGAGGAGGAGTAGCTACTGCAGACATTTATCTTTTGTGGATTCATCTTGGTGATCTTTGTATTAGTTCTTATTCTATCTCTAAGGAAGTTGCAGGGTTTTTCACCTTCTTGGTTTTCCCCGATGAAATGCTTTGTGTCTCTTGTCTCTTGTGTTTGATATGTTGTACATGTTTTTCTCTCAGTTAAGATCCTAGATCATATTGAATTAAATGATAAAAACCTAACATGGTATCAGAGCTAACCTGAAGGAAGGCATTGTATGGAATTTATGACACTTGTTGCACTTGCAACAAGTTGGAAGCTAGGGCTTGGTATAGTAAACACCAATCATCGTGGCACTTTATCTATAACTTAGTTTTGGTGAAGGTTCAGGATCTGAAACTTTTACAGGTCAAATATGAAATGTCCATGTACCTTTTTTTCTAAAGGATAGCCTCAGATTCGTTGTACTTTGCCAGATATGATCCATACAAGTTATGGTTTCTTCCTCTTCCAGAATGCAGTCCTAAACAGGTGACATAGGAACAAAGGTCATATCTCGGGCTAGGAAGCTCCAAATGGAATTCCGTAAAAATTGAAAGTTAGGGAACAGATTGCAGTTTCATAGTTCTGGGTTTCAGAGGCTGAAGTTGAAACAGTGACACGTGGCACGCCGTACAAGTTCACTATATTGTTTGATCCCATAAACAGGTCATGTTGTGACACTTGGCATATCTCTCTCTCAAAAAATCCATTTAAGCTCAGATCTATGGGGTTGGAAATATGACAGGTCAATCTACCACAGGTCGATGTTTCAAACCATAAGGATCCGAAATTTCAAATATACATCAGAAACAATATGGCATATATTTCTGTCCAAACAGAATTGGATTCTGAGCACTTTCATTTTTGGTTTGTCACTGCTGCGGGAAATTAGGGTTTCGGAGAAAGTTGGAATTTCTTGAATCTGAGAGCACGGCTGGATGATCCTCATCAAAATAAAAATTTATATAACAATATCTAAGTTTTTGGTTGGGTAGAACCCTGGGCTCTATCAAACCCTAGTTTAGGATTTTGACCAGAAAACCAGAATTTGACAGAAGCTGCAGATCTGAAACTTTCAAAGTCAATTTTGACGGGTCAAATTTTGGATATATCAAAATTGAAGTATGCTAGCTTGATCAACTCAACAAGGCGCATCTTTTCATCCAATCAAAAGTTTGAATTTTTAGGGCTTCTCTGACAAACCCTAATCTAGCTCCAAATCCAGCTTCAACAAATCAAAGTGGATTGGGTTAATCCTAGAAGAGAATGAATTGACACCTACATAAGTGAAGAAGTTCCAGTTCCAGAGGGAGATGAAGCTAAGGCCTTACATAAGAAGACTACAAGCAATCCCGACAGGTATGACTTGAGGAGATACATGTATGTTTTGAAATCTGTCCATGATTAAGTTTATAATATGTTTGTCTTCATATTATTGAGGTCAGTAACAATCTTGATTAATTCTAGACTTGTCTTATCACCCTATTAAAAGTATGAATGCATGTGAATGATAGAACACATTTATTGATTAGGGCTATGTCACTTATGATTGTACTAATGCACTGTGGTGTTGTATGAGGATGATGTTGTTCACTAACATAAAAGGTACATCAAGAAAGACAAATCAAGTACTAGATCAAGAACATATGACCATGGTGACATGAATACAAAGACGCATCCATAGTCATGGATCACATAGAAGCTCTACTTACGAGGTATGTATAATTTGGTTATACAATGGTTAACTTATGATATTTGCAGGTTACTAGCACAAGTCATTGAAGAGAACAAGAAGACATTATGTAGGTATGTTAGACATAACTAGCAAGCATAATAATCCAGGTATATTAGAATCCTACCTTGTGTTAGGATATTATATAAGTGTACCTTGTATGATTGATAATTCATGAAGTTATAAGTTTGGGCAATCATGGATTTATGCATATTATGCTTCTTAGTTTGTTAGTGATATGACAAACTAGAAGAGTCCTATAGTCAAATAAAAATATGCATGAGTAAAAGAAGTCCTCCCTGAAACCTTGAATACTAACGCTTGTGATAAATTACCTGTGTATGAAATGACCATAACAATACATGTTTAAGATTATTTAGAATCATAATGTTTTGGTAATATTGAGATTATACTAATGCATGTATGATTATGTATGAGATCTTGAGAATGACTCAATGATGACACTAGTGCACACTTAAACATGCATAGGTGGTCCAGGATGGATAGAAGTTCAAAGACATATAATCATAATGATATCATAAAGGAAGCAAAGATCAAGAGGGAGCACACTCCATTAGTTCCTGCAATGAAGCAAATATTGAGAGGGAGTCCACCCAACAACCAAACAAAGATAAGTATTTTAATTGTCATTTATTATATATTTGATTACTTAAATGATGTTGTCCAGTCATGTACATGCTTATGTTCCTATATTTAGGATGTATATTATGCATAATAGAAAAGTTGCACTAATGAACAAGATACTACTAATATGCAAGTAATGGGTAAGTGGCCTATGGTACTGTACAACATTCCATTGCTACTTATCTAGAATGAAACCTCTTTGCTGACATGTTGGGAGTTCTACAAACTCTTAACAATGTTATGGTAGAGATGGAAGGCATCTAGAAAGTTACGGGATATGGATAAATGTTGTATTGAAGCATTGGCTAAGATAATTGCATGACTGTATGACATATGTCCTTATGTGCAATATTTTGTTCTGAAAACTATGAGATGTTTCTAATCATGCAATTGAATTTGACTTGTAGGAAATATCATGTACAATCACCTACAAAAGAAGGAAAACAGCATTTGTTCCAGCAACGAAGTTCAAGAAAACTATCTATTGAAGATATTGAAGAATCTGAAGTTCCTAGGATTTGGGATGCAGTAATGGAAGGATGCCATGATCGAGGAGTACCAGTAGATCATGAAGAATGATGTTTTGGATGAGGCCCCAAGACCAGAAGGGAAGTCTGTTGTGACTTCCAAGTGGATCTACAAGATCAAGCATGCTGCAGATGGTAGCATAGAGAAATACAAGGAAAGATTTGTGGCTCATGGATTCTCCCAGAAAGAAGGGACAAATAATGAAGAAACCTTTGCACCTGTAGCCAGATACACTTCCATCAGAACAGTACTTGCTTTGGTTGCAGTGATGAAGTGGAAGATACACCAGATGGATGTGAAGACAGCTTTTTTGAATGGTGTAGTCAAAGAGGAAGTGTATGTGGAGCAGCCACTCAGATTTGAGACACATGACAGGGAGTCACATGTGTGCAAATTGAAGAAAGCCTTGTACGGTTTGAAATAAGCGCCTAGGACATGGTACAGAGAGATAGACAGCTTCCTGACCATTTTGGGCTTTACCTAGATTAAAGCGGATTCCAACCTTTACTACAAGGTTGAGGAAGGCAATCCAGTGATACTCCTACTGTATGTGGATGACCTATTTGTGATAGGTGAGGATAACCGGCATGAAGAGGAGGCTTGTTTCCGAGTTCTAGATGAAGGACTTAGGTATGGTGCATTACTTTCTAGGTATGGAGGTGTGTCAGAGTGCAGATGGAATATTCCTTGGACAAGGGAAGTATGCAGTAGAGATCCTAAAGCGGTTAGGGATGATGGACTGCAAGGCCATGGCCACACCTATGGCATCAAACCTGAAGCTATTGAGTGATGCTTGATCAGAATCGGTTGGTTCCACAATGTATCATCATATTATTGGGTCCTTGATGTACCTGGCGAACAAAAGACCAAATATTTGCTTTGCGGTGAACACCTTGAGCCAGTTTCTGACAGATCCTAGACATGTTCACTTGATTGTTGTAAAGCATATTCTAAGGTACTTGAAGAGTATGGTTGTTTATGGGCTCAAGTATGATGCGAATCAAAAGTTTATCCTGGAGGGTTACGTTGATTCAAATTAGGCAGGTAGTGCTGCAGATAGGAAGAGCACTTCGGGGTGTTGCTTTGGCATGGGATCAGGTGTGATATCTTGGTTTAGCAAGAAGCATTCCTGCATAGCACTGAGTATAGCCGAGGCAGAGTATGTTGCATCTTGTTCGACTAGTTGTGAGGCACTATGGCTAAGGAAGCTACTGTCTTATTTATTTGATCTCCAATTAAATGTTACTTGTATCTATTGTGACAACTAGAGTTGTGCGAAGTTGTCAGAGAAGCCGGTGTTCCATGACAAGTCGAAGCATATTGAGATCAAATATCACTATATCAGGGATATGGTGTAGAGAGGAGCATTGAAGCTCCAGTATGTTGCGACAGATGAGCGGATTGCATATGTGTTGACCAAACCACTAGCCAAAGTGAAGTTTGATTACTTCAGAGAGAGGCTTGATGTTCTTCAGATAGTAGATACTTCGAGGAGGAAGTGATGGGACACATTTGCAGGAGCCATTCCAAGCATGGTGGTAGGAGGATCCTTCCCATGGCTATGGATGTAAGCGTTGTGTGATGAGCATCATGACGATGCTCCATATGATATGCATCGAGAGGATGCTATGATGATGATCAGGATGATCATGTGATGATGATGAGCATCAGTACAATGCTCCAGATGATGTGCATCAGGATGATGCTATGTATATGATCAGGATGATCATGTGATGATGATGAGCATTAGAACGATGCTCCAGATGATGTGCATCAGGATGATGCTATGTATATGATCAGGGTGATCATGTGATGATGATGTGCATCAAGATGATGTACTGTATGATGATGATCAGTATGATCATGAGTATCAGGTTGATACTCCGTGGCCACGGACAGGTTGTGCAGTTGCATAGAAAAGATCCTGGGATGCTCTTTAGAGATCTTGCAGGATGCAAGATACTCTTTAAAGGTTTTGCAAGGGTTGCATACAAAAGATCCTGGAGATCCGGACAGGTTGTGCTAGGCACATAAAAGATCCCGAGATGCTCTTTAGAGATTTTGTAAGATGCAAGATACTCTTTTAAGGTTTTGCGAGTTCACATATAAAAGATCCTGGAGATCTGGGCAGATTGTGCTAGGAACGGAAAAGATCCTGGGATGCTCTTTAGAGATCTTGCATGTTGCAAGATACTCTTTTAAGATTTTGTGAAGGTCACATGTAAAAGATACTAGGAGATCCGATAGGTTGAGCAGTAAGCTTATAAAAGTCCCGGGATTCTCTTTCGAGGTTTTGTTGACGCACATAATTATCTCTGAGGATTCCACAAGATGGCCAGATATGATGAAGACCTATAGGAGGATATGACTACAACCAACATGAAAAAGGGATAGCTTTGTAGAACTTCCTATGATGAGAAGAATTGAGAGATAGCACTAGTGATCGAGATGACGAGTACAGCAGCAGTGACGATGATGCTCCAGTGATACAGTGGCGATGATCTAGCTCGAGTATTGAAGAGTTGTTCCTATATGTATTGATGACTTGTGTCAAGATAATACCTTCCTCGTTAACAGGGAGTGTTGATGTATTTGTAACTTCGGAAGATATTCATTTGTATATTACATTTGTACTTTATTGTATCCCCAACGGAGATGTATTATTCCTCTGGTTGGAAGTGTCGTCATTTGTATTTGCAAGTTTCACAAGTTATATTGTAAGTGTCGCAACTTATATTTGATGGGTTATTAGACTACCTTAGAGGGGTCGTCCCAGTGTGGGTTAAAGGGTTATTAGACCAACCTAGTGGGGTCGGCCCAGTGACAAGTGGTAATGGGTTATTAGACTCTCCTAAGGGAGGTAGGCCCAGTTAGAATAAAAGGCAAGTCAAGTCATTGTATAAATAGAGAGTGTGTCTCTCTCATTCATTCATTCACTCACTCACTCCCTTCGCATTAGTGAGAGAGAGGAGGTGTGTGCACAAGTGGAGGAGGAGTAGTTGTTGTAGAAATTTATCATTTGGGGATTCATCTTGGTGATCTTTGTATTGCTGCTTATTCTATCTTTGAGGAAGTTGCGGGGTTTTTCACCTTCTTGGTTTTCCCCAATGAAATGCTTTGTGTCTCTTGTCTCTTGTCTCTTGTGTTTGATATGTTGTACATGCCGTTCTCTCAGCTAAGATCCTAGATCATATTAAATTAAATTATTAATAACTAACAGTAAGAATACCACGACAACGCAGCAGACCACTCAGCTCTTCTTTACACATGTTTGGAAACACTATGGTTTACCAACGACCATTATTTCCGATCGATATTCCATATTTGTCAGCATCTTTTGGAAGACCCTCTGGAAATTGCTAGACACACGACTCTCATTGTCGACATCTTTCCATCCTCAAACCGACGGACAGACATAAGTTGTGAATCACCTTTTAGTACAACTGCTTTGCATGTACAACCACAAGCATCGATGCACATGGGATGAAATTCTTCCATACATTCAGCACAGCTCTACAGGAAAGAGTCCATTTGAGATCTATTACAGATTTCATCCCTCGGTGCCTATCGACTGGATCTACTACGACCATACCATGCACCACTATTGGAACAGAACAAATTACCAATAGCATAACCCGAAGAAATCAATCCAAATGTTTAGGAGCCTCTTCCTTGCGACACCATCGTGGGACAACGAGTACGCCTTACAAGGACGAACACAATTCCCTTGTTTTGGGTTTCCAAAGTTGGCCAGATCCCATCCCAAGGAAAGTGGTACTCTGTTACTGAAATAACCGACAAGTTTCCTCACCTTCGCGAGCAAACAATGGGGACCATTATTTCTTAAGGAAGGAGGTCTGATCCACATTGTAGTTGGATTTTTTGTCGAATGCTAACTTCCCACTACGACAAGTCATCGACGTCGACACAACTCCAACGAGTCTCTACTTCGACATATTGTGACACACTCCGCACCTTCGACATGTTCAACAACCTCACAGTTCGCAACATGCGACCGATGACTTTTGATATTCGACAGACTGTCTCTCTGTCTTCCAGTCGACTGTAACAGTTGAACTGTTGAACCGTTCTAACTTCTTCTTCGTAACTAAACGTAACAGACAGGAACCCAAGCGTCTCAGCATTCTTTATATAAGCATGTATAATATTGTAACCTACATTGGATGATCTTAGGATCTTATCAATCTATCTATTTGCAAGTAATAGAGGTTTAGTTCACATTCCTGCATGTTGTCTGTGCATATTTGTTTATTTGTGTAGTGTGATCCTACTTTGCTCATTCTGCTTATTCTTATAGCTTCCGCCATAACAGATCCGACTCATTCAGTCGAACTGTTGTCCCCCTCATGCTTCCTGGACACAACCCAGATCAGTAATCGAATACTCTCTCAAGTAGGTGGATCCTTCGGTAAAGACAAAGTAATCTAAGATTGCAGATGGCATAAATATGGTTTAGATGAGAAACTGCAAGTTGGGAATCAAGTTTACAAATCATGTGGTATATACCTAAATAACAAACCTCAATTAAAAGTCCAATCGTAGCATGATACTCAGGCACATTGTTGGTCGCAGGCCCAAGACAAATCCCTCCCGAACTCACTAGTTCGTCACTGGGAAAATATACTTCCCAAGATGAAAAAGCAAGGTTCTGGGTATGTCTACTAGCACCATTTGCAAATCCAAAGTACTCTGAAAAATATGTCGACATCTACACATTCAAGCACAAAGAAGGATAAGAGGCCATATACAAAACAAGATCTTACACGCAAAATAAGAAACACAGCACACCAAACCTATGCTATAGTAATATACAAAGTATAAATGCAGCATAGTACTTTTTGCATTGAGAGGCAATCTACATCCCAGTATGAGGGAGATCTTGTAACATGTGTCATGTGTCGAGTGTTTTTCAAGTAACAAAATAATACAAAGTAAACAAAAAAGAATAATACAAAGTAAAAAGTAAATATGAGACTTAAACTAGAGACTTTAGAGCTTAGGATTAGGTGGTAAATTTTATGTCAGCCATAAACAAAAAGAATAATACAAAGTAAAAAGTAAATATGAGACTTAAACTAGCGACTTTACTTTTTACTTTTAATACAAAGTAAAAAGTAAATATGAGACTTTAGAGTGTTTGTCGAGTAACAAAATAATACAAAGTAAACAAAAAAGAATAATACAAAGTAAAAAGTAATAAATATTATGTCCGCCATAAATAAAAAAGAATAATACAAAGTAAAAAGTAAATATGAGACTTAAACTAGATACTTTAGATTTTAGGACTAGGTGGCTCACGTATTGCACTCAAGGAGCTATTCAAGGAGAGGTTTGCACCTCGGGATATTTGATCCCTCTCGGCGCTTGATAGAGCCTAGGATTTGGATCTAGGCTGGTTTAGGTAAATCCCATTTCAGGGATTTCATAATAGAGTTCCATCATAATCTATCAATTCGTATGCACCCTATTGTAGTACTCATTTTACAATTTAAGGGTTGTACCACACAGGTTCGAACTTTCCTACCCCTAGTTCATTGTTGTCTTGATCATAGACTAGTACTAGGTCATCTTTGTTGAAAATACGAGGTCATATGGATTTGTCGCATTAGGCCTTGACATGTTTCTTATGTGCCTCATTGGAGATAGTAGCATCACGACGAGTCTCATCAATTTTTTCTAAGTACAAGAACTATTCTTCCTCAGCGGAGGTGTTTGGTAGGAGTTCAAAGGCTAGTTTTAGTGATGGAATCTCACATTTGATAGGTAGGATTGCCTCTAGACCGTAGACTAGTTAAAATGGTGTAAATCCAGTGGTAGTTTTTATGGAATTCAAATAATCCCAAATTGTTGAGAAAAACCTCAAATTCCAACTCGATTTGTATGTCCCTACCATCCATTGAATAACGGTTTTCAAGACCTTATTAATGGCCTCTACTTGTCCATTTTCTTGGGGATATAATGGGGATGATTTTTCATGGTGAAAACCCAATTTGGAACTTAAAACATCCATCATATGGTTTCATAAATGCGAACCATGGTCAGTGAGATGGCTTGTGAGACTCTAAATCTAGTGATAATGTGATTAAACACAAATAAGGTAGCAATGTTGCCATATTTTTCAAATGTAGGCATAGCCTCGTCCCATTTGTTGAAATAGTCAACTGCAACTATAATATAGCCATGCCACCCAACCGAGGTAGGCTTATAGTTCATAAATTCAATTCCCCATTTTGTACAATGGCTGACATCAACTACTAGATGAAGTGGAGCGGGAGGAGAGCACTTTTTTGGATGAAGAATTTGACAAGGGGGGCAATTCTTGACGACTTCCATATAATATTTAAATATCAATGCCAGAAATACCTAATGTACAAGATTTTATGGGTTGTAGCCATGCCAGAAATATGATCGCCACATGCTCTAGAGTGATAGTCATTAAGGACATGTTCATCTTCCTCGTGTGGTAAACATCATCAGAGGATAGATTCAATGCCGCGACGATACAAAATGTTTCCCAACATAGTAGTAATTCACATGATGGAAAATTCAACGATGATATTCATGAGATAATTCAGGTCGAAAATGTTGGGTCTAGAGATATAAAGTGATGTCTCCATACCAAGGATCAAACATGCTGATGAGGAACAATGACTCATTAAGAAGGGATTCGATGGGATCAGTTCCTTCTTTAGTACGTGGAAGGTCACATGTAAGATCAATAACAACCACTGATTTATTGGACTTACATTTTGTAAATTCCATATCAAATTCTTGAAGAATGACAATCCAATGTGAGTATTTTCCCCCTAGCAATTGACAAGTCAAAATATGGTACATCGGGTTGGCATCTTTAATAATGGTGGTTTTGTGAAGAAACTATGTAATGATGGAACCTTTGGACACCAAAAACAACTGTCATAGACAAATTATCAACATGGGAGTATCATGTTTTAGGGATTGTAAGGCCCTTAATTAAGTAGTAAACCACATGTTTGATCCAGGTGAATATCAGTGGCGACCCACCTCTTCCGACTAGCTCAAAACAGTCTTCTAGCAATTTTGGGAATTTACTATTTTTAGCAGTTTTTTGGGTCTTGAACTTCCGGAGCCATTTTGAGGCCCTAAACGACATTTTTTCGGCGTCCAATTCTACGGCGAATATAGATACTGCATGCCTTTCACTCCCACGTGTTGGGATCGAGATTTGTGATATCTTTTTGTAGTCATTGAATAAACCTTTCCAACGAGCTATTGTATGCCCCAAACGGAGATCGCATGCGAGAGTTACGACCCCGAGTAGTTGATGTACTAACTTACCCAAACGGAGATCGCATGCGAGAGTTACGACCCCGAGAAGTTGATGTACTAACTTACCCAAACGGGGCCCACATGACTTTTGGCACTTCATCTTCTAGGGTTAGGTTTTTGGAATTCCTTCCCTCATGCTTATGATAAACAGGCCCTATCGCCCTCTCTTTGTAATCATCTTGGCATGAATGAGCATAGCGGCCACATCTCTTCTCAGAGATAGCTACCACCATTCTAGTTATTGTATTTTATAGTCTGTTCTATTTTTTCTTTTTAATAGAATATGTGTTTACTGTATCACTATGTTCTTTGCAATATATCTGTGTATGTGAATATATATATGCTATCTTATTTCGTTCCTGCATAAATACGGATCTGTGGTATCAAAGCGGTCTGCTCTTTTATTGTTTCTCGGTGCATGTCCCCGACAAGGTCAGGATACCAAGAGTTGGGTCTCGAACTAGTTTCACTTGGGGAAGACCACTCTCACTGCCCCAAACGGCCTCCCATGGCAGAAAAAAAGAGAGACGATGGAGCAGTAGATCCTATCAAGTTGTTGCTCGAGGAAGCCCTCACGCGACAGAGGAACGAGATGATGGACAATTTCGCCTAGATCCTTCAACGCATGCCAATGGCAACAGATACACCTTTGACAAGCAGTCGTTCCAGAGATGCAACTCCCTTCAAGGTACAAGTTAACTTTCATATCCCTTTATTTGAAGTCCAAATCGATGCCGATGCCATAGATAAATGGTTGAATCTACTAAAATGGTATTTCTTTGTCCACAATTTTTTCGATAGGGAAAAGATCGTCTTTGCGCTCCTCAAGGCCGTCCCCCATGTCAAAAATTGGTGGGAAACTTATTGTGAGCAAAACTCATCAAACGAGTCTGGATTGTTTGAATATTCCAATCCCACTTGGGCCTCTTTTATAGATGTCGTCAAGGAACAATATTACCCTATTGGAAACTATGATGACCAGTACACAAAATGGGCCATTCTGCACCAAGAGAGGCACCAAACGGTGTTGGAGTACACCAACAAATTTAATACCTTGCGCACAAATCTAGGTATCAAGGACTCCGAATGACACCTAGTACTGAAATATCACAGTGGCCTACACCGGTACATACGAACAGAGATGGATTTCCTAGAAATATCCTCACTCGAATCCGCCTATCGATATGCTGTCAAAATTGAGCAGAAATTTCAGAAAAAGAACAAGTGTGACTTCGGACCTGCGCAGAATCTCTGGCTCGCAGAACACGGGGCAGGGAAAGGACAACCAGTCCCAACCACAAGCGAAGAAGGGTAACTAAAAGACAAAGAAGGACACTGGGAAGTGGTGTGAGTTCCACAAAATCCCCTGGCACAACACTGATGAATGTCGCTCAAAACAGTCATTGGTGGCTGAGATCAAAGCTTTAGAATCAGATCCCAGTTCTGACTCTGACTCAGAACCTAGTTCAACAACCGCATGAAAAAGTGAAGAAGATCATTGATGCAGAACTCAGTGTCGTTGTTTTTACCACACAAATTCAACTAGAGGAACCTGAAGAGTCGAAGGCAGAGGAGCACCTTTTCCACTCACAGATGTGGGTGAAGGGAATTCCCCTACACTTTGTTGTGGATAGCGGGAGCCAGAAGAACCTGATCTCAGCAGAAGTCATCAAGAGATTGGAGCTACCAATAACACCACACCCACAACCATACACCATTGGATGGCTAATCCAAGGACGAGGATTCCACGTCAGTCACCAATGTCGCCTACCATACGACATCAAGCCCTTCAAAGATGAGGTATTGTGTGATGTGGCCCCACTTGAAGAATGTGATGTTCTTTTAGGATAGCCATATATGTGGAAGCGTCATGTTGTATATGAATCATGACCTCGCAGTGTCATTGTCACTTTGAGAGGAAAAATCTAGCAGATACCAGAGATAGTTGCACCTACCCCAACCCAGTGGGGTAGGAAGATAATCTCCCACACTAGGAAATTTTTCGTATTCACAATTTCCAGTGGAGGTGAACATCAGATCGCAGATACATACACAACCTCTGCACATTATCCCTCTACTCAGCACAAATAGGAAAAACACAAAGTAGTGCAGCGTTGCCTATTCAAGTACCTCTACAGTGCAAGGCCACGCATTCAAGATGCTCCTCCAAAATGAAACCATCCACACTGGTGTTGACCAACGATACCACGGAAACCAAAACTGTTGAACAGTTCCAGCACCTCCAATAATTACAACCCTATGCAGACGTCAAAGTAAGGCAACCTTTTCACTTCCGCAAATGCCGCACCAGGAGCTCAACTTAACGCACAGTGCGACATATGATAAGGGATTTGACGCAATGGAGACCATTGCTTCCTAAGGATGGAGGATTGATCCAGGTGGATATCGGTGGTGACCCACCTCTTCCGACTAGCTCAAAATAGTCTTCTAGCAATTTTGGGAATTTACTATTTTTAGCAGTTTTCGGGTCCTGAACTTCCAGAGCCATTTTGAGGCCCTAAATAATGTTTATTCGGCGTCGAATTCTTGAGCGAATACAAGTATTGTGTGCCATTCATACTCATTTTCTCAAATCAAGATTTGTGATATCTTTTTGTAGTCATTGAATAAATCTTTCCAATGAGCTATTGTATGCCCCAAACGGAGATCGCATGCGAGAGTTACGACCCCGGGAAGTTGATGTACTAACTTACACAAACGGGGCCCACATGACTTTTGGCACTTCATCTTCTAGGGTTAGGTTTTTGGGATTCCTTCTCTCATGATTTTGATAAACAGGCCCTTTCGGCCTCTCTTCGTAATCATCTTGGCACGAATGAGCATAGCGGCCACATCTCTTCTCAGAGATAGCTACAACGATTCTAGCTATTGTATTTTAAAGTCTGTTCTATTTCCGCTATTTAATAAAATATGTGTTTACTGTATCACTGTGTTCTTTGCAATATATCTGTGTATGTGAATATATATATATGCTATCTTATTTCATTCATGCATAAATCCGGATCAGTGGTATCAGAGCGGTCTTCTCTTTGATTGTTTCTCGGTGCATGTCCCCGACGAGGTCAGGATACCGAGAGTTGGGTCTCGAACTAGTTTCACTTGGGGAAGACCACTCTCGCCGCCACAAATGGCCTCCCATGGCGGAAGAAAAGAGAGACAACAAAGCAATAGATCCTATCAAGTTGTTTCTCGAGGAATCCCTCATGTGATAGAGGAATGGGATGATGGATAATTTCGCCTAGATCCTTTGATGCATGCCGACGACAACAGATACACCTTCGATAAACAGCCGTTTTGGAGATGCGAATCCTTTCAAGGTACAAGTTAACTTTGATATCCCTTTATTTGAAGGCCAGATCGATGTCGATGCCATAGATAAATGGCTTAATCTACTAGAAGGGTATTTCTCTGTCCACAATTTTTCCCACAAGGAAAAGATCGTCTTTGCGCTCCTCAAAGTCGTCCCCCATGTCTGGATTGTTTGAATATTCCAATCCCACTTGGGCCTCTTTTATAGATGTTTTCAATGAACAATATTACCCTGTTGGAAACTATGATGACCAGTACACAAAATGGGCCATTGTGCACAAAGAGAGGGACCAAACGGTGTCGGAGTACACCAACAAATTTCATACCTTGCACACAAATCTAGGTATCAAGGACTCTGAGCAACACCTAGTACTGAAATATCGTTGTGGCCTACATCGGTACATACTAACAGAGATGGATTTCCTGGAAATCTCCTCACTCGGATCCGCCTATCTATATGCTGTCAAAATTAAGGATAAACTTCCGCAAAAGAACAAACGTGACTTCGGACCTGCGGAGAAGCAGGGCAAGGGAAACTCTGCCTCACCGAACATGGGTTAGGGAAATGACAACCATTCCCAACCATAAGCAAAGAAGGGTAACGAAAAGACAAAGAAGGACACCGGGAAGTGGTTCCAGTTACACAAAAGCCCTTGGCACAACACTGATGAATGTTGCTCAAAACAGTCATTGGTAGCTGAGATCGAAGCTTCAAAATCAGATCCTAGTTCTGATTCTGACTCAGAACCTAGTTTCACATCTACGCAAAAAGGGAAGTAGATCATTGATGTAGAATCCAGTGCCGTTGTTTCCACCACACAAATTCAACCAGAGGAACCTGAAGAGCTGGAGGTAGAGGAGTGCCTTTTCCACTCATAGATGCGGGTGAAGTGAATTCCCCTACACCTTGTTGTGGACAACGACAACCAGAAGAACTTGATATTTGCAGAATTCATCAAGAAATTGGAGCTACCAATAACACCAAACCCACAACCATACACCACTGGATGGCTAAGCAAAGGACGAGGGATCCACGTCAGTCACCAATGTCGCCTACCATATGGCATCAATCCCTTCAAAGATGAGGTATTGTGTGATATGGCCCCACTTGAAGCATTGGATGTTCTTTTAGGACAACCATATATGTGGAAGCGTCATGTTGTATATGAATCATGACCTCGCAGTGTCATTGTCACTTCGGGAGGAAAACTCTATCGGATACCAGAGATAGTTGCACCTACCCCAACCCAACGGGGCAGGAAGATAATCTCCCACACTGAGAAATTTTCCCTATTCACAATTGCCCCTAGAGGTGAACATCCGATCGCAGAGACATCCACAACCTCTGCACATTATCCCTCTACTCAGCAGAAATAGGAAAAATAGAAAGTCAGTGCAGCATCGCCTATTCGGGTACCTCTACAGGAAAAAGATCGTCTTTGTGCTCCTCAAGACTATCCCCCATGTCAAAAATTGGTGGGAAACTTATTGTGAGAAAAACTCATCAGACAAGTCTGGATTGTTTGAATATTCCAAACCCACTTGGACCTCTTTTATAGATGTCGTCAAGGAACAATATTACCCTGTTGGAAACTATGATGACCAGTACACAAAATGGGCCATTCTGCACCAAGAGAGGGACCAAATGGTGTCGTAGTACACCAACAAATTTCATACCTTGCGCACAAAGCTAGGTCTCAAGGACTTCAAGTGACACAAGTGCTGAAATATCGCACTGGCCTACACCGGTACATACGAACAGAGATGGATTTCCTGGAAATCTCCTCACTCTGATCCTCCTATCGATATGCTGTCAAAATTGAGCAGACATTTCAGCAAAAGAACAAGCATGACTTCGGACCTGCGTAGAAGCAAGTCAAAGGAAACTCTGGCTCGCAGAACACGACGCAGGGAAAGGATAACCAGTCCCAATCACAAGCGAAGAAGGGTAACAAAAAGACAAAGAAGGACACCGAGAAGTGGTGCAAGTTCCACAAAAGCCCCTAGCACAAATCTAATGAATGTCGCTCAAAACAGTCGTTGGTGGCTGAGATCAAAGCTGCAGAATCAAATCCCAATACTAATTCTAACTCAGAACCTAGTTTCACAGCCGTGCAAAAGGGGAAGCAGATCATTGATGTAGAACCCAGTTCCGTTGTTGCCACCACAAAAATTCAACCAGATAAACTAGAAGATTCGTAGGCAGAGGAGCACCTTTTCCACTCACAGATGCGGGTGAAGGGAATTCCCCTACACTTTTTGTTGGACAACGACAGCCAGAAGAACCTAATCTCAGCAGAAGTCATCAAGAAATTGGATCTACCAATAACACCACACCCACAACCATACGACATTGGATGGCTAAGCCAAGGACGAGGGATCCGCGTCAGTCACCAATGTCTCCTACCATACGGCATCAAGCCCTTCAAAGATGAGGTATTGTGTCATGTGGCCCCACTTGAAGTATGTGATGTTCTTTTAGGACAGCCATATATGTGGAAGCTTCATGCTATATATGAATCATGACCTCGCAGTTTTATTGTCACTTCGGGAGGAAAACTCTAAAGGGATACCAGATATAGTTGCACCTACACCAACCCAGCGGGGCAGGATGATAATCTCCCACACTGAGAAATTTTCCCTATTCACAATTGCCACTAGAGATGAACATCAGATCGCAGAGACATCCAAAACCTCTGCACATTATCCCTCTACTCAGCAGAAAGAGGAAAAACATAAAGTCAGTTCAGCATCGCCTATTCGGGTACCTCTACAATGCAAGGCCAGGCATTCAAGGTGCTCCTCCAAAAATAAACCATCCACATCGGTGTCAACCAACGATACCATGGAAACAAAAATTGTTGAACAATTCCAGTGCTTCCAACAATTACAACCCTCTGTAGATGTCAAAGTAAGGCAGCCTTTTCACTTCCGCAAATGCCACACCAAGAACTCAACTTGGCGCACAGTGTGACATATGATAAGGGATTTGACGTAATGGAGACCATTGCTTCCTAAGGATGGAGGATTGATCCGGGTGGATATCCATGGCGACCCACTTCTTCTGAATGGCTCAAAACAGTCTTCTGGCAATTTTGGGAATTTACTATTTCTAGCATTTTTTCGAGTCCTGAACTTCCGGAGCCATTTTGAGGCCCTAAACGAAGTTTTTTCGGCGTCGAATTCTTGGGCGAATATAGGTGCTGCGAGCCTATCATGCCTGTGTGCCGGAATCAAGATAAGTGATATCTTTTTGTATTCATTGAATAAATATTTCCAACGATCTATTGTAAGCCCCAAACGGAGATCGCATGCGAGAGTTACGATCCCGGGAAGTAGATGTACTAACTTACCCAAACGACGCCCAGATGACTTTTGGTGCTTCATCTTCTAGGGTTAGGTTTTTGGGATTCCTTCCCTCATGCTTATGATAAACAGGCCCTTTCTACCTCTCTTTGTAATCATCTTGGAACAAATGAGCATAGCGGCCACATCTCTTCTTAGAGATAGCTACCACCATTCTAGCTATTGTATTTTACAGTCTGTTCTATTTCCGCTATTTAATAGAATATGTGTTTACTGTATCACTGTGTTCTTTGCAATATATCTGTGTATGTGAATATATATATGCCATCTTATTTCGTTCTTGCATAAATCCGGGTCAGTGGTATCAGAGCGGTCTTCTCTTTGATTGTTTCTTGATGCATGTCCCCGACGAGGTCAGGATACCGAGAGTTGGGTCTTGAACTAGTTTCACTTGGGGAAGACCACTCTCGCTGCCCCAGACGGCCTCCCATGGTGGAAGAAAAGAGAGAAGACGGAGCAGTAGATCCTATCAAGTTGTTTCTCGAGGAATCCCTCACGCGATAGAGGAACCAGATGATGGATAATTTCACCCAGATCCTTCGACACATGCCGACGGCAACAGATACACCTTCGACAAGTAGCCGTTCGGGAGAGGTGACTCCCTTCAAGGTACAAGTTAACTTTGATATCCCTTTATTTGAAGTCCAAATCAATGCCGATGCCATAGATAAATGGTTGAATCTAATAGAAGGGTATTTCTCTATCCACAAATTTTCCAACAAGGAAAAGATCGTCTTTGCGCTCCTCAAGGTCGTCCCCCATGTCAAAACCTGGTGGGACACTTATTGTGAGCAAAAATCATCAAACGAATCTGGATTGTTTGAATATTCCAATCCCACTTGGGCCTCTTTTATAGATGTCGTCAAGGAACAATATTAGCCTGTTGGAAACTATGATGACTAGTACACAAAATGGGCCATTCTGCACCAAGAGAGGGACCAAACGGTGTCGTAGTACACCAACAAATTTCATACCTTGTGCACAAAGATAGGTATCAAGGACTCCGAGCGACACCTAGTACTGAAAGATCATAGTGGCCTTCACTAGTACATACGAACAGAGATGGATTTCCTGGAAATCTCCTCACTCGGATCCACCTATCGATATGCTATCAAAATTGAGCAGAAATTTCTGCAAATGAACAAAAGTGACTTCGGACCTGCGCATAACCAGGGCAAGGGAAACTCTGGCTCGCAGAACACGGGGCAGGGAAAGGACAACTTGTCCCAACCACAAGCGAAGAAGGGTAACGAAAAGACAAAGAAGGACACCGGGAAGTGGTGCGAGTTCCACAAAATCTCCTGGAACAACACTGATGAATGTCGCTCAGAATAGTCATTGGTGGCTGAGATCAAAGCTTCAGAATCATATCCCAGTTCCGATTCTGACTCAGAACCTAGTTTCACAGACGCGCGAAAAGGGAAGCAAATCATTGATGCAGAACCTAGTGCCGTTGTTGCCACCACACAAATTCAACCAGAGGAACCTGAAGAGTCAAAGGCAGAGGAGTGCCTTTTCCACTCATAGATGCAGGTGAAGGGAATTCCCCTACACTTTGTTGTGGACAGCGGCACCCAGAAGAACCTAATCTCAGTAGAAGTCGTCAATAAATTGGAGCTACCAATAACACCACACCCACAACCATACACCATTGGATAGCTAAGCCAAGGATGAGGGATCCGCGTCAGTCACCAATGTCACCTACCATACGGCATCAAGCCCTTCAAAGATGAGGTATTGTGTGATGTGGCCCCACTTGAAGTATGTGGTGTTCTTTTAGGACATCCATATATGTGGAAGCGTCATGCTGTATATGAATCATGACCTCACAGTGTCATTGTCACTTTGGGAGGAAAACTCTATCGGATACCAGAGATAGTTGCACCTACCCCAACCCAGCGGGGCAGGAAGATAACCTCCCACACTGGGAAATTTTTCCTATTCATAATTGCCACTAGAGGTGAACATCAAATCACAGCGACATCCACAACCTCTGCACATTATCCCTCTACTCAGCAGAAACAGGAAAAACACAAAGTCGGTGCAACATCGCCTATTTGGGTACCTCTACAGTGCAAGGCCATGCATTCAAGTTGCTCCTCCAAAAATAAACCATTCACACCGGTGTCAACCAACGATACCATGGAAACCAAAACTGTTCAACAATTCCAGTGCCTCCAACAATTACAACCCTCTGCAGATGTCAAAGTAAGGCAGCCTTTTCACTTCCGCAAACGCCGCACCAAGAGCGCAACTCAGTGCACATTGCGACATATGATAAGGGATTTGATGCAATGGAGAACATTGCATCCTAAGGACGGAGGATCGATCCAGGTGGATATCGGTGGCGACCCACCTCTTCCGACTAGCTCAAAATAGTCTTATGGCAATTTTGGTAATTTACTATTTTTAGCAGTTTTTCGGGTCCTGAACTTCAGAAGCCATTTTGAGGCCCTAAACCACGTTTTTTCGGCGTAGAATTCTCGAGCGAAGATAGGTACCATACATTTTTCATACCCGCGTACTGGAATCAAGATTTGCGATATCTTTTTCTATTCATTAAATAAATCTTTCCAACGAGCTATTGTACGCCCCAAACGGAGATCGCATGCGAGAGTTATGACCCCAGGAAGTTGATGTACTAACTTAACCAAACGGGGCCCACATTATTTTTCGCGCTTCATCTTCTAGGGTTAGGTTTTTGGGATTTCTTCCCTCATGCTTATGATAAACAAGCCCTTTCAGCCTCTCTTTGTAATCATCTTGGCACAAATGAGCATAGCGGCCACATCTCTTCTCAGAGCTAGCTACCACCATTCTAGCTATTGTATTTTACAGTCTGTTCTATTTCCGCTATTTAATAGAATATGTGTTTATTGTATCACTGTGTTATTTGCAATATATATGTGTATGTGAATATATATATGCTATCTTATTTCATTCCTGCATAAATCCGAATCAGTGGTATCAGAGCGGTTTTCTCTTTGAATGTTTCTCGGTGCATGTCCCCGATGAGGTCAGGATACCAAGAGTTAGGTCTCGAACTAGTTTCAATTGAGGAAGACCACTCTCGCCGCCCCAAATGGCCTCCCATGGTGAAAGAAAAGAGAGACAACAGAGAAGTAGATCCTATCAAGTTGTTGCTCAACGAAGCCCTCACGCGACAGAGGAACGAGATGATGGATAATTTCTCCCAGATCCTTTGACGCATGCCAACAGCAACAGATACACCTTCGACAAGCAGCCATTCCGGAGATGCGTCTCCCTTGAAGGTACAAGTTAACTTACATATCCCTTCATTTGAAGGCTAGATCGATGCCGATGCCATAGATAAATGGTTGAATCTACTAGAAGGGTATTTCTCTATCAACAATTTTTCCCACGGGGAAAAGATTGTCTTTGCACTCCTCAAGGCCGCCCCCCATGTCAAAAATTGGTGGGATACATATTGTGAGAAAAAATCATTAGACGAGTCTGGATTGTTTGAATATTCCATTCCCACTTGGGCCTCTTTTATAGATGTCGTCAAGGAACAATATTACCCTGTTGGAAACTATGATGACCAGTACACAAAATGGGCCATTCTGCACCAAGAGAGGGACCAAATGGTGTCGGAGTACACCAACAAATTTCATATCTTGCGCACAAAGCTAGGGATCAAGGACTCTGAGCAACACTTAGTACTGAAATGTCGCAGAGGCCTACACCGGTACATATGAACAAAGATGGATTTCCTGGAAATCTCCTCACTTGGATCCGCCTATCGATATGCTGTCAAAATTGAGCAGAAATTTCCGCAAAAGAACAAGCGTGACTTCAGACCTGCGCAGAAGCAGGGCAAGGGAAACTCTGCCTTGCAGAACATGGGGTAGGGAAAGGACAACCAGTCCCCACCACAGGCAAAGAAGGGTAACGAAAAGACAAAGAAGGACACCGGGAAGTGGTGGTAGTTCCACAAAATCCCCTGGCACAACACTGATGAATGTCGCTCAAAACAATCATTGGTGGTTGAGATCAAAGCTTCAGAATCAGATCCCAGTTCTGATTCTGACTCAGAACCTAGTTTCACAGCCGCGCGAAAAGGGAAGCAGATCATTGATGCAGAACCCAGTGCCATTGTTGCCACCACACAAATTCAACCATAGGAACCTGAAGAGTCAGAGACAGAGGAGCACCTTTTCCACTCACAGATGTGGGTGAAGGGAATTCCCCTACACTTTGTTGTGGACGCGACAGCCAGAAGAACTTGATCTCAGCAAAAGTCGTCAAGAAATTGGAGCTACCAATAACACCACACCCACAACCATACACCATTGGATGGCAAAGCCAAGGACAAGGGATCTGCGTCAGTCACCAATGTCTCCTACCATATGGAATCAAGCCCTTCAAAGATAAGGTATTGTGTGATGTGGCCACACTTGAAGTATGTGATGTTCTTTTAGGACAGCCATATATGTGGAAGCGTCATGTTGTATATGAATCACGACCTCACAGTGTCATTGTCACTTTGGGAGGAAAACTCTATCGCATACCAGAGATAGTTGCACCTACCCCAACCCAACGGGGCAAGAAGATAATCTCCCACACCGGGAAATTTTCCCTATTCACAATTTCCACTGGAGGTGAACATCAGATCGTAGAGACATCCATAACCTATGCACATTATCCCTCTACTCAGCAGAAACAGGAAAAACACAAAGGCAGTGCAGCATCGCCTATTTGGGTACCTCTACAGTGCAAGGCCACGCATTCAAGGTGCTCCTCCAAAAAGAAACCATCCACACCGGTGTCGACCAATGATACCACGGAAACCAAAATTGTTGAACAGTTCCATCGCTAACAACAATTACAACCCTCTGCAGATGTCAAGTTAAGGCAACGTCTTCACTTCCGCAAACACCGCACCAGGAGCTCAACTCAGTGCACAGTGCGACATATGATAAGGGATTTGACGCAATGGAGACCATTGCTTCCTAAGAATGGAGGATTTATCCAGGTGGATATCGATGGTGACCCACCTCTTCCGATTGGCTCAAAACAGTCTTCTCGCAATTTTGGGAATTTACTAATTTTAGCAGTTTTTCAGGTCTTGAACTTCTAGAGCCATTTTGAGGACCTAAACGACGTTTTTTTGGCGTCGCATTCTGGGGTGAATACAGCTACCGCGCACCTGACTTAAATGCATGCTAGAAATGAGATTTGCGATGTCTTTTTGTATTCATTGAATAAATCTTTCCAACGAGTTATTGTACGCCCCAAACGGAGATCGCATGCGAGAATTACTACCCCAGGACGTTGATGTACTAACTTACCCAAACGGGGTTGACATGACTTTTCGCGCTTCATCTTCTAGGGTTAGGTTTTTGGGATTCCTTCTCTCATGCTTATGATAAACAAACCCTTTAGGCCTCTCTTTGTAATCATCTTGGAACAAATGAGCATAGCGGCCACATCTCTTCTCAGAGATAGCTACCACCATTCTAGCTATTGTATTTTATAGTCTGTTCTATTTCCACTATTTAATAGAATATGTATTTACTGTATCACTGTGTTCTTTGCAATATATCTGTGTATGTGAATATATATATGCTATCTTATTTCATTCCTGCATAAATCCAGATCATTGGTATCAGAGAGGTCTGCTCTTTGATAGTTTCTCGGTGCATGTCCCGATGAGTTCAGGATATCGAGAGTTGGGTCTCAAACTAGTTTCACTTGAGGAATACCACTCTCACCGCCCCAAATGACCTCCCATGGCTGAAGAAAAGAGAGATGATGGAGCAGTAGATCCTATTAATTTATTGCTCGAGGAAGCCCTCATGCGACAGAGGAACGAGATGATGGATAATTTCACCCAGATCCTTTGATGCATGCAGACGGCAACAGATACACCTTCAACAAGCAGTCGTTCCGGAGATGTGACTCCCTTCAAGGTACAAGTTAAATTTGGTATCCCTTTATTTGAAGGCCAGATCGATGCTGATGCCATAGATAAATGGATGATTCTACTAGAAGGGTATTTCACTGTCCACAATTTTTCCAACAGGGAAAAGATCGTCTTTGCGCTCCTCAAGGCCATCCCCCATGTCAAAAATTAGTGGGAAACTTATTGTGAGTAAAACTCATCAGACGAGTTTGGATTGTTTGAATATTCCATTCACACTTGGGCCTCTTTTATAGATGTCGTCAAGGAACAATATTACCCTGTTGGAAACTATGATGACCAGTACACAAAATGGGCCATTCTGCACCAAGAGAGGGACCAAATGGTGTTAGAGTACACCAAAAAATTTCATACCTTGCGCACAAAACTAGGTATCAAGGACTCCGAGTGACACCTAGTAATGAAATATCACAGAGGCCTACATCGGTACATACGAACAAAGATGGATTTCCTGGAAATATCCTCACTCGGATATGCCTATCGATATGCTGTCAAAATTGAGCAGAAATTTTTGCAAAAGAACAAGCGTGACTTCAGACCTGCGTAGAAGCAGGGCAAGGGAAACTCTGCCTTGCAGAACATGGGGCAGGGAAAGGAAAACCAGTCCCAACCACAAGCAAAGAAGGGTAACGAAAAGACAAAGAAGGACACCGGGAAGTGGTGCGACTTCCACAAAATCCCCTGGCACAACACTAATGAATGTCACTCAAAACAATCATTGGTGGCTGAGATGAAAGCTTTAGAATCAGATCTGAGTTTCGATTCTGACTTAGAACCTAGTTTCACATCCATGTGAAAAGGGAAGGTGATTATTGATGTAGAACCCAGTGTCGTTGTTGCCACCACACAAATTCAACCAGAGGAACCTGAAGAGTGGGAGGCAGAGGAGCGCCTTTTCCACTCACAGATGCGGGTGAAGGGACTTTCCCTACACTTTGTTGTGGACAGCGGCAACTAGAAGAACCTGATCTCAGCAGAAGTCGTCAAGAAATTGGAGCTACCAATAACACCACACCCACAACCATACACCATTGGATGGCTAAGCTAAGGACGATGGATCAACGTCAGTCACCAATGTCGCCTACCATACGCCATCAAGCCCTTCAGAGATGAGGTATTGTGTGATGTGGCCCCACTTGAATTATGTGATGTTCTTTTAGGACAACCATATATGTGGAAGCGTCATGTTGTATATGAATCATGACCTCGCACTGTCATTATCACCTTGAGAGGAAAACTCTATCGGATACCAGAGATAGTTGCACCTACCCCAACCCAACGGGGCAAGAAGATAATCTCCCACACCGGGAAATTTTCCCTATTCACAATTTCCACTGGAGGTGAACATCAGATCATAGAGACATCCATAACCTATGCACATTATCCCTCTACTCAGCAGAAACAGGAAAAACACAAAGGCAGTGCAACATCGCCTATTTGGGTACCTCTACAGTGCAAGGCCACGCATTCAAGGTGCTCCTCCAAAAAGAAACCATCCAAATCAGTGTCGACCAACGATACCGCAGAAACCAAAACTATTGAAAAGTTCCATCGCCTCCAACAATTACAACCCTCTGCAGATGTCAAAGTAAGGCAGCCTTTTCACTTTCACAAACGCTGCACCAGGAGCTCAACTGAGCGCACAGTGCGACATATGATAAGGGATTTGACGCAATGGAGACCATTGCTTCCTAAGGATGGATGATTGATCCAGGTGGATATCGATGGCGACCCACCTCTTCCAACTGGCTCAAAACAATCTTCTAGCAATTTTGGGAATTTACTATTTTTAGCAGTTTTTTGGGTCCTGAACTTTCGGAGCCATTTTGAGGCCCTCAACGATGTTTTTTCAGCATGGAATTTTGGGCGAATAAAGTTATCGTGCGCCTGTCATATTCACGTGCTAGAATTGAGATTTGCGATATGTTTCTGTAGTCATTGAATAAATCTTTCCAACGAGCTATTGTACGCCCCAAACGAAGATCGCATGTGAGAGTTACGACCTCGGGAAGTTGATGTACTAACTTACCCAAACAGGGCCCACATGACTTTTGGCGCTTCATCTTCTAGGGTTAGGTTTTTGGGATTCCTTCTCTCATGCTTTTGATAAACAGGCCCTTTCTGCCTCTCTTTGTAATCATCTTGGCACGAATGAGCATAGCGGCTACATCTCTTCTCAGAGATGGCTACCACCATTCTAGCTATTGTATTTTACAGTCTGTTCTATTTCCGTTATTTAATAGAATATGTGTTTACTATATCACTATGTTCTTTGCAATATATATATGTATGTAAATATATATATGCTATCTTATTTTGTTCCTGCATAAATCCGGATCGGTGGTAGCAGAGCAGTCTACTCTTTGATTGTTTCTCGGTGCATGTCTCCGACGAGGTCATGACACATATAGTTGGGTCTCGAACTAGTTTCACTTGGGGAAGACCACTCTCACTGCCCCAAACAACCTCCCATGGCGGAAGAAAAGAGAGACGACGGAGCAGTAGATCCTATCAAGTTGTTGCTCGAGGAAGCCCTCACGTGACAGAGGAACGAGATGATGGATAATTTCGCCCAGATCATTCGACTCATGCCAACGGCAACAGATACACCTTCGAAAACCAGTCGTTCCGGAGATGAGACTCCCTTCAAGGTACAAGTTAACTTTGATATCCCTTTATTTGAAGGCCAGATCGATGTTGATGCCATAGATAAATTGTTGAATCTACTAGAAGGGTATTTCTCTGTCCACAATTTTTTCAACAGGGAAAAGATCGTCTTTGCGCTCCTCAAGGTCGTCCCCCATGTCAAAATTTGGTGGGAAAATTATTGTGAGCAACACTCATCAGACGAGTCTGAATTGTTTGAATATTTCAATCCCACTTGGGCCTCTTTTATAGATGCCGTCAAGGAACAATATTACCCTGTTGGTCACTATGATGACCAGTACACAAAATGGGCCGTTCTGCACCAAGAGAGGGACCAAATGGTGTCGGAGTACACCAAGAAATTTCATACCTTGCACACAAAGCTAGGTATCAAGGACTCCGAGTGACACCTAGTACTGAAATATCGCAGTGGCCCACACTAGTACATATGAACAGAGATGGATTTCCTAGAAATATCCTCTCTCAAATTTGCCTATCGATATTCTATCAAAATTGAGCAAAAATTTCAGCAAAAGAACAAGCGTGATTTCAGACCTGCCAGAAGCATGGCAAGGGAAACTCTGGCTCGCAGAACACGGGGCAGGGAAAGGACAACCAGTCCCAACCACAAGCGAAGAAGGGTAACGAAAAGACAAAGAAGGACACCAGGAAGTGGTGTGAGTTCCACAAAATCCCCTGGCACAATATTGATGAATGTCGCTCAAAATAGTCATTGGTGGCTGAGATCAAAGCTTCAAAATCAGATCCCAGTTTCGATTTTGACTCAGAACCTAGTTTCAAATCCGCACGAAAAGGGAAGCAGATCATTGATGCAGAACCCAATGCCGTTGTTGCCACCACACAAATTCAACTAGAGGAACCTGAAGAGTCGGAGGCAGAGGAGCACCTTTTCCACTCACAGATGTGGGTGAAGGGAATTCCCCTACACTTTGTTATGGACAGCGGCAGCCAGAAGAACCTGATCTCAGCATAAGTCATAAAGAAATTGGAGCTACCAATAACACCACACTCACAACCATACACCATTGGATGGCTAAGCTAGGGACGAGGGATCTACGTCAGTCACCAATGTCGCCTACCATATGACATCAATCCCTTCAAAGATGAGGTATTGTGTGATGTGGCCCCACTTGAAGTATGTGATGTTCTTTTAGAATAGCCATATATGTGGAAGCGTCATGCTATATATGAATCACGACCTCGCAGTGTCATTGTCACTTTGAGAGGAAAACTCTATCAGATACCAGAGATAGTTGCACCTACCGCAACCCAGCGAGGCAAAAAGATAATGTCCCACACTAGGAAATTTTCAAAGATTCCAAATGCCATTTTTTTTCACAACTTTTAATATATATAAATATATATATATATATGTTATTAAAATCAAAACTTAGCTGACACTATTTGGGATTTTTACGGGATTTAGATTTGTTGTAATTTGACAATTATATATACTTAATATTATAGAGTTTTTCTTGTGTGAAAAAAAAACTAAACACAATGGAATAGCACTCATAGTACACTTGTTCTTTTGAATATTAAAAAATGAAGAAAATATTTGGCCATACAATTTTGCAAAATTTATCAATAAATATGATAATAGTTTTCTCTTTGTTTTCATTATGATTTTATATAAAGATTAAGTTATTAGAATTTTTATCGTATTTTAAATGTTAATCATATTATATTTTATAAAAGATATATATTTTGCTGCTTAAAAATAAGTGTTTAAAATTTATATTATATTTTGGATGTGATTAATCATATACATTGGTAGTTTGTTCAACTTTTTAATTTAAAAAAGAGAAACTAAAATTTATTATACATGCCGACCATATAGGCAGGGTTGGGGAATATTGAAAAGACCATTTCAAGTTTTTACAAGTGGTCATTAAGTCATTGGTAGGTTGTTCAACTTTTTAATTTAAAAATTACAAACTAAAATTTATTATACATGCCGACCATATAGGCAGGGTTGAAGAATATTGAAAAGACCATTTCAAGTTTCATTCATTCTTGATTTTCATAAAAATAAATAAATAAATGAATATGTTTTATGGTGAACATATAGGTAAGAAGAAGCTACCAAGGTATTACCTCTTTTAGGATTTCAAATTTTATATTAATTATGTTAGTGAGATGAATAAACAAAGAGGAAGCTCAAAAAAAAATATCAATTATTTTTTTATTTTTTACAATTGGCAATAACTATTTTTTTATTAATTTAAACTTTAATTTATTCCTTTAAATTGTATTTACATATATTTTTATTGTCATTCAATTTGATGCAAAAATATAGTGTATTTTAAACTTTATGACATTACTTATCTAGCTGTTAACCTTTATTTTTCTACTAACTTTATGTTGTCATTTAGCACTATTTTTAAATTTTAAGCTAACAATTATTTTATTACCTTAAATTTTTTGTGATCAATTATCTATATTTTAAAGGCTATTTTTAGAAGTCCTCGCTGTAGGAATAGTATTATACAACAATCGTTTTTATTTTTTATAATTTTTTTTAAGATGATACAATTTATTATGTACTTTATATGCAAATGCAAGTTGACTCATTATTATTATTATTATTATTATTTAAAAAAATAGGTTACTTAAATTATTTAAAATAATTTTTACATGTATAAACTCTGCCATACTTATCAAATTTGATTGAATAAGGCCAATTAATATGAAATACTAAAAATTCACTAGATTCAATTTGTCTATTGAATTATTCAATTGATAGCTTGTTACATTGGTATGCCCTATGGTCAATTGGAATGACTCTTGAGAAATGGTCTATCACTTCATGTAGCTTGTAGATTGTTGATCTTTCCACCAGTGCAAATTTTCTACATTTCAAGGTTTCCTTAGACTTTCTATGGAGAATACTCTTTGAAAGAGCATATTGGTTAACTCAAATATCCGTCATATATAAAAACATCATTCACCTATTCTTAATTAGGGGTGAGTGGTCCAATCTTATTAGTCCCAGGGATTCAACTTTGCTTCAAGAAAATATGCAAGGTACATGTTCTAGTCTTATGTGAAATTGATGTTATTTGTAAACCAAGTCTATCTATTAACTATTTTGCATAAGATCAAATAAATTTAGGCAAGCCTTTCTTTGGGCTAAATATAAAGAAATTTTATTTCCTAAATGTGGGAATATGCCCTTATGTGTTAAAAATATTAGTTCAAAGTCATAGTGCTCATTTCTTCTCAAGGGATGGGCAGTGAACATCCCAAAAAGAAAGACCTAGTAGCTCCTCGTACACTCAAATGAAATTAAGAAGTAAGAATTGGATCAAACAATGCCTCACCTACCTAGATCCAATCAACGTTTCATATACTAATAGTTAAAATATATTTTATGTTTTTGTCTTATATTTTTATGTTGTTGAATTAAAGTGTTTAATACAAATTATTTTGAATTGTATTAATTTTTGGAACTGGGTAACTATGAACTCCACTATCCTTGAAACTCTTCAAAAACATTAATAGAATTAGAGATTCTAAAAAAACAAGTTTTCCTTCTTAATTGTTGATGCATATGCTACTTGAGAAACTAATTTGCAATACTATATACTTACAAACATAGAACAATAAGTTAACAAAATCTAGGAAGCCTTGGATTTGTTTGATGCATAGCATCATATTACCCTAACTTCGTTACCAACAATTAATGTACTATTTTTAAATTTTATGCAAACAATTGTTGTACTATTTAATTGTTTTCCTACCTACTTATTATTTAATATCAAACCTTGGTATTATATCTTAGATCTTTTTGTTTAATAATTATTCTAACTTTTAGAATGTGCACAACTAAATTATTAAAAATTAAAAACAAAGGGCTTAGTTGCTAATTTGCTATGATTTCCTTGTGGGTGGGCCTAATGCTTCTCAGATACTCAACAACTAATGCCAAATCGTCACATTCATGACTTCAAAGTTGAGTCCAACTAGGAAGGATGGATGGGAGATGTCGATAGATGGAAGATGTTGTGATTTAACTCCAATACTTCTTAAAAATCCGCTTTGCCCATCACAATATCAATTCTTCGAGCAAAATGAATCAATTGGGTATATTAGTTGTCTTCATATTAAGGACTTGAAAATAGGCTACCAATCTAGCAACCCCCCTTCTCTAAACACAAGCATACACTCTATTTGTATACGTTGAATGTTATACTCTCATGAACTTAGAATATTAAGAGTTTAAATTGAACTATTACAATGCAAATAGTTTGATGTATTATGATAATTAATAATGGTTAATTAAATGATATTAGATATAGCTTTGATAGTTTCTTACTTAAAAGGCTAGAAGAGTATATTTGTTTTAGTTTGGCCACATTTCAAAAGTGTTATGGATAAGGTTAATATGTTAGAGAGTTTCTATATATCAATTTATTTTTAAAATGTTTTGAGAAGTTCAATTTACATTTGTAAGATTGTCATTGCTCCGTTAATAGTTGCTAAGATCTAGATCGCTCTATCTTTTAAAAGGCGTAGAATAGTTGGTGCACTCTTCTCCTTCTTTTAGGCCATGCATAATAATACATTATTACAAGTTTCAAATGTTTAATAAATACTTTAACTTTGGTTTTTAAGCTATGTATAAATAACACATTGTTACAAGCTTCAAATGTTTCATAATTATTTTAGCTTTTAGTTTTAGATTATGTACAACTATTACATTTAAACATTTATAAGAGGTGGATATAAATAATTTTGTTGATATTTTCATTTGTTTTTATGTGGTTATGATTTCTCATTTATTTTATCCATTATATATTCAACTTAAAGCTTATTTATATTTTTAATTTATACATGATAATTACTTATTGATGTGAAGCTATTTTTATGTGGTTATGATTTTTCATTTATTTTCTTTATTTGATTTATTTACATTTAAGTTTCTATATTTGATCTAACTACTTTATGACATATTCTGATGACATATTCACATATTATCATTTCATTATTCTAATGACATATTCACATATTATCATTTCATTTCTCATATGTGTAATGCTTTGATTTTGATATAATTAATTATAGATATTTTATTTTAATGTTTTTATAAGAATAATTGTTTATTGATGTGACAAATTCTCTAAATTAATTTTATATGGTTATGATTTCTTATTTATTTTCTCCATTATATATTCAACCTAAAACTTATTTATATTTTTAATTTATATATTTGACATAACTACTTTATGACGTATCCACATATTATTCTTTCATTTCCCACCAACTATACACATAATATTGCTTAATTTTCCACCTTATATAATTTATATTCATAAACAAGAGCCACAAGGTGGCAATGTCCTCCATATTGGTAATAATTCTTGTGATATTACAAACCAATAGTGCAGGAACAAATAATACCTAGGATCGAACCCTAGGAATAATTATAGAACTAATAAAGCAATTAAGATTATAGGATAAGTTGATAAATAATACGTAAATGAGATTGTAGTATATAAAGGTGAATGAAATTTTTGAGGTTTTCTTTTTATATGGCCCGTCATACTACTCAAGTGGAGATGACAATTATATAGAAGAATATAAGCTCAATAGTGGATATGATGAATCAATGTTGTGAGAGACTTAAGACCAATAGAAAATGCAAGTATATAGATTGAAGATTGGCTAACTGGATCCACTATGTATCTCACTTTGTGGCCATGATCACACATTTATATCACATGGGTCCACATTATATATGACTTCATGACCATGTTACACTTCACCTAAGCATAGGCTTGTCTACCTCGAGAAAGACAATTTATTTACACTATTTTTTTTATATTTGTAGATTATTCTCATGTTTTTGACTTGTTAATGATTTCTTACTTTGTGCTCAAGTGATCTCCTATGTAAAAGAAAAATACAATCAATTACAATCAAATATTATGGGTCATTTTTTAGCACATTCATTTGTTCCTACTTATCCCAAATCAAAGGTCAATCCAAAAAAAACTACAAGCATACCTCCTTTATACATTATATAGCCTCTTACATGCCCTTGAGATAAGATTATAACTCAAAAATCACAATATAAGTCCTAATCTCAATTTCCCCATTTATTTGACAACTAAGGTGCAAGTTGCCTTCATTAAAGTTGCATGCATGATCAGATGTGCACAACATTCTCATCAAGTTCACTACACACAAAAATCTAAAAATGCAAAAAGTTATAAAAATATGGTTCAAGCCTATGGAAAAACCTACCATGGGCATTTATCATATGAAGTAGGCATGTGGATGCATCCTATTAATACCTGCCAAAGCAACTGTTAATTCAGGTCATTGGATCAAGGCTCAACTACAAAGCCAACGATTGACTTCACATGGGAATTTATCATATGAAGTAGGCATGTGGATGCATCCTATTACTAGTTGCCAAAGCAACTGTTAATTCAAGTCATTGGATCAAGGCTCAACTACAAAGCCAACGATTGACTTCACTCGTGGGCACTCTTATGACCCAAACCCACTACCCACAATTGAGTTAAGGATGGCCCATGCCAAGAGGAGAACTAGTGCCCTAAACCTTAATTTTCCATATAAATACAAGGCTATATAATGGAATAGAAATAACTATCAATTTTCTTTCTCAATCAAACCAAGGATTGTTTTGCATTCCTCCTCTTTGATCAATGTTAGAGGTCAGAGGATAAAAATAATAAGTGGAAATGAATTTAAGGGGCACGGTCACATGTATTAGTTTCATTAAAAAAACCACTTAAATGTGGGTCAAAAAAAGTCAATTTTACTCTCCCAAAATTTCCATTGAACCTAATTTTAGCAGCGTGCAAAGATAAATTAATATCATGCACATTTTCCAACTTCCTCTTCAAAATTCCTGCCAACACGCTGCCTGTAATTAGTTTTTGCTATATTGTAGTATATAAGGGAATTGTTCGTTTGAAAAAAAAAGGGAATTAAACTGTATGGATTCATAATCTATATGGGGTGGGGCCTTTATATGGGAAGCATCCATCCAAAACATTACGAGTAGTAGAAGATGATAAGGTAGGGAATCTAGAAAATGAGAGTGAGAACAATAAAGGAAGTTCGGGTCTTCCTGCTGTAGACAGAAAATTATTCCGACACAATCCTGCCAGCACCTGTGCCTTCTCTTGACCGGTATTGGGAACCGGGGATCGGTGAATAGAAATACATTCGTTGAAGATAAAATGTTTTACAAATCTTCACTTGCAGCAGGCAAGTTCAAGAAACAGCCAAAAGCTTTTAACTATTCACCTAATATTATAGATGCAAATACAAGAACAAGGCCAATTACTGATGAGGCTACCAGCTCCAGTGGCACTTATATTCACGATTACCTCTGTGACAGAGGTCTGGAAACCTCACCTGTAGACAATGATCTATCCTATTACAAAAACAGAACACAAAATATACAATGCATAATACACAAAAAGCAATGCACATAAAAAGAAACAGGCATGCAAATTCAATTGACCCTATCTGGATCCCTCGAGACACGAATCTACGAGCATGTCATGACAATATCTTCACCACTAGCGGTGCCTGAAACAAGAGAGCGACAATATACATATATATTCATCAACCATAAAAAACCATGGCTGGTCAAGGAGAACCATAGCTTCGAAATATTCATACAACTGCACGAGAGGCTAGAAACACAGATCCCAGACTGAAATTTGTGTGCACGAGATGCACAACTGTCATCGTGAAAGTTATATGGGATTCCTGTACAAAGTAATATAACCAATGAACTATTTCTTCAAACAAACAATAATGTCAGAAATGATAACAAGGGCTGTCTGCAAAAAAAACAATATAGACATCCTATTTAACACAGATACTCGGCCAGGGGTGAAGACATGTCTGTAATGGACAGCCCAAATCGACCAAGGGCATGGACGGGAGACGAGGGTTTATTTAGGTAAGCTAAAGTCTGGGTTGAAATTTCAGTGAACCAAACAACCAAGCACGTCTCACATTTCTATTCAAAACATAAAACGAATCTAACAAGGAGTGGGAGTGGGTGGAGGGATGGAAAATCTGGAACCAGAAACAGACACTCATATTTTTTACTTCTATGAAAAACAAAAACTTTTACTCAAAACCAGTGAACATAGTGGATCCTTTTTAAAACTACAAAATATTCCAAAATTGTTGTGTAAAAGATTGGTGAATGCCAAACAGAATCATACAACTTTCACAAACAAGTATTCTACCATTCTAAATCTCTCCAATTTGCAACATTTTTTCATATTTATGCATATGGCTTATTCTCTAGGATCAAGTTTTAGTTCAACCAAATGTACTCCCTCACATATCTGTAGATTTGATCTATTTCCACATAAGTGTGGTCACATTCAAAACAGGTTAGGGGACTTTGAGGCTCCAAGGCTCTTGCAGTATAGTTAGAAATACTAGTCAAGGTATCTACATTGGTGTATTTCACATCGAGGAAAAACTAACAGGCTTACAACAAAGAGGACGAAGCCTTCTTCAAATACAACATACGAAGACGAGGGAGCCTTCTTCAAAAACAACATACGAAGACTAGGAAGCCTTCTTCAAAAACAACATTAACAAATTACCCAGACACTGGTTTGAAACCAGACCCTCATCCATCACGTAGAGCTGAGAACGGCTAAGCCCTCTCTCCCAACTTCCAAGCTAAACCACAACTCAAATCCAAATAATTGAGCTAACCCTACTCCGCATCAACTCATTTCATCCATTGCCGCAATGCTTTGTTGACAAAAAATAACATCGTGATGTGTGAGATCGATGAAGGGAAGAATAACTCTTAGATTCCGAGACAACGCTCTCCATGGATAAACGGAAGGTTTACTCTGTTTTAAATTTGAAGTATTTTTATAATTTGTTGTAAAATCTGAATATGGTCAATAGAAATCTCTGTCCATGAAGTTTGGAAATCGATGGTGTGGGAAAGGTGTGCCCAGCTATGATAATTGCACCCAGCCTTTGAAAAGAATGATTGCAGAGTAAAACTTTCTTAAACCGATTATAAAAGTGCCTATTCTGTTATGTATTAAGCGCATTGTGACTGGTGATGGAAAAATGGTTCACGTCCAAGCATGGATGGAATTCGACCTGCGATTCTCTCATATCCCTCTTGAATAAAACTCAGGTCGCAGAGAAAAATCACAGACAGTAACACCCAGCCATTGTAGCAAAAGATGGCAATGATGATGCCTAAACTAAGGGTTTGAAATTAGCAGTGAATCACTAGATAATCACAGTCGCAATGGCACTCTTACCTGCAAACCCTCCTAACCCTCCTCGCTGAAATCGTCTTCCCCACAAGTGCCGCAATTTCGCCTTAATACACATACGACCAGCAATGCAGCTAACCATAACAACAGCGGAAGGCACCATATCTCATAAATAAACTGCCATTAAATGCAAAACCAACCATGGAAATCCGAAAAAAGCAGGCAATTACTTTCAGTACTTTCAACCTCCAGTGTTGCTGCAAATTGGTGGAGTTCTCGGTAGCTTGTTCTGCAGGTGATCTCCTTTTGCTTCTGTGAGCTCTCGCATATCTGGTGTTGCCAATTTAACTATTGCAATTCTTTGGTTGACATACCTGTTGGTGTTTGTTAGATGCAAGCGGATTTACCAGCTTGAGTAGCGGTTTTTTTCCTGGTTTTGTGAGTTTCTTTTGGCATTGTCATAGCATCAACCTGTGCATCTTTTGGTTGTTGGCGTCTCTTTCTGGTATGTACATATAGATCCTGGTTTCGCCCCCTGTTCTGTCTGTTTACTATGTTTGCATTGACATGTAACGAGAGTCGAACCCGTGATTGGTATGTGAGTTGAGTATTTTAGGGTTATAACAAGCCCTAGGAAATTGAATACTACTCTGCTAATGATCAGAGAAAATAATAATCTTGTGCTTTAAGGGGTAAAAGTGACTAAATCCTATTAGTATAGTTTATTTATAACCCTCATTTATCCATGTTAATAATCCCTGGAAACCATTCAACAATGCATAGGACCATGAAACAGTCACTAAATTCTATTAAATTTTTAATAATGAACCTACAGTCAGGCTTGTGTTATCGCTTTGTAGGATGTCGATTCTTAAGTTAAATAGTTCTTTTGTTTGTTGGAATGCTAGCTCAATGTTCTTTTCATAGCTAATTGGCTAAATGTGACATAAAATGTTTTGTCTACCTTTTAGAGATTTGAAACATTCCTTCAATTTGTAAGAATTTGGGAGTGCCCTGCAATGAGTAACGTGTATGTGGTATTTTTCTGTGGGTATTGTGTTATCCCTTCGTAGGTTGTTGGTTCTAAAGTTAAAGAGTTTTCCTGTTTGTTAATGCTATATCGACGTTTTTCTATGAGCTAATTGTAAAAAAAGTGGCATAAACATGTTTTGTTTACCGTTTGGGAATTTGAAACATTCCTTTAGTCCTATGACAATTCAAGGGTAATCAAATATCTTAATGTCTATATTCATTCGGTTATATACATCCTCCCTGCTTTAGAACAATGGGAGAAAATGATGTCAACTATGGTTAACACAATATAATTTAGATCTAAAATCTCTTTCCTTTATCCCCATTATCCTATAGATATATGTCTTGTCACTGAACTGATCAGACAAAGAGGATACAAGCTTGTAACAAAGAGGATACAAGCTTGTGGTTATTGTGATCACGCCCCTTCATTTAATATTACTATGTCTTTATCCTTCTTTTACTCATATTATCCTCACCATAAGATGTGCAAGAATACATGAATGGATAGATGACCGGGGCCATGCATCATGAGGCTGGATTTGAATCCCCAGTCAATGTTTTGTTTTTGGTGAGGTGGTGATAACCAAAGCAATTTATGGATTTTGGGAATTATAGGTATGTGTTTTTTTATTTAAAATATTTATATTATAATATAAATGATAATGTTGTTGCTTAGTTGAGTTGAGATATAGTTAGTAATTCCTAGAGGAGGGACCTTTAGAAATACATTTGATTGATATGTATGATTTTTTAAAATCAATGTCTTGTTTTTTCAAGAATGTTTGTATTTTATAAATTTATGTGATTTTCCTAAGTGTTATGTGGAAGAAGTTTTAATTTTTGTTATGAGAGTGTGACATAGTTTGAGATGATATTTCAGTGGGAATGTTATAAGTTATTATCTCTGTAAAATATTTGTAATACTAACATAGAGACATTTTCAAAATAATTTCTTATATAAAGATTTCTCAAAAAAATGTATGTTTCTCTCATTAAATGGAATGCAGATGTGATGTCAACAAGCAGCGCCCTCCTGGGAAGGGAGAATCGAGGACGACATCACCTCCTGCAACCAATAATGTTTTGAAAAATTTGAATTTGCAAATTTGAAAAAATATGAAATAAATTAAACAATAGTTTTTATATAGTTCATAGGGTAAAATTGTAAGTTTTCAAGCAAATTAATACAAGTTTGATGATCTATATATGATCCCCCTTC
This sequence comes from Larix kaempferi, assembly GCA_027924585.1. Lineage (NCBI taxonomy): Eukaryota > Viridiplantae > Streptophyta > Pinopsida > Pinales > Pinaceae > Larix > Larix kaempferi. Next base: position 8,124,078 of record BSBM01002204.1, on the reverse strand, counting down.
AGGGACATAAAAAGAACATCATAAACATGAATTTCATATTCATAAAAAAGAACATCATAAACATGAATGGTACTATCCCAAATTAACTTATTGCAAACATGATACTATCCCCAAATTAATTTATTGCAAACAAAAATTAATGTTCAAAAAAAAATTATTAACAAAAACAATTAAAACTATATAAACCAATGATGAAATAGTGTTTTTTTCCTCTAACTATCCATTAAGCTTTTATACCTTTCTTATTTAATATTTTTCCATTTTACAATTTTTAAAAGTTTTTATTTTCTTTGTATTTTGGGTGGAATTTGCTTTCTTGTTTCTTTCATTTAAAAAAATGATAATAGATATATGGTGGCATAAACGGAAGGGGTTCCCTTAAATCTTAATGGAAATTTTGAATTATCATTTCCTTGGGACATAGTTGTATTTCAGTGATCAAGCAAAAGCCTAAATTTTATACCTAGGTTTAGATTTATCAAAAACCTTTTCCTACAACAAATAATGATCTCAAGTGAATTTCTCTTAGTCATCAAACATGCTCGAATGAAGGGACAATTCAGAGGAGGATTTTTGAAAGAATAAAGCGGAATTTGCAGAGTCTCAATGATTTTCATTTCTTCCATATCTGACAGCTTAAGAATGTTGATGCGCATCAATTCACAAATGTGGTTGTGTCACTTCACAAAGTCGTCCTCATTAAAAATGGGGAGCCCCCCCACCCTCCACCCTAGTTATGAAATTATTAGCATTAAGTAGGTATTAAGACTCAACCACTCTCAATCTTGCTATTAGTGGAATGGCTATAACAATTGGCTTCAACGAGAAGAGTGAAGGACGATGAGTCTATTTGGCATTAAATCACACAAGAGAGACATAACATTCCCTCGTGCTTCTAGTTGAGTCTCCTCTTATTGCTTGGCTTTGAGCATATTCTCTTTTATGGTGTCAATGTGTGTTTTCAAAGATTGAGGTGGGTTAAATTTTATGCAGTTGTTCTGAGAAATGAATGGCCTTGGTACTGAGGAGATCTCAACCTATCCTTCTAGTAATTGGCTTCAAGGAATTACTCTTCAATGGTTGTCAATCCCAAAGCAAGGTGAGCTTTTGGTCTCCTCTTTGTCTGGTTTAAGGCTGGAATGATGCTTGTTTGGGAATTTCCTATTACATTAGGTAAGTGGGCTTCAGGTGATGGGACTATTGTATTATTATACTATTGTTCTTGGTGGTTTTGGTTCGGTTGTTGGGTTCTTCGGATGATTTCCTTTTGATTGGTGTCTAAGCATAGAGTTTGGGCCTCTTTGCTATTATTATGTCCTAGTCTCCCCATTTCAAATGGACCTAATTGGAGCCAATGAAATTAGAGAGATTGCGAAAATTCTTCCGAGAATGCATCACCAACTTGATGGCATGAACCAATCCATAGATTATTTGAGCAATCATGTGGAAATAATGGAAGTCAAACAGGAAGAAATGGAGAAAAATATGGAGGAGCAAGGGGGGGTGGGGTGGGGGTGGGGGCGGTAAATTAGCTTGATAAGGACTCTAAGATGCACTACAACATAATTCTAAGCCTTCAATCAACAATAAGTCACCTGGTTAAATCTCTTGAGGTTCAAAGCTCATGGGAGAAGAAATTGTGTAGCAAATTGCAATGGCAGTTATAAAACAACCCTCTCATCGAAATGCTCAAGGAATTGCTCATGAGGACCAGTTTCTGGAAGAAGGCTAGAGTGACCATTTCTTAGGTTTTCTGAAAACTTAAGGTACTGACATCATATTATTAAATTGTAGAATAAATATATTTTTTTGGTTGTGTGATCTTTCATGGCTCTTTTTCCCATTGGATGTAGAATAGATGGTGAATGAGTGTACTATTAAAGCACTTCTTGCGTAAGGTCACCTATTCCAAACTCCATGAATATGAGCCTTACAAAAAAAAAATTCACCTCTCTTTTAATATAACAAATTTACTCATCGATATTAATATTGATATATATATATATATATATATATATATATATATATAATCTATAAAATTTCTTCAAATCAACCATGTAAACAATATATTTAAGTCCAAAAGTATTGTACTTTCATCTCGGTAGTGTAACGTAGAAAATACCTTTCAATACTATCACCCAACTTACTCAAATTTTATGTAATGATGCAAATAATATTAAGGACAAAATTCAAATCTTATGTCATTAAGCATATTCAAGTATATGCATGAAATGCTGCAAATAATATTAAGGACAAAATTCAAATCTTATGTCATTAAGCATATTCAAGTATATGCATGATACAATTATTTGTGGTGCTCCACTACCTTGGATGGAAAAATCTATTGAGGCTCCACTAGCTTGGATGGAAAAGATGGGAAAATCTAGAGACTTCACTATAATATCTTAAGTGGAAGACAAAGAAACAATGACCACTATACAAAGCGCACAAATAGTAAATAGTGGAACCACAAATGACCACCCAATCAGGGTGAGAGCCTATATGCCGAAGAGATATCTCGAGTGTCGTGCATATTGGATGATGTTTGCCGAAATCTTAATGTGAAGAAATAAATAAGACAAATACATTGACACGGATTTTTTTCTACCTCGGGTTGAATCTATATCATTGAATCTATATCAGCTCAAGCCAAGAGTCCACTCCAATCATCTTAATATTTTTTGGTCTTTTGCTCAGAGTCTGCTTACTGTATCCATCTTTTCCCATTGCTGCTCTGTGTGTGGCAGCTTTTTAGCCATTTCCCTGAGAAGAAATTTTTGAATTTTACCAGTGGACGTCTTCGGCAGTGACTCCATGAACACCACAGTTTTGGGAGCCATGTAGCGAGGCAGCCGCTCTCTGCAGAAAGAAATCATCTCTGCCTCCGTTAGCGTTACCCCCGAACGATTAGGATTGCTCGGCCCTCCTCTGGTACTCACAAAGGCACATGGGGTCTCTCCCCAGAATGGATCAGGCCTCGCCACAACAGCTGCCTCAACAACCATCGGATGGCTATACAACAGAGACTCCACCTCCACGCTGCTAATGTTTTCCCCCCCTGAGATTATAACGTCTTTGGAACGATCCTTTATCTCCAGGTAACCGTCCGGGTGAATTACTCCTACATCCCCTGTGTGAAACCACCCACCTTCCATGGCTTTGCCCGTGCTCCTCTCGTCCTTGAAATAACCCTTCATAATGCTCGGCCCTCTCATCATAACCTCGCCCAACATCACTCCGTCTCTAGCCACGCTAGCCATGGTACGCGGATCCTTCACGTCCAAGCCGGCCAAACCAAGCGACTTAACGCCCTGTCTTGCCTTGATTTGAGCCCTCTCGTTGGCTGGAAGTCTGTCCCACTCTGCTTTCCAAGCGCATAAAACCACCGATCCTGCTGTCTCTGTGAGGCCGTAGCCATGAGTTACAGAGAATCCTAGAGATTCAATTTTGTGCAGCACGGCAGCAGGCGGAGGAGAGCCCGCGGTTAAGACCTCCACCCGATGGGCCAAAGGTTTTCTGTCGGATGGATCTGCGTTTGCCATCATGGAAAGCACCACAGGTGCCGCGCACAGATGGGTAACTCCGTGGTCATTGAGGGCTTTGTAAATGATGCTCCCGTCGAATTTCCTTAAGCAGATATTTATGCCACCAAGGGCAGCTATTCCCCACGGGAAACACCATCCATTGGAGTGAAACATGGGCAGAGTCCACAGATAGACCGGCTGCGCCTTCATACCCCACGTTAACAGAGAATCCATAACCATGGTGTAGATTCCCCTGTGGCTGTGAACTACTCCCTTGGGAGCAGAGGTTGTGCCCGATGTATAATTCATAACGATACTCTGCCATTCATCCACGGGCCACCGCGTCTCGAACTCTGGATCTCCCTCTTGCAATAGCCCTTCGTATGTTGTGGCTGTTGCTGTACTCGTCGGCACTAATTCTGTGCCATTGACGAGCTCCTGGATGAGTACCAGGCTGGGCTTATGCTTGGTTCCGCGTAGAGCTTCAGTGACGAGAGGCAGGAATTGGTAATCCGCAAACACAATCTTGGGGTGACAGTGATTGAATTGAGCAGCCATTGTTCGAGCATCGAGACGCGTGTTGACGGTGTTGAGAACCGCCCCTGCCATGGGAACTGCGAAATGCATTTCGTATATAGCAGGAATGTTGGGAGCCACAACAGAGACCTGCATGCAACCACAGCCACAGCTATAAAGATCAAGATTCTACACGTTTCTTGAAAGAAAAATAAAAGTCCCATGAAAATGATGATTCTGATATGAAAAATTGGAATAGTTACCACATCCCCTGTCGAGATATTGCGGGCAGAGAGAGCAGAAGCGAGGCTGCGACAGCGTTGATAGGTGTGAGACCATGTGAAACGAGTTGAATTGTAAACGAGAGAGGTGGAATCTCCATAAACAATGGCAGCTCTCTCTATGAAGCGAATTGGGGACAAAGGAGGGTGATTCGCAGCACAGCGCTTCAATTCCCCCATTCTCTCTCCGTCTTTCTTTCGCCCAGAAATTTGAATCTGAAATCTACGCACCCAACGCAAATTTGAATCTGAAATCTACGCACCCAATGCTCCAACTTTATAAGAAAACAAGTAGCGCGTACCCGAATGACTCGGAACTGCAAAGTGACGATTTTGTGACGTTTATAGTGCATGACATGACAAGTGGAGGTTCGGCTTTCTGCCCGTAATATGGGGAAGACTGACCGTAATAAATTATTTCCATCCCAAAGTAGCATGCCACGACCGAGAGATTCGGGACGAAGGGGTCAATATCGAAAGAACGAACTTTTCGGGGACAAAATCCACCAAACTACACGACAAAGGCAAAATCCACCATGACGAAAACATGTTCACACTGTGACATTTCATATTTCACATTTTTTTTTTCAATAAAAAAAAATGTATTTTTGTTATTTCTATCGAAATCAAAAAATACAAATCAATAATCCAATACTACACGACAAAGGCAAAATCCACCATAACGAAAACATGTTTACACTGTGACATTTCATATTTCACATTTTTTTTTCAAGAAAAAAAAATGTATTTTTGTTATTTCTATCGAAATCAAAAAATACAAATCAATAATCCAATATATGATCTAATGCATAGACATATCAAAATTTACAAAACAGCAAATTATTATCTTTTCCTATCCAACCAATCCAACCATTCCTATCCTAACAGTCAAAACAAACTAACCTTTGTACCCGAAATCATAAAACTATCGTGAACAACACTTCATTGCATCTCATTGATTCTTAATTTCATTTTTAAATGGATGGATTTTTTTTGGATGAAATGTTTTTGCAATTTAATTTGGTGGGAAATTAAAAAAAAATAAATACAACTCAGACCGTTCAATTAAAGTAAGCTAATCCACTAAACTTAAATGCGTAGATTTTTAATAACATTTTTAAATATATTTTTAAAATTGATGACTTTATAATAACATTATATTCTCAATAACATTTTTAAATATTTGTTTTAAATTGATGAATTTTGAATAACATGTATTTTTACTCTATGGATGAGGTGTTACGAGGTTTGACGAGACATATAACTGGTTGATGGAAGCCACGAAAAAGACGTTCCTCCCAATGATTACAAACGAGGATCTAGATGGCTATGGAAGGTGAGACGTCTCACATGCTCCCATTCAGTGGTCAAATTTGAAGGGATGGGTTTAATTTTATTTGGAACGGCAGGTAGTTATATAACTTTTAAAGGTGAAAAGTTAAAAAAATAATTGCATTTCAATTGAGGAAGTGTAAATTAAGTAAATTTTTTAATAAAAACATATCAAAATAAAATAGTGTCTTTCCAAATATTTATAATTAAAAAAAATCAATTAAAACTATATTAAAAATAGTAAAATTTCAATAAAACATAATCAATAAACAATTGTTTCTCTCAAATTCCACTAAAAATTTAATGAGTAAACATATTTTATTTCCATTCATTTGATATTTTTCAAAAATATTTAGGATTACATCATTGAAACCATGAATTTAGTCATTTGATATTCTTAAAAAATATTTAGAATTACATCATTGAAAACTTGAATTTAGCCAAGGAAGCTGTAGAAAAGGGTAGCGAGATAGTTGCAATGGTGCACTTCATTTCGAACGGCAGCACCCCAAATGCGCTAAGAGCCAGAACGACGACGGTGCACGAACAACCAGCGAAGGAGGCAATAAGGACACCCGGAAGGAACAGAGACGAGGTCTCACCCGAGATGTCTAAGAGTGCAATAGTAGTTAGAAGGGATCGGGTTTCCATGACCACCAGAACTCCAGGGGCGGAGGCCCGCTGGCTCCAGCCATGGACTGTCAAATGTGCGAAACAAATGTGCCATATCAGCTAGCCCATTTCACAATTTGGCAACAACGACAAACTTGTCCCCAAGTCGCAGCAAGCCTGAAGCACCGGAGAAAGCGCAGACGAGGTAGATGATCAAGGTTGCAAGAGATTGGAGGATGAGTTCGAGGTAGATGACCAAGGTTGCAGGAGGCTGGAGGATGAGTTCGAGAATTACATGACACCGAGCTTCAAATGCCAAGAACAGTATCAAAAGTTACCATGGTGACAGCCGAAACCAGTACCAACGGTGTCCAGCTGAGGTGGCTCGAGGGAGAGCCACAAGCTTGTGTTGGGGCCTGTTGGCATGGGATTAGTTTGTAGGAAGTGCGGAAGCCGACAAGCTGCGAAAGGGAGAATATACGGAAGTGAGGGTCATTCGCGGATAACGTGGAAGCGCGAAGCGGTTAATTAGTAAGATAAGGGTTATGTGGACCATTTTGTAATCATGCAGTTTTTGTATAAATAGGAGAATGATTGTAAGCCTAAGGGAAGGTATGGCATGTATTGAAGACCTGTTGATGGATAAAGCTATAGACCTTTTGGGTTTTGTTGATCTAATTTTTATCCGCGATATGGTGTATTGACTATTTCTGCGAAGGTCATTCCGCAGGTTTTAATGAATGCATGAAGATGTTTGATTATGGTTCTACCTTTGTCTCTACTTATGTTAAATGATGAATGTGAATGTTAATGAAATGTTTACATGATTTATGGATTTAGTAATCGTTGTTTATGCTAATGAATAATTAGATCATGTTAATACGGATATCTGTAATGTGTTGATGTTGCGATTTATGAATATGCAAATGATGGAATGTTTGCATAGTGCGATAGACATAATCTCTGGTTTTTGCGGTTGCAAAGTGTGTTTGGTGTATGTCCTCAACTCCACTGTGGAAACTTGGTTCCTGCAGCCCCCTTGTGCATCTCGGGTGAGACTTCATTCGCTCTATGAGTGTTGCTGGAAGGGTTAATACCCTTCTGGTTCGGTGCATAAGGGAGTTTGGGTTGGCGTTTGTTGACGATAGTGTGCAGTGAACCCTTGTCGATAGTCACTGTGTCAAAATAGCGCTTTTTAAATCAACATTTTGAGCCCGGTTTTTCCCTTATTTCCAGCGTTCATCCACCATGATTTCTTCATCTTAGCTTGTTTACTCATCTTCGTAACATGTAGAAATCTCAATCATATATAATAACTTTGATGCCTATTTCTCAAACATATCGATAAATGCATAAATACTTTCACACTATGAAAGAATGTTTTCCATAACTAGCTATGATGTCCCCAACGAAGCCATAATAAAAGGATTCCATTCTTGGAACTTGGAATTTGTTTGTCCTCCTACTTCAGCATCTTCTTCTTCTCATTGGAATTGTAACTTCAATGGTTACAAAAATCTACAAACTTTTAGAGTAGAAATACTTCATGAACAAGCCAAGAATTCCATGGCCTCTTTTGGAGTTTGAGGTAAACATGAAGCCATTTCCTCTCCTATGTTATCTAAACTTGTTTTGTGCTCAATAAATCCTCAATCCTATCTCGAGCATAACAAAGAATCTTATAAAGTCCAGGTTGGTGTGCATTAAAACGTGCGTTGGGACTATGTTATTTCATTTCTAACAAAAATGGAATTCGGTGGCTTGTTTCATACATGGAGCAAGAGCCATAAATGCGAAGATTAAAATAATAAACAATCAATTCTTTCGACAACAATTACCATTATTGTGTCAAGAATGATGAATGATATTAATCTAATAGTAATGGAGAATTATCAATCTTCCTCAACCCAATAAACACAGGGTTCACAAGAGAGAAAATGCCTTGTGACATAATTATAAGTACATTCCATATATTTGGAGATAAACAAACAAGAAACTTTTTTGGGACTACATTTAACAATAGCCTTTTAAAGACAATATTTGTTAAGGTACACAACTAAAAAGAAATAACTCACTTGATTATAAGTGGGCTCCATATATGTAGATATAAATGCACAAAACTCTTGAAAACCATATTATGCAAGAATATCTTGGGGAGAATATTTATTAAGGTTGAGAAACTAAAAACACTTGATTAAAAAGGGATTCCATATATATGAATATAAGAGAATAAGAGCCTAGGACTAGGGGTTGCTCCAAATTTTTCCTATCAAAGGATTGATTATTTGAAGACTCGGGAGTCGGAGTTGGAATTTGTTAGTGTCTCACCTACTAGCTTGAATGTTTCTTAGATTATGCATTCATATCTGGACAACGTATTTAATCGCACCAACAAAGTTCATTAAACCTTAATTTATCCTCATACATGCTAGTAACTGGCAGGTGGCATGTGACCGTGATTTGGACGATTAATAAAACATGAATGGGCCAATGCCCTTAGGCCCCAACTTGCCAGATCTCGTGACTTCATGAGTTGTGACGATGATTCATGTTGTGGGACCATGAGTTTCCACGCTACTTTTCATATCACATGTGACGGCCATGGGGTGGTATACAGAGACGTAGACAGAGACCATGGTCCACACAGTTAAAAAAAATTGATTCCTAAATCTAATATGTTGGAACTGGAAGCTGCCCTAAGTTTTAACCATTAATAATTTGTCGGCGTTTCGAGATCGTAATTTTGTGAATCGTAAGCCTACATTAAGAGGCATATGGAGTTCATGCAAATGAATAAAATCAAATTTGGAGAATACATTTTCATAAGAGATTGCCGATGACATCGAGTAGCTTCGACCTGGAATCCAGGATTCCAACGTTTAGGGACTCCTAGAAGGTTTTGAATAAATTTGAGAGCATGGATAAAACTCCTATATTTGTAGAAAATTTGTTGGATCGGATAAAAGATTGAACCGAGGTCTAGAGTCCCAAACTCTTCTCATGCACAAATCTTGGAATCTCTTGAGGAATATGTCTAAATTTGTTTTCATCATTCCTTTAAGCCTATAGAATATTTGTTGGGAAGGATAGAAGATTGAATGGGTTACAAGGCTCTTCTTATCCTCGAGCTTAGTGCTTCACTCCCCTACAAAGACATCAACTTTCCAGGCCCTCTGGATTTTGGGCATCGTTAAGTAAATGGTGAGATATTGTTTATTTTTGGCCCTTGGAGTTGGGGATAAAATGTCAAGGGTCATGGCCACATTAGCATGACACTGTACCAGTTACCAATTACCAATAAGCCATTTACGCCAAAGCCTGAAGTCTAAAGAATTTTTCTTATGTGTAATCCGTCATTTTTCCAACTGCCACCGAGTTAAATTGCCTTACTCCTGTGTTCCAAGCCTATGATGTAATACCTCAGTGTAACGCTTGGTTCCACAGAAGTTCATGTCAAGGTTTCCTCCATGAGATTTTGCAAAGCTACGCTTCCAACTTGCTAGAAACATATATAAAGGGATTCTATTTTCTTAGAGGGGCTCAAAGCTAATTGGGCTGTTGTGGATTTTGAAATGTAGATTCAAGGCTAACTGGGTTGTTGTTGATTTTGCACTATGGATTTTACATGTATGTGTATCATGATCCATCTCAATAAGAATATTCATTTTTAATGAGTACTAAGAGCTTAGGCATGATGTTACTAGCCTATATTAAGGTGTTAGAACCATAATATGTACAGGCTTATCTGTAATTTCCCTGTTGATTATGTGTGACCTTTATTCTCCCTATAATCACTTGCATTCAATTGGTAGAAACAATGCCCCAATAAGGTCAAATAGGGTAGCATAAGTGATATGACCATAGTAATTCTAATCAATGGACTTAGTACTATCATTAAGCTTCCCCTTTTACTATATTAGGCCTGTTTTTCACTGTTGTAATGAATATGGAATAAATGGAAATGGATACAATCTGTATGTACAAGAAAGGGATATCATATTCTATCACAACATCTATTAATCTAGTTGTATTGAGATAAACCACTTGATGTTAATAACCTCACATAATATGAGTAAGTAGTACTAATCCACTCTAATCACATGATTTGGAAGTAATCCTAGTCACAACATATTTGGTATAATAAGCCCAATCATATAAACTAGTAGTATACCCATTATAAGCATGCGATCGGACCAGATATGATACTGATTACAATTGATCCAAACTAATATGGTAAATCAGGCCAATATAGCTATTAGGTTAAGGTAATCACTCAAGAATCCATGTTCATTATTTATAAGTAATACATACTCATTATACTTACGATATACCAGTAGCTGCATATCTAATCATAAATAATATGTATGTCATAGAGCTGGGATTACTTAGATATCACATATTATCCATAATGAAGCGTAATCAAGCTTGTTATGTATTAGTGGTTATGTTAACTAATCACACTTTAGTTTAATCACACTATATTGATTCCATTGTAACTATTCAACCTCATATGCTTAGCTCATTTCCCTAATTAAGCTAACATATTCTCTACTTAAGCTAATTAGATTAGGTCATAGTACGTACTATCAAAGCTCAGTTACAGATGTATCAAGTGGTTATGGTATAGGTATTGCTTTACCCTTGTACTCTATTTGAACCTGGTATAATTGTGCTATGCTTAAGCTTGTCATATTTTATGAGCTATGGTATGATTAGGTGATTTCCATATATGTTTTCCCAACTTGGTACTATGTTACCAATACACATAACAAAATTACCTTGACTTCACTCATATTGATCAGTACTAGTACATATGTGTTTCTGATGTTGCCAGCTTACTTGATACTGAGTACTATTGCACGTGGTTGTATGGTATACAATCGATACGAGAGAACCATATCTTGTATCCACTCATGTATATTTCCCTTATTCCCATAGGTCATTGGTCAATCTCTAATTGATACTAGTTTCTATTTGTTGTATGATAATAGCCAAGTAATCCCATTGAATAAGTGAACACATGTACCAACTTATCACTATTACTAAGGGTAATCACACATGTACTTAAGCTAGAGCTTGACCATTGGTTATATAAACCCAGTGTGATTACCCTTACTAATAGTGATAAGCTAGTATAGTAATGACCAAGCTTAACATGCAGTGATCTCCTAATTAGTGTAAACAATCAAAGCATTTCTTATGAGGTGTGTATTGTGAGTACTAGTTATTCCAATATCATTAAGCTGTGGTATTAGTTCTGAATCAATGGGAAAGCTTCATCTTAGTTTATACAGGTCTTTGTTCAATCTATGAGCTTGTTATTGATATTGGTTTTAATTACCATGTTCAGTTTAAGCAATCAAGGATTCATCATATTCAATAGATTACTATTATTAAACCTTTATTATATGCAGTTTAAATGACTGTATTACATTTATATATCAAGCTTATACGTCTAACTCTTAGATTAAATATAGCTTACTTGTATTTGCATAATAAAGATTAGAATCCTATGTTACATGTAATGATTAGTACCAAACTAATACCATGCAACTAAGTATTAATGATCAACTATTTTTTTTCTATTTTTGAAATTTTTTTATATATGTTTTTGGATTATTTAACTAACCTATATTAAAATAACATTACTTATTAAAATCTATAAATAAAACAATACAAATATTGTAACTATATTATGATAAACAATTTGATTACTTGATATACTATTACATTTTCAAATAAAAAGAATAATTTATTTTTGCATGAAAGGTTGAATATCACATAACCATTCAAGTGAAATGGGACCTTACCCTTCAAATTTGATCCTTGGTTGGGACTAAAGGTGACAACCATGATGTTTCTCCTTAGTAATCCATAATTGATGTGCACGCACTTTTATATTAGTAATCCATAATTGATGTGCACGCACTTTTATATGATTTCAACTCTCTAATTATGGAGTGGGTTTATTTCAACTCTTTAATCATGGAGTGGGTTAATAGTCTATAGATCCGTTGAATTTTGTTTAAAAGGGATGATTAATATGTTCCGTTGAATTTTGTTTAAGAGGGATGATTAATATGTTGAATTTAATTTTCAGTCCATTTTCTCAACTAATTTTATTATGCTAGACTTTCTATTTGGCATTGTTTTTTCAACCAAATTGTTATACTCATTAAAAAAAATTGTGTTTTTAATTTATGTTAATTTTTAACTTTTACACACTAAAATTGTAATAAGCAATTGTTCAAAAGAAGTTTATTCCATCAAGTTTGACGATAAACATAAATATTACTATTTTCTACTTTCTCATTTTTACATCTTCTACATAATATTGTTTTAAAACAATTAAAAATTCAGCCATCTTTTCATTCAACTTAAAATAGATTTAAATTATATATTATTTAAATGTTATAATGGGATTTATGATTCTATATATAATCTAGTTTCCAATTTCTATATAAACGAGAGTTACTAAGTGGCAATGTCCCCACATTGCAAGTAGCTAGAAACTATGATGTAGTAACGACATAGCTTTTGCAAGATACATAACATTTGGATGAATGTAAATAGTAAGTCATTTAAAGGCATTTTGTATTTATGTTGGAATTAATAGATATGCACATAGATATGCAGATAGACGTAAAGGAAAAATTATCGATTTGAAATAGACAAAATAATCTATTTGAAAATTATTTAAAGAAACATTGTTAAAGTTTAACATGAAATAAAAAACTGCCACGTTTGTTATTTTTTCTTATCAATGTTTTTTTTTTAAACAGAAACAGGTGAACGATTTATATAAACAAAGGCTGTGCACAACCATTCAGTACAAAAAACAAAAGCCAGCATTCTGCATCAGAGGAAGGAAAATTGCAGAGGCTTATAGAGTTTTTTTCCTGGAATTCTATACTTTCTGACTTCCTGTAAACTCTAATTTTGCTGTTGGGATAAACCCTTACAAATTGATTGCATAATTTTAGACAAAAAAACATTCAAGATAAAAGCATCTAAGAGAACCTGCAGACAAGTGACTGCCATCATCCGAAATTCTGCTGCTGGACTGAAGCCACGTCTACCATCTCCTGATTTACTGTTGGGGCCTCCTGCACAAAGCTGCATTGTGTTTTGAAAGCAAAGGCAGAGATGTCTGCTTTGATGCTGTCGATTTTCCCCATTACCTCAATAATATTTCTGTCCATGTCCTCCATGCGTGATTCCAAACAAGAGAGCCTAGCATGGATGTATTTGTCTTCCAGAGCTAACTCGTTGATTTTATTTGCAGTGGTGCATACTGCAGAGTATGTCCTGGAAAGATATACCTTGATTTCGGAGGTAAGCTGGCTCAGCATGGCTATGGCCTGCCTGACGCCGTCCATATCGCAGACTGACGAGGGAGAACCGTCTACGAACGACACTGTATGATCCTGGGAGATGCAGAGACTTTGTAGAGCCGGGCCGAGGGCAGGGTATGAAGGGCCTTCCATTTTGAACGCTATACAACCGACGGGCGCATAGGGTAGTAAATGCCCAAGCGTGAGGACTGAGCAAGCCACGGGGAGAGCACGTGGGGTGATGTGAGACTCTCGAGCCATGTCGTGGTGATGGGAGAAGAGATGTCCAAAACTAATTTCGCAGTGGTGATCGGGACTAACATGCATATAGTTATTCCAAGAAGTAAAGCTCCTTAACAAAGAAAACATTAAGGTATGAAACGATGTGTTGGGACCTTGTTGAGAGAGGCTTGTCCCATGCCTAAATTGACTCCAACATTTGCTAGTTCGTCTGCAATGGAGTTAAGATCTCTTAACACATGGAAATAGAGAGTGTCCATTGGAAGATCGAGACACTTGATTCTTTTTTTAATTCTCTGGCTTCTGTCATTCTTGTGGGAATTACCAAGGCGCATAGCTTGAATAACATGTCTGGAATCCCCGAATACCTGTAAGCGGTTCATGTTATAGGTGACCGCTATTTCTAGAGAGTGATACAAGGCCAACCATTCTGCTTGGTTGTTGGTACTGGTGCCAAGTCCCCAAGAGAAGTCTACTACTTTATTTCCTCCAGGGTCAAAAATTACCCCCCCCTGCACCTGCCGCCCCCATTTTTTCTTATCAATGTTATGAAGAAATATTGCAGTCAAATGCAATATTTATATTGCCACATATATACGTTGGAAGAAAATTACATGAATACACATGAAGCCAATGAAGTTGTTTAAGAGTGGGAAAAAATTAAATGTACGTAACTTATACATGTTGAATCATTTTATATTTTTTTTTGGTATCCAGTTAAATGCATTCATTCAATTTGTTGATAGTTTATTTAGCAGAGCATTGTAAAGTATTATTTAGATTGTCAGAGATGCATGTTGTTAATATACTGCAATTAAAGTATATGCATAAAAGAAAAAAACTGGCAAAATACACTAAACCATGTGGCAAGAAAACATTCATCAAAATTGATATTAAGTCAAAAGTGTTGCATAGTGTTTGAAAGTCTGACGACAATTTTATCAGTGCTATAAAATATAAGAAGCATTTAGTCTATCTAATTGGTAGCCAAAAGCTATTGCACTCATCCATTCGCACATTTTGGTTTAGAGTTGATGGACAAAACAATAGTTCAAAAAATATCAGGAAAAAGCTTTTTGTGCTTTGAGTAGCTTAAAGCATTGACCACTAGATGTCCTGCTTCAAATACATGAAACACTAATTCACTATGAAGACATCCATTGTGTGCGTTAAAGTCCTTTGCTTGGAAACAATGTTTCCCATGCAAACATGTGTAAAAATAATTAGTTGGTATGAATGTGGCTAAAGCGATAAACGTAGGCAAACAAGTGGTTAACAGTAGATTTAATGCTACATAAGCAACTTCTACAAATAGATATGTTTGCACATTTAATTTAGAATGAAGTCAAAGCAAAAATGCAAGATGACAAATGCAATCATTGAAAACAGAGAGGACAACCGTTTTTTTTAATCAACAACGTTGGTTCAAAACACACAGGGCAATGAAGAAGTGAACTTATCATAGTGTTTACAAAGCCATACAAGCCAATATTAATACTTGGAATCTAGTTTGGCATGTTGTCTATGTTTTTGTTTGTTGAGGTGTTTCAGCTATTATGAGAAGGTTTTTTTTATTATGAAATATAAAAAACATAGAAGCTTACAATATTTTATAGTAAAGTAAATGAATGCAAACTGAGTATTGTGCTATGCAACAATCAAACCCTAGCTACAATTTTTCTTTGGAAGAATTGTTGTGAGAAAGATATATGTAGTTGATAGTCCCAACAATCAAGTTAACAATCCATAAAATTATGTCATGAAGCAATGCTCAAAATCAAATATGAAAAGCCATGTTGTTGGAAGGGCTCAAGAAGAAATTTTGTAGACATAGTTGTAGAGTGAGAGTGCCAATGGAAAAGGAATCAACAAGAAATGCTGAGAAATATGACAAGATTACACAATACTAATGTTGTTTGGAAAAGAGCAATGGATACTTATCATAATAATGACATAAATTGTATAAAACACTTTATAGCTATGTGTACATTTCCATAAGCATGCACAATGATGTGCAAAAAATAATTATAGAAATTCACTAAGAAAACAAAGATATCATAGTGCTTTTAGTTGAGAGAACCAAAAATAATAATAAAAATACCACTTCCCTAAAAGAGGGCTAGAAAATGCTTACTTTCAAACTTCAAATAGCCTTGAAAGTCACAGTATTTGGTTGAATAATGGACAAACAAGGAGGGAATTGCTTTATACTAGAAAAGATTAGAAAAGATTCCTTTAAATTTGTTGTAGAGTGCATAAAATCACAAATGAGGAAGGGGTTGGTGTCGAAGTAGAGGTAAAAAATCCCAAAAATTCATTAATATCTCAAAAAGGGTGTCGGGAAACCTTAGTTCTAGAGATGAGACAACTCTAAAACA
The DNA here is from genome assembly GCA_027924585.1 of Larix kaempferi. NCBI lineage: Eukaryota > Viridiplantae > Streptophyta > Pinopsida > Pinales > Pinaceae > Larix > Larix kaempferi. The sequence continues at coordinate 8,107,861 of BSBM01002204.1, read as the reverse complement.
TGGTTGGATATAAGGGAGATTCAACAGTTTCCTTTATATGATATTGAAATGATGAAGATGTCATGGATGTAAAGTGAATGCTTCAACATGGACCAACGAACATTAGACCTCACATAAAGTCGAGTATTCTCATTGGAAAAAGAATAGGGGCTATAGTGCTTTTAGGAAAATAATCTATGAGTGGATTGGAAGCCTACAATCAACCATTCTATGATGTAATGAATGGTTTTGTCATTTGAAATTATTGTCTAAGTTTTTTTATTTTTTTGGTAAAGTGTTATGTTTACTAGTACAAAATGAGAAATTAGTGACTAAAAAAATGACTAAAATTCGCATATAAACAACTATTGTTGAGTCGGTAACTAGTAGTAGTTAATTTGCAGTATCTTATAGTTTGACTAACTTAGTCATATTTATTTTAGTCATTAATAGTTGCTTTATTTAGTCGTATATTTGGTCATTGATTTAGTCATTAATTACCACAATTAATGACCAAATATACGACTAAATAAGGAAACTATTAATGACTAAAATAAATACGACTAAGTTAGTCAAGCTACAAGATACTGTAAATTACCTACTAATAGTCATGTATATGCAAATTTTAGTCATTTTGTTTAGTCACAAATTTATCATTTGTAGTAGTCATTATCTCTATTTAGTAGTTTCATATTCATTATATAAATGACTAATTTAGTAGTTTATATTATTTCATTTTCTTTCATTATTAATCGATATAAACTACTAATTTAGTCATTTATTCATTTTATTTGTGTTCTTATGAATCAATATAAATTAATTAGTATAATATTATGACTAAATTAAAAAATGTCACACAATATTCGTGTTCATCTAATAATGAATGCACATGTGAATCATCTAAATTTGCATTATTTAATTACACCACTAAATAATATCAAATACAAACATATATAATTTCAACCATGTAAATTATATTATATGAAATGTCAAGTATTATAATATATATGAGTTTCCAAGTGAATATCCACTAATGGACTAATACTGGTCTATGAAAACAATATTCCATATTTTACATGAAAATCATCTACATCGATGACTTTTCAAAATATTACAATGGCCACTAAGTGAAAAACCTTGGAAATGCTCACATAAATCCAATGATTCCCTTATTGTCATTTAACCAACACCCACTATGCTCTCACACCTATTGCTACCCAACATGTGTCCTATGTTTTCCTTGAAGTCATCTTCCTATGTAGAAGTTATCTTCTGACTCTATGATTTGAGACTTGAGATTTTCCATCCTTCGAAAATTCGACACTACAAATGTGAAGAGACAAGGTATTAGTTAATACTGAATTAAAGAATGTTGCAAAACACCTATGAAGTGAAGAGACAAGGTATCAGTTAATATTGAATTAAATCCAACCTTACTTGCACTTGGAGGACTCTTGTTGTAGTAACCTATGCTTGTAAATGCTAATTGACCTACTGGATTTCTTGAAGGTTATGGTATTGGTTAGTGACATGATGAACTATGCAACTAATGGAGACCTCAATGATGTATAACAAATACGTTTGGACCATTTGTCCAAATTAGATGTAGTAAAACTAGGATGAAAGTCTAAAGGTGTTCACCCTAGTGGTAGAATACTTGATTCTCACCCAAAAGAATGAATTTCAAGTCCCAACAATAGAACCATTTGTTAATGTAAAATTGGAGACCAGGGTTCTTAGAGTTTTTTCAATAAAGGACCCATTATGGTCTAGAGTGCTAGAATATTCAATTTACATTAGGAGAAGGTTTGACCTAAAGCACTACCAAGACTTTGTGATAGAGGGGAAATTTTCAAGATGAAGGAACACTGGTGCTAAATGTTAACAAGATTACTATCACTCCATTACATTTGTGCATATATTTATACATTCAAGACACAAACATAACATGTATAAAGAAAATAGAGAATAGCTCCATAGGAACCCATGGAATTTAAGTAATCCCAATGTTTATCAATCAAACATAACACAATACATGAGGAAACTAGGGATTCTTTCATTACTTTCAACTTCAAAAAAATTATGTAATGTTACAATGATCCTCACATAGGGGCAAGAGAAACTCAACACCTAGAGACTTTCTCTCTTAGATAGATCATGTTACAAAGAAACAATTACAAGAATGACAACAACCACCCTCTTTATTCTTTGAACCACAAACCAAATAAATTCAATAATTATTGCTTATTATGCATGTTCCAATTGATTAATTCTACTAGCTCATAACTGTTTTGATCAAGGTGGCATATCTTTACTCTACCCATTGCGTTAGTCAATGCATCTTCCTTGGTTTGCACATAATTCCTTTTCTTTGTGGATTGGATGAGTATCCTAGTGTGTTTCTCACACAGTTGTAGGTTTTGTGCCTTTATTCTTCATGGCCATATTATGGTGTCTTTCCTTTGACCCACAACTATGTGTATTGGTTACTAAAGATGATGGGACCGACAATTACACCCTAAAAGAGATATGTGATCCAAGAAACTCATGAGAATAAATATTATACAAAAATTTAGGTTGAATAACCTCCCACAAATAATCATATTCCAAAAGGATTTAGTTTTTCTATTGGAGCTAATCATGTATATTGGGTTCCTAAGGGTATGCATTTTTACCAAGGTTGAATTTAGAAATTTTGATGGAACACATGTATTTACATGGGTGAACAAAATATAAAAATACTTTGAATTGCATAATATTATTGATGATAAGCAAAGGATTTCCTTAGCAAATCTATATTTTGAGACAAAACCATATGAATGGTACCAATGGGTAGATAAGAGGAACCCTCATTATTCTAATTATACTTGGGATTTATTTTCAAGGAACATAGAAGTGCAATATGGTAAATTTTGGGAACAAGACTACTTCAAAAAGTTGAGAAGAATCAAGCATTTAGATTATATTGAGGATTATAATTCAAGATTGAAGGTATTGGACACAAGTGTGGATAACATAAGTGACAAAAATCTATTGGAAGCTTATATGGGAAGATTAAAATAAGACATTAAACAAGATATTTTCCTAAAACAATGATGATGAAGCCAGATGTAATATTCTTGTCATATTCAAGCCGAGAATATGGCTACCCACAAGTTTACCACTGGAGCATATGGAGGAAGTGGAGATAGATTTGTTTCTAATAAGGAAAATGTTCCTCAACCCACTCAAATATCACAAAAGGAAATGGAGGAAAGATGAGCAAAAGGACTATGCTTGGTTGAAATAGTAAATGGTCCAAATGGCATAAATGTCTAGAAGAAAAATTGTTCACATTGGAAAATAATGGTGAGGAGAAAATAGAGGCATCCCCAAAAATGAGGATGAAGAAATTGTGAACACAAAAGTGCATGAAAGAGATGTGGAAATATTTCATATCATAGATCAAGATATAGAGTGTGAAATATTATTTCATGCATTGGTAGCTTAATCAGTGCCTCAAACCCTCAATATTTTAGGATACATCAAGAGGAAAAAAGGTCACAACGATTGTTGATTTGGGTAGTACCCATAGATTCACTAATAAAATATTAGCATAACATATCAACTATTTTATGTACCAAGTGGAAATTTTTCATATATTAGTTGCTAATAGGGGAAGTAATGATTGTGAATGAAACTATTATAAGATCAAACTTAGTATGGGAGACTCTATCTTATCAAGCCCCATGCATGCCATTCCTAATGGAGGAGTAGAAATAGTTCTAGAGATTTAATGTTTGAAAACCTTGGGTACAATTTATACAGACTATAATGATTTGTTATAGAGATTTTAAGTTGATGGAATTGAATATGATTTAAATGGGTTAAAATCTCTACCCTCTCAAATGGATAGCTCACATAGAATGGAAAATATCCTAAAAATGGGGTGGAGTGGAGTTATTGCTAGACTTTATTCTATGGAAGTGAAGTAAGAAGATGAAAATATTACATTGGAATTAAAATGTACCTTGGAAAATTATCATAGAGTGTTCCAAGAAATTCCTAAAGGGATACCTCCATCTAGAGATCATGAACATAAAATTGAACTCATATTTAGAAGTACGCCTCCCAATAAAGAACTTATAGATACCCATATCAACAAAAGAGTAAGATTGAGAAAATGGTGTACAAGACATTGGATGTAGATATTATTCAACCAAGCAAGAGTTCCTTTTTAGACTTGGTAGTGATGGTGAAAAGGAAGGATAAATCTTGGAGCATGTGTCCTAATTAAAAAGATATCAACAAATCACCACCAAGAATAAATTCTTCATCCCAAATATTGATGAGCTAATATATGAGCTTCATGGGGTGTCTTTACAAACTTATATCTTAAATAATAATAACATAAAATTAGATTGAATGAAGAAGATAATCCAAATGACATAAATTATATTGAAGGAATAATACATTCCAAAAACAAATTTTATGATACATGAAGGGAACTATGAGTTCTTGGCCATGCCTTTTGAGTTTAACTAATGCTTCTTATACTTTTCAAAGGCTTGTAAAACTTTTTTTCTGGCCTCATCTTAGAAAGTTTGGTGTTGGTTTTCTTTGATGATATACTTATCTATATTAAACCACGGTAAGAACACATTAAACATGCGGATAAAGTCTTAGAAATACTTGAGAGCAATCAATTGTATGTTAAAAAGTCCAAATGTGATTTTGGAAACAAGAATTAGAGTATGTGGGCGACATTGTTTCAAGGGAAGGGGTCATGATTGACCCTCAAAAGATCTAAGCTATCATAGAATGGCATATTCCCAACAACATCAAGGGTCATATATTTTTGTATGGTCATAAATTCCAACAACCTAATCTGTTTTAACTAATCTTGGAAATCCACACATTCCAAGACAATCATATGTCAACACCAACCAATGGACAACTAATACTCCCAGAACTTGGGATGCAATGGCTCATACAAAGTTGCCATTTATGGCCTCTTTGAATTTTCCCTATCTTTCAAAGTTAACTAATGATCCATTTTTACATTAATCAATATGGCCACCCCTACCCATTAAGCTTCCTTAAGACATTCCTAAGTTTGAGGGTAAACCTAACGAATACCCGACAAACCATGTGATGAGTTTTCATCTATGGTGTTCATCCAACTCTTTAGTGGATGATTCTATTAGATTGTGTCTCTTCCAAAGGACCTTAAGTAGAGTAGCAGCCAAATGGTACATTGAGTTACCACAAGCATCTTTTCAAACTTTTAATTCAGTTGCAGTGGAATTTTTAAACCACTTCCAACTACCAGTTCGTTATGAGACTGGAAAAGATCTGTTAACATCCTTTCATCAAGATAAATCTACTCATTTCTCTGACCACATCCATGAGTTCCAGAGGAGGCATAGCTTGATCAAGGCAGATATTCCTTGTGGGGAAAATTATATGAAATAATTTGGAACATTTATTATCAATCTGGGTTAGTAAACTTGTGAGGTGCTGTGAGAAAGTATATGCAGAGATAATACCTTAAAGTGCTTCAAATCTATCTCAATCATACCTTGAAACTCTATCTAAATTCATTAACCAAATCTAAAAACAACCAAACTAAGATATTTTAGAAAGTAACACTATCCAACATAGACTGGAAAGTAAAATACAAGACCACCAATCAACTTTTTCTTATTGATGCTACTTCAGAAAGATCACTGACCACTTAAGCAAAGCCTTCATACATCAAACTAATTCCTTTAGAATCAAGCATTATCCAATATGGTTATATGAGTAGGGTACTAGAACCTCTGTGAACCTTTGAACTGTTGATGTTGATTCAAAATGGATCTTAAAATAAAATCATTTAAACAATCACCTCTCAAACTTCTTTAGAGTCTACCCAAAGTAATTCAAGATATACTAAATCTACAAGTCAATCTTCTATCTATCCTTAGCAATCAAATCTAAGGCCCTTCAAAATCAACAATATTTACAAAATGAAATATTCACTCACATTTCCCAATTAACAGACTTAATCAATTAGCACCCTAAAATAATCCTTTAGTGAAATGTCCCCATCCCTCAATCTGGCCAGTAGGAGGGGACATTCACTAAAATGGGGCCTCAAAATTTTGTCCCATAACCACAATTATGAATTTACAACATCTAAATGCATGTGCAGACATGGAAATAAAAGCACACAGTGAAATAAACTCAATCCACACACACAACATGCAATCTACAAGCATAATTATCACATGAATACAAATACAAATCATTGCACATCAAATACAAAGAATACTGATCTTTAAAAAAAGAAGATCCAAGCAACTGACTGTGTAAGATTGATTTTCCACCCAACCATAGGTACTCCATCCAACATATACTATTTATGTTGAGAGGCCACCCCCAAGCTTGGGTTATGAGGCCACCAAAATGAAGGAAAGACCTACAAAATTCTCTCTCTCAACCCACTACCCACTCTGCTCACTGTGCTTAGCCAAAAGCTCCAACATATCTCTATAGGGGTCTCACTAAGCCTTCACAGCCATGACACTCCTTCCAAATGCCCCACACAACACAAGGAAGGAATTTCCCTTCACTGATCCACAGTTCCCTCAAGAAATCCAACCCTTACAGTGCTTACCAGTGTGTGCAGTAAGAGTCCAACCTACTCTAAGATATTGGAGAACCTCTTGCAACATTAATTCATGGCTCCTCAAGAATCCAAAAGTAGAATATCTCAATGGTAAAGGTTCCTATATTTCCCAACCTCCATGCTCACCTAAAACCATCTATTTTCCCTTCCAAAACTGTAACTCTATCTCCAAATTCAAATTTATAGGTTAAACACAGTTTGGTAATGGTCATGAACAACAATGAAAAACTGTACATGGTGTGGAAACATGCATGGGAGAATGATTAAAAGAGTGTTGACTCTAAGGATATGAGGTAAGGGTGAAAATACAACTGACATAGCTTTTGACAATATAATAAACATGAATGATGACGGTTGACATGGCTGTCACAACCCCCATGCTTCAATAACTTCATGAAGTGACTTTTCCCACCAACCTCACATATGAATTCAATGATTGGATTTAATAGTCAAGAGAAGGTAATTGGCTCATTTAAGACACATGGAATATTTTGGATGAGTTCTAAGGTTGACACTTGGTAACGTAGGATTTGGTCTCCCCATAGGCCCCCTTCCTCTTCCTCTCTAGTAGAATCATATCCCCTCTAGTTCTATTTACACAACCATCTTGGACCATTTTATTAATCTTCAACATAATATTTACATACATTTCGAATTGGCATGATAATCCAATCATATGGTCCAAATAAAAATATATACATAATACATGCCTAGCCATTCACTAGTTAGGCCTTGGCCTTGAGCTCCACACTAAGAATCCATACTAGCATATTTACATCATTCAAATAGTTTTGATTAAATACATTCCAAGTCAAAATTGGGGGTATTGACATTTAGAAGTAAGCACTTTTCCAACATAGTTAAATAGTGAAATGCTAGAACTTTTGTCAACCTTCGAGTTGTTGATGAGATTCAAAGAGGGATTCCAATAAAAGATATTATGTCAATGACATATATAAAATATGAACTGTTCCAAATTAAATCCCAACTTCTAAATATTCTGCAATAAGAAACCACTACAAAGAGAAAAAATAAGCTTGCAATGCTAGTATTTAAATATAGTAATTAAAATAACTTTCCAAACCAAACCATAACATTCAAGTCATGAAATTAAAAACATGATGTATTCTAAATGATTTTATGGGTTCTTAATTTTCTACGACATCATATAAGCTGCTACATTAATTTCAAAAGACTCGAAATGAAATGGTCCTTGCTTGGAGTCAATCCACACACTAAAAATAACTCCACATAACTAAATTATGAAACACAAACCACACAACTCCTAAAAATAAATACGCACATAAGGGGCAGTGTTTCTGATATGAAGGGGTCCCTTCCTTCACTAAAAAAAATGCCTTGATCCTACAGGAAACTTAGAAGTTCAAGAACTCAAAATACATATAAACCGTCCTTCGATTTATTTAATGAAAAGGTACAGTGATTTGAATCCATGCTCCTATAATCTAATCTTCAAATCTCAATCTAATTCCCAAAGAAGTAATTCCTCCTCATATTTATACATGCAACTCCTCTTTCACAAAAGGTAAAGAGGTTACACAAGATGATATCAAATCCTCCATGAATGGATCTACAACCAACAAATATTTGACTTGATCTAATTAAGAAAAGAGAAGTTATTTGATGATCATGAAAGAATAACAACGTCCCTAAAAATCACTCACATACCCATATTTTCTCATAGGAGTCATGGTCTAAAGATGGGGGCGAAATCATGCCAACTCATAACCGAATTTCTAAAAGTGCACCTACATGAATTTATGCGAAAATCATGAAAATACATTTTAAGATCCACCAAGATATCCCAACCCTTATCGAATCTTGGCAAACAACCATTGTATTACTCAATTTGGTATACTATTAACAAAACCCATGTTTTATATTTTTTTGATTCATCTTCATCACCTCGAAAATTGTGCCACAATTGGTTGTTTGAAAAACTGTTGCACATTTAAACCAACTCATTGACCAAGTGCTTGAATATTCACACATGTGAGTTGGGCATGATCTAAGGGACATGCGACCATCTGGACACATCATATATCATGTCCATGTGTTTGTTTCTCATTTGGACACGTGGAAGTGTGAGGAACAATGATGGCACAAAGGATCACGTTGCTGCAAGAACAAGACTATGTTGTAGGAACCTAGAAATGACTGTTACAGGACTATGTTGCTGCAAGAAAAAATGACCATGAATATGAGATTTCATATGTGACCTAGGTGTGATATGAAGAACATGAAACCATATTGACACATTTTCATATCTAAGTTATATTTGGAAACACTAAGATTCATCAGACAGTTGTAGATAAGGGTGCCTTCAGATGTCTTATGTATTAATCATGTTGGAAGGCTTTAGGATCACCTGACGTGGTTACTCCTGTCACTATGTTGAAATATTTCGACGACCACCTTTTCCAACCTCACATAATTATCCAATATTTTCCTATAGAGATAGGGGGGAAATAATTAAAGTGGATGTGGACATGGTTGACTCTTTGCTTGATTATAATTTATTTCTAGGGAGAAGTTGGACTCAAGCGATGAGGGAATTAGTCTCTTCAATATTTTGCATCATTATGTTTCCTCATGAGGAAAATATTGTAACAATTGACCAACTAGCCTTAAACAAGAACTAGTTCAACCAGGATCATGGATCCAATATTCCTTTAGTATCCCATGCCGTGGGGGATTGTGAAAACATTGGTGTGGGGATGTATCCTTCATTAATGGGAACTTTTAATCTTCCTCTACCTATGCATCTCCAGTACACACAATTTAAACAGTTGCCACAATTTCCCCATATAAGTTGTCTCAATTTAAGACTTCTTACTTTAATGACCCTTTGAAGTTTCCATCCTCTAAAGCTGGGTGTACTCTGATCAACCAGGCATTATGTACCTTGTGTCCAATTTCTACTAAGAAGAATCCTTTGTGCTCATGCTTACCTTCTTGGGACTTGGTCCCAGTAGTTGACCGAGTGATCCATCCAATGGGGGCATTGGAGCCTACTCTCCACCCTATTGATCCAACTGAATGTTTATACAAGTGTTATATCTAGGATGATATACTTCCTTTAGATGAAGTTTTCCTAGATTCTATGATACAATCTGACGCCCCTTTGGATATTGATGTCCTTTCTAAATATCTTCTCCCTGGATTGGACCCAGTTGAAATCAAATCCAACCTCGATTTTCCTTCTGAATCTGATCTCATTGATTATCAATCCTCATAATTTGGCACTTTTGATTCTTTGGACTCTTCCATTGAACAACAAGTTGGTGTTCTTTCTAAGTTTCATTTTGTTAATATATTTTTTGACTCTCTTGTGATGATGAGTCTATTGTTGTAGACTCCATTACTTATTTCAACTTTAATCTTCCTCATGGGTATGATCTTATTGATTGTAGATATTAAGGCCTTGGAACTTTAGAGTCTTCATTGGTAAAATATGCCTTGATTATGCCTATTGTGGAAGACGTTGAGGTTGAAAGTGCTTCTACCAAAGTGACCTATATCCGACCTTTCTTTTTATATTTTTTGAATATGATCTTGGTACTGGTACTATTGTTTCTTGGATACAAGAATTTTAGTTGGATTCATGGTTGCTTAGTGATCATTTTATGTACATTGCTTGATCCAGTTAGGTATATTCGAAAACTTTCATATAGGTTTAGGCATCCCCTCTATTATGATGCATTTGAACCTTTTGCCACTCAAATCCGCCACATGGTTGAACCTGTTGGGTATTGGTGCATTATCCATCTCTTTATGCATTTTACACTAGTCCGACAATAGAGCCTACCTAACATCGGTCACCCTAGTCAACACCCTTTTTCCATTTTGGTTCCCATGTTGAGTTTTTCTCATAGGATCGAGAGATTTTTTAGTTTTTCCATGACATTGAGAAGAAGCCTCATGTCTTTCTTTCTCATATATTTCTGGCCATTACTTATAAGGATCCCATTTTTGTGTTTAAGTTTTATATGCATATGCATCGATCCTGCTTGCACTTATGAGCTTGATGTTGTCTTTTATGTTTTTATATCGTTATGTAATCCCTCATCTCTTATCTCATTTTCACTAATACTTGTATCATTTTACCTTTACAACTTGACACCTTTTACCCAGGGGAGACACACCCTGAGTGTACTTATATTTCTCATGTTCCTTGCATTATCCATAGATTTGTTCCATGCACTTGGAACTAGTTTTGCTTGTCCCTGACACTCATTTCCTCCCAAGTTATGAGCATTCTTCCATCCTTCCTTCAAGCTCATTAAAAACAAAAGGAGGATTTGAGTTGGATTTTTCATGATCATTAAATTTTTATGGAAAAGGTATATATAGATTCTCCTTTTAGTTATTTTTTGACTCTTTAAACATGAAAATATTGCCGAGCGCGCTTGTTTCTTTCATACTCATTAAAGGATTTGAAAGAACATCCATTCAGTGTAAGTTTAACCCTTTTTCAGGATGCATGGAATAGCTACGAAAAAGGAATACTCTAGTAAAATTTCACTAGAAGAGTTCTCCCTCATTTTGTTTATGCTTTTTCAGGTGTAGGAGACTAAATTTATGGAAAAAAACAATTATAGAGTTGTCTTTAAGTTTTCTAGACTCTTTAAAATTGAAAACACCGGCGAACATTTACCAACCTGGGCTCTATAAAAGTCCACGGGATGGTATATAGAGTTTTATTTCAAGTTTTTTAGACTCTTTAAAATTGAAAACATCGGCGAGAATTAACTGCTCCGGGATTGAAAAAAATACACGGGATGGTAATATATCAGGCATCTTTCTATCTCTTCTTCAAGCTCGTTAAAAAGGGAAGAAATTTTCGAGTTTACTTTTTTGGACTCGTTAGATTTTCACGAAAAATATCTTATCAAGCATACTTTTATCTCTTTTCGAGCTCGTTAAAAAATGGAGAAGGTATTTAAAAAGAGGAAAAGGGAAGGGAAAGATCTCAAATTCCTCTCAATATAAAGACAGCAATTCAAATGTGTCCTTGAAAAAAGCACCATTTTTTAGTCTCTCAACAAGTTGGGTTCTAGTTTTTGGATTTAGGATAAAACCTGATCTCAGAGTTATTACTCCTCTGGTTGGTTACTCTTCCAATCATATGGATAATCTATCAATGTCGTGGATTTGTATCATTGGCCCCTTTATGTCCAAAGTTGCCTAGGTCACTATTGTGATGTGATCATTATTCAAGGATATAACATGTGTCAACCATTTTGTAGGTTTCTTGACTTCATGTGTCAGCCATTCCATGGTGTCAATATCAAGGATAATTTTAGGGGCGATATTTATCCCATGGGCTATTTTTCCATGTTTTTTTCCAAAAACGATTCACCAATTTGCATTTTTTGAAGCCCCATTTTGCCCATGTTTGATGGGGTAAACGTTTTTCACTCTAAAAATTGCCAAATTATTATATAAACTATATAAAATCCTTAGAATTTGAAATAAGTTTAGAAAAATATCACCAAATATTTTATAGTTGACATTTTAAGAATTGGTAAGATTTGCCAAGGTTTATACACTTTTAAATAAGTACAGGTCCTTAAAATTTTTCCTAGTCAATATGTTTCATCATATACTCGGTGGTCCTTCTAAAAATATTTGTCCCAGTCCCGTTCCAAATCAAGTCATTCCTTGATCTCTTGCAATACCCCATGTGTTACACCCCTGGACATATGTTGTGATTATTATTTGTGTTGTAATGTGGCACTAGGTGCCTGTACTATGGACTATGGACATTATTATTATTATTTTATTATTATTAGTTTTAATTAAATAAATAGCTCAACCTGGACAACTAATGTGGCTAGGGGGCATGGATTCCACATGTGAGGGGGTTGGGGACTAGGAGTTGTGTCTCTCCCTAACAACACTCTTTGTTTCCTATTTTTTGTTATTTTATCCTATGTTGGTATTATTGATCCTAATTAATAATTTAGTGGGCCTTCCTTAGTGCCCGGATGGATTCCACTTGTTAAATGTGCCCCTTTGGTGGTTTTATAACTCCTTTTTGGAGGTTACACTTGGTTTTGTAACCCCCACTTGCACAAGTGCACCCTCACCGGCTATTTTTATCCTTGACACCTCAAAATTTGTATAACTCCCCTCATGTTTTGTAACCTCCTCTCACTAATTCTAGTTTGCCTCTTTGGGTTGGAGTTAACCACTAGTGGTTTGGGTAACCTCCATAGTGAGTTGAAGTTAGACTCTTGGAGTGGATTCAAATTTCTCTATATGAATTCAAGTGGGAACTCTCTTGGGATATCTCTTGGATACTAGACTAAAGGTGCATGCTCTCATTGCGGAGAAGCATTGTATGGTTTAATATTGAAGTCCTAAGTGAGGGTGGTGATATCCAAAGAGTCGTGGTGAGCACGAATAGTCACAACCCACCAGGTAATGAAGATTGAATGCCTTGTAACGAGGTTTGAATACTACTCTATGCTAGAGTGTTTACTGGATAGATTTTTATGTGCTTTCTCAAGATGTATGTCTTGAGTTTCGTGTGATGGAAATCTATTGTGCTTTCTCAGGTTGTATGGCCTAAGTTTCCTGTGATAGAAATATGTTATGCTTTCTTAGGATGTATGTCTTGAGCTTCCCATGCTGGAAATGTATTGTTATTTATCAGGATGTATGGCTCGAGTTTCCTGTGATGGAAATGTATTGTGCTCTATCAGGTTATATGGCATGAGTTTCCTATGATGGAAATATATTGTATTTTCTTCGGTTGAGCAGAGGAGGGCACAAATATATGTTATAGTTAGACCACTTGTGAGCATTTATGGGTTATGAGACCTATACCATTGTGTCTGGAGTGATGTTTCTAGTAAGGAACACCTTTTATTTCAGTGAAAATGATTTCAGTATGACTAAGATCTAGTCATTGTTGTGTGGCAGGGTTCTTGATAAGGGCGCATCCACATATTCTGGTTTATATATTTATAAGCATTTCTGGGTTTTGAGACCTATTCCATTGTGTCTGAAGTGGCGTTTCCAGTACGAAATATCTTTTGTTTCATTGAAAAATCTTTCTGTATGGCTAAGATATAGTCATTTATGTGTGGTAGTGTTGAGAAAGAACACACTTTGTTCATTGATTACAAGTACCTCAGCTTATGGATCCATGGCCTCGGCTCAGGGGTGACATATTCAAGTATGGATTGAATTGAATGTGTCTGTGGTTGGCTGGAAAGTTGTCTTGTTGAAGCTAGTTTCCCCTTAATCAAATGGGTATTTTATTATATGTGTATTTACTACACTTCCGAATGAATATGTGCTCATGGATATGATTTTCTTATGATTTGTATGGCTGTAGGTGAAATCCATGAGAATTGATGTTTATGGTTGTAGATGACATATTTCATATCTGATTTTTTTTATGTTGATATGGCTATGGTTTGTAGTCAATGATGATTAATTTATTATATGTCATTCACTGTAATTTCTAATGAATATGTGCTCATGGATATGATTGGCTTATGGATTGTATGGCTGTAGGTAGCAGCCATGAGATTCGATTTTTATGGTTGTATATGATATCCTCGATATTTGAATGTTGTTATGTTTATATGGCTATAAATGATAGCCAGTAGATCTGATTCATTTGTTGTAGATCTGTTGTTCATTTGGTAGTTAGTAGATCTAAATTTTACTAGGGATTATTGATAGCTGGTAGATCTGATTTTTATATATGTTGAAATCTGATTTCTATTATGCTTATATGGTTGTAGGTGGAAGCCATGAGCTCTGATATGTTCCTTCATTTCTATGGTTGTATATGGAATCCTTTTATGTGATTTTATTAAGTGTTGTAAATCTAGTTTTACTAGTGACGTAGTTCTGAATTTGATATTGGTCGTCATAGATATGGTATTTATGTGGTTACATGGATGTGGGTGACAACCTATTTATTTTTCATGCGATGTTCAAATTCATGTTTAAATTATATCCTTAGATCTGGATACACTCATGCTTGCTTTCCTTGCATCGCATGTGCATTGGGGAAATTGATTTGCATTGGAAGTATCCATTTCATTAAAAAACAACTGATCATTTTAAATTGGTTGGCTTGTTGGCATGTTGTACTAGCCTTAGAAACCTTATTTCATTGTGCATTGACTCGTTTCAACTTCCCCCATAGTCATCTTGGTGTCCCTAGCCTTGGTTTATGGGTCAGGTACACTATAGAGTGGTATCAGAGCTTAGGTTCCAACTTTGCGGTTGTTAGGCCTGTTACAGACTTTTATTTGTTTTTTAAATGTTTATGTGCATTTGGAGATTTTAAATTTTTATGGTGAAAGAAATTAAACCTACCTTATGTTAATGTAAGAATCAAAATCCTCACTTCAGAGATCAGTTTGAATGTATTTTTATTTCTCTTTTTCAAAGGTTAAGAGATTATGGATCTATTAGTATATGTAATATATTAGCATGGATTAGTGTATATGTTGTAAGGTGTGACTTATTAAATAGTGTATAAAGTAAATAATCATGTATACAATAGATGATATGTTATGATGTAAGATATATCAAGGTGATGTAGTATTACTATTATTAATATGAAATGTTATTAATTAGCATTACACTCTCTTTTGCCTTTATTGCTTCTCTTGAGGGAATACTTTAATGTATGGGCATGATTTGCCACTTGAAAGGTAGTGGTTACATCAATGAGTAACTCCTTGGCTATTTTAGGAAATGGGACACTTGTCTAAATGGTGTTTCCCGTTCTTCTTTTTGTTTTATGCATATAGTATGTTCTATACTATTTATTAACTACTACATTATTGGCCAAATGTGCATGCCTATGCATGAGAAGCCAAGTGTCATTACTACTATCCTAACTTATCTAATTAGTTAGTGGTGGAATTCCCACTTGGAGGTAAGTATAGCTATGTGTTATTCTTGTATTTTATTATTTATTATTTAATTAATTTATTTTAGGGTTAGTGGTGGCATTATTATTATTTCCTAACTTATCTTACTAATTTACTTATTAAGTGGAGGGAGATGCCACTTTTACTCTCTATTTATTTATTCTGCCACTTGGATGACATGTTACATGGAGATGTATCTCCTTGTCTATTTTTGGAGGAAATGAGCCACTTGTCTTTAATGGTTCATATTCTCTTTTATTCTTATTTATTTTGTTTTAGGTATGTAGTATATATGATAATATAATTATATGTAACAATAGTGTATGATTATATATAATAGTAATTATGTGATGTATAATATAGATTGTGTTTGTGTATGTGATATATGATGATATGGATATAATGTATATATGATATGGTGAATATAAGTGATAATATAAGTATATTAATATATATAGTAAATATGAAAGATAAATATAAATATATAGTATTATAGTTGTATGATGTTAGTATTTATATCATATATGAGTATATATGAATGTAGAGATAATATAATCTATATGATTATGCTATGATAATAGACTATATGTGAGATGTAATAATACGATAAATATATTTATCTATTATATGTAATAAATTTATATATGTATACTAGATATGAGTTAGGAAATGAAGGGAATATCCCTAATTCCTCTACAATAATTGTTTTTCTTAAAGTGAATGCACTAAATATGCAATGGTATGCATGAGACACGCAATGAGATTACTTAATGCCTACATATTACATGTATTAGAAGTGGAATGGGATTGCATGAGCAATTGCATATTGTATGCATGAGAATTGGATAGTAGCTACACATTATTTGGAGATCATGTTTAACTGCTAGATGATATGGCTCTTTTTAGATCCTAGTTAGGATAGGACCCTTGCATATATAATGAATCAATAGATTGATTGGTCGATGCTTGTTTGATGTGCATTTCTTCTTTTACTGATCAGTGATTTGATTGGTCGATGCTTATGCATTGTCCCTTTTACTATTCAGTGATTTGATCGGTCGATCCTTGTTACTGTGCATTGCCTCTTTTACTGTTCAGTGACTTGATTGGTCGATGCTTGTTCGTTGTGCATTGCCTCTTTTACTGCTCATTGAATTAATTTGTAAATGCTTAAGTATTGTGCATGGCATAATTACTGATTGATAATTGCATATTTGATTTGATATTGAATTTTCTAATTTTGGACTATTGTATATAAGCTTGATTTTTTGTTGCTTTTAAGTGCATGAATTCTTTCTTGTGATCCTTATGATCTTTGTTAGAAAAGCTTCTTTATGATATTTGTTACCTTTGTTAGAAAATAAACTTTGTGATCCTTGTTAGAAAAGTATATTGATAGTATTCCATGTATTTATTGGTAAAGTATAGGCATGGGATTGATTGACTAGAACACATTTCATGAAGAAAAGATACTTGATGCACTACATGAGATTGGTTAAGATACATAATGCAATTCATGACATTGATGGTATACTTGATGGACTTCATGACCTTGGTGGTATACTTGATGCACCTCATGACCTTGGTTGGTATACTTGATGCACCTCATGACATTGGTGGTATACTTGATGCAATTCATGACCTTGGTTGGTGTACTTGATGCACTTCATGACATTGGTTGGTGTACTTGATGCTCTTCATGACATTGGTTGATGTAATTGATGCACTTCATGAAGTTGGTTAATGTACTTGGTGCATGACTGGATAGAAGGCATGTCTAATGCATTTAATAGAGTATACACTTGATGCATTGCATGTGGTTGACTTACTGAAAAATATATTTAATGCATCTCATGTATCTTGATAGAATATGTACATAATGCAACTCATAAATATTTCATGCATTTCAGGTAACTTAGAGTATGTACATGATGCATGATTGAATCTGAATTTGAATTGATTAGAACATATTTCAGGTAGATGCATTTCAAGTGTTTGTTTTCATGTACCTTTGATGTACTTCATGTACCATAGGTGAAGTAGAATGAAATGGAATAAAAATGAATTTATTTCATGTACCTTTGAAGTATTTCATGTGATTTCAAAAAAAAAATTGAGATGTATTTTTATTTATCTTGTTGAAATAGTATATATATATATATATATATATATATATATATATATATATATATATATATATATATATGTTTCCTTCTAACCGCGTGTTTGTTGGAATGTGAAAAGTATCTTTGTTGAAGAATATATTTATATCATGTATCACATATTTTTATACCTGATGTTAATCATATGAGTGATTGAAATATGATTTTCAGGTGGACATACCTTTGTTGAAGGTTTAAAGGCCTTGTAAATAGGATTGAAGACCTTGTGATGGGGATTGAAGATTGAACCTTGCTTCATTGATTCCACTCTACTAGTTTTGGTTCTCCCATGGGTGGTGGAGACAAACAAGAAAGTAGATGGTAGTGGGAAGTATTGTGGTTAGAAATATGTTATTTTTCTGAGGCATGTATGGGCATTTCTGTGAGAGTTTGAAAGATGTTATATTTCTGAGGCATGTATGGGCATGTCTGGTATATGTTTGTAAAGGCATGCATATAATATACATTGAGGACGATGCATTTTTTAAGGGTATGGTAGATGTAATACCCCATGTGTTAATCCCCTGGACATATGTTGTGATTATTATTTGTGTTGTAATGTGGCATGAGGTGCTTGGAATATAGACTATAGACACTATTATTATTATTAATTAAATAACTAGCTCAACCTGGACAACTAAAGTGGTCAGGGGACCATGGATTCCACATGTGAGGGGGTTGGGTACTAGGAGTTGGGTCTCTCCCTAACAACACTCTTTGTTTCCTATTTTTTGTTATTTTATCCCATGTTGGTATTATTGAGCCTAATTAATGATTTAGTGGTCCTTCCTCAGTGCTTGGATGGATTCCACTTTTTAAATGTGCCCCTTTGGTGATTTTGTAACTCCTTTTTGGAGGTTACACTTGGTTTTGTAACCCCCACTTGCACAAGTGCACCCTCACTGGCTATTTTTAGACTTGACACCTCAAACGTCATGTAACTCCCCTCATGTTTTGTAATCTCCTCTCACTAATTCTAGCTTTCCTCTTAGGGTTGGAGTTAACCTCTAATGGTTTGGGTAACCTCCATAGTGAGTTGTGTTAAATTTTCAGAATTTACTTCAATCTGATCTAGGATCTTAACTGAGAGAACAACATGTACAACAAATCTACAGCATATCAATCATGGACACAATAATGCAAGCACACAAGAGACACAGAGTTTACTTGGGGAAAACCATAAAGGTGAAAACCCCCAATAAATTCCTCAGAGATAGATAGAGAAATGATACAACCAGAATACAAGAGATAGTCTTCTCCTAGCAGCAGAGCCTCCTCCTCATAAGTGCACCACTTTCCAAATGAGAGAAGTGTATGTAAAATGAGAGAGACAGACTCTCTAATTATACACTAACTTGTCTTGACCTTTACTCAACTAGGTCGGCCTCAACTTAACCACTTAACATAATGCTGACTGGGCCGACACCCAATAGGGTGGTCTAATAACCCTTTGACCCACATGGCCGACCCCCAATAGGGTGGTCTAATAACCCTTCTACCCACATGACTTATACAGGGCCGACCCCAACAAGGTGGTCTAATAACCCATCAAGTATAAGTTACGACACTTACAATATAAATGACGACACTTCCATATAGAGGAATAATAACATCTCTATATGAATACAAACACTTCCGTATAGAGGAATAATAACATCTCTATAGGAATACAATATACATATATGTGAAATACATTCCGAAGTTACATATACGTCAACACTCCCTCTTAACTAGGAAGGTATTTCTCGACACAGGTCTTCTAGCACAAGTCTTCTTCTCTGGATCATCATCACTGGATAATCATCATCGAGTCATCGTCATCGTCATTGCTGCTGCTATCTCAATCAATATCTGAATCTACTCGTCATAGGAAGTTCTACAGAGCCAGTCCTTTTTCATATTGGATGTAGGCCCACCACCTGCAGGTCTTCATCATCATTGGCCATACTGTGGAATCCTCAGGACTTATTACGTGCGTCACAAAACCTGGCTGCAACATCCCAGGCTATTACGAGCACACAACTCTACCCGTCGGATCTCCCAGGAGCACATTACATGTGACCCATCACAAAACCTGGCTGAAGCATCCCAGGCTGTTATGACCACACAGCTCTACCTGTCAGATCTCCCAGGAGCACATTACATGTGACCTCACCACAAAGGCTAAAGCATCCTAGGCTGTTACGAGCACACAGCTCTACCTATCGGATCTCCCAGGAGCACATTACATGTGGTCCACCACAAAACCTGGCTGAAGCATCTGAGCCCTTTTTCATCCTATCCAGATCTCCCAGGAGCAAATTACATGTGGTCATGGAAAAACCTGGCTGAAGCATCTGAGGCCTTTTTCATCCTGTCTAGATCTCCCAGGAGAAAATTACATGCCATAGAAAAAAACCTCGCAAGAGCATCTCAGGATGTTACGGGTACACAAATTCGACCTGAAGATCTCCCAGGGCACAAATTACATGTCCTCCTAGAGCAATGTCTCGAAAGAGCATCCCAGGCTGTTACGGGTACACAACTCTGACCTATAGGATCTCCCAGACATGCTCATCTGCACAACCTGATCCACGGCCACAAAGTATCATCCTGATACTCACGATACATCATCCTGATGTACACATGATCATCCTGATCATCATCACTGCATCATCGTGATGCATGCCATATGGAGAAGCTCGTCATCCACGATCATCCTGATCATACAATGCATCCACCTGATGCATACCAAGTATCTACCTGATACATATCATCATACATGATCGACCTGATCATACAATGTATCCACCTGATACATATACAGATACATGGTCCAAGCATCCAACATGATGCATATACAAAATACATACCAATGATCCAACTGATCATATCCAGCATCCAACATGATGCATACATACATAAATGATTCAACGGATCATATCCAGCATCCAACATGATGCATATACATATACAGAGTAGTAACTGGAGCATCGTCCTGATGCTCATCATCCATGATCCTCTTGATCATCATAGCATCATCCTCCTCAGATCATCTAATCATCCACAAAGCACAGCCCAGATGCACATCATCCAGCACTTACACCACCGACATGGGAGAACACATCTACCACCATTCGGGGAAGGCTCCAGCCCTTACTTTTTCACCATGGGAGAACACATCTACCACCATGTGAAAAATGGCTCAGCAATTACATCACGACCAAGGGAGAACTCATCAACCATGTCAGAAAAGCTCATGTGCATCTACATCTTCCAGACTCATCACTTCCCTTTGGAAGGAACCTTGATCTAAAGTACACCAAGCCTCTCTCCGAAGTAATCAAACTACACTCTGGCCAACGGCTTGGTCAATACATCTGCAACCTGCTCATCCGTTGCAACATACTCTGCTTCGGCTGTACTCACTGTTACGCAGGACTGCTTCCTGCTAAACCAAGAGATCACACCTGATCCCTATCTGCAGCATTGCCTGCCCAATCTGAATCAACATAACCCTGCAGGTTAAACTTTTGATTCGCATCATACTTGAGACCATAATCAACTGTACCCTTCAGGTACCTCAGAATATGATTTACAACAACCAGGTGAACACTCCTCGGATCCGTAAGGAACTGGCTCAATGTGTTCACCACAAAGCAAATATTTGGTCTCGTGTTCGTCAGGTACATCAAGGACCCAATCATCTGACGATACATAGTGATATCAACCGGCTCAGATGAAGCATCACACAGAAGCTTCAGGTTCGATTCCATAGGTGTAGCCATAGCCTTGCAGTCCATCATCCCGAACCTCTTCAGGATCTGTACTGCATACTTCCCTTGTCCAAGGAAGATTCCATCTACACTCTGCCACACCTCCATGCCAAAAACAAATAGTGCATCATCCCCAAGTTCTTCATCTCAAACTTGGCAGCAAGATTCCGCTGCGTGTCGGCAATCAATCTATACTCACCTGTTACAAATAGGTCATCCACATAGTAGTACCCCTAGATTGCCTTCCTCAACCTTGTAGTGAAGGTTGGAATCCGCTTTACTCTTGGTAAAGCCCAAACTGGATAGAAAGTTGTCTATCCTACCATACCAAGTTCTGCACATATATGACTCCCTATCATGTGTCTCAGAACCAAGTGGCTGCTCCACGTACACTTCTTCTTCAACTACACCATTCAAGAAAGCTGTCTTGAGATCCATATGGTGTATCTTCCCTATCATCACTGCAGCCGGAGCAAGTACTGATCTAATGGAAGTGTATCTGGCCACAGGAGCAAAAGTATCTATGCTACCACCTGCAACATGCTTGATATTGTAGCTTCTCTAGGAAGTCACTACAGACTCCCCTTCAGGTCTTGGGATTGCATTCCAAACATCTTCGTGATCGACTGGTACTCCTTGATCATGGCATTCTTCCCAGATCCTGGGAACTTCAATATTTTCAATAGATAACTTTGTTGTTGAACAAATGTTGTAGTCCTTCTTTTGTAGGTGATGGTATACGATCTTTCCTACACAACAGGTTAAATTGCATGATTAGAAAACATCTCATAGTTTTCAGAACACATTCTTACACATAAAGAAATATGTCATATAGTCATGCAATTATGTTAGCCAATGCTTCAATACAACATTTATCCATATTCCGTAACTTTCTAGATGCCTTCCAATCTCTACCAGAATATTGTTAAGAGTGTGCACAACTCCTAAAATGTCAGCAAAGAGGTTTCATTCTAGATAAGTAGCAATGGAATGTTGTACAGTGCCATAGGCCACTTACCCATGTATATTAGTTGTATACTGTTTATCAATGCAACTATTCTAATATGCATAATACACAACCTAATTCTAGGAACATAAGCATATACATCATTGAATAACATTATGTAAGAAATGACAATTCAAATACTTATCTTTGTTTGGTTGCTGGGTGGACTTCCTCTGAATCTTTGCAACTCCATTCTGATGTGGATTGTGAGAAGTGGTCAACTCCCTCTGAATATCTACATCCTTGCAGAAACTACTAAAGTTTGCTCCTTTGCTTTCTTGCAGGAACAACTAGAATGTGCTCCCTCTTGATCTTTGCTTCCTAGATTACTTGTCCTTGAACTTACATCCATCCTTAATCACTATGCATGCTTATTAGTATCATCATTGTTTTATCCTTGAGGTCTCATACATAATCACACATTTATTAGTATAATCTTAATACTATCAAAACACAATAATCTTAAACATGTATAGTCATGATCATTCACAGATAATAAACATTAGTATTCAAGGTTTCAGGGAAGTCTTCTTTTACTCATGCATATTCTTATTTGATCATAGGACTCTTCTGATTAGTTAAATCATCAATGCATAAACTCGTGATTACTCAAACCTATACCTTCATGATTCTTCTGGTTAGTCATATCATCAGTTATGGTAAGAAACATAATATGCATACAGCCATGACTATTCAAACCTATGACTTCATGAATAATCATTATCAACAACACAACAGTATAAGATCCTTTAACACAAGGTAGGATTCTAGCTTGATATAGGAAAAACATACCTGGATTAGCATGCTAGCTAGTTATGTCTAACATACCCGCATAATGTCTTCTAGTTCTCTTCAGTGACTTGTGCTAGTAACCTTCATGTCTCATAGGTTAACCATTGTAGGACCAAGTTATACATACCTCGAAAGTAGATCTTCTATGTGATCCATGACAATGTAACGTCCCCTCCCACCTTCCATATGCAGGGGAGAGAACATGACCAATCATACAGGGCTTTTGGCAGACTTAGCCCCAATATTCTGCGGAATTAAACATAATAATACACAAACAGAATGGAATGCATCAACATGTTTATCTCAAGCAAAAAGGTGATTCCATATGCAGAGATTCAATCTCATTCTCATGCTATTCACAGATTCCATCTCAATTTGATTACCATGAATATTTAACATTCAGATTGAACACATTGCATAACACATAATGTATATAAATTAATTCACAAGGATACTTATCTTGAAATGTAAATGTCCAACGACTGGCTATGGGAGGGAAACGTTCCACCCAACCATAGATCTCTATCCAGCCTATATTCTTTCAGCTGAGAGATCACCCCCGAGCTGGGCTGTGTATCCACTAAGGAAGAACTAGCTGGGCTCACTCACAGCCATGGTTTCGGCCATCAGCTATGCTAATCCAACACACCGTTGGGTTTATCAAGCATTCAAGAAGATAGAGGAAGGTAATGCTAAGCCAGTGAGCTCTACCACAGAGCTACAGGCATCTCAAGTGAACTCAACAGTCAGGCACCCACATTACCTACCACATCCAATACAAGGAAGATCCCCTTCTCTGTTACACAGTCCCTCAGGCAACTCTTCCCTCCAGTGCTCTTCAGGATGGGCATAGAAAGGTCCAGCTGCTACTCCTTGAGATCCTAGCCTTCACTGGGTTTATCAAGCACGCCCAACCTCTACACAGTCATTCCCTACTTGATTTCTCACCATTCTGCTCACCAAATAACTCAAATACGTCATTGGTTTTCTGGGCTATAAAAACTGGGTATTCCTATGGATTTCGGGATAGCTAATGTTCCCAAATTCGCCCCAAGGTTCATACCAATGGATTCCCCATTGGATTTCACTGTCCAATACCAAATCTGGGCGTTTTTGGCTTCCCAAAACGTGGGTTCTCTCACAGTTGCGATTTCTGGTTTTGCTCCCTGCTGGGAACTCGTTTTTCGATGGAAAATGATGCTGGTAAGTTTTCACAATGGAATGGGGATGAGGAAGAAGCAACTCTCATGAGGTAGAGTGGCTTGTGGTACAAGAAAACAGAGCCCATACTCTGCCATACGAATTTCTGGGCTGCCCATGCTCCATTGAAGCCATGGACTAAA
Source organism: Larix kaempferi (assembly GCA_027924585.1). Taxonomy (NCBI): domain Eukaryota; kingdom Viridiplantae; phylum Streptophyta; class Pinopsida; order Pinales; family Pinaceae; genus Larix; species Larix kaempferi. The sequence continues at coordinate 8,083,242 of BSBM01002204.1, read as the reverse complement.
TTCCTCAACCACTTCCTTACCACATAAATAAATGTCAGCAAGGTAAGTCAAATGGGTTCTCAAGGTGACATATGGCAGGCTATGGTTCAATCCCTTAGCCCCCTCACCACTCCCTAGTGGATACACATGGCCCCTTCTCATTTGTTGCTCCCGTAGCCAGTTTTGGTATTTTATTTCAATATTAAATATTTACATCAATTTACAATATCCCATGGCTTAAATGCATGTGGGTAACACAATATCAAAGCGTGTCTAATTTAAATAAAATCTGAGCATAAACTAGCGGGGCCTTGGCCTTGAGCTCCACGCTAGGGAAACATACAACATGTGTATACAATATTTACATTAGAAGCCAATATTTCATAGGGGTCAAAATTGGGGTATTACATTCCCTCCCCCTTAGAGCAACACCATCCTCGGTGTTCTCAAAACTGAACAAAAATGGGAATGCCTCCCTCATGGCATCCTCTAGCTCCCATGTAGCCTCATCAAGACTAAGGTGCTCCCATTGGACCTTTACCTGCCCGATGGCTCTGTTCCGGAGCAATGTGACTTTCTTGTCGAGGATGCGCATAGGTTCTACTTGGAACTCTCCCTCGGGTTCCACCTGTATCACATTCCAATCAATCATATGATTAGGATCATGTACATACTTCTTAAGCAAAGATACATGGAAAACATTATGAGCTCTTATGTTAGCAGGCAATGCAATTCTATATGCAACTGGCTCTATCCTATCAAGGACTTCAAATGGCCCACAATATCTTGGTGACAACTTGGCACAACTCCCCAACTTGAGGGAACTCTTCCTTGGTTTCACTCTCAAGTAAACATGATCCCCGATCTGAAATTCCTTATGTACTCTTTTCAAATCTGCATAACTCTTTTGCCTATCTTGAGCTGCCTTTAAATTCTGCATGATCTTAACAATTTCCTGTTCCATTTCTTTGATCATCTCTGGTCCAAGCACTACCCTGTTCACTGGGCCATCCCAATTCATTGGCGTCTTGCATCCCTTGCCATACAATGCTTCAAATGGACTCATTCTCAAGGGTGCATGGTGTCCATTATTGTATGCAAATTCAACCAAGTTTAAATAATCTTTCCACTTGGATGGTTTGTCCATCACATACATTCTCAGCATGTCTTCAAGAACTTGATTCACCCTCTCAGTTTGGCCATCCGTTTGAGGATGGTAAGCTGTACTGAAATTCAATTTAGTTCCCAATTCCTGAATAATCCCTTCCAGAAATTGGAGGTGAACTTTGTATCACGATCAGAAATTATTGCCTTAGGCAATCCATGCAATCTGAATATCTCTCTCATGAAGATGTTTGCAATGTCACTAGCCTTGTGAGTGGACTTCACTGGAATAAAGTGACCTACCTTCGATAGCTTATCCACCACAACCATGATTGAATCATGCTTCTTCACTGTCATGGGAAGACCTGTTATAAAATCCATGGAGATCACTTCCCACTTCCATTCCAGAATGGGTAAGGGCTGCAATAACCCTGTTGGATGTTGGTGTTCTGCCTTGACTTGTTGGCACTTCTGACACCTAGCAATGTACTCAGCTATGTCCTTCTTCATACTGCTCCAAAAGTATTGCTTTCTTGCTGCTGTTATAGTCTTCTGATATCCTGGGTGTCCAGAGTACGACATTTGGTGTATTTCATCCATCACTAGTTTCTTCAAATCTGCATTATTTGGAATGTACAACCTATCTTTCTAGATAAGGATACTGTCTTCACCCAGCTGATATCCTGCACACTTTTCATCCACATTACCGTGCTGCAACTTCTCTTTAATTTGAAGGCAAGTTTCGTCACCGTTTTGGGCTTCAAGAACTCTTGTCTTCAAATCTGATTTGCACATACTTACTGCTAAAACATGAAATTTTCTGCTAAGAGCATCTGCAACCTTATTCTCCTTCCCTTTTACATGTTTAATTTCAAAATCAAATTCACAAAGAAATTCCATCCATCTATCTTGCCTAGCATTCAAGTTTGGCTGATCAAACAAATACTTCAAGCTCATGTGGTCTGTTCTAAGCTCAAATATTCTTCCCATCAAGTAATGCCTCCACATCTTAAGAGCATGCACTATGGCTGCTAATTCTAAATCATATGTGGCATAATTCTTTTCATGCTCTTTTAATTTCCTGGATTCATAGCAAATCACAATTCCTTCTTGCATGAGAACCCCACCCAGTCCTTCAATGCAAGCATATGTGCACACTACAAAATCCTTCCTTGGATCTGCTATCTTCAAAACAGGAGCGCTGGTAAGTAACTCCTTCAGCTTCTGAAAAATTTTCTCACATTTTTCAGACCATACAAATCTGATGTTCTTCCTTTGCAATGAAGTGATCGGATGAGCTATCCTGGAGAATCCTTCAATAAACCTTCTGTAGTAACCAGCAAGGCCCATAAAAGATCTAACATCTGAAACATTTCTTGGAGTTGGCCAATCCATGATGGAATTAATCTTCTCCGGATCCACTGCAATTCCTTCTTCTGGAATGACGTGACCCAAATATTGAATCCTCTTTTGATAGAATTCACACTTGCTTAACTTGGCATACAGCTGATGTTCTCTAAGAACTTGCAACACCATTCTTAGATGCTCCTCATGTTCTTCTTCATTTCTTGAATAGACAAGAATTTCATCTAAAAACACAATCACAAACTTATCCAAATATTTGCTTAATACTCTATTCATGAGACACACGAATGTGGCAGGTGCGTTGGTAAGGCCAAATGGAACCACAGTGAACTCATAATGACCATATATAGTTCTGAAAGCCGTCTTGTGAATGTCTTCTTCTTTAATCCTCACTTGATGGTAGCCAGACCTCAAGTCAATCTTTGAAAATAATTTGGCTTCCTTCATTTGATCAAACAAGTCATCAATTCTTGGTAATGGATACTTGTTCTTAACTATCACTTTATTGAGCTGCCTGTAATCAATACACAGCCTTAAAGTCCCATATTTCTTCTTGACAAATAACACCGGTGCTCCCCAAGGAGACACACTAGGCCTGATATACCTTTTATCCATTAATTCTTGCAGCTGTATCTTCAATTCCACCAACTTCGGTGTACTCGTTCTATAAGGAGCTTTGGAATTCGGCGCTGCCCCTAGAACAAGATCGATGGTAAAATCAATATTTCTCGTCGGTGGCAACCCTGGTACCTCATCTGGAAACACATCTTGGAATTCTTGCAATATCCTGAAGTCTTCTAGTCTTGGCCCTTTGTCCTCTAATGAATCTGGCATATGGACTGCATATAATTGAAAACCCTTCTTATAAAACTTTTTCAACTGCAGGGCTGAAATCTGCCTTACTGAAACTTGCTTGGGAATCCCTTTTACCAATGTTGGCCTTCCCTTTTCATCAATGCACTCAAGTGCTTTCTCATAGCAGTCCAATTTGGCTTTATGTCTTTCTAACCAATCCATGCCAATTAATGCATCATAGGATCCTAATGGTAACACATTCAATTCAGCATATGTGTGGAGTCCATTCAATTCTATGGGACACTCCATCACTACCTCACTTACTTTTCTCTTAGTTCCCGTGGCTAATTGCACTAGCCAAGACTTATTATGCTTCATTTTTCTAAGAGAACAACCTTCAACCACTTTTGGAGAAACATAACTATGAGTAGATCCTGGATCAATCAAAATAGAAATAGATTGCGTAGCAATCTTACCTTCGACTTCCACCACTGATGATTGATGGTATGCTTGATGATTATCCAATGCTGCATAAATCCGAGGTGTTGTCCTTGCCATGTCCCCCACCGTAGTTACTCCCTTCAAGTTGTTCAACTTTCGAGAATTGTCTTTTCAATGTGGATAATCCTTCAACATGTGGTTTTCTCCACATCCCCAACACTGAAGTGGTCATTTTGATGCTTTGTCTGCTGCCACTGCTAGTTTGAATCCACTCCTTGCTTTCTGTCCCTGTGGAAAGGTTCTAGGATGACCTCTGAATGGTGGCTTGAAGCCATTCTTCTTTTGATCAAACTTCCCTCTTGGCTTTCCTTTCCATGCTGGGTTAGCCTCTATTTTTCCTTTACTTTGCTCATAGCAATGCATTGCCATCCTAATGGCTTCATCCAAACTTGGTGGATTAACAAAATCAATACGATCCTTGAAGCTTTGAGGTAGAACTCCAAGGAAGCATTGGATTTTTACTCTCTCATCCTTAATGTAGTCAACATACCTCAGTAATTCCAAGAATTTGTGGACATGCTCTTCCATAGACTTTAGTCCCAACCTGAGTTCATTAAACTCTTTTCTCTTACCGTCATAATACCTAGCAGAAAGGTATTTCTCCTTGAAGTACCTCTTAAATCTTTCCCAACTGATCTTTCTCTCATTAATTCTTTTCACTTGCACGAGATTGTCCCACCAAATGGAAGCTCTTCCATTTAGGTTGTAAATGGCAATTCTGGCTTTCTCATTTCTTGAGTAGTCTTGAATTCTGAAGTGTTTCTTCATTCCAAGAAGCCATGCTTCTGCCTCTTGGCTAGTTTTTCCTTCCCCATCAAATGTGGGAGGTCTTTCCTTCCTGAATTCACCCTGTGGGATGCCCTTGAACTTCTTTCTTCCATCCAATCTCTTAGGTGCATGTCTTGGACTTCTTCTAGAACATTTGGAGTCACACGACCTGCTGGAAGAAGACCTTGATGAAGATGTTTTATGCTTTCTGCTCACTGAACTCTTCCTTGGGCTTGGAGTCCTCCTCTTCGAGCGACCTCTAGAATGACTCCCTGCATCTCTTCCTTCTTCACCCATATTGCTTGGGTTGGAACCAAGGTTTATCTTATGCTGCATATCAGTGAGGCTTTGCAAAATAGCAGCATTGAGTTGGTGTTGTTCTTCTTGAGCCTTCATCAATCTTTCATTGAAGCTCACCATGGTTTCAACCAAATTCTAAGGAGTCACCTGCTCCCTTCTCCCATTGGATTCAGTCTCCGCATTTTCTTCATGCACATTTTCTCCTAGAACATTTTCTTCGTGTTCATAAGGATCTCGAGCATCATTTATGGTCACCATCTTTCCTATATGCATTATGAAAATATTTGTCAGACATCATAAGAATGCATATAGAAATATACACAATCAATATTTAACATAATAGAACTCATGGAATAATTCCCATAGTTGCTATGCATTCCTTTCCCTTGCCCATTCAAGCAATTCTGGAAATTGCCCATATTTATCAATAATTTATCAAAACAGTCGCTGGTACATTTCTGCTCTAATTATTTGTGGGGTATGATAAATTCATTCCAATTCTAGTCATACACCATTATTCCCTACTAGACAAGCTTTCCAATGCCTATCCCCGTGCTCCATTCCGACATCGGGTGTGGAAACAACGTTGTTTCAAAAATGACAACTCTTACCAATAATTCTGCACATTTTACACAGTTGTATTTTGGTCTAGAATGCCAACTTCAGCCACCTGTGGAAGGAAATCTATGAAGAATCACAAAAAAATTTATATCGGGCGAAGTTAGTCCATATAACAAGGAACACTCAGCAATTCGCGGATCTCAATTTCGATCCACCATTCATCTTTTATAAAATTATGGGTTTAACTACTTTTCCTTTTTAACTCCCTTGCAACCTGTGCTCCTCTTGTGCGCCACCTGTGCGCAATCTGCGCACTATCCGAGTGCAATCTGTGCGCAATCTGCGTGCAATCTGTGCGTGACCTGCGCACAATCTATGCGCGACCTGCACACAATCTGTGCGCGACCTGCACGCAATCCGCGCACAACCTACACGCAATCCGCGCGCAACCCGCACGCAATCCGCGCGCAATCTGCGCGCAATCCGCGCGTAACCCGCACGCAATCTGCACGCAACCCGCACGCAATCCACGCGCAACCCGTGCGCAATCCGCATGCAATCTGCGCGCAATCTGTGCGCGACCTGCGCGCAATCCGCGTGCTTATGGGGGTCATATCTCCCTCGTCCCTTAACCAAATAAGGCAAGTTTGGTACCGTTGGAAAGATCTTGGAGAGCTCTATGCAATGGTGTGATCCTCTGCTACATCTGAGAAATCTAATCCTACCATTTTCCATATCAAAATGACGCCCCAAACTTCACCAATACCACGTTAAAACATTCTGTTACCTGCTTGTAACTCAGAATTTGGCCCAAGCAGCCCCAGTGTTGCAACATGGGCTCTGATACCACTCTGTAATGTCCCCTCCCACCTTTCATATGCAGGGGAGAGAACATGACCAATCATATGGGGCTTTTGGCAGACTTAGCCCCAATATTCTTTTTTTTTTTTACTCATAAATTCATAACAATTAAAAACTTTTGTGTGCAGAATCAACTCAATATAAACACAGTGGAATTAAACATAATAATACACAAACAGAATGGAATGCATCAACATGTTTATCTCAAGCAAAAAGGTGATTCCATATGCAGAGATTCAATCTCATTCTCATGCTATTCACAGATTCCATCTCAATTTGATTACCATGAATATTTAACATTCAGATTGAACACATTGCATAACACAGAATATATATAAATTAATTCACAAGAATACTTATCTTGAAATGTAAATGTCCAACGACTGGCTACGGGAGGGCAACGTTCCACCCAACCATAGATCTCTATCTAGCCTATATTCTTTCAGCTGAGAGATCACCCCCGAGCTGGGCTGTGTATCCACTAAGGAAGAACTAGTTGGGCTCACTCACAGCCATGGTTTTAGCCATCAGCTATGCTAAGCCAACACACTGTTGGGTTTATCAAGCATTCAAGAAGATAGAGGAAGGTAACGCTAAGCCAGTGAGCTCAACCACAGAGCTACAGACATCTCAAGTGAACTCAACAATCAGGCACCCACATTACCTACCACATCCAACACAAGGAAGATCCCCTTCTTTGTTACACAGTCCCTTAGGAAACTCTTCCCTCCAGTGCTCTTCAGGATGGGCATAGAAAGGTCCAGCTGCTACTCCTTGAGATCCTAGCCTTCACTGGGTTTATCAAGCATGCCCAACCTCTGCACAGTCATTTCCTACTTGATTTCTCACCATTCTGCTCACCAAATAACTCAAATCCGTCACTGGTTTTCTAGGCTATAAAAACTGGGTATTCCTATGGATTTCGGGATAGCTAATGTTTCCAAATTCGCCCCAAGGTTCATACATATGGATTCCCCATTGGATTTCACTATCCAATACCAAATCTGAGCATTTTTGGCTTCCCAAAACGTGGGTTCTCTCACAGTTGCGATTTCTGGTTTTGCTCCCTGCTGGGAACTCGTTTTTCGATGGAAAATGATGCTGGTAAGTTTTCACAATGGAATGGGGATGAGGAAGAAGCAACTCTCATGAGGTAGAGTGGCTTGTGGTACAAGAAAACAGAGCCCATACTCTGCCATACGAATTTCTGGGCTTCCCATGCTCCATTGAAGCCATTGACTGAATTCCTCAACCACTTCCTTACCACATAAATAAATGTCAGCAAGGTAAGTCAAATGGGTTCTCAAGGTGACATATGGCAGCCTATGGTTCAATCCCTTAGCCCCCTCACCACTCCCTAGTGGATACACATGGCCCCTTCTCATTTGTTGCTCCCATAGCCAGTTTTGGTATTTTATTTCAATATTAAATATTTACATCAATTTACAATATCCCATGGCTTAATAGCACGTGGGTAACACAATATCAAAGCGTGTCTAATTTAAATAAAATCTGAGCGTAAACTAGTGGGGCCTTGGCCTTGAGCTCCATGCTAGGGAAACATACAACGTGTGTATACAATATTTACATTAGAAACCAATATTTCATAAGGGTCAAAATTGGGGTATTACAGACAATGGATGAATCTTTGTCTTCATGTCACCATGATCATATGTTCTTGAAGTAGAACATGATTTGTCTTTCTTGGTGTACCTTTTATGTTAGCAAACAACATAAACCTCATACAACATCACAATGCATTAGTACATTCATAAGTGTCAAAACCTTAATCAATGAATATCTTCTATTAAGGTGTTACGACAAGTCTAGTAATTAATCAAGATTGTACTGTAATGATATGAAGACAAACATATGATAAACTTAACCATGAAACATACCTGTAAGCCATACCTGTCAAGATTGCTTGTAATCTTCTTATGGAAGGCCTTAGCCTCATCTCCCTCTGAGACAAGAACTTCTTCACTTATGCAGGTGACCAATCCATCTTCTTCTAGGATTAACCCAATCCACTTGATTTGCAAGAACTGGACCTGGAGATAGATTAAGGTTTGTTAGAGAAACCACAAAAATTCAAACTTTGAATTTCAAACTTCTAAAAGGATAGAAATATGCGCCTTGATGAGCTGATCAAGTTGGTATATTCAGAATTTGAAAACTGCAAAGTTTCATTCCTCAATTTTGCCTTTGAAACTTTCGGATTCACTGGACGTGACCCCGAACTGGGGTTTGATGAAACCCACTCTTCTGCCCAATCAGAAGGTTTGATCCAAAGCTCTAAGCTTTTATTTTTCTGAGGAGCTTCCAGCCGTGGTCACAGATTTCAAAAATTCCCATTTTTGCAGAAGCCCTAATTTTCCACTTTTCCAATCAAAGTCCCGAACTAGGGTCTGATCAAGCCCGGTCTTCTGCCCAACCAAAAATTCTGATCTTGGTCTCTAAATTTCTATTTTGATGAGTAGCATCCAGCCATGGTCTTCGATTACAAAAATTCCAACTTTCTCCGAAGCCCTAAATTCTGGAAGCCATGAATGAAGGTGCTCAAAAATAATTATGTTTTGATAGAAATATGTACCTGATTGTTTCTGGTTTAACTCTGAACTTTTTGATCCATAGGGTCTGAAAATTTTTCTTGAGATAGCCCAGCCTGTTATCTTTCCATCCCGATAGGTCTGACCTCAATTGGATTCTCTAAGAGAGAGTTATGCCAAGTGTCGCAACGTGACCTGTTTATGGGATAATACAGGAGAGCAAACTTGTACAGCGTGCCACATATCACTGGTTCAACTTCAGCCTTTGAAAAAAAATTTGAGATATCCCAACCTATTGTCTTTCCATCCCAATAGGTCTGACCTCAATTCGATTCTCTGAGAGATATTTATGCCAAGTGTCGCAACATGACCTATTTATGGGATAATACAGGAGAGCGAATGTGTACGGCATGCCACGTGTCACTGGTTCAACTTCGTCCTCTGCATTTTTTTTTTGAGATATTATAGTCTGTGTACTACCTGTTGCTTTTTACTAAATTTCATTTGGAGCTTCCTATCCCAAGTTATGACCTTTTTCCCAAGGTCACCTGATTTTGACTCAGATCTGGAAGAGGCAGAAACCCTATATTGTACAGATCATAAATCACAAAGTACAACGAATTAGAGGTTGTACTTTGGACATAGGGTACATGGGGATGTGATATTTGACCTATAAAAGTTTCAGATCCTAAAACTTTGCCAAAATGGATTTATAGCGAAAGTGCTACGATGACTGGGTTTTGCTATATCAAGCCCTAGCATCGTAAGTGCAACAAGTGTCATACATGCCATATCATGCCTTCTTTCAGGCTAGCTCTGATACCATGTTAAATTTTCAGAATTTACTTCAATATGATCTAGGATCTTAACTGAGAGAACAACATGTACAACAAATCTACAGCATATCAATCATGGACACAATAATGCAAGCACACAAGAGACATAGAGTTTACTTGGGGAAAACTATAAAGGTGAAAAACCCCAATAACTTCCTCAAAGATAGATAGAGCAATGATACAACCAGAATACAAGAGATAGTCTTCTCCTAGAAGCAGAGCCTCCTCCTCATAAGTGCGCCACTTTCCGAATGAGAGAAGTGTATGTAAAATGAGAGAGACACACTCTCTATTTATACACTAACTTGTCTTGACCTTTACTCAACTAGGTCGGCCTCAACTTAACCACTTAACATAATGCTGACTGGGCCGACACCCAATAGGGTGGTATAATAACCCTTTGACCCACATGGACGACCCCCAATAGGGTGGTCTAATAACCCTTCGACCCACATGACTTATACAGGGCCGACCCCAACAAGGTGGTCTAATAACCCATCAAGTATAAGTTACGACACTTACAATATAAATGATGACACTTCCATATAGAGGAATAATAACATCTCTATATGAATACAAACACTTCTGTATAGAGGAATAATAACATCTCTATAGGAATACAATATACATATATTTGAAATACATTCCGAAGTTACATATACATCAACAAGTTGGAGTTAGACTCTTGGAGTGGATTGAAATCACTCTATATGAATTCAAATGGACTCTCTCTTGGGATATCTCTTGGCTACTTAACTAAAGGTGCATGCTCTCATGGAGGAGAAGCATTGTATGGCTAAATATTGAAGTCCTAGGTGAGGGTGGTGATATTCGAAGGGGCATGGTGAGCAAGGATAGTCACAACCCACTAGGTAATGAATATTGAAGGCCTTGTAATGAGGTATGAAGACTACTATATGCCAAAGTGTTTCCTGGATAGATTTTTATGTGCTTTCTAAGAATGTATGTCTTGAGTTTCATGTGATGGAAATCTATTGTGCTTTCTCAAGTTGTATGGCCTGAGTTTCCTGTGATGGAAATATGTTGTGCTTTCTCAGGATGTATGTATTGAGTTTCATGTGATGGAAATATATTGTGCTTTCTTCGGTTGTATGGAATGAGTTTCTTGTGATGGAAATATGTTGTGCTTTCTCAGGATGTATGTCTTGAGTTTCATGAGATGGAAATATATTGTGATTTCTTAATATGTATGGCCTTAGTTTCCTGTGATGGAAATGTATTTTTCTTTCCTAGGTTGTATTGCCTGAGTTTCCTGTGATGGAAATATATTGTATTTTCTCTAGTTGAGCAGAGGGGGGCACAAATATATGTTCTGGTTTGACCACTTATGATAATTTATAGGTTATTATACATGTACAATTGTGTCCAGAGTTATGTTTCCAATAAGGAACACCTTTTATTTCACTGAAAATTATTCCAATATGACTAAGATCTGATATTTTTTTGTGTGGCAGGTTTCTTGAGAAGGGCTCAACCACATCTTATGGTTTAGAAATTTTTGGTCATTTTTGGGTTGTGAAACCTATTACATTGTGTCTGGAGCAATGTTTCCAATAAGGAATACCTTTTTATTCATTGAAAAATCTTTATGTATGACTAATATATAGTCATTTTTGTGAGGCAGTGTTGAGAAAGAACACATTCTATTCATTGACTGCGAGTACCTCTGCATATGGATCCATGGCCTTAGCTCAAGGATGGATTGAATTGAATGTGTCTATGAATGGGTGGAAAGTTGTCTTGTTGAAGCTAGTTTCCCCTTAATCATATGAATATGTTATTATATGTTTATTTACTGCACTTCCTAATGAATACGTTCTCATGAATTTGATTTTCTTATGATTTGTATGGTTGTAGGTGACAACCATGAGATTTGATGTTTATGGTTGCAGATGACATATTTCATATCGGGGTTTGTTTATGCTGATATGGCTATGGTTGGTAGTCAGTGATGAGTAATTTATTATATGTCATTTATTGTAATTTCTTATGAATATGTGCTCATGGATTTGATTGGCTTATGGACTGTATGGATGTAGGTGGCATCTATGATATTTTAGGTTTATGGTTGTAAATAATATCCTTGATATTTGAATGTTGTTATGTTTAGATGGTTGTAGATGATAGACAGTAGATATGAATCATTTGTTGTAGATTTGTTGTTCATTTGGTAGCTAGTAGATCTAAATTTTACCAGAGATTATTGATAGCCGGTAGATCTTATTTTTATATATGTTGAGATCTTATTTTTATTATGCTTAAATGGTTGTAGGTGGCATCCATGATATCTTAATCTCAGGTTTTTTTTAAGGATTCTAATACTATACCTAAGTATAGTATTCTAGGCGATTATTTTGGGTTGAAAAAATCATATATATAGATAAGTAGGCGAATGTTAAATATGAAACATACAGTTTACTACTAAAATTTGTAAATTTTGGTGAATATTACAATAAAAAAACATCTTTTATGTAAATATAGGCGATATTAGAGAGTAAAAATGACTAAATAGCGAATTTATTTTTTGAAAAAAATGCCCAAAAAATAGCCAATTGGCGAAATTTAGCCCTTAAAAATTACCTTGTCTTTGATATGTGTCATCATTTCTATGGTTGTAGATGGAAGCCCAACCTAGTGTTGTAAATCTAGTTTTACTATTGTCGTAGTTCTAAATTTGGTATTGGTCATAGATATGATATTTATGTGGTTGGTAGCCTGTAGATGTTGCATGAAATGTTCAAATTCATGTTTAAATTATATACTTAGATATTGATACACTAATGCTTGATTTCCTTGCATCACATGTGCATTGGGGAAATTGATTTGCATTGGAAGTATCCATTTTGTTTTAAAAAAAAATATTGTTTTAAATTGGTTGGCTTGTTGGCATGTTGGCCTAGCATTAGAAACCTTATTCCTCTTTACATTGACCTGTTTCATACCCCCTGGTCATCTTGGTGTCCCTGGACTTGGTTTTCGGGTTGGGTACATTGCATCTCTCCTCGTGTTGGATGATGGGGGATTCCTTAATGCCTCCCTTCCAACGGGTCTCTACCCATCAACTTCAACTCATTTTTATTTGGGAATGAGGTCTAGAATTTTGATAGTGCCTTGGGGATTGCAGTCATCAATGGCAGGTTCCCTCTCTATTGGGTATTGGGAATACCTTGGGGACCATTATCATTATTGGCGGGTTCCCTTGCATTTGTTAATGGTATACATTAATGGCTGGTAATCAAACAGTTTCCTCCATGTTTGACTTCAACTGATTTATTCGCATGGTTAGGATTTGCACCTTTAGGTTGTTTGAATGGAATACCTTTGGCCAATAGTAGCATCCTCACATTTTTATATTTCCTGAGTTGCACAAGACTGTACCACACTTTATATCGGTACCATTGGTAGAAACATTACTCAATTATTATATTGTACTCCTGGTGATTTATGAGACATAGATCCACTTTGTTCAGTTGCGGCTATGATCTCCAGTTTGACATAGATCCACTTTGTATCTTTTGTGACCATGATTAACTGTTGGACATGGATCCAATTTATTCATTTGTGGACATAACCCATTTATATATCACATGGATCCACTTTGTATTTCTCATGGCCATGACAGTTACAATAGTTACATATATATGTTGTATATGTACTATATCTTTCTAGCGGTCATATTGAACATTGGATATATCTATCTTAGGGATAAGATTATATGACACCTTTCTCTGTTTAGGTACTTCATTGAGACTAAGATTCTTGGACCTTCTGGTTTCATTGACTCCACATTGCAATCTAATGAATTTATAATGTATTTTGGCCATCATGTTCCCTTCTAACCTCATACATTAGGGGGCATATGCTATAGTCCAAATTGGCACTTCTCCATCCATGATGACACTTTCATAACGTCACTTTAAATGTCGACTGTCGCTCATACAAAAGGACACTATGGAAGGAAGAGCCTTGGTTTGGTATCTGATGACATGGCCTTAATCATTTAGTGATTCCCTAGAACTCATAAGCTTTGTAACTAGGTTTCAAGTAAAAAATGCTCCTACTGATTTGTGAACGAGCATTCTACACCCTACTTTGCTTCACATTGCCAACATGTTTCATCAAAAACTTGAAAATGCCTGTTTTCTTTGGTGAAAGGGGTGTGAAACACTTGTTTCCCTTATATGACCAGTGTTTTTATTCTAAAAATCCCCCAAAATAATTAAAATTTGAATTTGGGGAATTTTGGGTGGTTTTGGTAACTACCCCCTTAGTTACAACTACTTTCTACCCGGGGATAACTATCTCCATATACTATATAAGCAAGGGAGATGAGCCATGAAGGGGGAATTTTGTCTAAGTATTGTTATGTGGGAGGAATGACCATTCCCTATCTTGTTTCTATCCATGTTCTGAAACTGCTGCCCTAGTTAGTTTCAAACCCTTATACATTGGAGCTTTGCTTGGGATTGTTGGAGGAGAGAAGCAGGAGACCTAGAGTCAAGTTTTCGTAAGGTGCCGAAGAAGAGAAGAGGTAATATTGAACTTGTTTCTACTATTTCAATAGATATTTGACATCTTTCCCTTCCTAAATTCTGAGTTGAATGTCATTTTTTATGAAGAATTGAGCATTTATGTGTTGAAAGTTGATTTATAAATTTATGTTCTTGTTCTTATTTCAATTGATTAATAATATTAATTATTAATATTATTAATAATTAATAATTGATTAATAATATTAATTATTAATATTATTAATAATTAATAATTGATTAATAATATTAATTATTAATAATTAATTTTCGAGACACTCTCTCCTGATGATGAGCCCTACTTTGCGGCTCGAAACGTCGAGAAATAACTTCACCAACACAGTTCTCCTCTCCACCATTTTATCTCTCACTGCGTGATCATGAACAGCTTAATATTAATTATTGTCAAAAGCTTTTGAGGAAGGTTTTGTATTTCTTTTGTAGGTTCTTGGCTTGAAGGTTTGAAGCATAGATAAGGAGAAACGAAAGCTAGGATCAAACTTCATAAGAAAGGTGCATCATTCTCTATATTTCAAACTCCTTGTATTATTTTTCTTGAATCTTGAGTCTAATTTGTTCACTATGAAACCCTAGATGTATAACTCATCAAACCTAGTATCTTGGTGACCTCACCCCAGTCCTAGGATAGTTTTCCACACAACACTTATATTCTTATAATTGCGCACTAGAGAAGTTGTATACAACCAACATTCATTTACATGTAGAAGCTGCATATAAGAGAAAATGGAACCACATATTAAAAAGTTTCATTTCCTTATGATTTGGTTAAATAATTCATTTTCATTTCTTGGATTTTCTTAAGTTGGTGAAATCCCTTAAGTCCAACTAGAGTCAAGTTAGGATTTAGGTTTAGGGTTTCCAGTAGTCAACTATTTGTAAAACAACCAGTCTATATATATATATATATATATATAGTATATACGTGTTCGAGGAGCTTCGCTATCCCCCCCAAAACAATCTACCAACAAGAGATCTATAGAAGCTTTAAGGTTTTATTTATTTTATTCCCTCCATATGTTTATTGTCTATAGGATTTGATAGTTTGGTTTAAATTAAAGAACTTGTTGAGTTTATAGAGAAACAAGGACATGGGTGTGTGTTCTGGTTTCCTTTTCAAGGTAGATTATTTATCTAGGTGCAACCATTGTATTAGAAGGTCCAATCTCATTAGTTCTAATTAGTGTTACATTTTTATCGATCATTTCAAGTCCATACCATTGTCCATTTTCATTATATATGATCTACTTGAATATCTTTGTATAGTTTTAAAAATGTCAAGAATGGTTTTAAGTTATACCTGCTCCATGTCATGACTAAATGTATGGAGTTATTTTTTAGTATTATAGAATAATCTTTTGCTATCTCATATATTATTCCACCTTTTGTTCTATTTCTCCATTCCCTTTATTCATTTTTATACAAAACATACCATTGCAATTTCTTCATTTTCTTTTCATTTCCTGTATCAAATATTTGCAGTTAGTCACTATCATTTTTTAACTAGTTTCTTTTATGTATTTTATAATTTGGATTCAATTTCAATGATTATTTTCTTTCACATACTTTTCCATAACATCATGCACATAATATATAAAATAAAATAACATAAAATAAAATAAAAAGAGTTACGCAGAGGGGTTATCCCATGCACATTCACATATGATAAAAGGGAAACCCTCTTATCTATACATTCTTTGTCAGATCATCTAGGAAGGTGTAGAGTAATGAAGTTTTAATGAGGCTTTAATCATAGGGTGACATTCCCACCTCTATGAATTCTACCTCATAAGAAGTTGAGTGTTTCAATCCCAAAACATCCTTTCTCAAGATCAACAGTAGAGGATTCTATAAAGGAATCCAAAATCACCTTGAAACAAGGAGCATTCACAGTAGAGGCTCTAACCATAAAAATCACATCATATACAATTTGGGAATGGTTCACTACTTTCACACTATAGGATATGAGAACTCTTGCAAGGTTTCCTTCCTCCCTTTCCTTATTGAGTTTCATTATTATAGCTTCAACGATTATAACGTAAAGAAATGGAGAAAGGGAACATCCTTATATAATGCCTTTGGATGCCTAGAAGAAAGAATAAGGTATTACATTGATCAAGGATGCAATCCAAGGATTCCTAATGGAATATTTGACACATTTTATGAACAAAGAGGAGAAACCAAACTTTTCTAGCACTGAGGAAATAAAATTATTCCTAACTATGTCAAAAGAATTGGATAAATCAAGTTTAATAATCATACCTTGATCATATTGATTAAATATTGAATGCATAGCTTCTTGTATTATCATGATTTTTTTCGAGATATGTCTATGCACCAAAAATCCTCCTTGATTATTATAAATGATTTTGGGAAGATTGGTCTTAAGCCTCATTACCAGGATCTTAGCTAGAAATTTGTAAGATACATAACATAGAAATATAGGCCTGAAATGAGAGATAGAAGTAGGCTATGATTCGCTTGGAATAAGTGCAATAAATGTAGAATTCATTGAAAAACCAATATTCTCTTTTTTTCTATCCCAATTCAACATTTTGAGAAACTTAATTATGTCCCAACAAGTCGTATAAAAATGAATTGCTAATCATCCAAACCTAAGGATTTGTCAGGTTCTAAGCTCCAAAATTCCTCAATTAATTATTTTTTTGATATCTTGTTTTCTAAACATTGATTCTCCTATTGACTTAAGAGAGAAGGGATATTATGAAGCATTATACCTTTGTAATTTTGGTTGGAGCTTCTTATCTCCATATAAAGTTAGTTAAAATGCCTGTGCAATTCATCCTTAACATTAGAAAAATCCATAATTTGTCTTCCATTAACATTATTGATATCTTTGATAGTATGATGGTTATCCCTTCCTTTGTCTTCCTTCTAGAAAAAAACAATGTTCTTGTCACTTTCATTTAACCATAAACTCCTATACTTTAAATTCCATTCCTCTTCCTCTTGTCTTTGGATTTTATGGATATCTTGGATTATCTGCTTCTCTTTCCTCAAGATATCTCTGGATATTTTTCATTGTTCCATTTTCTATTGTATGGTTTCCAACTTATATTAAACCTTGAGTCATTTAATCGTAGGATACTTGAAATGAGACTTAGCCTAGATTTTGAGATAACCCTTCACCTTTCTTAATTTTGATTCCCAAATCAAAGTCAGTGATCCCTTAATATAAGAGTACAATTGGGATTTTATAATCTGAATGGATTCCTCCTCTTTAAGCTAGAGAGATTTAAAATGAAAATAGATCGATCCTAGATCCCTTGATTCCACAATGAAAAGGAGGACTGGATTTTTATTAGAGATGACTAGAGGAAAAATTCTTGAGAAGAGGGAATATACATCTAACATAAACGAGCTATAGACAAGGAATTTGTCCAAACTAGGTTTTATATGCTTAGGACCTATCTATCTTTTGGATCAGGTGTAAATTCCCTTTTTTGGAGTAGAATCAACTTAGTCCCATTCCACCATCAAGTCTTCCATCTGTTCACTGAAATGATCTCAAACCAAAATTCCTCCTCTTCTTTCCTTTTGCAAGATGGTAGGGTTGAAGGATTGAAATCAATATCTAGAATTCTACTTTCTTGCCATATAAAACTATGCCATATACATTTTATATTCTTATTATTTTCCTTGTTACTATGATTTGTAGCTCAACCATGATCCAATGATGGTTTTTCATAAAATATCTCTTCCTGAATTTTTTTGAGTCCCAGGGGGTAACAATACCTCCCAAGGCTCCTCAATCACTGATTACGTGTTTTTCACTTTGCTTCAAGATCCTAAATAGAGTGTTTAAAGCCTCAATTGTTTCCATTTTTGTCTCTTGGAGAAGGAGGAATAATAACCTTTATCCTTTGATTAAATCCCTTATTTCTTCTAACTTGTGCTGACTCCCCATACCTCTATAGTTCTAGGAGACCATAATCATTATTGGATATTTAATGGGAAGGAATCCATTCTTTTTTCTAATTCTAACTTCATCTTATTGGGACTCTTAAAGGGAGCATTCTCAAAGGAGTTTTCTATGGAAGCTTTTTGTTCGAAGATATTTTCTTTTGACACCATCGCTTCACATTTTTCTTTGGTCTATTTTATTTTGTATTTTTTGGGAAGTGGCCTATCCTCATCAAGATCTTTCATGATTTCTTCTTGAGCTTTCTTATCTTTCATTCTTGTCATAATTCCACTAGGGGTGGATTTTGATTCCACATAAGAGCATTGTATTTCTTGGATAATCTCTAAGCGAATCAATGATATATAATCCTATTTGGTTCTAATCTCTTCTAAGATTTGTTGTACCAAAGAAGGAATCACCCTTGGTGAATGGTTTATCCTATGGTATAAAGTCCTTGTAGATTGTTGTTCTTCAAGATATATATTCGTGAGGGTTTGTAATTAGTTGGAAGAGGTGGTTGAATCCGGGGGAGGCCCGACATTAGATGAAATTGCATTTCCATACTTAGATTTTACCCCCATTTTTACCTGCTTCCAACCACTATCTTTCTTATTTTCCACTAGGGGAGGTGGACATTTGGAACAATTCCTTGCAAAATGGCCATATTCATGGAAAATATTGCATTTAAATGGTAAATTCTCATATTCCAACTTTTTGGTGTGAGTACATCCATCCATTATTAGGTTGATAACTTCCAATAAAATTTTCTCCAAATTGACCTCAACACAAATGTGAGCACATGCAAACATAGGGGACTCCACTTAGATATATCAATATATCACCTAGGGGAGTTTCAATGGCTTCCAGATCCTCATCCTTCCAATAATGAAAAGGAATACAAGGGAGGAATACCCATACATGGACTGTTGAGGGGATGTCCTTCTTAGGATCAAAGGATAAATTCCAATGATTCAAATACATAACTCTTGGTCCCTAAAATATGGGCCACTTTTGAAGATGAGGTCTTGGTCTTCCCTTTTTTGGAATAAGAACAAAATACCCTCTTCCACAAAAGCATTGATACAAATATCTAGCGATAAGGGGATTCCAATTCTTATTTATCTAGATCTCCATAACTCTAGGATAAGGCCATAAACTAGTGAAATGACTTACCAAGCCATGCTTCAAAAGGGAAAGGGATTTGCACTTAGCTATAAAGGAATAAATATTGAGCTTAGGCATAGAGGGGAGCTTGAGAAACATGAAGCATGTGAGGGGACAGTAGAGGGGGGATGATAAGAGGATACCACGGTGTGAAAAGCATCCTATTTTTCCTGAAAAACACCCCTTTTTTTTCGTGAGAAATACCCCCTAGAATCTAGGGTATGAGAGAGATTCCACGGTGACACACATTGAGAGAAGAGAGGTGTGAGAGAAGGTGTCTAGGTTTAGCAAAGGAAAAAAACTCTACACATTGAATAATATTGCAAGGATAAATTACAAAAAATAAAAATAAAAAGTAGAATTAATAAATATTGATGCTATTTAACCAGAATAAGAATACGATCCAAAATATATGCAGAGGTCTAATTGCTAAATCTAATTCTAACTCCCAAATATGATATTCCAACCTACTAAAGTTCCATAATTATACAAAGAAGGAAAATTGATTCTTGAACCAGAAAAAGTTATAGATTGACATTCTCCTTCTCTTTAGAACATAATCATTATGGAGTACCTAATCAAGTGGAAGAATATTCCTCTGAAAGAAGCTACATGGGAAGATGAGTAATAATGAAGAAACACCCTAAATTGCAAGCTTTGAGAGAAAATACTTTTAAAAGAGGGAGGTTATGTTAGGATCCTAACGCTCTTTCATTATTATTATATTAGTTATAGATAGGCCAACCTAGAGTATATGATACATAATTCTTTCTTTAACTCTTATTTATAATAAAAGAGATTCATTTGACTAAGCATCTTGTATTATGCATTTGATATATTGTAAAAGGAGGTTTCCCCACTCAAGAGGCTTCTTATTCATTGAACCCCTATCATTCTCAAGGCATAGATTTACTTATTATAATTTATTTTTTTATTCTATTTGGGCTATTTGATACATAACAAATTGATAATCTCATCACCTCCCTACAATGGAAAGGAAAAAGGTTCAAATGGATAGCCAAATGTAAGTTAGTGTTTGTAGAACTGAAGAAACATCTCACCAATGCTTCAATCCTTAAAGTACTTAATATGGAGAAATAATTTTTATTTGCACTGATGCATCCAAACATGTTTTGGTGTAGTGTTAATGTAGGAATGAGGTGTTGTAGCCCATGCATCCCATAAACTCAAGAATAGTGAGATTGCTTACACCACATTATTTGGAAATAGAAATAATGATGATGGACCTAAAATTATGGAGACATTACCTTATAGGGAGAACATTTAAACTAAATAAATATCATCACAATCTTTAGTATATTTTTACCCAAAGAAACCTCAAATCCCACCAACAAAATTGGAGCAAGTTGTTTAGTGATTATGATTTTGTGATATCTTATAAACATTAAGGAGAATCCCATGGAATATGATCTAACCCGAGGGACCAAATCTTGATCCACATAAGTGATGACTATTGGTATGTGGAAGTACGATCTGATTACCAAAATGAGAATTTGTTAGAATGGAAGTATAATCACTATTCCTTCGATTTTGACGAATTTTGTAGGTTGGATATACATACCATAGAATGGGGATATTGTAATGCCCTTTGGTTTATCCCCTGGACATGCTATTATTATTTTGATGTCTTGAAATTATAGCACGGTGTGTCAGGACTATGGTTTGCACATTATTATTAATTAATAAAATAAAACAACTAATATCAACCGATGCCACATAAAAGAGTATGAGGAACCATGATGTTACGAGAAAGGGGAAGTGGAAAAGTGTGTTCCTAAGTGTTTGTGTCTATGTTGGTGGACCCTCTTAACTTATGCACCCTCTTATGTTGTGTTTATCCTTGATTTTATTATTCTAGGATGTTTTATATTAAAATTGGAGTCACTCTCTCTCCTAGTGCGCCCCCTTGAGTGCCACTTGGTGTTTCCCCTCATGAAAGTTGTAACTCCTCCTTAGTGGTTTTCTATTTTAGGAAAATAAGTCCTCTTGTGACTCTCTCTCTCCCCAAAATCGAGTTATCCATGAGGAATTCAAATTGGTTAGTGTGTGCTTCATTTTCTCTTGATTTTTGCTTCTTGGTTCTTCTTCTTGGTTCTCTGCTTCATTCTCGTTGTTCTTGGTTCACTCACTCATGTGCATTGCTATTGGGAACTTGGGAATTTGATTTTATTCCCTTGTTATGTGTGAGATCTTGTGATATAGTGGTATTTTTGGATGGTTGGTGTGCCCTTGTTGATCCTATTCCCAAGCAAAGAGAGGCTTGCTTGTTGCTAGTCTATCTATCCTAGAAGCTGCTTGTCCTGGATTGGAAGTGATGTGGAATCCACTTGCCATTGGATGCAGTTGGACCGATGGTATATTAGTGTTTTATTGAGTCTATCTGTTATGGAGCTATATGTCCTGGATTGGAAATAGTGGGATCTATTTTCCATTTGAATACAGTTGGAGTACCGATGGTAGACTTGTGACTATCTGTCCTGGAGCCACTGTCCTAGATTGGAAGTGATGTGGAATCCACTTGCCATTGGATTTGTGGTTGGACCGATGATATTTGGGTTTTACGGTCGATTTCACTATTGCTTGTGGAATCATGGTTCCGGATCGAGGGTGACTTGTGCAAAAAAATATTTGGCTTGTACAGTGTCTATGGCTGGGTGGATTGTGGCACGGTTGAATTCGGTTGCAAGAATTGGAAGACAAGTGGTTGTATTTTATTTATATCGGTTATTTGTTTCTGATATGATATATATATATATTCATCTGAAATATTTTATGAAATGCGTGAATAAAATGTGAAAAAATCTTTTTCTACGATTCTGGTTGTTTCTCCATTACTAGTTCTTTTGGAAAAATTGTGAAAGCTAGTTTTGGGACTTTGCAAGAGAAATGTTTGTTAAAATGTCTATGAAAATCCTATGCTAGAGATATGATTTTTATGTCTATGATAATATTTTTAGAATGTGTTATTTGAATGTGGAAGAGTTTTAGAAAGGTCTATGTAATCCATTTGTAATGAATCAAGTTGTTTTTCAATTACTAGCTTTTGGAAAAATAGTTTTAGCTAGATTCGAGACTTTTCAATAGAAGTGTATGTTAAAATGTCTATATGAGTTATTTGATTAAGATATGATATTTGCATTTGATAATTTTTATTAAATTTCTGAAATATATTCCAAGATAGTCTATAAAATTTGTTAACGCAATCCTAGTCTATTTCTCGATCTACTATTCTTTTCGGAGAGGTTTCCATAGCTAGATTTGGGATTTGAAATGTGGATTGTATATGAGTTATAATATACAACCATATGAATTTATATGACCTCCAATATTCTGATACTAACCTTTGATCGCCAGTTCCTTCTTGTTGAATTTATTTTGAAAACTAGAATTGGAAACTAGCTTCGAAACGTTGAAGTTGGTAACAAGTTTTGGATTCGGATATCTATTTTTAGTAAAATATGAATGTACAAACATATGATATGTTTTTGGTAATTTATGTGTGCTGTATAATTCTATTTTCCATATCTTCAACTTCACCTCTATGTTCCTCATAACTCAGTACAATTGGTTTGATTGAATTCCTAGTAGTGTTTATTAGGCTAGTTATACTGATTAAACTTGAAAGATTCTTCATTTATGTGCTCAGATCAGAGATGCAAATGGAATTTTATTTTTCTATAAATGCATGCTTATTTATGCACATGATTTATGTAGGTTCACTTTTTGGATAGTTGGTATGGTTTTGCATCGAAAATGCACAAGACTAGTTGTTTGCGTAGTGAAACTAGTTGACTAGTCTTGGTATCTCATTTTCGTGTATATTATGTTTAATTATTTAAAATGGTTATTTGGCCATATTTACATGGATGTAGGTGTTAATTATACATCGGGATTAATAAATTTAGTTAATTACTTGAACAAATTCTTTTATGCTAAGTGTCGTAATTTGTAAGTTAAGTGTCGTAATTAGTGCATTTATTACCTTAATTAACTAGTTAATGGCATATTGTTGGAAATGACCTTTTTGGGTGAAAGTAACATGTGTTATGGATTGGTATAGATGTATAATGATGTTAGATAGTGTTGGATAATATTTCTCATCCTTGGTTCAGTTTCTTGCTCAGATGTAAATTTTATTTTAATTAATTTGTGATTATCGATATTTTGTAGTAATTAATTTGTGAAAATTGAAATTAAGTATTTATTCTATTTTTCCATTGTGATTAAACTTGCAATTATACTCTTATAGATAATTATATGTACCTAATTCCATTTGATATCTCTGGGGGACATTACAGGTGGTATCAGAGCTATGGTTCCAACTCTGTGGTTATTGGGCCTGTTACAGAGTCATAATTTTATGTTTATGTGCATTTGGGGATTATAAATGTGCGTAGTGAAACAAATTTAACCTCCCCTATGTTAATAGAAGAATCATAGGCCTTGACTAATTCCTACTTCAGAGATAAGTCTGGTATTTTTATTTCTTTTCAATTTCAAAGGTCAAGAGATTATGGATCTGTTAGTACATGTAATATATTAGCATAGATTAGTATATATGTGGTAAGGTGTGATATATAAATAGTGTATAAAGTAAATAATTATGTATATATGTATATGATATGTAATGATGTAAGATATATAAAGATGTTGTAGTATAACTATTATCAATATGAGATGATACTAATGGGAAATATACTCTCTATTGTCTTTATTGCTTCTCTTAAGGAAATACTTTTATGTATGGGAATGATTTGCCACTTGAAAGGTAGTAGTTACATCAATGAGTAACTCCTTGGCTATTTTAGGAAATGGGACACTAGTCGAAATGGTTTTTCCCAATCTCCTTTTTATTTTATGCATGGAGTATGATTTATACTATTTACTAATTACTGCTATCCTAACTGATCTAATTAGTTAGTGGTGGAATTGCCACTTGGAGGTAAGTATATCTATGGGCTATTCTTGTATTTTATTATTGATTATTTAATTTATTTAATTTATTTATTTTAGGGTTAGTAGTGGAATTATTATTATCCTAACTTATCTTACCAAATTATTTATTGAGTGGAAGAAATGAGCCACTTGTCCTTAATGGTTCATATTCTCTTTTATTTTATTTATTTTGTCTATGGAAATGTAACTCCTTGTCTATTTTTGGAGGAAATGTGCCACTTGTCTTTAATGGTTCATATTCTCTTAATTCTATTTATTTTATTTTATGTGTGTAAGTAGGTAGTATAGTAGTGTATGATAATGTTATATATATATATATATGATATAAATTTAAATATGTATAACATCATATGTGATGTAGGATATATGGGGGGTATATGATATTGAATATGGCATAATATAAATGTTATATATAGTATATATAATTGTATAATATGTGGTATATATATAGTTGTTAAAAGTATATGTGTGTGTGTGTACTGTAATGTGTATTTTAAAATATGCATTAATTATTAGTATTACACATATATGATATTGTGTATATATTATATGTATAGATGTGAACATATGTAATGAAGTGTGTGTAAATATTGGAAGTATTTGGGAGTATTTGGAAGTGTTTGGAAGTATTTGGGAATATTCGAAAGTGTTTGGAAGTATTCAGGAGTATTTAGAAGTGTTTGGAAGTATTTGGGAATACTCAATAGTGTTTAGAAGTATTTCAAAGTTTTTGGAAGTATTAGGAATTATAGTGTGATCAGAAGTATTGTGTTAGTATATATTTTATAATGCATACCTAATATGATAGCATTGGATTAAGTAATCATACTGCTATAATTGTATGGATATTATGGTATAACATAATAATTATTTGGATGTATAAAATATAGGATATATAGGTTATATGATTAATATGATGTGTATATGATTAATAATAATATGATATATGATTGCAGAATTATAATATGTATGTAGACAAATGGGTGTATGTATAGAAATAATACATAGTAATAAAAAGTATGGTGTATGGTATGAGTGTATGATGGTGCGTTGTATAGCTAGTAATTATTTTATCACAGAATATTAGAATATTTTGGTGGCAAGATGTTTGGTTGCTTGAGGCGACTGTGTATTTACTTTGGTTGATAGTATAAGTATTGTGCTATGTATAAATAATTAGTAATGTAATGTATAGTTAGTATATGGGGATTGGATTGGATTTCCATGAAAGTATGTATAACATTTCTATTGATGGAGTGTATGCAGGGAAGATCTATGATTGTGTATATGTTGAGTGTTTACATAAGTGCAGTATTAGTAGTGTTTGTGTGATGTTGTTGGTTGTATACATGTACTATTAATATATGGATATTATATATATTTTCATGTGCTAATAATTATATATAATGTTATGATAAATAGTAACTATTCGATATGATTGTTATGGTTGATGTATGTTGTTTGATACTATTGGTTGTTAATGTTTGGTGTTGGTTGATTAATGGTTAATACATGTATGATATTCTCATTACTATATGTATGGAAATGATTGGTTGTTCTTGGTTGTCATGGTTGTTGTGTGTATGCTTGATGAACGATGGTTGATGTTGAGTGGATGATGTATGGATGATATTGTTATTCATATGGTTTCTATTGGTTTTTATTTTTTGTCATGGGTTGATATTGGTATGATTGATGTATTCTGATTTATGTATCTTGATTTAATTAATATATTCTAATGGATGTATTTTGATTGAAGTATTTTGGTTGATGTATTCTGGTTGATGTAGTCTGGTTCTAGTTTATGTATTATGATTGATGTGTTTTGTTTGATGTGTTATAGTTGATGTATTATGGTTGATGTATTTTGCTTCTAGTTGATGTATTATGGTTGATGTGTTTTGGTCGATGTGTTTCAGTTGATGTATTATGATTTAGGTATTTTGTGATGTACCAAACTATGAATTCGACACACTAACTCAAAACTTGGGAAATACAAGGGTTACACTAGCTCAAGAATCCTTTGCACAACTTACTGGGACTATTTATGTTTCGAAATTAGAAATTGTTGAATTCTACTCCAAGGCTACCTAGGTACACCATAATATTCAAACTATATCCTTAAAACCGAGAATTGCAAGGGAACTAGGATCACTAGCTCAATGAGACAAGTAAGACACAAAGATTTGACTTATGGGCAGGTAGGAGGCTCTGGAAATCAAGGGAGGGTTATGGAACAGGTATTTATTATGACAATATATTCTGTAGGAATATCTGCAGAAAAATACAGAGGTCGATTTGGAAAATTGGACCCTCGGAAGTGAGATTTCCCAATTTGGGACTGCGTAGTTTCCTTGTTTTCAACTCGACTCAAACATTAGTAAAGGATCCCAAATATTTAGTCTGAAGGTCAGGTCTAGACCAATGTTTTGTCTAGTTTATGAATATTGATTCGGAATTCCAAATAGATGAATAGAAGACAATTTTTTATTCAAATTTTGAAAATTGGTCAGAATTTGGCACACATTGAGCATAGGTAAATAAGATTGAAGACATGCAACCGGAAAGTAAAAAACAAGAACTAAAATTTTATTGCAGAGGTACTATAAAGAGTCCCATTACATAATAAATAGACTTTTATAGCCCAGGTGTCCCAATGGCTCTCACACAACACCAAATTACTACACTATGTCACCCAAAATTGATCACAAACACAATACTAGCAAAATGTGGCATAGGCTTTGCCACCCTCATACAAATATGAAATAAACTATTGTAGATATCTACAGCAAATCTTTGTGAATTAAGTTGGTTTCTCCACTCCTCAATAAAATTACATAGGGGCGCATCTCCCTACTATTTGCATGGGGTACATATCCCAAGCACCGGAATTTGCTCAAGCAAACTCTCCATAAAAAAAATACAAATATTGGAAAACCTTTAGAAGTGTGCTTCTTGTTGCTTATATAGCTTCAGATAAACCCCAGAACCACTTGAAAATACCACGGGACCCAAAAAACCATGTACAATTTAAACCATGGGGAGTAACATAACCCTTGATTTATTCCACATTGGCCACACTCAATGTACCATTTGACCACTTCCTCATGTAATTCACCCTCCAACAACCTCTTGGACCATTTTCTAACCAACATTGACCATTTCCACAATCCAAGGTGCCCTCCTAACCACTGTTGACCACTTCTCTCCCTTCAAATTTGAATTTGGTCCAACTTTCATTATTGATCTCCACTATCTTTCCCTATTTTAAGGAAACACCATTTCACATGGGAGAACACTTATATTTTCCTCCAAAACGTCCCTTATACTTGGTCAAACAGTAATGCACCTTCATTCATCATCATTTGGCCCCATTCACACTTTGGACCAATTTTTACATTAACTTAAATAATTTGCCTTAGGAAATTTACCCCATTTTAATACAAAAGAAAACTTAGGATAAATCTAAATTCCCAAGTAAATTTAATTATCCACTTGAACTTTGAATTGGGAATTTCTTCTTCATTTGACCCACCTTGTACATTTGGCTCTAATTTTGCATTATTACTATCTTGGACATCATTCTTAGCAATTATTTTGACCCTTAGAACCAATTTGACCAACTATCATGAACATGGCCAAGTGGTTTAGGCCCTTGTGATCCAATGCAAAATTTGGGGACACGACATATTCTGTTTGATGTGTTTTGGTTGATGTATTATGGTTGATGTACTATGATTGATGTTGTATGGGAAGTTGATGCATGTATAATTGTCATTGGTTGGTATTGGTGTATGATTGATATATGATCGACATGTGATTGATATATGGTTGAGGTATTATGAATTGATGTATTATTGACCAGTGCCGGTATGACTGATGTATGATTTATATTGGCTGATGTTACTGATTGATACTAATTACTATTAGTTGATGTATATTGGATTTTTTGTTGTTCTCTAAAGAATACTTACACTTTGTGTGGAGATTAAAGGTAGTATGTTTAACTACTAGTTGTTATGGCCCTTTTTTTTGTTTCTTAGTTAGATTGGAATTGTTGCATAAAAGTTTGCTTACATGTTACATTAAGTGCATAAAATGTTCATGTGATCCTTGCAATATTTGCTAAAAAATATCTCTGTGATCTTTATATTTGCGATGTTTGTTAAAAAGGTATCTTTGTGATCTTTGTTGAGGTATTTTGGTAGTATCTTGGTGACATTTCATGTGTAGGTATCTTGGTAATCCTTGTGGTATTTCTTATATAATACTGAAAAGTATGTACTGACCATGTGACTAATTAAAGCATGATTCATGTACCTTTTTTGAAGATGTACTTCATGTATCCTTATATATAATACTAATACAAGTATCTTTTGTTAGAACAATATCCTTGTGATCTTTGCTGAAAGTATCTTGTTAGGGTATCCTTGTGGTATATCAAATACCTTTGTTTAAAGGCATCTTTGTAAAGTATCATGGTAAATCTCATGCAACCTTGTAGGGAAATTATTTGGGTGGTAAATCATGTAAAATCATCTTGGTAATGCATCTCATGTGTTTGACTGATTGGAATCCATTTCATATATATTAGATGCATTTCATGTATTTTGTTGATAGAGCATATGCGTGATGCATTTCATGTATCTGTAGGTAATGTATATGTATTTCATGTGATTGATTGACTGGAATGCATTTCATGAAGAAAAAGTACACACATGATGCACTTCATTAGATTGAATGGTATACTTGATGCAATTCATGAAATTGATTGATACATCTAATGCATTTCATATGATGGAATTGATTAGAAAACAATTCAGGTAGATGCATTTCAAGTATTTTTTTGAAGAAGTATATATATCTCATGTACCTTGTATATACTAATGTATTTTGTGTGATTTATTCCATGTATCATGTATCTAGATGAACAAGATATATACATGTTTGATGTTGATGGTGTGTTAACGTAAAAAGTATCTTTGTAGAAGAATATCTTCATATCATGTATCACATATTTTTATATACCTGATGTTAATCATACGAGTGATTGAAATATGATTTTTAGTTGGATGTATCTTTGTTGAAGGTTTGAAGGCCTTGTAAAGAGAATTGAAGACCCTATTATGAGTATTGAATATTAACCATTGCTTCCTTGAGTCCACTCTACTCGTCCCGGTTTTCCCATAAATAGTGGAGACAGACAAGAAATTAGATGGTAGTGGGAAGTGGTGTGGATAAAAAGATGTTATCTTTCTGAGGCATGTATGGTCATGTCTGTGAGAGTTTGAAAGATGTTATCTTTTAGAGGCATGTATGGGCATGTCTGTTATCCTTTTGTAAAGGCATGTATGTAATATGCACCGAGGATGATGCATTGTTTAAGGGGAGGGGGATGTAATACCCTCTAGTTTATCCCCCATACATGTTATTATTATTTTGATTGTGTGGAATTATGGAACGAGGTATTGTGACTATGGTTTGCACATTATTAATATTATGTTATTATTATTAATTAATAAAACAAAACAACTGATATCGACCGATGCCACATAAAAGAGTATGAGGAACCATGATGTTATGAGCAAGGGGAAGTGGGAAAGTGTGTTCCTAAGTGTTTGTGTCTATGTTGAAGTGGGAAAGTGTGTTCCTAAGTGTTTGTGTCTATGTTGGTGGACCCTCTTGACTTATGCCCCTTATTATGTTGTGTTTTTCCTTGATTTTTTTATTATGGGATGGTTTATATTAAAATTGGTGTCAGTATCTCTCCTAGTGTGCCCCCTTGAGTGCCACTTGGTGTTTCCCCTCATGACATTTTTAACTCCTCCTTAGTGGTTTTCTATTTTTGGAAAGTAACTTCTCTTGTGACTCTCTCTCTCCCCCAACTCGATTTATCCATGAGGAATTTGAATTGGTTGTTATGTGATTCATTTTATCTTGATTTTTGCTTCTTGGTTCTTGGCTTCATTCTCTTTGTTCTTGGTTCACTCAGTCATGCGCATTGCTCTTTGGAACTTGGGAATTTGCTTCTTGGGAACTTGGGAATGTGTGAGATCTTGTGATCTAGTGGTATTTTTCGATGGTTGGTGCACCCTTGTTGAGCATGTGCCCAAGCAGAGAGACTCGGTTGTTGCTAGTTTATTTGTCCTGGAAGCTGCTTGTCCTAGATTGGAAGTGATGTGGAATCCACTTACAATTGGTTGTAGATGGATGGATGGTATATTAGTGTTTTATTGAGTCTACATGTCCTGGACATGTATGTCCTATATTGGAAATAGTGGGATCTATTTTCCATTGGAATACCATTGGACCGATGATAGACTTGTGAGTATATGTCCTAGAGCCTATGTCCTAGATTGGAAGTGATGTGGAATCCTCTTGCATTGGATTTGTGGTTGGACCGATGATATTTGGGTTTTACGGTTGAGTGCACTATTTCTTGTGGCATCATGGTTCCGGATCGGGGGTGACCTATGCAAATAAATATTTGGCTTGTACTGTGTCTACGGCTGGGTGGATCATGGCACAGTCAATTTTAGTTGCTGGAATTGCAAGATAAGTGGTTGTATTTTATTTATATGGGTTATTTGTTTATGATATATATATATATATATATATATATATGCATTTGAAATATTTTATGGAATGTGTGAATCAATTGTGAAAAAATCATTTTCTAATATTCTAGTTGTTTTTCCATTACTAGTTCTCTTGGAAAATTTGTGAAAGCTAGTTTTGGGACTTTGTAAGAGAAATGATTGTTAAAATGTCTATGAGACTCCTACAATACAGATATGATTTTATGTCTCTGATAATATTGGTATAATTTTTTATTCGGATGTGGAATATTTTTAGAAAGGTCTATGTAATCCATTTGTAATGAATCCAGTTGTTTTTCAATTACTAGTTTTTCGGAAAAATAGTTTTAGCTAGATTCAATACTTCACAAGAGAAGTGCTAGTTAAAATGTATATATGAGTTATTTTATTCAGATATGATATTTGAATTTGATATGTTTTATTAAATGTGTGAAATATATTCCAAGATAATCTATAAAATTGTTACCGCGATCCTAGTCTATTTCTCAAACTGCTATTCTTTTCAGATAGGTTGCCATAGCTAGATTTGGGATTTGAAATGTGGATTATATATGAGTATGAAGATACAGCCATATGACTGTATATGATATCTAATATTCTTATCCTAACCTCCGATCATTAGTTCCTTCTTGTTGAATTGCTTTTGAAAACTAGAATTGGAAACTAGCTTCGAAATGGTGAAAATGGTAACTAGTTTTAGATTTGAATCTTTGTTTTTGGTAAAAGATGAATGTACGGACATATTATGTATTTTTGGTACTTTATTTGTGTTGTAGAATGCTATTTTCCATATATGTACTTTCACCTCTATGTGTCTCAGAACTTAGCATGATTGGTTTGATTGAATTCCTAACAGTGTTTATTAACTAGTTATACTAATTAAACTTGAAAGATTATTTGTTTATGTACTCGGATGTAGGTTCATCCAAAATGTAGTGTTTATCCAAAATGTAGTGATTAAAGGTTCATTTTGTATGTATATTTTATCCAAAATGTATTTTTATTTTTCTATACATGCACGCTTATTTATGCACATAATGGATGTAGGTTCCCTTTTTGGATAGTTGGTATGGTTGTGCGTCGAAAATGCACAAGACTAGTTGTTTGCGTAGT
The DNA here is from genome assembly GCA_027924585.1 of Larix kaempferi. Lineage (NCBI taxonomy): Eukaryota > Viridiplantae > Streptophyta > Pinopsida > Pinales > Pinaceae > Larix > Larix kaempferi. The sequence goes on along the minus strand of BSBM01002204.1, from coordinate 8,051,277 downwards.
GAAACTAGTTTACTAGTCTTGGTATCTCATTTTCTTGTATATTATGTTTAATTATTTAAAAATGGTTATTTGGCCGTATTTACATGGATGCAGGTGTTAATTAGCCATTGGGATTGATAAACTGCATTAATTATTTGAACAAATTATTGTATGCTAAGTGTCGTCATTCGTAAGTTAAGTGTCATAATTAGCACATTAATTACCTTAATTAACTAGTTAATGAAATATTGCTGGAAATGACCTTTTTGGGTGCAAGTAACTTGTCTTATGGATTGGGATGGATGTATAATGATTTTAGACAATGATGGATAAGCTTTCCCAACCTTGGTTCGGTTTCTTGCTCATATGTAAATTTTATTTTAATTAATTTGCGATTATCGATATTTTGTCATAATTAATTTGTGAAAATTGAATTTAAGTATTTATTCTATTTCTACGCTATGCTTAAACTTTGCAATTATCCTATTAGAGCTAATTATATGTCCCTAATTCCATTTTATATCCCTGGGGGTCATTACAGATATTCAACAACTACTCATATTTCAAGGTCAATGAGCACCCTATTTTACCAATCCCAAAAGTGAAAAAGATGGACACTAATATGGAGAAGTTTTTCTTTTGTCTTATGAAAAATGATGTGATTCAATTTGTTAATTATGACCTTGAATGCTAGAACGTGAAAGTAGAATACCATCATCTAACATGTTTGTTATAATTAGATGACATCCTTGAGAGAAAATGGGAGGCTATTTTGATAGTAGGTTTTTCTATGACTTAGAGGCATGATTTCATTATGGTGGTTCTCAATTTTCTAACAAAGAGTTCTCAATTATTCCCACCCATATCAAATTTGATGTTGCAACAATTTCTTAGGTATTTCTCTGAGAAATGGCTCAATTTCATGGAGTTCCCTAAAAATGCATCTCAAATTGGGATTTTTTATTTAATTCCTGATTTTGCACTTGTCTTTAATCTTCCTTGGGAACCTAGTTAAATTTTAGTACTTCTTATCACCCTAATATTTATGGACAAAAGAAAGGGTTAACCAGGTGTTGGAATACATGTTAAAGATGTATGTGATGGACCAACAAAACCATTGGGAAAAATTTTATTTTCACCGGTTGAGTTTCCATATAAAAACATTTATCATTGTTTCTTTAACATATCCCCTTTCAAATCCCTTTTAGAATTTCTTTGAGTTGGGATAGATTAGAATATTGAGCCTTGTTAGGACTTGAGGAGATGGAAGAACATATGTTGAAAATTAAACTAACGATTAAGGAAGTTAAGTTTTTCCATAAAAGCTATGATGATGCTAGTAGGACGGACATAAGTTTTAAGGAGAACAATGAACTCTTTGTCAGAGTTAGACCTTAAAAAATTTCCTTAATATCTGGACAAGGAAAAATAATTCCACCTCAGTTCATTGGGCCATTTATAATCCTTAAAAGAATTGAGCTAGTTGCATATCATCTCAAGCTACCATCACATCTGAAAAAGGACACATAATGTATTCCATATTTTTGTTGTTAGACATTATGTTCTTGATGCCTCACACGTGTCTAAAATATGGCGACTTGCAAGTTTCCAAGGATGGAACCATTCAAGTAGATTCACTTTCTATCTTGGACTAGAGTGTCCAATAGCTCAAAAAATAGTTGTTTAACCAAGTTAAGGTCTAGTGGGACCATTACAATCCTATATCTACTACTTGGGAGGACACAAATGTCAAGCATTGATTCTAATCTTATATTTATGAGTAAACACAACTTCATTGTGGAATTCTTTGAGGGGTGTTAGCTTGGTTTTTCAACCAAGCTTTGTGCAATGGGCACCTATCAATAATGTGATAACAGTTTCAATATTGAAATTATAAATTAAATCTAAATCTAAACTAGCATGTGCATATAACAAATAATTTTTTTTAAAACGATTCAAGAACAAGAAATAAAAGAATAAGTATTTTGTATTAAGATACCTCAAATGGTGAGGATTTGTGTTGAGCAACTCCCAAGGTGAGTAGCTCCAAGCTCCAAAGGTCTCTTCTCCAAGATGCTGAAAATGGCCAAAAGTCTCATGAGAGATTTTGACAGCGTGAGGATAGGATGATGGATGGATGGAAAGTGAGGAGCCCCTACCACCTTTTTATAGTTTTTGGTGGTGGGGAATACCATTATGGTTTTGAGGAAACCAATGGTATTGACCAACATGGCTTAGGTACCTTTTCCCCCTTTTTCCTTTTTTGAATATTTTGAATATTTTTATTCCCTTTTTAATATTTTTGGGAATTTTGGACCCTTTTTGAGGGTTTTTTATGCTTTTTGAGGAAAAATATTCATTTTGAGGGGAAAAAAGGGGTGTATTATGGTCTTTTGGTGACCTTTTGATGGCTTTAGAGTCTCAAATGGTGGAAAAGTGGACAAATGGGTCATGTGAATAAGGAAATGAGCTAGTGAGCACTTTTTGGGTGTTAACAGATTACCCCCTGATGTGTGAGGGCAGGAGCTCATTGTATGGCCGATAGACATCATAGTTCTTTTGTCTCTTTCCTGGGGTTTGGGGAAGAGAAGAGATCGGTTGGAGACTGGATCCACGGCCCTTGGAAGCTTCAAAACAAACAATATTACATGGCCTCAATATGAATGAGGAATAATCTCTGATAATGGACGAGGAGGTCATACCCATGCTCGTGTATATACATAACAATTAGTCCCAAGAAGGGGGACCTGAATAAAAAAAAATCTGCTGGTACATCATGATGGTCCAAAGGGGACACTATTTTGGGATGTGCTCATGATCATGACATGATTGATCTCAATAACTGATACGCTGGAATAAAGCGACAAACTTTCTGAACAAGGTCTCAGAAGGGTTGATGAACTGTTGAATCTAAAGGTGTCCAACATTTGTAGGGAGTCAATGACTCTGAGTCAACTCTGGGAAGTACATGTAACTGTATACTCGAGGGAGTATAAAACTGGGGTACATCTGAATACTGTCGCCATGCGCAACCCGGATATCTATAGGAAAAATGTAACTGGTTGTTTCCATAAGTAGACTCTCAAATGTGGAAGAGTCAGGTGGTATCCAGGGTCTTCAACAAATAACTGAACGGACCAATACCCTGTGCAAGTCTCAACGATGTGATCAAGGTGTTGAAGTTGAGCATGCGAGAAACAACAATTTGGAGAGGCACTGAGGACTCTTCTCGAAATGATTCGTAGGCACTCATCATAAATTGTGATGAGTCCAAGACACAGGGACCTCTAGGTCTATCCTCTGGAATAAATTTGGGTGTCGTCGACAGAGGGAGACCAGCAACTAACAAGGTATTGATGTTTCCTTGATAGGAGCACGAGGTGTAGAACTGAAGTGTGGTAGTACTGATGGTAGGACTGACATACTTGTGGGGATGGGAAGTAACTGGGGTCATAGAGTGGGTAGACTCAAACTTTCTTTGTTCAGAGCATGATGACATGGTTGACCTGGCAGCGTAGGGAACTGACTTGTAGGTATTGGGATCATAGCTTTTAAGGACTGAAAGGTATGTATTAACTCTGGGGGGGGACGAGATGATGGGTGTTGTCGACGGATTCTTAGGGTGACATACTGCAGAATACTCTAAACAAAGGCAACCAAAATGGGGAAGCTGCCATATGAGTAGACGTGATCTGTTGTGGCACCGAGAAGCACCATTGGGTCCTTATTCGTAGTTTTAATGAGCTCCAAGAAGGGATAAAAGTGTGCTCTGAAATGGTACTGTCCTGTGGATTTTGTGAGCTTAGGACTGTTCATTCTCATGGGTGCTTTCATTTTTAAGGAGTCTGAAAATGATAAGAAGACTTTGCAGTGGTTGTGAGTACCGTCCTGTGGGTTTTTACGAACCCAGGATGGTGATTGCTCGTGGTCACTTTCATGGTTAGAGAGTCTGAAAGCGGTAAGTGGACTCCATTGGTGTTCTTTTTCGTAAGTTAGTCTCCAAGGCCCGAAAAAGCATAAAATGATGCAAATGGAGAACTCTTCTAGCCGATGTGACTAGAGTATTCCTTTTCGTAATTAGTCTACAAGGTCCGGAAAAGGAGTAAACTTATACCATGTAGACACCCTTTCAGATACGTTTAGCAAGCATGAAAGGAAGCAAGGTTGCTCAACGATCTTTTCATTGTTTTAGGAGTCAGAAAAGAGCTTAACAGAAACTCCCTAAGTGCCTTTTTCATTAAAGGAATTGCTCGGCCCGAAAAAGGGGTAAAACTATACCGAACAAAAAGTATTGATGAGAGCGAGAAAAGGTCTCAAGCATCGTCATGAGTGTGGAATACTGAATTTGGTGACATAAAGATTGTAAAAAATGGGCAACGGCCAATGTGGCATGCAAACCGAGGTGATGAGTGGCATTTTGAAAAAATGCCCAAAAATAGGGTGTGACAGCGAGAAGTGATCTCAAGCAGCATCACGAGCGCAGATAAATAATTTCGGTAGTATAAGATTCGTCAAAAACGGACGACGGCCCATGTGGCATGCAAACCAGGGCAACGAGGGGGCATGGGAAAAATGCCCGAAAAATCTGGAGGTGAGAGCGAGAAATGATCTCAAGTATCATCACGAGCATGGAAAACTGAATCCGTGGATATGAGACTTGTAAAAAATGGAGGACGACCGATGTGGCACGCAAACCGAGGCGATAAGTGGCATTTTGAAAAAATGCCCAAAAATTATGGGTGTGAGAGTGAGAAATGGTTTCAAGCATCATCACGGGAATGGAAATATGAATCCTGCGGTGCAAATGGTGCGAAAAACGGAGGTCATAAGGACTCCGGAATGGTCAAAGGAAATAACTAGGTTAAAAAAAGGCTACAAATGAAGGTGACCCCACCAAGCCAAGGATGTAGTGGTTGGGAGAAATGATGACCCACGGAGGCGAAATACTATGTGTAACAAATCAACTCAAATATACAAGTGACACATGACCTCAAAAATGGTTGAGATCACGAATGTGAAAAAGTGAGCAGGGTTAATGACCTGCCCCCATATGATGTGCATGGGGTTTGTGATTGTGGATCACATATGTGTTGGTTTGAACGATGGGCTCATTGAGATGTTGAGATAGAGGTGATGGGGTAGGGTCAAAATGATTGATCATGCCCCCTATCCCAGGTTCGAGGTAATCTATTATGTCCCCGAACTCAGAGGTGTCAATGCGGTGCAGATGCTATCTTAGAGAGGGATCAAGAGGGCATTGACCAACTACTGGAGGGGGGGTGTACCATGAGGCCGTGGGCCGTGGTGGCATACTGAAGTGATGATATGATGATGGGGGATTCCCCTTGTGGGGTGGATGCCCCCAATATCTCTGACGAGAATCATGATGATGATGAGTAGGCAAGGTTTTGGGCCTGCCCCCATGTTGTGGACATGTGGTTTCCTCATCGATTTGAAAGGGTTTAACATGTGTGTCAAAGGGATCAATGGAAGGGGCCGACCAGACAGAGGGGTATCCAGTGGAAATCGTGTAAATGGTGTTAATTTCTTCCGAGGAGGAAGATAGTGGGGGATGAATTTCCTCAATGAGAAGAGGGGATATCTCTAGGTCGACGTTATTCAACTCATACAGTGCTGCTCTATAATCTGGGAGATTGGGGCAGTGATGTGAATAATGGCCGTAGATTCCGCATATTGCACAAGGATGGTTTGTGTGCAATTATTTATCACGAGGTTGAGGGGGGGGTTCTAGTTTGACTACTGGAACGTTGGTGTCGTCATCCAACATATTCATGTGTTCTTGAAGTGCTGGTAATTGTGGACATTGATGGGTGGCATGGCCTATGTCGTCGCACAAAGAGCACTTGGGGGGTATGCGGTTTGTTGGGGGATTCTTCGCCAACTTGGGGGTCACTGGGGGGGTGCGAGTTGTGGGTCCAGTGGTGTAGGTTTGTGGACCTCTGCCCCCAGTGCTTCAAAGTGGTGGGGGAGTATAATTGGATGTTGATGCGGTGGCCGCTATTGGAGGTGGTCGATTTTGGATGTTTGCTACACCAGGGGGTGGACGGTTAGAAGTATTGATGGGTTGCACTGGTTGTAAAATGACATTTGGTGTCAGAGGAGAGGTTGGGGCAGGTAGGTACCACACAGGTAGTCCTAATGTTAATCCTGGGATATTAAGTGCAGCCATGACTGGTGTGTTGATGGCACCTAAAGGGGGAAATAAGAATGGGATAGTATGAATTGGTGTGGCTCCTACATGAGTTGGCACTGAGGGTGGTTGTGGGAGTAAAGGGGGCTATTGGTTTGGTACTTGTGTGTTCTGCGAGAGGGTGCACAAATCATATATCTCGGTTATATTCAAAGGGGGTGGGATGGATTGGAATGTGGAAGTCATAGGTGATTCCGAGTATAATATGGGTCTAACTGTGGAGACGAACGATGTAGGTGCATTATGAACTGGTGCAGTGGGGGTGTATTGGTTTCAACGCATTTGGAGATTCATGTCGGACTATGACATCATAAAGAGATGATGACTACATGAATCCAAGGGTTGGTTTGCGTGTGCAGCATATGTGATTTGTTGTTGTGGTGCTGTGGTTCCTTGAGGAGGATCCAATGGACGAGTGTTCACCACTCCTTGTGTGGGCAAAGGATTCTGCAGCACCATGGGTTGTGGTTGAGGAGGTGGCACTGGTTGTGCCGCGTGCCCTTAGCGTTGGGCGTCATCAGACCACAGTTGGCGTGCTCGCCCCAAATGGGGGCAAGTGTGTGTATAATGGCCGTATACCCCACATATGGAACATGGGTGGTTTGTTCGTAAATTGGGGTTCTTACCCTGTTTCGGTGGTCGATCAGGGTTTTGGTTGGCGAGGGTAGCGTTGTTGTTGTTTGGAGGATAAGTCTGAGCGATTGGAGGTTGTGGTGTAGCAAGGACTACCTGTGGTGGGAAATAAGCCGTTGGGGATTGTGACTGAACAGGAGCATGTGTGGCCTGCTGATGGTAATACGTAGGGGGTGCAACCAGAGGTGGATAGGCTGAAGGTGCGTGACCATAACACTGTGGTGGACATGGGGTTCCATGAGTGTGGTGGGGGTGGGCCATGGAAGCATACGAAGTTGTAGCTCCGGAGTGAGATGTGGCCCGCGAAAGATCGGGGCCGTTATTATTACGCATAATGAAAAATGGTTGGTTGTGGGATGCAACTTGTCCAATGATGCCGTCGACGGCGTGGGATGCCCCCGGTGCGTCAGTCCGGGAGGAATCACCGTGAGGAGTGTCAAGTAAAATGGTATACAAGTAGCCACACTGGGCGTAGATCAGATCAAACTGTTGGGATTTTAGAATGGCTTCTTCTTCCAACTGGGGTCGTTCAGAAGCTACCTCCTTGGCTATGAGGGGTAGGAGTGATTTGAGAAACCAAACAAAAATATACGGTCATCCAATTTTATCTTGCAGAGGCTACGACGCTTGCGCCACTCATGGATATGGTCGGTGATGTGGGTAGCTTTGTTTTGTCTACAAGACAACAGTATTTCAACTCCTGCATCATAGCGTACAGGTAGTTGAAAAAACTGAAGGAAAGTGGAGGCGAGGGATGTAAATGTATGGTGGGTCCCATGTGGTTGTTCAATGTACCACTTGGCTGCAGAGCCAGTGAATGTTCGTTGCAATAGTCTTAGTCTAATGGAGTCATCCACTATGGAGTTAGATGAACACCATAGGTGAAATGACATTATGTGGTTTTGGGGATCTTCCCCAGGTTTTCCTTCAAACTTCGGGATGTCCGAGGGAAGCTTTGTGGGCATGGGGGGCCAAGTGGGGTCATGTCTAATAGGATCATTAGTTAGTCTTGCCAAGTCTGGCAAATTCAAACTTGCCAGAAATGGTAGACTGGCCGAGGGGTGTGATGTAGTGGCTAGGACATAACTGTTAATGGTAGCATTATGTAGTGGTCCAGTGGCCCCTAAGGGTATGCTAGGTATGGAAGGTATGTGTGCTCCAACCGATGTGGTGTGGGAAAGGCCAGCGCTCCCAAGTGCAACATGGGTTGCAGAGGGGTTAGGAATAATGCCAGGAATTCCTGGGATCTGGGTTGTGGTAATGAGAGGGGGTGTGACCCTTATGTTGGGCATACCCATAACAGGTGGTGGCCCTGTGTTGGACATACCTAAAGGGGGAATGGCCCCTATATTAGGCATGCCTAATGGGGTTGTTGTTACCATGGGTGGAACAGTAGTAGTAGGTTTTTTCGATGTATCTCCAATAGTACTGGTGAAAAGGGGATCGTATGGTGATCCAGCCATGGGGTTGGTTGGTGATATTTCAGTAGGGTTTTCGGATTCAGCCTCAGAATCAAATGTGAAGTGAGGCGTGTCAGAATTGGATGACTGTGTGTTTGGCCAATGACGTGTCGAGTCAAGGGATAAGGCTCTACGTCTATGACGTGTAGAGCCAAGTGTACTGAACTGAGGGGGTTGACCCTGAAGACGACGAGATCGTCTTAAATTCTCAATGGTGAGAAATATTTAAAAATTTCAGTGTAAGGTGGTGATGTAAAAAACTCAAAACCCTAATGCAACAATGAGTGCAAGAGGGGAGTGAAAAAATAAAGTCTCTCAGGCCAACAACCAACCTCAAAAAGCACTTATTATAGCAGTTGTGCTATAATAAGTGGATGGATGCAACAAAATTGGTCAGAATACCAAAAGTCAGACAGTTCCTAGAAAAAAGTTGTGTTACTAGACCAAAGGTGGATATTGTATCATGCAAACACCTAACTAAAAGTATTGTGAGTCAACAAACGATATTCTCTGTAAGGTGATGAAATCCAAGTCAGACAATATAGAGTGTTGAATCAACGGCTAGATATCCCCCTACCAGAAGGGATACCGGGTAGACAATCCTAAAGAGTGGCAACTAGGATACCCCGGTCATGACACGTTTGGTTCTATCGTCGTTGTACACCCTCTTGGGTGTACACCGAGAACCTCGAAAGGTATCCTTCGGTTACTGAATGGATTACGGTATTCCACTCAAACTTCCGGAACTAGTCTGGCTACTTCAACCCTCCTAAGGGAGAGGCCTTCCCGATAAATTGGTTGATAACCGTGTCAAAATTATAAGGGATTTTGATACCGTAGAGGACAACCACTATGTCTCAAATGTAATAATTGAGGGGTGTTATTGGAACACCTATCCCCTAAATTCTACCTAACTACAAAATTCTTTTAAGTGCTCCCCAAGTGGGGTTAAAAGTTTGTTGAGTTTAAGGTAAATTTTAAGGCTCACTTTAAATTATGTGGCAGAGTGGGTGCTAGTGTGGTATTTAAACTGAAATTGATTTGCCTCGCTTGGGCGATTGATTACAAATGAAAGAAAAGACGCTTCCAGTTTTGCAAAAAATAAAGGCGTTTTTGAAATGTAAATGCTTGAAAAAAACTATTAAAAAATAATGGATCTTTGAAATAATTTGAAGGAAATAAAATAACATAAATATTTCAAGAAATAAATGGATCTCTTAAAAATTGCTTGGGCAAAGTATTGAGCAAATAAACAGTAAAACCTTGATCTAAATAAAATGTGGAAAATCTTTCTTTCAATTTACTGAAAATTTTTAAAAATACTTTTAATGGAGCATATATAAATAGTAAAAGATTTAAAATGGCTGTAAAAATGTAGAAAAATTAATGCTGTAAAATATGCTAAATTGGCAGAAAATACCGAAAAAACTATTTTCAAAAAATTGGCCGATTTCAAAAAAAATTGCATCGCGGGTTTGGGGAAAACAGCCGCGATGTGCAGCACGGGTTTCGGCCGTGCAATCGCGATGTGCACTGCGGTTTTGGTCACACAGTCGCGATGTGCAGCGCGACAAATGGTCGCGAAGCCACAATGTGTAGCGCGTAAAATGGCCGTGAAGCCATGGCACGCTGCACGGAAAAGAGACGCGAGGTCGCGATGAGCCGCACGACTATCGGGCGAAAAACCGCGAGGTGAAAGCCGAAAAACAGACGCTGAAAAATGAACCCGAAAATGGAAATTTCAGGTTGTTAATGGAAATAGAAGGGGCCAAGATCTAGAACAGCAATGGATCTGCTGTCTAGGATGGCAGATCTATGCATAAAAATAATTAAAACTAACAAAAACTAATATCTAAAGCAAAAAACTGAGATTTAAGAATTCGAAGCCAGCAGAGTCGCCAAAAACTGTTAGCTTGGTTTTGCAACCAAGCTTTGTGCAATGGGCACCTATCAACAATGTGATAGCAGTTTCAATATTGAAAGCAAAAACAATTATAAATTAAATATAAATCTAAACTAGCATGTGCATATAACAAATAATTTTTTTTAAAACGATTCAAGAACAAGAAATAAAAGAATAAGTATTTTGTATTAAGATACCTCAAATGGTGAGGATTTGTGTTGAGCAACTCCCAAGGTGAGTAGCTCCAAGCTCCAAAGTTCTCTTCTCCAAGATGCTGAAAATGGCTAAAAGTCTCATGAGAGATTTTGACAGCATGAGGATAGGATGATGGATGGATGGAAAGTGAGGAGCCCCTACCACCTTTTTATAGTTTTTGGTGGTGGGGAATACCATTATGGTTTTGAGGAAACCAATGGTATTGACCAACATGGTTTAGGTACCTTTTCCCTCCTTTTTCCTTTTTTTAATATTTTGAATGTTTTTATTCCCTTTTTAATATTTTTGGGAATTCTGGACCCTTTTTTAGGGTTTTTTATGCTTTTTGAGGAAAAATATTCATTTTGAGGGGGAAAAGGGGTGTATTATGGTCTTTTGGTGACCTTTTGATGGCTTTAGAGGCTCAAATGGTGGAAAAGTGGACAAATGGGTCATGTCAATAAGGAAATGAGCCAGTGAGCACTTTTTGGGTGTTAACAAGGGGGGGGGTGATGTATTCCCATTGTTGTGATTAGGTCACTTAGACTTATATAATTATTATGTATTTTCTAAGATGCCAATTTTATATTTATTATGCTTATGAGAAACCAAATGGTATGCCAGTGATAGTTTTATTTATGCATATGTGAAATTATGACTATTATGATATAGATATGAATATCATGTGCTGCAAATAATTTATTATTAATGGAATTCTACAACGCACACAATTAATATGCTTAATTTGGGAATTTTTATGTTAATAGATGAATAAATTTTTATTAATAAATTGATAATTATGCATAGACAAATGAAAGATCATGTATAGATAAATTGATAATTGCATAGTTATGTTAATATAATTTTAACTTGATATGATTCATGCATTTACAAAGTATTTGACAGATGGGTGGTTGTCATTATGGCATGAGAAACGAATAACTAGATAATATTCCTTAGGTTGGATGTCCAATGATGACAAAATATCTCATGGGATCCCATACCCAAGAAAGATCTCACTAGTTTGTATCATGGATTGGGGATAAATAATAACACTCTTACCAAATTTATAACAATCTCTTTGGACTTGTAAATAATACTCGAAACTCAAGAGATTTTCAAATACCCATGGATTAAGATCCTTATGAGATGAAGAAACTTGAGTAGATCTTCAAATTAATGTTACAACTTTTAATAACTATTATGATCACACATGTGATGAATTTTAACACCATCCCATGACGAGTGATAAATAAAGGCTTGTCGCAATAGAGAGACATGTGCCATGGTGGGCAGGAACATTCAAACAGGAGGAGGAGGAGGAGGATCCTCAGGTTGGATGTCCAATGATGACAAAAGATCTCATGGGATCCCATACCCAAGAAAGATCTCGCTAGTTTATATCATGGATTGGGGATAAATAATAACACTCTTACCAAATTTATAACAATCTCTTTGGACTTGTAAACAATACTCAAAACTCAAGATATTTTCAAATACCCATGGATTAAGATCCTTATGAGATGAAGAAACTTGAGTAGATCTTCAAATTAATGTTACAACTTTTAATAACTATTATGATCACACATGTGATGAATTTTAACACCATCCCATGATGAGTGATAAATAAAGGCTTATCGCAATAGAGAGACACGTGCCATGGTGAGCAGGAACATTCAAACACGAGGAGGAGGAGGAGGAGGGCTTGTCGCAATAGAGCAGGAACATTCAAACACGAGGAGGTGGAGGAGGAGGAGGAGGAGTCAATTTGCATGTTGATTAAGTGTATGGGATAACTGGAAATTATGTTTCCATGTTGATTGTATTGTTAGAATGAGAATGATGGATGGGAGGAGGAGGAGGAGGAGGGGGAGGGGGAGGGGGAGGGGTAATCAATTTGCATGTTGATTAAATGTATGGGGTAACTGGAAATTATGTTTGCATGTTGATTGTATTGTTAGAATGAGAATGATGGATGGTTATATTTGTAAGGAGAATGACTAGGAGTATGCGTGATTTAGACTCTTATGGGAAATGGTTTGAAGTCAAGTTCAAGGGGTTGAGCGAGAGGAGAGAATTCCATCCTCTATAATCTAGAAAAAATGTTACCATATAATCTATAACCAAACTTCAATCTACCATTTTGAAAACTTAAGAAACAAAGAGTAAATTGATAACAAAATAACAAAAACTTATAATTATTTAATATTAAAAGAAACGAGGCTCTTTTACAACTTAAACCTTACAATTTAGAATATATATATATATATATATATATATATATATATATATATATATATATATATATATATATATATATATATGGTGATGATGAAGTCTTTACCATCCACTGAGACCAAACTTGGTCTATCAAAACTTAAGAGAAAAGACAAGGTAGAGATTAGTTGATTTGCTTTAAAATACTATTCCTATGCTAAAAAATATTAGAGAGGAGGGTCTCTAGCTCGCTATAGTGTTGGTGATCTAGAAGGTTGGAAAGATCAGTGCTGGAGCAAAAAATTTGGAACTGAGATCTAATGTGGTTGAAAGCCAGGCATTCTAAGAGAAAGTGCTTTTCATCTTCCATGCTCATAGACTCACATAGATGGAAAATCCTTTCCTCCCAAGGCATTTTAGGGGTTGCCCAATTCCCACTCTCATTATGGATCTCATGAGAGTTTGTTCTAATCTTGGAAATATTAATTTTTTCTTTGAGCTGGTTAAGATAGAAAGATAATTTTCATCCTCGAGATTAGGGTTAATGATCTCTTTATAATATCTTAGTTTTATTTTTACCTCTAACTCTTCTTTGCACCACATTTTATCTTTGAAAGTAGAAGTAATAATGTAATTAATATTGTCGATATTTTGTAGAGTGGTAGTTTCATCAATGCTCCAGCAATTTAACCAAGCCATGGCATCTTTAAGCCATCCCCGCTTGAGGCGAAGGTGTTTTTGGCTGGATTTAAGAGCAATTTTAGGAAGCCGGTCATATCCCATATTGTTTAATATTTTCTTGTACGTTAAATATATAATCATAGCCATGCTTTCAATGGGAGAGAGCCTTGCTTCTAAGAGGAGAATAGGAGAGGGCGTGTTGCACTTAATTTTAAGATTATAAGTAATAAACTGCTTCTATATTTGCTCAATTCTTCTCCAAGATTATCTGGAAATGTTGCATCCCCAAGATTCACAGTCATATAAGATAACGGGAGTGACGAGTATTTTAAAGAGGAATTTATTTTTGTCCCACATTACAAGGTTTTCCAATTTACAGTTTTTTTCAATACCGAAGTAGTATTTCCACCCCCCATTTATCCTCTTCTCAATGCTACAGTTCCAGTTAAGCTTGTGATGAAAGTCAATTCCTAGATACTTGTAAGTGGTTACTTCCTCCAAGATTCTATTGTCATAAGATAAATTAGCATAATTACTCTTACTGGACTTGATAATAATGACTTTTGTTTTGTTAGTGTTAACGGCCATGCCCATATTGGTGCAAAAATCCTTGAGAATTCATAATTGCTTCTCAAGATCATGTGGGGATATTTCCATAAGAATGATACATCCACATATATAAGAATCATGATAACTATTCATTCCCAGATCATGTCAATGCAACCTGCCTCTTCTAAACACTATTTTATCTTGTTAATGTAAATTCCAAAAAGAGTAGGAGAAAGGGGGCACCCTTGCTTAACTCCAATATTATAATTAATATCCTGCGACCATCCTTTAGCATTTTTTTTTTAATTTTCGCAATAACGTTCTCATATAACCTTATAGTCACAGCCCTCAACTCGAGAGGAAATTTTAATTCTTCTAATCTATTCCAAAGGTTATTTCTAGGCATTGTATCAAAAGCTTTCCAAAAGTCCACGAAACAACAAAAATGATTGGATTTATTATTCCAACACTCTTTTGTGAGGATCCTAAGCGTAACAAGGTGGTCTATGGTTGAGTGATTCATTTTGAAACCTGCTTGGCCTTTAGCCTGCATTCCTTCATTTTCTAGCGAAGTGCTAATCTTCTTTTCAAGTATAATGCCGTATAGCTTGGCTAAAAGAGGGCTAATCATAATGGTTCGATAATTAGAAGGGTTGTCTTTATCTCCTCTTTTGAAGATAGGAACTATAAGGCTTTGATTCCAGAGCTTAAGGAAGTCGTGCTTGACTGATAGATTAAATAGATTGTGAATGTAAGGGAGGAGGACGGGTGCTTTGATTTTCAAGATTTTTTATTGGTACCCTTTAATGTCTTTAGCTTTTCCATTAGTTAGGCACTTAATCCTAAAGTCAATATCTTCTAAGGAAAAAACATGCTCAGTTGAATGGAGGGTTTGAGTGTTATACACGACATCTGGAGATTCATAAATATTTTTAAGATACGAGTTCCAGCCGTCCAAAGAGATCTTATTATTTTCTTTATTTTTACATTTTAGAATTTGTCTCCAGAATTCTTAAGGGTCGTCTTAGATAAGTGTAAAATTTTTTCTTGTCTTTTATTTATATAGCAAGTCTTTTTATTTTAATCAAAGCTTTGTATTTACTTATCTTGTCAACTTTCAGGGACTCATAACTAGCTTCCTTAATTTCTTTATGCACATGATTAAATTCATTATCATACCAAGGGTTGGTTCTTATGGTCTTCTTTTTGTTATATATTTCACGAGAAAACATGTTTATGGTAGAGGAGAGGGAAGTAGTAAAATTATGGTATAGATCTTCTATATTGGTCTTATTAGAAAAAGAAAACATATTCTTCGTTAAATCATTGAGAAATCCATATGTATTATTTCTGTCAAAGATCAAGTGATTTTGGATTTGAGAGTTTTCCTCTATGGGTTCATTATGCATGGTAAGATGGAGGGTTATAATTAAAGGTCTGTGGCCAGAGTCAGACTTGTGGTCGTTTAGGATGTCGAAATTTATTATTTCGTTGTATAAAGGAATATTAGAAATGACATAATCAACTACACTTACCATGAATGCAATTCATCCTACTAGAATTTGGCCACTTCTTTAGGCGTTACAAATTATGAGATCTTAAGCACTGCAAAGCTTAACTAGCTCTAAGCTGAACAAATTTTCGCCTAGATCTTTATAATTTTTATGTACCTTCTAATAGAAGTAAGGTTTTCATTTAACCAAAGAGGATTAGGATTGGAGTAGTTGCTTAAAACAATAGCTTGGTTGCTTGAGGTTTGAGCATTGAAATCTCCCATTAGCATAAAATTGCCATCATATATATATAACCTATTTTAACATGATAAATATATATTTGAATTTTATATATTTTTAATAAGTTGTTATGATTGGGATGTAGAAATGAAGAAGTAAAAAGAGTAATATTATGGGATGTAAAAAATAAAAAATAAAAAAGTAATATTTATGTTATGGATATGCAATATAATGAAAAATTAAAAGGAAGTACAATTTACATGTTAACTATGGATGAAAATTAATTTTAAAAAAATAAAAAAGTAAGAGGAATAATATTTATGTTATGGATATGTAAATATACTAGGAATTTATTTTTTAAGTTGATTTAGTAAAAGGAACATTAAAGTTGGTTAAGAAAATAATATTAAATATAATATATGATTGAGAATAAATTTAATAAATTAATTGACATTATATTTGAATAAATAGATTTATCATTTAAATTGTCAACAAAGTTTAGATTGGGTATTTGAGAGCATTGGTTTTGATACTCCCCATTCAGGTTCATATCTAGTTCAACATGTTTTGATAAACATTGGGGATACCTTGATTCTTTGTAAATAATCTTTTGTCGATTAAATGTAATTTGAGTGGTTGAGAGGAATGATTATTACCCTCCAATTTAATCAACATGGTTTCTTATATTAATAGACACTATTAATATTCCCCAGATGCGGGTGATCAGGAAGGACACAATGCGCCTGACCGTGAAGCTGCCACCTCCCACCACGTGGTTCCTTCTCAATAGTTGAGCCATCCAATTTAATATGGTCATTCTCCGATGAGCTCGGCCTTAATCAAGTTGAAATCCCAAGCAAGCTGTAGAGGTGGCCGAGGTATGATGGAAATCATTCCGCTCTGGTGTGAAGTTATGACAGGTAAAAAGGTCATTTTCGGGATTAATTACAAGATCTACCACCCCTTTTGGAGGTGGAGCAAGGGAAACACAGATAGTATTTATCCTTTGTTTCTGGATGGTTGGCTACACATTGCATGTCTGAACTCTCTTATCCTAGAATTTTGGTTTCTCCACGGCCCTGGTGTCCTGGGAACAATTCTCGTTCCTCAGCAGCTTCAACATACACTAAGCATAGGTATGATTGTAGATATATCCTGACATCTTAGAGCTAACTTGTGTCGTGGAGGAAGAGGTCGTTCTCATGGTGGAAGAAACACAGATAATTGGAGCCATAGGAGCTCTATTGATTTTGGTTATGATAGCTCTGTCCCAATGCAACTACGCACCATCCTAGATGAATGGGAGGAGGAGCTAGGTGTTCATCAATTGACAAGCCAGCGGGAAAGGACTCGGCGCAAGCACTATTGGATGGTCAAGAACTCACTCGCCCAACTACTTATGTTCTTACAGGATTTTGAACAGGGGAAAAATTCCCCTCCCCCTCTATCCCCTTCCCATGTTCCTCACACTGCTCCCTCTCAAGCTGCCTGTCAGGTCTCTAAGCCTGAGAAGCACCTTGACATTTAGCATGGCAAGAAAATTGCCACACCTAGCAACAAGACAGACATTGCCTTGATAGGTGGTAAGAAGTGGAAGCATGTTGAGCGGAAGAGCTTGGGGGATCTTTCCCTTCAGAGGAAATCCGAGCCGCTTCCATCAAAGAAAGCAAAAAACAACACCTCAAGCTCCAAGAACTATCGCTACCCAATTCTGGAAGAAACGCCCAAGGACGCGGAGAATACCAACAACCCCAAGTAATTTTGGATTTTTTCTTCTACTTTGTTTTTGTCTTTAGTTTAGAATGGGTATTTGGAATTTATGCCATGAAACTGTTACTTATTATGTGTCTAGTTTGAATTATCCTCATCGAATTAATCCCTTAGACATTGAATCTCCTGCCATGACTCTCTTTTGTAAAGGGTAGCAAAATCTCACAAGCTGGCTCTGATTTTTCTTGTTTGGGAAGAATGACAAATACTCTTGGTTTGGTGTATGGTTTGACGAGATGCCACGACTGGCTCTCATACAATTTGACTCTTATGAGCTTGTATTTTTTTTTAATTCTAATATAATTACTCTATGGAACTTTAAAAAAAATATAAACTATTTATATTAATTATTATACTTTATTATTTTAATATATAAACTTTGTTATATACCAAAATCTTTTAATAAAATTAAAAAATTTAAAATAGTCCATATAACCTACAAATATATACTAGAATGACAACAATATACTTATATTTAAAAATAAATCTAAACACTAATTTTTATTATTATTGAAATGTACCATACGTTATAATATTATATTAAAAAAATCTCTTCAACTATCTATAAATGTCCAAAAACTTTTAATAAGCAAAATTATCACATGGTTTAACATATAATCACAATAATTATATAAAAATCGACAATTTAATATATTAAATATTTTATGAATAATCTATGTTAAATATTTGGAACGTTTTAAAGATTTATGACAATTTCTCCAGCAAAAATCTACCTAATATATCTTAAATTATTTAAATATTCATATGAATTGAATATATTATATAGATTTTATGAAAAAAATATGTTAAATCTTTGAAATGTTTTAAAATTCTAACACAATTTTCTCAACAAAATATATCTTAAATTATTTAAAAATGTATGTGAAAAAGATAGGTTAACCCATGAAGATTGAGGATGGACAATCATATAAAAATAAAAGTAATATTATTATTTAAAACTAAAAACAATATTTATATTCAAATCATATTGAAACCGTTTGAAATAATATATAATCGCCTCGCCCATGGAGAAACATGAGGGCAGCTTTAGATCCCACGGGCACATTTTATGTGTGTTCTCTGTTTGATTAAAATTTAGAATTTAGCTTAAAATTTCCTTTTTTTCAAATTTTAAAACAAATTTTATGCGGTGTGACAGTGAACAATGCAACATGTCTTGTAATTTTACAGGATGCATCATTAGTGGTGCAAATATGGCCATAAAGTGCACTGGTATAGCAATAAATAAATGAATAGCTCTCCCATTCATATGTGGTGCTTCTCGATATTGTCAAGGCACCAGTTAACACATGAATATGTAATGGTTAAACAAGGCTTGTTGTTGCACTTGGTATGTACATGGACATTGATAATGGTGCATTTGTACATTTCCTAGAGCAACAAAGGTCCCAAGATACTTTAATAAAACCTCTCTTTGATTAGATTGACATGGAGGACAATGGTAAAACATAAAATAATTTTAAACATCCCACATTTTTTGTTGTTTTTATAATATTTATAAGCGTCACCTATGTAAAGAAGATGAAATATTTTTGAATATATGCATGGGATCTAGTATGTAGGCAATCTTAAGATGCTCCAAGTATGTAAGATCATAAAATATAGATTTCATTTTCATCCCAATCGATGTTTTCTCAACGTAGGTGTGGAAAAATTCAGAATTGTTGAACATAGGTTCCCTATTTCAATCGAATAATTATGTGATTTCCTTTTCCCAATATATGTTATATGTCGATGATAATATTTTAGGTCTCTGGATTCTCCTTGGTTAACCATTAAATGCATATGTTGCCCTTTCACAAGGGTGGTCTTCTAGAAAGAATTCCTTGTAGCAGTCATACATAGAATTTCTAGATGGTTGGACCACCTAACCTTTATAAAAGGTCCACAACATTTACACCGATGACACTCTTTCGTTACAAGACCTATGATGTTATTGTATATGAAACACATTAGTGTCAAAGAAGACAATTGCACCAAATTTAAGTATATCAAATAACATTATAGATATAAACAAATTAATCAACATGCTTACCATAACAAACTCCTAGTCCTGGACAATCATGCATGATGTATGCACATATTCCGTACATGTAAAAGACCTCTCTGTTGGGAGGAGTCTTGATACATCATATACATGTAACCCTTCCCATATTTGCTTCAATTCATCGACCGAAAGTTGTAGGTAGACATCCATTATCTTTATTGGTCTTCTAGTAGGGACTATAAGAGCCAACATAATATATTCATTCTTCATGGACAAGCATGTAGGGATATTGTTGTTGATCACTACCATTAGCCAAACATGGTAGTTGGTGTTTTGGAGGGAATATGGGTTAACTCTATCCATGGCTATGCCCAATCAAAGGATTCATATGTTTCATCCTTGAATATACCAAGCCATATATCCTATATATGCTTCATGGCTATTCAATCTATTAGGATCCATATAACTCCTAGCTCACTTTTTTGTAAGGCATGCCACCCCTACAACATGGTTAGTTATTTTCACTAAAATAGGCTTTGAATCTTTGGGATTATAGGCATGTGCCTCAATATCTTATGAGAAGGACAATGTGCCTTGCCCTTTGTTTTCTAATTTCTTGTACTTGTCACGCCCACATTCTAGACATACCTCTCTGTCTACATATTCACCTCTATATAGAGTGCAATCATTTGGACAAACATGGTATGATATTTACTCAACTCTCAACTTTTTTAACAATTACTTTGTCTCTTCGCAGTGGCGAGGAAGAGAATTATCACTTAGAAGTACCTTATGTTTAGGTAACCTATAATTAGTGGGAAATAGAAATGTACACTATCATCAAGCATGCATGAGCTCCTTTATCATTGTTGATTGCGTGGAAATATTCATTAAAATATAGGGGACTTAATGATCTTACCTTAGTAGTGTCAAGAAACTCACATATGATATACCATACATTACTTCCCATGTTGTATACCAATATTGTTTTCCCTAGTTGCGTATAAATCCTTGACCCATTTCCAAAGAGAGAATTGGTGGAAGTAGATTTTAGGATTTTAAAGAAGGTATCAATGATCAATATGAGCATCGCGCTTTAGCTCATATTGCTTGAATGTATGTAACAACATTCCTTGCATGGCATTGTATCCAATAATAAATCATCCATACCCACCTCCATATTGTTACCATCATCATTGTGACGTACCCATCCACCCCTTTAAAACTATTGACGTGATGAGAGTACTATGTTTTACTTATAAACTCTTAATATCTGATGTATTACTCAAAATTACACTCACTTACTATACAATTATTTAATAGAAGAAGTAAATCTATAGTAATCATTCATATAAATTACTCATTCTACATTAAGAATGCATTCCTATAATGAATTCATACATAGAATTACCATTAATTCCATGTACATAGGTATTTTCATAAACACCAATTAAATAGATTCATGATACCAATATAAATCAGGAAATTCAAGGATACTTAACACTTGTCGTTATGGTAAATAGTCCTCCAACTAGCTACAAGTGAAGGAAATTCCTCATATCCATAAGCACTATGTCTCACTTCTTTCTATGATGGAGGCCACCCCCAATATGGGGATATCAATCCACATGGGGTGAAGTATCAAGGTCTTCTACCGATTTTCAATTCATGCAACCCTTTGGTGCATAAAACCCCTCCACAATTGTCCCAACTCACTATTACTCACATCCCATCATCTTGCACAACACAAAGAATGAGACTCCTTCTCTACACTGCAACCCCTCAGGATATCCTCATTCACTTCTAGTTCTCTAGCATAGGATGGATACGGAGTCTCCATGTTGGGACTCCATGGATCTCAACTATAGGCTAGGTTTCTCTCACAAGGGAAACATTCCCATCAACACCCATTTCCTAGGGTAATCAGCATGATTAGGTAATCATTCATATTTTCTTGTGATGTACCATATGGAACCCAAATGGAATGATGGAGTGAGTGACTGAATGACCCCCTGGATGAAATCAATTCTCACATTATATATGCATGGTTTCTACTTGCCTTGCGGTTTCCCTATTGGAGGCTACTTTTCCCCTTTTTAATCAAATTAACCCCTCCCATAACATGGTTTAGGGACCTTGTGTTAAATTTTTAACAACAGTTGACGAGTATGGATAAGGACTTGGGTTAGTACCAACTAGGATCATCTCCCCTTTGCCCCATGTTTTAGTTCCCTCAATTGTGGAATAATAGCCCCTATGTATTCTTTGTCCTTCTTCACTTATAGTTGTCAATGATTTTTATATTATTTGTAATCATCCTTAGTGCATATAAACACTATGTACATTTGCAAAATTTACATTAAAATTTTCAAAATAGTTGCGGGTATGCCTCTCGCATAACATCCTTGAGCTTCCACATTGCTTTAGGGTTGTAATGGGTCCGCTTCTTTTATGGATATAATGGGTCCATTGGACCTTTACCTATCCTATAGATCTATTCCTTAGTAGTGTGACTTTCCTATCTAGGATGTGTATTGGTTGTACTGAGGTATCTCCTTTTGGTTCCACCTTAATCAAATCCCAATCAATAATATGGTTAGGATAAAGTACATACTTTATCAATAATAGCACATGAAACACATTATGCACTTTTATGCAAGTAGTAAATGCAAGCTCATATGCAGTTGGCCCTATCCTATCCAAAATATCAAACGATCCACAACATCTAGTCGCTAGCTTAGGATAAATCCTTAGCTTCAGGGAACTCTTCTTTGGTCTAACTTTCAAATAGACATGCTCCCCAATCATGAAATCTATGGATATCCTACTCGTGTCTGAATAATTCTTTTGTTTGTCCTATGTTGTTTTCAAATTTTGCTTGATCTTAACCATATGTTCTTCCATTTCCTAGAGTAACTTTGGCCCAATTATGATTTTTTTTGTTGGATTGTCCCAATTGATTAGATTTTTCATTTTATACCAAAAAAAGTTTCAAATGGACTCATCTTTAGGGAAGCATGATATCTGTTATTATATCCAAATTCTACTAAGTACAAATAATTGATCCATATCGCAGTTGGCATTGTTGTCGAATGCTAACATCGACTGCGACAAATCATCGAGTTCGACACAAATTTGGCAAGTTGTTGAACTACGACATGACTTTGACACACTCTGTGACTTCGACAAGTTCAGCGACCTCAAAAGAGTCTCGCGACGTCAACATGCAGCGTCGACCTGCGACTTGCACAACATCACCTTCCGACTTGCGACTGTCAAACTTCGACATAATATCTCTATGCCTTTCAGTCGACTATAACGGTTTAACTTCGCAAACTGTTCTAACTTCTTTGTAACTGAACATAATGGGAAGGAACCCAAGTGTCTCAGCACTCTTTATATAAGCATGTAAATTATTGTAATATACATCTTATCAGTCCGGATCTTTACATCCAGTAATAGAGAAATCAATTCACATTCCTGCATATTGTTTGTGTGTATTTATGTTTATCTGCATAGTGTATTCCTGCTTGCTTATATTCTTTGTTATGCTTCCGCCATAACAGATCCAACTCATTCAGTCGAACTGTTGTCCCCCTCGTGCTTCCTGGCCCTGAGTGGATCATTGGTATCATAGCTTGGTTTAGAGCTCAACAGATTCAGAGCTTCGTCAGAGCGCATCAGCTTTGTTCATGCTTCAGTTTTTTCCATCGAAGTTACCTGACTTATGCTGATTCAAACACGCTCGCGGATGCATCAATCCAGGCAGACATTACCTCCAGAGATGGCATAATAAATAGGCGAAATACATGCAATCGACGAGACACAACAGCTCATAGAGCAAGCGCTGGCTTGACAATGAACTGAGATGTTCGCCCAGTTCAACGAGATTCTCACACGATTTTCTTCGACTTCAGGAGCATTTTCGACGAGAATTAACTCCTACAAAATCTGCACCTTCAAAGTGCAAATTAATTTGGACATACCGAATCTAGAAGGAAAGATTGACGTAGAATCCGTCGACAATTGGGTACAACAATTGGAATCCTATTACTCTGTGAATAAACTCTCGAAAGCTGACAATATCACCATTGCGTCCTTAAAGATGTCGGCATCTGTGCACTGTTGATGGGAGAATATTTCGACAAATATGGAGAAAAGAAGAGACCCCATTGACACATGGGATAAATTTGTTGAATACATCCGGAAGGATTTTTACCCGCCCAAGTACCTTGAGCAGTAGTATAAGAAGTGGCAGCAGCTAAGGCAATGGAAAGACTAGTCCGTTCAAAGTTACACCGATGAGTTTTATCGACTCATGGCTAGACATGGCATTCAAGAAGAAGAAAAATTGTTTGTTCTGAAGTACATCAATGGATTATCCCAGTACATTCAGCAGGAGATGGAGTTGTTGAATGTCAATACGCTTGCGGATGCATTCCACTATGCCAGCAAACTCGAAACCAAGAAGGGAAAAGCGCGCTTAGCGACAAAGCCGACATCAGGACGACCACCTGACAAGAAGGTACTAGCCAACTTCAACAAGTCAAAATATTCTCATCCGACTCCGCCAAAGCCAAATCATGACAAAAATCCTTTTCATAAAAAGGAACGTAGCAAGCAACCGACCGAAAAATGGTGAGACTACCATCACTCATCTTGGAATGATACGTCTGAATGCAAAGCTTGGAATACCTTTTCGGAAAAAAAATTGACATCCGACGCGTTCGACA
This sequence comes from Larix kaempferi, assembly GCA_027924585.1. Taxonomy (NCBI): domain Eukaryota; kingdom Viridiplantae; phylum Streptophyta; class Pinopsida; order Pinales; family Pinaceae; genus Larix; species Larix kaempferi. The sequence continues at coordinate 8,027,205 of BSBM01002204.1, read as the reverse complement.
AGACTGTGGTCGAATTTGACCCAGAAGCAACAACTCTTTTTACATCGACAACTCCAGCAGCCTCGACTATCGTCGACGAGGAGGAACGAGAGCGTCTATTCCATACACAGATATGTGTTTAAAATAATCCATTGCATCTGATTGTGGACAACGGGATCCATAAGAACTTGTGAAGAAACTAGGTCTTGTGACCACTCTGCATCCTCAGCCTTACAACATCGGTTGGATGAAGGATGGACAAGAGCTAAGGATCACCCAACAATGCAAGCTCGCATACTTCATAAATCCTTTTGAATATGAAGTACTTTGCGATGTAGCACCTCTCTCTGTAGCCAACGCCCTGTTTGGAAAGCATTAACTATGGGATCGCCATGGAAGTTACTAGTGACGATCGTAGAAGGTGATTGTTAGGATTCACAATCAATGGTACAACATACCAAAACGATGACCTACACCAACGATTGCAATGATATCTGCTTAACAGACAAAGAAGCTCATCGATCATGCTCAGAAGTTCGCATTGATTATGATAAAGCCACAAAATTCTTGGAAGACTGCAAGAACTAGTCAAGTCACCGACTAGTGCAGCTCCCGACAGAAGTAGCAGATCGAAAATATTCTTGATGAGTACCAGAACTTATTCCAAGTTCCATACGGAGTACCTCGACATTTTCAGGTAAAACACTCTATTGAACTTGCTCCTGGTTCTTCTTTTCCTAATGCATCTGTATACAGAAGATCCATTCTCGAAAATTAAGAGATTCGTAGACAAATCCAAGATTTGATCGACAAAGGCCATATTCGACCCAACTCCTCCCCTTGTGAAAGTCCAATCGTCCTCGTTCCAAACAAAGATAGGACTTGGCACATGTGCATCGACTATAGGGCACTCAACAAAATTTCATTGAAGAATCGATACCCTCTGCTACGGATATACGAGCTCATCGACTGTCTGAAAGGTGCTAAGTTCTTTACTAATCTAGACTTCAAGTCGATATATCATCAGATTCCAATCGAGCCCTCATATGTATGGAAAATTGATTTCAATACCAAGGAAGGATTGTTTGAATTGTTAGTCATGCCTTTCGGCTTAACCAACGCACCTGCGACCTTCATGTGATACATGGATAACATTCTTCGACCTTTCATCAACAAATGGGTCATTGCCTATCTTGACGACATATTGATTTTCATTCGATCATGGGAATAACATGTCAGACAGCTCCAACAAGTCCTTGACACTCTCCAGCAACATCGACTTTACTTGAACATAGACAAGTGTTCCTTTGTGATGAACATCATCAAATATTGGGGTTTGTAATTGACTCTGCGGGCATTCATGTCGACCCAAAAAAAGTACAAATTCTCAAAGATTTTCCCATTCCTCAAAGCATTCAAGAACTAAGAATTTTTCTTGGTTTGGCGAATTTCTATCAACGATTCATACTCGGCTTCAATCACATAGCCTGGACCTTGAATCAATTGATGAAAGGAAGTGGGAAAACTATCTTCAAATGGACATCGACACAACAAGCAGCGTTCGACAAGCTCAAACACAAGCTCTGCACTGCACCAGTACTTGTGTTACCTTATTTGCATTAGCCCTTTGATATTGAAACGGACGCATCGAATTATGCCTTGGGCGCAGTGATCACTCAGTCTGGTCACCCAGCCACTTTTCATTCTGAAACTTTTAACGACACTGTTGAAAGATATTCGATGTACGAAAAATAACTGTATGCCATTGTGCAAGCTCTCAAGCAATGGAGGAATTACATCCTTGGCAAGGAAACAATCATCCTTACTGACCACAAGCCTCTTTAGTTCACTCCGACCCAGTCAAATCTACAAAAAACTCGACAATTCAAGTGGATTAATTACCTACAACAATTCCAGTTGGTAATTAAGTATCGGAAAGGTAAAGCTAACATTGTCGCTAATTATCTAAGCCGACCACCCATTACTCGCATGTTTACAGTGATGAGTATGTAGGGATATGACACCACCACTTGGACTCAGTTGTATCAAGAAGACATCAAATTTTCACCAGTCTATTGACAGCTTCAAACTGACAATTCGTCGACCTCCGACTATTTCATGAAAGATACCTTGCTATACAAGCTCGGACAACTTTGTGTACCGACAGGTGAGCATCAACAGCAACTCATTTGGGATGCGCACTACAGTAAGACTGCAGGACACTTTAGAGTAGCAAAGACACTTGTTATTATCCAAAAGTATTTATTTTTTCCTTCACTCAAAACCGACATCAACAAGTACATTTGATCATGCGTGGTTTGTGCCATTGCTAAACCGCCTAATTGATGACAGGGATTGTACACACCTTTTCCAGTTCCTAGTCAACCATGGGAATTTGTATTAAAAAATGGGGGGCAAGCAAGTGCTTGCGATAATACCTTCAATGGTGAAGGTTGATGTTGAGCAACTCCCAAGATGAGTAGCTCCAAACTCCAAGAGGTCTCCTTCTCCAAGGTTGCTTACAATGGCCAAAATGCTCAAGGGAGATTTCAGTAGCATGAGGATGGGATAATCGATGGATGTGAAATGAGGAGCCCCTACCACCTTTTTATAGGTTTTGGTGGTGGGGAATACCATTTGTGGTTTTGTGGAAACCAAATGGTATTGACCAACATGGTTTAGGTACTTTTCCCTCCTTTTTCCTTTTTTGAATAAAAATAATATTTTAATTCCCTTTTTAATATTTTTGGGAATTTGGACCCTTTTTGAGGGTTTTTTATGCTTTTCAGGAAAAATAATCTTTTTTTTTAATGGAAAAAGGGGTGTACTAAGGTCTTTTGGTGACCTTTTGTTGGTTTCAGAGGCTCAGATGGTGGAAAAGTGGACAAATGGGTCATGTGAATAAGGGAATGAGCTAGTGAGCACTTTTTAGGTGTTAACAGATTGCCCCCTGATGTGTGAGGGCAAGAGCTCATCGTATGGCCGATAGACATAATAGTTCTTTTGTCTTTTTTCAGGGGTTTGGGAAGGAGAAGAGATCGATTGGAGACTGGAGCCACGGCCCTTGGAAGTTGCAAGAAACAAAAAATATTACATGGCCTCAATATGAATGAGGTATAATCTCTGATAATGGACGAGGCGGGCATTCCCATGCTCGTATCAAGACATATACATAACAATTAGTCCCAAGAAGGGGGATCTAATACATAAAGAATCTACTGGTACACCATAATGGTCCAGGGGGGACATTATTTTGGGATGTACTCCGTATCATAACGGATCTCAATAACTGATACACTGGAATAACTGAGGAACTGCTGAAACTGAAGGTGTCCAACGTCTGTAGGGACTCAAAGACTATGAGTCATCTCTGAGAAATAATGTAACTGTATACTCAAGGGAGTATGAAACTGGGGTACATCTGAATACTGTCGCCATGCGCAACCCGGATATCTATAGAAAAAGTGTAATTGGTGTTATCCATAGGAAGACTCTCAAATGTGGAGGAGTCAGGCGGTATCTGGGGTCTTCGACTAATAAGTGAAACGGACGAATACCCTGTGCGAGTCTCAATGATGCGATCAAGGTGTTGAAGTCGAGCATGTGAGAAACAACCATTTGGAGAGGCACTGAAGATTCCTCTCGAAATGATTCGTAGGCACTCATCATAAATGGTGATGAGTCCAAGACACAGGGACCTCTAGGTCTATCCTCTGGAATCAATGTGGTTGTCGTCGATAGAGGGAGACCAACAACTAACAAGGCAATGATGTTTCCTTGATAGGAGCACGAGGTGTAAAACCGAAGTGTTGTAGTACTGATGGTAGGACTGACATACTTGTGGGAATGGGAAATAACTGGGTCAAAAAATGGGTAGACTCAAACTTCCTTTGTTCAGAGCATGATGAGATGGTTGACCTGGCAGCGTGGGGAAATGACTTGTAGGTGTGGGGATCATTGCTTTGACTGAATGGTATATATTGACTCTGGGGGGGGGACGAGCTGATAGGTGCCGTCGAGGGATTATCAAGGTGACATACTGCAGAATACTCTGAACAAAGGTGACCAAAATGGGGAAGCTGCCTGATGAGTAGATGTGATCTGTCGTGGCGCCAAGAGGCACCATTGATTCCTTCTTCGTAGTTTTAATGAGCTCCAAGAAGGGATAAAAGTGTGATTTGAAATGGTACGGTCCTGTGGATTTTGTGAGCCCAGGACGGCTCATGCTCATGGTTGCTTTCATGTTTAGAGAGTCTGAAAACGGTAAGTGGACTCTATTGGTGTTTCTTTTTCGTAAGTTTAGTCTCCAAGGCCCGAAAAAGCATAAAATGATGCAGATGGAGAACTCTTCTAGCCGATGTGACTAGAGTATTCCTTTTTCGTAATTAGCCTACAGGGTCCGGAAAAGGGGTAAACTTATACCAGGTAGACGCCCTTTCAGATACGTTTAACGAGCATGAAAGGAAGCAAGGTTGCTCGGCAATCTTTTCATTGTTTTAAGAGTCAGAAAAGAGCTTAACAGAAACTCCCTAAGTGCCTTTTTCATAAAAGGGGTTGCTCGGCCCGAAAAAGGGATAACATTATACCGAACTAAAAGGGATTGATGAGGGCGAGAAAAGGTCTCAAGCATCATCATCAGTTCGGAAAACTGGAATTGGTGACATAAGGATTGTCGAAAAGGGGCTACGGCCAATGTGGCACGCAAACCGAGGCTACGTGGGGGGCATGAAAAAATGCCCTGAAAATCAGGACGTGATAGCGAGAAATGATCTCACGCATCATCACGAGCACGGAAAACTAAATCCGGCGATATAAGGCACGTCGAAAATGGAGAACAGTCGATGTGGCACGTAAACCGAGGTGACGAGGGGGCATGGAAAAAATGCCCAAAAAAAAAAGGTGAGAGCGAGAAATGATCTCAAGCATCATCACGAGCGCGGAAAACTGAATCCGGTGATATAAGGCATGTCGAAAATGGAGAACGGCCGATGTGGCACGCAAACCGAGGTGACGAGGGGGCATGGGAAAAATGCCCGAAAAATCTAAAGGTGAGAGCGAGAAATGATCTCAAGCATCATCATGAGTGTGGAAAACTGAATCCGGCGATATAAGGCACATCGAAAACGGAGAACGGCTGATGTGGCATGCAAATCGAGGCCACGAGGGGGGCCAATAAATGGTCAAAAAATGGACCCCGTCAAAACGGGAAAAGGAAGGAACCTGCATGAAGTTCTCGCTGTGCTGATTCCAATGGTACCAACGGTTTGAGAAATGGACTTCGTATGATCCGCAATGGTTGGTTGAAAATTGGTGGAATTTCTATAAATAGGACGTGGGGCCCAAATGACTTATCATTGTTACGTGCGAGTTTGATAGAGCTATCAGAGCTATTTCTTGATTTCTGGGAGATTTCACCGTTGGTTTTCGATTTTGCGAGTTTCAGGTAACTCTATTTGCCTTAGCGTTTTCAATTATGTCTTTTTTGTTTGGCGGTGGGCCCCCGAAGGCCGCGAAATTCCATGTTGACCCTCCAACGTGGAATATCGCGGGTTTCGGGTCTGTTCCAGTGATGAACCGCGCGAGTTTCAGGCTGGCAGTCGCGATGTTCATCGCGACTGTGAGGTTAGAACCCGTGATGTTCATCGCGAGTTCATGGGAGATAGTCGCGATGTTCATCGCGACTGTCTGGCCAAAATCCGCAATGTTCATCGCGGGTTTTTGCATGGAGGCCGCGATGGTCATCGCGGCTTTTGGTGGAAATGCCGCGATGGGCATCGCGGCTTTTTGTGGAAAAGCCGCGATGGGATTTTTTCAAAAATTTTATGCTAGGGCTAAAAATTTCTTCTGTTTTCTGGCAGGATGTTGAGGAGACCATTGTCCTCGTGGCGGGAGTGGGAGATCGATGATGATCTTATGGCGAGGATTCAGACTGATCCGAGGGTGCGACAGACTTTGGCTGTGAGCGAACTTTTGAAGTTCGCTCAGATTCCACCTATTCGTTCAGTGAGACGACTCTTGAACAAGCTAGTGAGTTGGTGGGTGCCGGCGGAGGGTGCATTTATTATTGGGGGTGAGAGGTTGGAGATCACCCTCACGGATGTCTATTTTTTGACTGGGTTGCCTCGTTTGGGTGAGGTGGGTGATCTCTTGCCGAGGATCCCGCCGGGTGTAGACATGGAGGACTTGTTACAGACTTTCTGTGTTGATGATGCTGTTTTGCAGAACAGCTCTATTAGTCTGCGATCCCTACGTGAGTGGGATATGCGGGCTGTTGGTGCATGTGTTTTGCGGATATTGGGTGCTGCTGCGCCTCATCGTATGTCTGGGGGACAGACGATGATGGTGGACTCTGTTCTCCGGGGGACTTATTATGCCTGGGGGCAGATGTTTCTGGCTGGTGTCCGGAGAGATCTAGATAAGGCCATTCGAGAGGGAGGTGAGTTCTGTTATGCCTCCTTCCTATGCTGTTTTTTCTTTGAGCGCTTGCCGACCTTGCGGCCACGGGTACCCATTCGTGCTGGTCTAGTGAGTGAGCCTCGTATGATGCAGTGGGGGCAGATGATGCCTCGTGGCGGCGGTGGTGTCCGTGGTTTCTTCATGGAGGATTTTTATGAGCAGTGGGAGCAGATGCCTCTGGTGATTGAGGACTACCCCTACGCCGGCATGGACTATCGAGGTGACCCGGAGATGCCTCGTGCCCCAGGACAGGCCTGGAGTTTAGAGGGTATGTTTTGTGTTTTACTTTATACTATATCATGTGTTGTTGGATTTACCAGTCTTATGATTATAGTTACATATGATGGTTGATTTTGCATTATGCAGATGTTGGGCCTGTACCACCGGCCGGCTACGTGGCTCGTCAGGGGCGGGCGATGGTGGTCGTTCATCCACCTGCAGCAGTACCACCTCCACGTGGTGGAGGTTTTGCGGCTCGTGGGAGAGGGGTTGGCCCTCGTGATGACACCATAGAGGGTGTCAGACAGACCTTCGACCGGATCCTAGCTGGACTTCCCGAGGATGGTTGGAGAGACCTGGATCGGGATATTTTGGAGGGTTGCTTCGGTGCGCCGCCTGAGTGGCGGTCGCTCTTGTTGAGGACAGCGGTGTTTGTGGCAGGGCACAGGGGTAGTGCTCGGGATGTCTCGGCAGAGCTGGCTCAGATGAGGATCCGTCTACAGGATGACCCAGCGGGGCCAGCGGAGGAGGCGCCAGAGGAGCGCAGAGTTCGGGCTCGCCATGACCCGGCGGGGCCAGCGGAGGAGGGGCCGGAGGAGCCTAGGGATCCTGATGAGTAGATGATATTGTATCTGCCCCCAAATGCTGATGAGCATATGGGGAAGCATTTTTGTACAATTGATGTATTTTTTGTATATCAGGTGCTGAGGGCACCTATGACATGTTGACTATCATGGTTTATATATATGTGTGTATATATATTTGGATATATGGTCGTGTATGCACGTGGATGCACATTTGTTTTTTGTATATGCCCGTGGAGGCACATGTTATGCACGTGGATGCAGTATTTTGTTACTTATGTATGCCCGTGGAGGCACATGTTATGCACGTGGATGCATTATTTTGTTTTGGTATATGCCCGTGGAGGCACATGTTATGCACGTGGATGCATTATGTTTATGGATATGCCCGTGGAGGCACATGTTATGCACGTAGATGCACATTTTGGTTATGACATGATGTGATTGGTGTGCCAGTCGAGGACATTGTTGGCCATATGGTCTGCTACACTGTTGAGGTGTCTTGGGACATGTGTGAACGAAATGGATTCAAATTGTCTAACCATTTGTTTAGTGCGCAGGAATTTTTTGAAAAGACAGGGATCGCGTACTTGGTAATCATTGTTGAGTTGGGAAACTAGGAGTTGTGAGTCCAAGAAAACGTTGAGGTGACGGATGCTCATTTGGAGAGCTGCGGCCAGGAGACCGGTCACGGCATCGTATTCAACTTGGTTATTGGTGGCGGCACCTAAACATACTCCGTCAATGTGAATTAACTCATGTGAAGGGGAGTATATTACCCAAGCTGCGGAGGCGAGATTGGGAGACCAACGGCTTGCACCATCAGCGAAACCGACATAGCAGAGTGGAAGAGGATCCATCTGTGGTCATGCAGAGAAAAACAAATATTTAGGTTTTTGAATTTTTTGTGAGAAAAGAAAGTAATCCTATACTAGAATGGACGGTGGTGTCCATCAGATTGTCTATGCGTAAAATCGTTCAAGGTACAACCCGTTACGTGGGTTGCGTAGGGGATTGCCTTCTGAATCGGTCAGAATGTATGCCCCCTTCCCGAGGCAAGTGTGTACGATGTAAGGGCCTTGCCACATAGATACAAACTTTCCCTTTCCGGTTTTATCATGGGCTTGATCGTAAGCGAGGACAAGGTCTCCCTCAGAAAAGGTTCTTGGGTGGACGTGTTTGTCGTAACTTAGTTTTGATCGTTGTTTGGCGGCTTCTATGTTTTGAATGGCTGTGCGCCGATCTTCATCGGCCTGCTCTAGGAGTAGTAATCGTTGCTCAATCGGGGAAGTGTCCGGTAGGAGTTCAACGGTGATATGCAAGGCTGGAATCTGGCACTCAATAGGGAGGACAGATTCGACACCGTGAACTAAATGGAAAGGGGTAAAACCGGTGGCGGTTTTGGTTGAGGTGCGGTAAGCCCATAGTGCCAGGAAAAGCATGTGGTGCCAATTGGATTTGTGTTTGTCTACCATTCGTTGGAGGATGGTCTTCAAAATTTTATTGATCGCTTCGACTTGGCCGTTTCCTTGGGGATAGTAGGCGGACGAGAAATGGTGTTCAAATTTCAACATGGTTGATAATTCTTTCCAGACGGCATCTTCGAAGTGAGAGCCGTGGTCAGAGACTAGTTGCTTCGGCACTCCGAAATGAGTGATAACATGGTTGAAGAAAAACCGTGCGGCAGTGTCGGCCTTGCAATTGTAAGTCGGCATGGCTTCTGCCCACTTGGTGAAATAATCTACGGCCACAACGATGTGTTTGTGACCGTCGGCTGACGTGGGGTTGCAATCGAGGAAGTCAATGGCCCATTTGCAGAATGGTCCAACAGTGATAACTGGATGAAGGGGGGCGGGGGGGGTTCTTGCTTTGGGGGCAAAAAGTTGGCAGTTCTGGCAATGCTTGACTGCATTGATGCAATCAGTAAACAATGAGGGCCAAAAGTAACCTGCCCGAATGATCTTCTGGGTGGTGGCCATGCCGGAGAAATGGCCTCCGCAAGCACCGCTATGACAATCATTGAGGACTTGTTCTACCTCACTATGGGCTAGGCATCGGCGTAGGATGGTATCAACGCCGCGTCGATAAAGTACATCCCCTATCAAGAGGTATCGGGGGGCATGGTGTCGTATCCGACGGCGTCCGTCACGATCGATGTGTGGTCGAAATTTTTGCGTGCGGAGGTAAATCAAAATGTCTCCGTACCATGGGTCGTCAGACGAGATGATGAAGATTTGTTCGTCAATCAGATCCGTTTGGATAGCGGGTGATGATGAAGAGGATGGGAGGTCGGTGATGAGGTGAGCAAGCGCGAGGGCTTTGGTGCTTTTAGGAGTTCTGAAAGTAAGTTCATATTCCTGGAGGATAATGACCCATTTAGCAACGCGACCTTGTAGGAGCCGCTGGCTTAGGAGATAGACCATAGGGATGGAGTCGGCCACGACCGTGGTATGACTGAGTAGAATGTAGTGTCGCAATTTTTGTATGGAAAAGACTACAGCTAGGGCTAATCTTTCCTCGTACGGATAACGCAGAGGTGGGCCAGACAAGGTCTGGCTAACGTAGTAAATCACATGCTGTTGGTGAGAGGCATCTTCTTGGACCAAGACTCCGGACACGGCATGTTCAGATGCGGAGACATAAAGGGTGAAGTCTTGAGAGAAATCCGGTGGGGATATCAAGGGGGTTTGTGTGAGAGCTTTCTTGAGGGCTTCGAATGCCGTGTCTACTTGCTCATCCCAAACAAAGGGTATGTGGGTACGAAGTAAGCGTAAGAACCCGTGGACTTTGGTGGCGTAATCAGGAACAAAGCGCCTAAGGAAATTGGATCGCCCTTGTAGACTCTGGAGCTGCCGAAGCGTGCGAGGAGGCGAAAGTTCTAAGATGGCTTTGACTTTCAAGGGATCGACAGTGATTCCGTCTTGGGAAACAATGAAACCCAACAACCGGCTTGCCGGGACGCAAAAGACACACTTGTGTGGGTTCAAGCGGATTTTATATTTGCGACAACGCAGGAAAACTTGCTGGAGGTCGTTAAGGTGGTCTGATCGTTTTCGGGAACGAGCTGTGAGGTCATCAAGGTAGACTCGCAGGATATGAACCAAGTCGTGAAAGCAATAGGTCATGGCTCGCTGGAAAGTGGCACCAGCATTTTTAAGGTTGAATGGCATGACGCGATAGGCAAAGGTGCCCCATGGGGTGGTGAAGGCAGTCTTGTACTGATCCTCTTTACGGATGTGAATCTGGTTGTATCCGGAAAACCCGTCCATGAAAGATAGGACCTCATGGCCCGCACACTCATCGATGAGTTGGTCAATGAATGGCATGGGGAAATTGTCTTTTGGACAAGCGTGGTTTAAGTCACGGAAATCAGTGAATACTCTAAGGGTGCCTTGCTTTTTGTTGACGGGAACGGGGTTCGACACCTAGGTGGTGTACGGAATAGGATAAATGAATCCTGCTTTGCGAAGTTTCTCAACCTCAGCTTTAACAGCGGGGAGCTTGGAAGGATGAATGGGTCGCTGTTTCTGACGAACAGGGGGTACCTCCGGCCATGTATCAATGTGGTGTTCTATGATGGCGGGGTTGAGACCAGGCATCTCAGTATAGGACCAGGCAAAGACATCACGAAACTCTTGAAAGAGCTTTTTGTACGCCTGAGTTTCTGCTTGAGTGCAAGATGCGCCCAGCGAGATGAGCTCAGGTTTCCCAGGTGTTGTGGAAATATCTATCTGTATAGTGGGGGAAATGTTGGACATGTTCCCTTCTTCAAAGGCATCCGGTGCTGGGATGGGGTCCTTTAACCAATCGACTTTTGTGGGTATGAAATCTTTCGATTCGACTGATAGCTGGTTGGATGCGGTGGATGTAGATGTTTCCGGGAGGAAATACGAGCGATGATGCATATCATCCCAAGGGTAGTCGGGTGCAGTGAGTGTCTCCAAAATTTGCTCATTAGTATTGAAGTAGTCAGACCATAAATCAAGGGGTTCTGGTTTGAAAGTTGTTGAAATCATATATATTGTATTGACTTCTTCCGACGAGGATGATGGCGGGGGGTAAATCTCCTCGATGAGGGGAGGAGATATCTCCAAATCAACATTGTTTAACTCATACAATGCTGCTCTATAGTCAGGGAGATCAGGACAATGGTGAGAGTAGTGGCCGTAAACACTGCATATGGCACAAGGATGGTTGGTGCGCAGTGATCTGTCGCGAGGCTGAGGAGGTGGCTCAAGTCTAACGACTGGGATGCCGGTGTCATCGTCCAACATATTCATATGCTCTTGGAGTGCTGGTAACTGTGGGCATTGATGAGTCGGATGGCCTATCTCATCGCACAAAGAGCATTTAGGAGGAGCTCGAAATACTGGTGGGGGTTTGACTGCCTTAGGGGGTGGTATAGCAGTGTATGGTTGTGGACCTCTACCCCCAGTGGGCTTGACAAGAGGAGGAGGATGGGTTGACGACGAAGGGATCATGAGACCAGGATATGGTTTCGTCGACGACGAAGGGATTGTGACACCAGGAGGAGTTTGAGTAGTGGTAACAATAGGTTGTACCGGTTGGAGGATGACATTTGGTGTCGACGGTGGAATGGGAGGCGAAATGTACCACACGGGTAATCCCAATGTTAACCCAGGTAGACTAAGGGTAGCCATAACCGGGGCGCTTAATACACCCGAAGGAGGAAATAGAAAGGGGATGGTGTGGATGGGTGTAACACCGATGTGACTAGGGACCAATGGTGGTTGACTACCGGGTGCTTGTGTATTCTGTGAAAGAGTACAGAGGTTTGTGACGTGGGTCTCCGGTGACAGTGGTGGAATGGCCTGGAATGTAGAGTTCATTGGTGTATCTGAGTAAAGTCCGGGCCTCACAGACGAAACAAAGGAGGTAGTTGCACTAGAAGTGGGTTGTTCAACCATGGGGAGAACATTTTCGGGTGCTGCAGGGGCATTGGGATCATAGTAGGTGAGTTGGTCATTTTGACCACGCGTCCCTCGTGGGGGAACATCATGGTATGAAAAATGGATGAGGCAACCGCTTTCATGGCGTACATGTAACTGCGGCCAAGTAAAAGGTTATAATCGAGTTGGGCATTAATGACCTCTATGTCGATGAGCACAGTTTTCCCACCCAATTGGATAGGGACATTGGGTAGTAGACCTTGAGGTTGAGCTAACCGGCCGTCGTAGGCTCTCAATGCAGTGGTGGATTGCTGGAGAGTAGGGGATCCCAACTTCTGCCAAACGAATGTGGACATGACGCATGTAGAGGCACCCTCGTCGATGATACATCGATGGATGACAAGATTCCGAATAGAAACAGAAACTTGGACTGCTATGGTGGAAGGCAGACGTGGTTCGGACTGGTCCAAATCAAAGGTCATCAATTTCGAATCATTTGGGTCAATCGCCCCAATGGCGGAAAGTAAAGTCTTGCGCTGCATAGGACAGTTTTTCAAGACTTCTAACGCAGACATGGCTGCGGGAGATTGAGCTAAGTCATCTACGATGTTGTAATTTGACGCAGCCCGTGCATTGGGGTTGTTGTTGATACGGCGGAGTGGGAAACGAGGTGCTTTAGAGGCACCATCGAGTGGAAGCGGTGGTATACGTCACGTCTGATCAGTGGGATGAGAGTTAGTATCCTTATCGGCGGGGGGGGCTTCAGAGGTAGGGCCATACTGGTTCCGACGTGTCTGGATGTTGACATCGGCAGTGGACATCATCAATAAGTGGTGAGTGCCTGAATCAAACATTGGTTGATCAGGAGCAGCGTAAGTGATTTGTTGTGGTGGCACGTTGCCCTGTGGGGGAGCTAACGGCTGAGTTTTCACCACTCCTTGTGTTGGAAAAGGGTTTTGTAGCACCAAAGGTTGTTGTTGAGGTGGTGGAGGGTTGGGTGGCGGCTGAGGAGCAGCCTGCCCTTGACGATGGGCGTCATCTGTCCATAGTTGCCGAGCTCGCTCCAGATGTGGGCAAGCGTGGGTATAGTGGCCATAGACCCCGCAAATAGAACAAGGATGGTTTGTTCGTAAATTAGCATTTTTGGCTTGCTTAGGTGGCCGATCAGGATTCTGATGAGCAGGCGCCGCGTTATTATTTTGCGGACAATGGGGAGGTTGTGGACCTTGGTTATTGTGTTGATTGTTACCGCGGTTACGTCCTCTTCCACGGTTTGGTTTCCCACCCTGTTTGCGTTGGTTATTCTGGTATTGGGGCTGATGTTGTTGTGCGTACACATGCCCTTGAGCATTAGGGGGATTTTGGGGAGCCGAAGGTGCAGGAGCAGGTTGTGGTGGATAATAAGCCTGTGGGGCTGGAGGTGGTCCATTTGCCTACTGGGGTTGTTGGTAACCCTGAGATATTGGAGGTGTTGGGTTAGCTTCCGCAGCATGCTGTGGATAGTACACTGGTTGAGGTGTAGCTGGGGGGGCGTATGCAGGTGCTGCATGACCAAAACACTGAGGTGGACATGAAGGTCCATGGGTATGATGGTGATGTGCCATGGGAGCATATGAACTGGTTGCTCCAGACTGAGATGTAGCCCGCGAAAGGTCGGGACCATGGCTAGGATGTGTAATGGAAAAGGGTTGGGGATGCGAGGCCATATGACCAATGATGCGATCAACGGCATGGGATGCCCCCGGCGCATCATGTTGGGATGACTCGCCCCGAGGGGCGTCTGGAATAATGGTATACAGATAACCCGATTGGGCGTAAATGAGATCAAACTGTTGGGCTTTGAGGATGGCTTCTTCTTCAGACTGGGGTCTTTCGGATGCCACATCCTTCGCAATGAGAGGAAGAAGGGATTTTAGAAACCAATCTAGGAATATACGGTTGTCTAATTTGATTTTGCAGAGGCTTCGGCGTCGACGCCACTCATGAATGTGGTCAGTGATGTGGGTGGCCGTGTTCTATCTGCAAGACAGTAGGATCTCGACACCCGCATCATAGCGGACAGGTAACTGAAAGAACTGCAGGAAGGTCGAGGCAAGGGAGGTAAAGGTGGCATGCGTCCCATGGGGCTGCTCGATTTACCACATGGCTGCAGAGCCAGTGAAGGTGCGCTGCAATAGACGGAGGCGGACAGAGTCGTCCACTATGGAGTTGGAGGAACACCATAGATGGAAGGACATGATATGGTTCTGGGGGTCCTCACCTGCCTTACCCTCAAACTTAGGAATGTCGGAGGGGAGTTTGGTGGGAATGTGAGGCCACGCAGGTCGTGTCGGATGGGATCATTGGTGAGTCTGGCTAAGTCTTGTAAGTTCAGACTTGCCATATCTGGTAATCTAGCAGATGTAGTGACTGGAACTGGGACATGACTAGTCATGGTGGCATGATGTGGGGGTCCAGTAGCACCTAAATTTATGCTAGGTATTGAAGGTATATATCCTCCAATACCTGTGGTCTGGTAAGGGCCAGCGCTTCCTAGTGCAACATGGGTCACACCAGGGTTAGGAATAGTAGTGGTGATTCCTGGGATAGGGTTTGTGGAAACCAGAGGGGGTGTGACCCCTATGTTGGGCATACCCATAACAGGTGGTGGCCCTGTGTTGGGAATTCCTATAACAGGAGGTGGCCCTGTGTTGGGCATTCCTAAATGTGGAGTGTTGCCCATATTGGGCATACCCAGGGGGGTGGTTGTTGCCATGGATGGCACTGCAGTAGAAGGGTCTGTAGACGTCTCTCCTATGGTGCTAGTAAAGAGTGGATCAAATGGTGTTCTAGACATAATGTTGGTTGGGAATAACGTAGTGGGGTTTTCGGATTCTGCCTCAGAATCAGAAGTGAAGTGAGGCGTGTCAGAATCGGATGACTGTCTAGTTGACCGATGATGTGTCGAGTCAAGGGATAAGGCTCGGCGTCGATGACGTGGCGAGCCAAGTAGACTGAACTCTGGGAGTTTGCCCTGTAGACGACGAGAGTGTCTAAAATTCTCAATGGTGAGAAAATAAGTTTTTGTGAAAAAATCTGTATGTGTAAAATGGTAATGTATAAAAAACTCAAAACCCTAATGAAACCAAGGGTGCAAGAAGGGGAATGAAAATGAAGGCTCTCAGGCCAAAAAATCAACCTCAAAAAAGGAACTTATTCTAGCAGCTGTGCTACAATAAGTGGAGGGATGCAACAAATGGTCAGAGTACCAACATGCAAACAGCTTCTAGAAAAAATAGGTGTAACTAGACCAAAGGTGGGTTGAATCATGCAAACACCTAACTAAAAGTATTGTGAATCAACAAACTATATTCTCTGCAAGGTGATGAAATCCAAGTCAGACAATATTGAGTGTTAAGTCCACGGCTAGATATCCCCCTACCGGGAGGGACACCGGGTAATCAATCCTAAAGAATGGCTACTAGGATACTCCGTTCATGACGCGTCGAGAAAAGGTAAATCTACCGTTTGGTCCTTTGATCGCAATATCCCAATACAGGGATATCCCGAGAACTGCGAATGGTAGCCCTTCAGTTACTGAATGGATTTCGGTATTCCACTCAGGCTTCCGGAACCATCCTCGCGACTTCAACCCTCCTAGGGGAGAGGCCTTCCCACAAACCGGTTGTGACCGCGCCAATAAATACTAAGAGGTTTTAGCTCCCTAAATGACAACAACTATGTCTCAGATGTAATAACTGAGGGGTGTTATTGGAACACCTATCCCCCCAATACTACCTATCTACAAAGTTCTTTTAGTGTTCCCCAAGTGGGGTTAAAAGTGTGTTGAAATTAGGGTAAGTTTTAAGGCTCAATTCAATTAAGTGATCGAGTGGGTGCACATGTGGTATTGTAAACTGAACTTGAAAGAAGTAAATGCTTTACTGAAAATTTCAAAAAATAAAGGATCTTTCGAAAATAAAAAAGCAAATTTATGACTTTTTTCAATAAATGGAAATTAAATGCTTTTCAATGACTTATTCAAAAAACAAAGGATTTCTTGAAATATAAAAGCAAATAATATTACTTCTAAAAGAAATAAATGGATTTCTTTTCAAGGAAATTGCTAAGGGCAAGATATTTAAAGAAGTAAACAGGAAAAAATTTTAACCTAGATAAACTGCAAAATAAGTCTTTCTTTTACTTTCTTGAAAATTTTTAAAAAGACTTCTAGATGTGCATTTAAATAGTAAAAAAAATTTCTATGGCTATAAATTATGCAGAATTTAATACTGTAAAAATGTGCTATGTGGGCAGAAAATATAGTAAAAAATAATTTTTTGAATCGGAATGGCCGAATGAAAAAATAAGCAGCGCGGCTTTTGACAGAAAATCCGCGATGGACCGCGCGGGTTTCTGTCGCACAGTCGCGATGGACCGCGCGGGATTTAGGCGCACTGTCGTGATGGACCGCACAGAAAATGTCCGTGAAGCCGCGATGTGCAGCGCGTAAATAGGCCGCGAGGCTGCGGGGATCCACGCGGAAAATGGCCGCGCAGCCACGATGTGCAGCGCGGAAACAGGCCGCGATGCCGCGGTGAACCGCGCGGCAAAAGTCCGAAAAGTCGCGGTGAACCGCGTGGAAAAAAGTCGAAAAGTCGCGATGGACCGCACGACTGTCAGGCTAAAAACCGCGAGGCGAAAGCCGTGCACGGAAGCCGAAAAACGAACCCAAAAATTGAGAATTTCGGGCTGTTAATGGCAATAGATGGGGCAAAAAACTAGAACAGCAATGGATCTGCTGTCTAGAATGGCAGATCTATGGATCTAAAGGCTAAAAACTAATAAAAAACTAAAATTAAAAGCAAAATTTGAGATCTATTGTTCAAAGCCAGCGGAGTCGCCAAAAACTGTTGGCCCGGTTTTGCAACCAGGCTTAGTGCTATGGGCACCTGCTAACTAGTAGCAGCAGTTTCAATAGAATTAAACAAGAAACTAATCTAAATGAAACTAATCATGGATCTATGCAAGAATATAAGCAAATAGTGTAAACATTTAAAAAACAAGAACAAGAAAATATTAAAGAATGAATTTGTATTAAAAAATGGGGGGCAAGCAAGTGCTTGCGATAATACCTTCAATGGTGAAGGTTGATGTTGAGCAACTCCCAAGATGAGTAGCTCCAAACTCCAAGAGGTCTCCTTCTCCAAGGTTGCTTACAATGGCCAAAATGCTCAAGGGATATTTCGGCAGCATGAGGATGGGATAATGGATGGATGTGAAATGAGGAGCCCCTACCACCTTTTTATAGGTTTTGGTGGTGGGGAATACCATTTGTGGTTTTGTGGAAACCAAATGGTATTGACCAACATGGTTTAGGTACTTTTCCCTCCTTTTTTCTTTTTTGAATAAAAATAATATTTTAATTCTCTTTTTAATATTTTTGGGAATTTGGACCCTTTTTGAGGGTTTTTTATGCTTTTCAAGAAAAATAATCTTTTTTTTTAATGGAAAAAGGGGTGTACTAAGGTCTTTTGGTGACCTTTTGTTGGTTTCAGAGGCTCAAATGGTGGAAAAGTGGACAAATGGGTCATGTGAATAAGGGAATGAGCTAGTGAGCACTTTTTAGGTGTTAACAGGAATCTATTTCTATGTAATACTTGATAGGATATCCTACTACCAAACATCAGCATGGCACGATCTTAGTAGTAGTCGACATATTTTCCAAAATGTCCATTCTCACTCCATGCAAGAAGACGACGATAGTGCAACAGACTGCTCAACTCTTCTTCACACATGTTTGGAAACACTTTGGTTTACCGACAACCATCATTTCCGACTGAGATGCCAGATTCGTCAGCATCTTTTGGAAGACTCTTTGGTAGTAGCTAGACACACGACTCTCATTGTCGACATCTTTCCATCCTCGGATAGACAGAAGTTGTGAATCGCTTGGTAGCACAATTTCTTCACATGTACAACCACAAGCATTGACAAACATGGGATGATAGTCTTCCATACATACAACATAGATACAACCGTGCTCAACACATCTCTATGGGAAAGATTCCATTTGAGATATGTTACGGATTTCAACCCTCAGCGCCTATCGACTTGATCAACTCCTCGACACAGCCGAACGACACCAACCACAACCAGCGAGAAGTTGAAAAAGTAGTCAAGTTTCGAGAACATATTTGAGACATCCAGCGACAAGCACAGGACATGTTGTAACGAGCAAATGCGAAAGATAAGGCCTGGAACTACAAGCATCATATCCCTCATTCATTTAAAATTGGGGATAAGGTCTGGTTACATCTTAAGAAGGAGAGATTCACTGGTCCATACAAGAAGTTGAAACCTTTGCGATATGGTCCATACAGTATTCTTCAACAGATTGGCGAAAACAATTTCCAGCTCAACATTCCTGCATGCTTGGGTCTACATCCAGTCTTTAATGTGGATCTACTTCGACCATACCATGCACCACTGTTGGAACAGAACGACTTGCAAATAGAAGAACCCGACGACATCCATCCAGATGTTCAAGAGCCTCTTCCTTGCGACACCATTGTGGGATGAAGAGTACGCCATACAAGGACGAACACAATTCCCTTATTTTAGGTTGCTAAAGCAGGACAGATATTAGCACAAGGAAAATGGTACTCTGCTACTGAACTGACCGACCTGTTTCCTCACCTTCACGAGCAAACATGGGGACCATTATTTCTTAA
Source organism: Larix kaempferi (assembly GCA_027924585.1). Lineage (NCBI taxonomy): Eukaryota > Viridiplantae > Streptophyta > Pinopsida > Pinales > Pinaceae > Larix > Larix kaempferi. The sequence goes on along the minus strand of BSBM01002204.1, from coordinate 8,008,344 downwards.
GAAAGGAGGTCTAATCCATATCAAAATTGGCATTGTGGTCGAATGCTAACATCGACTGCGACAAGTCATCGAGTTCGACACAACTTTGGCAAGTTGTTGAACTGCGACACGACTTCGATGCACTCCGCGACTTCGAAAACTTCAGCAACCTCAAAATAGTCTCGCGATGTCGACATGCAGCATAGACCTGCGACTTGCGCAACATCACCTTGCAACTTGCAACTGTCGAACTTCGACAGAATATCTCTTTGTCTTCCAATCGACTATAACGGTTGAACTTCTGAAACCATTCTAACTTCTTTGTAATCGAACATAATGGGCAAGCACCCAAGCGTCTCAGCACTCTTTATATAAGCATGTAAATTATTGTAATATACATCTTATCAATCCAGATCTTTACATACAGTAATAGAAAAATCAGCTCGCATTCATGCATATTGTCTGTATGTATTTATGTTTATCTACGTAGTGTATTCCTGCTTTCTTATTGTCTTTCTTATGCTTCCTCCATAAAAGAGACAACTCATTCAGTCGAACTATTGTCCCCCTCGTGCTTCCTGGCCCCGAGTGGATCAATAATCATCCCACTTGGATGGTTTGTCCATCGCATATGTCTGTAACATATCATCAATGACTTGATTCACCATCTTAGTCTATCCATCTGCCTGTGGATAATATGTTGTACTTAAATTTTAATTCATTCTAAATCCTTTGAATAACCTTGTCTAAAATTTTGAAGTAAACTTTGGATCCATGTATGATACAATTTCCTTAGGCATTGCATGCAACCTAGATAACTTTTTCATGTAAACTTTTGTCATATTGGTTGCTTTATGAGTTCAATTGATTCGAGTAAAGTGAGTAGCTTTTGTCAACTTGTCCACCACTACCATGATTGAATCACGTTGTTTTGTTATCCTGGGAAACTTAGTGATAAAACCAATCGTCACATCCCATTTTTTCTTTGGTATTGACAATGGTTGTATCAATCCCATCGGATGTCTATGCTCCACATTTATCCTCTAAGATTCCATACACCTAGATATATACTTAGTAATGTATTTCTTCATTCCTGGCCAAAAATATTGACTTCTTAATATTGCAATTGTCTTTTGGTATCCAAATTGTCCAACATATGGGATCATATGCATCTCATTCATTACTAGTTTCCTTAATTCAATAGAATTATGAACATAAACTCTATTTTTATGCATAATAATTCCAACCTCTAACCTTCATATTTATGTTGTACGTTTTCCTAGTGTGATCCTTCTTTTACCTGTAGGTAATGTTAAACTTCAAGAATTATGGTTCTTAAATTTGATTTACACATGTTAATGATTGTAACATGCATTGCATGTACTCTACTACAAAGTGCATTAGCAACCTTTCTCTCTTTATAATTAATATGCATGATATAAAAATCAAACTTACAAAGAAATTCCATCCATCTTGTTTGACTGGAATTCAAGGTTTCTTCTCAAACAACTAATTCAACCCACTAAAATATGTTCTTAACTCAAATTTTCTACTTATGAGATAATGTATCCACTATTCAATGTATGTACACTGGTAGCAAGTTCTAAATAATATGTGATATATTTCTTCTCATGCTCCTTCAAATTTATGGATTCATAACAAATCACATGCCCATTTTGCATAAGGACTCCACCAATTAATTCTTGTGCATACCACAAAACATTCATTTGGATATGCAATATTGAGAACTAGTGTACTAGTGAGAAATCCCTTTAACTGTTGAAAAATTTCTTCACACTATGGTTTCCATTCAAATTTGACTTCTTTCTTCTACAATGATCTAATTAGATGTGCCACTTTTGGGAACCCTTTTATAAATATTTTGTAGTATCCAATTAGTCCCATAAATTACCTTACTTCTGATACATTTTTTGGTGTATGCCATCCCATAATAGTTTCAATTTTATCTAGATTTATTGATCTACCTTCTTCATAAATAATGTGTCACAAATAATGAATTTGCCTCTGATAAAAGTAACATTTACTCAACTTAGCATAAAGCTTATTTTCTCTTAGAACTTGTAGTACTAATCTCAAGTGCTCTTCATGCTCCTCCTCTGATTTTGAATAAATAAGCATGTCATACAAGAATACAATGACGAACTTATCAAAATATTTCCTAAATATTCCATTCATTAAACACATAAAGGTATCTAGTGCATTTGTCAAACCAAAAAGCACCACTATGAACTCATAATGACCATATATGGTTCTAAAAGTTTTCCTTATAATGTCTTCCTCTTTTATCCTCACTTAATGGTAACCCGATATCAAATCTATATTTGAACTTATCTTTGCTCCTCTTAACTAATCAAACAAGTCATCTATACTGGGAAAGGATATTTATTCCTCACAGTGACCTTGTTTAACTGCTTGAATTCAATTAACAACCTTAGATTTCCATCATTTTTCTTTACAAAAATTATTGGCGCTCCCCAAGGAGACATACTTGGGCATATGTATCATTTCTTCAATAATTCTTCTAGTTGAATTAGTAACTCCTTCAAATCAAGTGTACTCATCTCTGTTGAACTTTGGAAAGTGGGGTAGCTCCAGGCATGAAATCAATAGAGAAATCATTGTCTCTTTTTGTTCGCAAGCCTGGAATTTCTTCAAATGCATCTGTAAACTCTTGTAATACTGGAAATTACTCCAAGCTTGGGACTTTACATTTTTTTGTTTATTCCACATGAGTTGCATACAACTAACACCCTTTTCTAAAGCATCTCTTCAACTGCAAAGTTGAAATTTCCCTAATGGAAATAGGTCTTGAAATGCATTTCACTATCTTTTTTTGCCCTTCTTCATTGAGACAAGTAAAGGTCTTGTTACAGAAATCTAAAACTAGATTATGTGAATCTAACCTATCTGTTATAGGTCAAATCATCACTTCTCCGTCTATGATCACATTGCCTTGTCGATCACACAAAAGGACATTGTGGATAGAAGAGCTAGATTGACCTTAGATGATTTGATACTGAGATCTTACATCTTTAGCTTAAAATTATATTTTTTCTATGTTTCATTGGAAATGCGCTACTCTTATAACTGGAAACCCACGTACATTCCTAAAAGTATGTAGGTTCCACTGTAGACAACTCTCACACATTCCTAAAAGTATGCAGGTTTCACTATAGACAACCCGCGCACATTTCTGAAAAGTTGTATGCGCGAGTTGTTGAGAGACCTAGCTGTGCACCATGCTCAAGTCCCCTAGTGTCGTACCCGCGCACATATTAAGATGAAATTGAAAAATATATTAAGATTACGAATTGGGATTAGTTGAGTTTGATATTGTAACTCCCCCAACTTCCCAATTCAACTGCCTCGCGAATCCAACTTCCAGCCTTGTGCCATAAATACAAGGGGAATCCATGAGGGGGAGGCCAATGAAGAAAAAGCTACTGTTACGCTGGAGTATTTTATAAGTCATTGTGAGGAGTAGGAGCCCAGGACTCGGTTGCAGAAGTGTCTAGACAAATCAAGTATATCTGTACTTAACTACATTTCTTTGACAATAAAAGGTGGAAATACCCTTCTCATCCCAATGGAATGTCTATTTTATTGATTGTCTTGTTGTGATTAATGTTAAATTGTTTTCAATTTCATTATATATATTACAGTCAAGATACGTTGAGGAAGGTTAACTTGTTTTGCAGGTACATTACCGTGGAAGATTGGGCGAAATCTAGGACCAGCCGTCGTTAAAAAGGTACTATTTTCGTAATCATAATCTCATTTCATTCATAGTAATCAATGCAAAGCATAATGTATTTAGTTGTCACCCCATGTAAGTTGGTAGTGTCATCTCCCCCACTATAGGGTATATTCCTGCACAACAAAACTGGCGACTCTGCTAGGGAGCAACAGTTGTTTTTGCTCTAGGGACCTTGTCTAGGTTTTCTTTCAATTTTTACTATGTGTTGGTTTTTTGAGTGGTTCTTATAGGTTACTTTGATTTTCCTTTTTATCTTGATTCATTTCAGTCTGACTGAGCAAAGCTCTGTTATTGCTTTTAGTCCCTATGCGCTAGTCTTATGTTCATACAGAAGCGCACTTTCTGCCTTGTGCACTAGTTTCCCTGAAGCATAGCCGCACATTTTTTTTGTAGGCGCTGGTTCTTATACAAGACAGAAGTGCATCTTTCATGTAGGCCTAAGCCTTCAACTAGGGTTTGGTTTCCAGGTTGTTGGGTCTACCTCTGGCATTTTCCTTGCTTATCTGACTGTTTTTGAGACATCTTTATCTTCTTTAAGTCTTGTCTCACCTCTTGAAAGTCCCTTTGGTTTGCTTCACTTACTTCAGCACTTGTTTTTAGGTGTCTTTTATCTTTTTTAGGCCTTTTTGAAGTTGCACGCAGCTTTCTGTTAGGTACAGTAGCGCACTTGTTTCCCTATATGCATGTTGCATTGATACAAACCTACGCACTCAATGCTTGTTGTCTATTGCAATACCTGCGCACTTTTACTGAGTCTTATCTTTTTTTTTAGGGTTTGATCCCAGTATGAGTTTTTGGGTGGCTTTTGAAAGGTTTGTTTGGTCTGGATACCTTCTGAACTCCTGTTCAGATCAATCTAAGCTGGCTGAAGCCTTCTATTTAGCTTTTCCTTTGAGTTTGTGTGGCGGTAGAGTTACCTTGGTTTACTTGTCTACCTTATTTTTTTGGCAGGTGTTTTTTATTTGGTTTTGATCCTTAGGAGCAGCCTTGTGGTTTTTTTTTCCTGTTGCATGCATCTGTTTTCCCTTTTTCTTTTACATCTCATTCCAAATCTAGAGTTTTCATTCGAACAACTCTTTAGGTCAAGTCTTTGTCAAGTCTATTGATTTGTTTGGTTTAAGCCTTTAGGTTTTTCATCTTTACCCACACTCTTGTTAGATCTTGCTTGTTTCCTTTTTCAGATTCATTTTCTTTTGCAAAGTAGAAGAAAATATCAAAAATTGAAAATTGGTAGCATATTTGTAAGATTTTCCATTACTGTTTCGAAGTAGGATAGATTATTTTGCTATTTTCTTTGGAAATTAAAAAGAAAATTGAAAAATGATTATGCTTAGGATTTCCTATTTCTTGTTTTGAAAAACATAAACAAAAAAACAAAAAGAGTCTTTGTGAGTTTTTAAAAGCATCATTTGTACACACTTTGCTTTCTATCGAAACCATTCCACACACTTCACTACCCTTCTTGAGTAAAAAGCAGCCTCTAAAAAGAAAATTTAATAAAATTAATTAGCAACTTTTTCTTTTTTAGGTTTTACACTTGATCAACTAGCTTAGGCTAGGATTTCGGGGTAAATCACCTTAAACTGCCCAAAATCGGTTTCATTGCTCAATAATCGTAGTAAGACAATCTTTTAGGAAAACCCACATATATCAAAGTATCCTGGGAACACTCTACTCAAACCAGAGTTAAGCACGAGGCCATGTGAGACTGGAATTGCTGAGGGTACCCCCTCACTTTCCTTTCGAACATAAAACAGAGCTGATTCACGTACGGGGGTCCACTAGTACTTTTAAGCGCTTTTGGATTTCAGGATTTACTACCCTTCCCGTGCGTCTTGGCTAGGCTGACAACTATTTTCCCAGGTATTTTAGTATTTGTGGTATCCTTAGTATCTTAACCCTAGGGCTCTTCACATGTATAGTGGAAGGCTATTTCCACTACACCTCGGACAGACACGGAAGGTAACCCTTTGCGGTAATCCTGGGAGGGCGGTTTGGTGATTCAAACACTTGCACCCAGAGGACCTCCATTGGACGCCGTGTAACTGACCGTTGATACTCTATCGGTTTGTTCTGGGCCCTCATCATCCCAGACTTGCTTCTGAGAGTATTAGCTTTGTTTGCCTGGTTTTAATCATTGTAGGACATTTTTAGTGGTGTGCTCTTTGTGTTGCTTGTTTTTAGTTGGCCTTAGATATTTTTGGTCCCGTTGAGTTGAAAACTATGGATAGAATCCCAGTGGGAACCAATCAAGGGGCCCTTATTCAAGGGGATCCTTGTGATTTTCCATTCATTGAGAACATTGGTACTCCCTTAATGGCTACCTTGAATCTTCTGGGATTCATTATAGGGATACCGGTTTGGTTGTTTTCTAATTTATGTGGCATGGGGATGATTGGTGCCCTGATGGATTGGCTTGGAACCAATGTTGCTTTGCTTTGTTCCCAATTATCCAAGTTGGCAATTTTCTCCAACAATGGGTGTGGCTCATAGGGATAGGTTGTTGTTTGGGTACACAGGGTACTACCAAAGGACCGAACACCAAGAGAAACCACTTCACACAAACAGATCACAGATCAACACACCAATGTTTTGACGTGGTTTAAACCCTCTTGAGGGAAACACTCCATGGCCCCAGCCAAATAGCTTCTACGGGACAATTTATTATGCAAAGAAATAAAGTTACAAATGAGCTTCTCATAATCAATCAACTAAACAATTACCCTCCATGCTCTTTAAATAGAGATCATGGACCAATCGGGTGTTAAGCCACGGATCAAGGTTAGGTTTGATCTAAGAGAAGTTGAGCCGTCGGATCACTCTATGTCGGGAACATATCGTGACCGTCGGATTAAGTATTTACAAATGCATACTAAAGAAACACACTATCCCTAACTAACTCCTAAGTGTCTAAATATCCTAACATCCCCTCTTAAGAACAACTTGGGATAGGATTGAAGGATTTACAAAAGTGACACTATTAGGAGAAGGAAGGAGGCATTAGAGCCTATCCCCCCTTAATGACAAGTTCCTGAACTCCTAACATAGATCGAAGTTTAGAAAACTTCGCTTCTGTAAGAGACTTGGTGAAGATGTCTACAACTTGATCATCTGTAGGGAAAAAGAGCACTTCAAGAACACGATCATGAACAAGATTTCTGATGAAGTGCATATGTAGCTCAATGTGTTTTCTACATTGATGTATAACTAGATCTTTGGCAAGCTTGATGGCACTTTGATTGTTGCACCAAAGTGGAGTAGGCTGTTGTTGCTCGAATCCAAAATCTGAAAGGATCTGTCGAAGCCATAAAGCTTCCTAACTGGCATTAACTGTGGCTCGATATTCTGCCTCTGCTGAAGAAAGAGCAAGAGCTTTTTGTTTCTGACAAGCCCAAGTAATAGGTCTAGATCCCAAACTGAAAACATAACCTGCAGTAGACTTTCGATCATCAGGATCGCCGGCCCAATCTGAATCAGTGGAACCAACCAACAAAGGTTTCCCCCCTGTACTGTAATGAATCCCAAACTGAACTGTACCTCGAATATATCGAAGTATTCTTTTAGTTGCTTTCCAGTGACTTTCATGAGGTGTCTGCATATAATGGGAAACACGACCAATGGAAAAGGAAAGGTCAGGACAGGAATGAGTCAAGTATAAGAGACTACCAACAAGCTGACGATACAAGGTGGCATCGACTTCAGGTGAAGTACAAGTGGCAGAAAGTTTGACTCCAAACTGGAAGGGAGAAGGGGCTGGTGTATAATATTCCATGTGAAAGCGATGAAGAAGGTCACAAGCATACTTAGACTGAGAAAGAAAGATTCCTTCTTTGGTTTGCAGGACTTGGAGACCAAGAAAATAATGCAAATGTCCTAAGTCTGACATTTCAAAATTTTGTTTAAGACTGGATTTTACATGGGTTATAAGATTAGGGTCACTACCAATAAGAATAAGGTCATCAACATATAGAACAAGTATGATGAGATGGTTTCCTACTTTCTTGGTATAGACATTGGGGTCAGAATGGCATCTAGAAAAACCAATGTCAAGGAGAAAGTTATCCATTTTGGCATACCAAGCTCTAGGAGCTTGCTTAAGGCCATATAAGGATTTCTTAAGGCGGAAGACAAGGCTAGAGTTATTCTGAACATAGCCAGGAGGTTGTTCCATGTAAATTTTCTCCTGTAAATCACCATGCAAGAAGGCAGACTTGACATCCATTTGATGGACTTCTCAGTTGTGTAAGGCTGCAAGGGAAAGAACAAGGTGGATGGAGTTCATTTTTGCGACGGGAGCAAAGGTTTCATTGTAGTCAATCCCTTCAACTTGGGAAAAACCTTTGGCAACTAACCTTGCCTTAAGTCTTTCAACACTTCCATCTGATGCATACTTAGTCCTATAGACCCATTTACATCTGACAAGTTTTCATCCTTTTGGAAGAAGTACAAGATCCCAAGTATCGTTCGCCATTAAGGAACGATATTCTTCATCCATGGATGCATCCCAATCTGGATTCCTTGAAGCTTCTGCAAAAGTTTCTGGATCATGATTCTCGGAGACTTGATCCAAAAGAGAAGAGGCTCGCTGAAACTAAGAACGTGTTCGACATTGATCTCTAGGATCACCGGCAAGATCACCAGCTGCTTCACATGTTGAACGAACCCATCGAGGAAGCACTTGTGCTGGTGCAACTGGAGGAACATGAGCAGGCGGAAGTGGATTTTCATCCTCGATATCATCATCAGAAACTGGAGTTGGAAACCTGTCAAGGAAGTTGGAAGAAGAAGGAGGAGGCGCAAACGTCGAATCAGGCTCGCAGGCCAAAGATGGCACAATCGTCGAGTTAGGCTCGCAGGCCAAGAGATTTTCATCAAATTTAACATATCTTCTAATGATTATATCATGAGAATGTGGTTGAACAATTCTATAACCTTTTACATCTTCAGAATATCCAACAAATATGCACTTTTCACTTTTAGGCTGCAATGCTTTTCGTTTTTCATCCGGAATGTGAGTCCATGCTTCACTACCAAACACACGGAAGTGACTTACATCAGGTTTAGTTTTACTCCATGCTTCTTCTGGTGTTATACCTTGTAATGCTTTAGTGGGGGTGCGAATAACTATGTAATTTGCACAATTTATGGCTTCAGCCTAAAAATGAAGACTTAGTCCCTTAGATTGGATCATACAATTAGCAATTTCTTTTAAAGTGCGGTTCTTCCGCTTAGCTACACCATTTTGTTGTGGTGTATATGGAACAGTGTGTTGTTGTTGGATGCCTTGTTCAATGCAAAAATTAGTGAACTTTTTGTTAACATATTCTCCTCCATTGTCAGATCTTAACTTAATAATTTGATGACCAGATTGTTTTTCAACAAGGGTCTTGTAGGCCAAGAACATGTTAAATACTTCGCTCTTAAGTTTTAGGAAATAAACTCAAGTGCGTCTGGTGTAATCATCAATGAAAGTTATGAAATATTTGAAACCAGAAAAGGAAGCAGATGGAAGAGGACCACACAAGTCAGTATGCACAAGCTCCAAGGGAACCGAGGCGTGCCAAGAGGCACGTTTGTCAAAACTGTCTCGATGATGTTTTTCGAGTACACAACCGGAGAAAACACCATCCCTGCAAGATACCATCGGAAGACCTATCACCATATTTTCTTTACATAGTTGTTGTAATGAACGATAATTTAAGTGACCAAATCGCTCATGCCAAAGTTTGCTCAAGTTATCACTATGAGCAACAAAAACTGAAGGCAAAGGTGATGACCCAAATTTGTTAAACATGTACAACCTGGTAATATCATCAACAATTCCGGTAGCTAGGACCTGTTGAGGATCTTTAAAATCCTTGATTACAACTTGGTGAGGTGTAAAGGTCACAGTTTTACCTTCACCAGAATGAGTGATCTGATAGACTGATAACAAATTGCAGAAAATTCTTGGAACACATAGTACATCACTAAAATGACCATTATCTACTGGAACTATTCCAGCTCCTACAACACTTAGAGATCTATCATCACCAACAAATATTTGTTTGGTGTTACATTCATGCATAGTAGAAAAGATGGCTTGATCCTTAGCCATATGATAAGATGCTCTAGAATCAATGAGCCATTCATTTGAAGAAGAAGAAGAAGATGCATTATAAGAATAATCAGAAGCACAAAGTGCATGTCCATGAGAGGCGGATTCTGAAGGCGAATCTAGGATGATGTGGTGCTTCTTCATTGCTGCTTCCAAGGCTGCCATCTTCTTGAAACACTTAGATTCATCATGATTATCTTTCCCACAATAGTTGCAATGACGCTCAGTCTTCTTGCCTTTTGGATTGGATCCTTTGTCATTTTTTAAAGAATGAGCTGAATGAGAGGGTTTGGGACCCTTGTTTGACTTATTATTGCGAAAATTTTGTTTCTTGGGAGGCTTGGACTTTTCTTTCTGTTGGGACAACAAGGCTTTCCCATATGTATATGCATTGTTGATTATTCCAAGATGAATGAGTTTATCTTGTTCTCTAATCAAGGAATCACAAAAGGATTCAAGACTAGGCTCTTGATAGCTAGTTGCATTCAAGGATGCTTCCATGGAGTAAAATGTAGATACAAAAACAGAATATGCAGGTCCAAGTTTGAAAAGAATATGATAAATGCATTGTTTGTCTTCCCTCTCAATATTACATTCCGCACATAAGAGTTTAAGAGTTTTGTACTTAGATAAATAATCTTGAATGCATGAAAAGTCACTTGGATTTAAAGAAATCAACTCATTTTCGAGTTGGTGACCTCGAATTTCATTGTGTTTACCAAACACAGATTCCAACTTGTCCCAAGCAGCATTAGGTTCATCAATTCCAGATATGTGGAATCGCAAATCAGTAGAGATTGACATCCCAATCAATCCACAAGCTTCATCACATCTATTTTCCCATTTTATTTTCTTATCATCATCAGTGGGTTCTTTTTTTTTCCCTGAGGTAATTCTGAAAAGTCCCCTACTTCGTAGAACATCCTCCATACGAGATTTCCATGAGAAATAGTTGGAACTGTTAAGTAGAATATCACAAGGGGCGGTCATATTTGTAAATTAATGGCTATAAAAGCAGAAACCAATAGTCTAGATGTGAAAAGCTTGAAAAAATAGGTGGTTTCAAAAAAAAACGGCACTGAAAACTGACTCTATATGATGAAGTTATGCTTGAACAAAGAAACTGTTGAAGATGTCCCGTATAGTGACATGGCAGCTAGAGAATGTTCAGCAAAAAAAAAAAAAACCCCTCTTCCCAAGATGAACCTTTTGACAATCACTTTACAAAAAAGTTGCTTTAAGTGAACCACTTTTGTAAAATAAGTGATTTCACTTTTACAATGATATTACTTTTAAATAGTGCAACAATAAATAACAAAAAACTTAAGTGACTCACTTGTATTTTTATTTTTTATTATTTAAGTGAGATGCACTTTTACAATAAAGTAACTTGAAAATAGAAATTGCATGCACTTTTTCTTTTAAAAGTAACTTCCTAAGACTTGAACTCAAGACCTATTAAGGAATAAAGCAACTTTGAACCAAGTGAGCTAGATTAAAAGGTATGTAAAAATATGGGAATGAGGAAGAGGGCTTTTTTTTTTTTTTTACTCTTCTTGCTCGGTTTGCATGCTTGCCCTTTTTCCTTCAGATCTGATGAAATACACGTTTCTGGAGCAACCGGGAACCATTTTTGATCAAACGAAAACTATTTCCCAATGGAAACAACGCTCCGGATGCAATGGAACACCTCCCACGGTCCAAAAATGCACAGAAATACAAGAACTAGAAACCCTTTCAAGTTTCGACAACAGCAGTTCAAGATCTAGATCATAACCGGAAGAGGCACTTCATAAAAGCTCTGAAAAAATGTTCGGGTACACAAGGTACTACCAAAGGACCGAACACCAAGAGAAACCACTTCACACAAACAGATCACAGATCAACACATCGATGTTTTGACGTGATTTAAACCCTCTTGAGGGAAACACTCCACGGCCCTGGCAAAATAGCTTCTACGGGACAATTTATTATGCAAAGAAAGAAAGTTACAAATGAGCTTCTCATAATCGATCAACTAAACAATGACCCTCCATGCTCTTTAAATAGAGATTATGGACCAATCGGGTGTTAAGCCACGGATCAAGGTTAGGTTTGATCTAAGAGAAGTTGAGCCGTCAGATCACTCTATGTCAGGAACATATCGTGACCGTCGGATTAAGTATTTACAAATGTATACTAATGCATACTAAAGAAATACACTATCCCTAACGGATATATTACACAAGTTGATCTTAACTAACTCCTAAGTGTCTAAATATCCTAACAGTTGTTGCTCTAGCAGAATTTCTCTTCTAGGAGATGATCCCTTTGGGATCATACCTTGTTGGGTGTGTGAGCTATCTCAAATAAAAACAACACCTAATATTAATTATCAACCAGGATCAGTAAACTTAGAGTTGAAAGCAAAATATATTCCAAGGTATAAAAGGTTGTAAAGTTTCAAGTTTGTCAAACCTAGAAAATGTTTAGTAAGGAAAAAGATCAAAAGATCTTTCAAAATGAAAAACCGAGTTAAATATTTAAGAATACATTTAAATCACATATTAGAATAGTACTAGATCATACTACTCTACCTCTATGGTTAATTAATAATAAAGATAGAAACAAATACTGAAACACAAATTACTTCTAGAAAAGTAAGAAACTACTAAATTCAACTTCTAGATAACAACTATGAACAGAATCAGAGCTACGGAGATTAGATGTTCAATAGGGAGAACTTGTAAATGTAAATTAATTCAGACTAAACCATCTAATTCCACTCTTCTTGATTACGTACATCAAATGTAATAGGAACTGGAGTAAATGTATCGTAATGACTTTCAAATGTAATTAGGAAGCTAAATGGAAGTAAATCTAACTTAACTTCTACAAACAAATGTAAACTAAAAATCAACAAACTAATACTAACTTTAAACATTATGAACTACTGTCTATCCATATGTGAACAACATGAAACTAATGTAAGTTAGAAGCAAATAGAAGACTTAACAAAGATGTTAAACTGAACTACATTAGATTTGGAAGCAAGTAGAAAACTTGATAAAGATATTTTATTATTAATCCAGATCTTACAACATGAACATCTTCATTAAACAGAAACTAATCTTAAGATTAACAAACTAAAACAATTCAACGAAATGGAATCATCAACTATAACTTGAAAATAAACTATTTAAAAACAACATTCTAAACAATAACTAAGTACAAAACTGGTTAAAGGACTGATTGTTGGAAGAAAGATAAGAAGAGGATAAGGAGGAAATGAGAAAGGAGGAAATAATGATGACAATTGAATTAAAAACTCCAAATAACATAAAACAAGATTAAATTACATTTCAAACTATTAAGGAGGAACAGGAAGAATGATGATTAAGAGGAAGAAGAAATTAGATTCGAAAAAGGCCTAAAATAATACAGAAAACACACAGGTCTGAATGACGATCCGAACGTTGGTCTGAATGGCAATACGAATGACGATCCGAATGGAGGAAAACGTTTTAAAGGGAGGGAAAGAAGAGTTTTTGGATGATTTAATTACTAGTTGGCTTATGCAAATGATCCTACTGTGCACAGGAAGCATTAGAGAGATGATTAGAGGCTAAGAAATTATTTATGCTAATCATTACCTAAGAGGAAGAATGATTTTATAAGAAGTAGAAAGAAGGTTGGAATAGAAGAAGGAAGAATTAACCTACAGCAAACAGGAAGAAAAACTAACAAAGGAGACAAGAAGGAAAGGAATGCTAACTATGGAAGAATTTGGAAGCAATATCTATCTATGATGATGGAAGAAGGACTAAAAACAAACTACAAATTATTAAACTACTGAACTATTGGTCGACCATTCTAACTCAGAAGAAGGAAGGTTGTATTGACAACAGAATATTAATTACAGAGGAATGAAGATAATATACACAGGAAAACGAATTAGATTACACACATAGGAAATAAACTAGTTAATTGCAAGAAAAGAAATGCAGAAAATGTAAATAAAACCTCCAGTTGATGAGAGGCCCTTCCCAGCAATCGGATGGTGAACTAGTTCAGCTTAAACGACTACTAGCAGAACATCAACAAGCTGCTACTTCCATTAACTTGAGAAAAATTACAGACTTTGTCTTCACACTATCTACAACTGCAAATTCTTGGACTAAGACAGGATAACCATCGTGAAATCAGAAGCTAACTCGTCTCAATCATAGAGGATACTATTTATAAGTTAAAATGGGTAAGAGGGTCCACGGAGTCGACCTCTCTAATAATAGGAGTGTTTAAATGATTGTAATAGCTGATTAAATTGATACATGCCAACGCAGGGGGCATTCTTCAGACTTTGACGGGGTTGGTTCCTTCTCAGAGCAGCTACAGCGTCGATCTAACTCGGACGTGGACGAGCAGTGTCCTGGCGAACTGAATCATGGGCAGGTGGACTCCTTCCAGAACGACGGCATGAATGAACGTGAGTAGGCGTGCGTAACTCCCGTCCAAACGAATAAAAGAGTTGGTGCGCTAGAGTGTTGATGTGGGAATGAAAGTTATGTTGGTAGGATAAATGTGGACGCCTGGACTCCTTCCAGAATAATGCCATGAGCGAGAGCTTGGCCAACACGCATGACTCCAAGCTGAATGTGCAGACAAATCAAGGCTTGGAGCATTCACGTGGACGTGAGATGTGTTGTCAAGATTGGCGAGCATAAGAACGGATCTTCTAGAGTAATAGCTCATTAACTAGGTCCATTGCATGTCGAACAGAACCCATGTGTCCTTCTCTGCATTCAATGGTCTAATATGTGTCAACCACGGATTTCGCGAGCTGAACAGAGGGCTGAAGGATGAGCTGAACGCATTTTAGGCTGAGCACATAGCGCATGGGCTGAATGATGGGTAATTTACAAATCGTATCCTATCAATTAAAACCATAAGTGTTAATTATGCCCAAAAACATCATTTTAATCATAAATAAACCATAATATATGAAATATAATAAGATTTACATGGTAAGGAAATTTGTGCATACCTAGACTGTTTGATGAGCTGAATGGCTAAGAAAACAACTTACTATAGTAAAAACGATAGAAATAACGCCACTTCGAGTAAATCAAATGATCAAAAATGGTGACAATATTGGACACCAACATTCCCCCAAACAGAATTCATGCCAGGTCCCACTGAGCAAAACAAAAAGTGATTAGGAAGAAGGCCAAGCTACGGTAGCAGCGGTCTTCGACTCAAATGATGGAGATGCATGCTTGGCCTGGAGCTTCTTGAAACAACCCCTTAAGGAATTATACTTTACTCTAAGGTAGCATTGGATGTTATTTTGGCCTTAACCGAGCATTCAGTGCTTTTCAACTGTGTACGCAACATCTTATTCTCTTCAAGGAGCTCGAAGATTGTCTCAACATAGCTTTGACTTTGTTCTGTTAATTGTGCTATCTCTTGGGTTAACTGATCCCACTTTTGCTGACTCAAAATAGGTTTTTCTATACCCTGCTCCAAGTCTATTTGAGGACTCTTCTCTTTTGGAGATGTCTCAACATTAATAGTCTGTTCTTCAGAGCTTTTGTATTTGTTACATGCAGGAGAGCTTCTAGCAACACAAGCTTCACTCATCTGAACGGATGCATTATCTAGTGTGAGGAGGGATGACTCAAGGGTATGATCGTCTAACTGAATATTTGAGCATGAAGGTTGAATGATAATCTGAATGTTAGGATGATCAATAGAATGGTCATTATTTGTCTCTCTAGGATCAGTAGGAGAATGTATTGAATGGACAGAGTGCATATCATCTAAGGAACTCTCATCAAATCGTATACGTTTAGCATTTCGTTCTTCTTGGGCATGAAGGTGTTCTTGAGAAGGGGAAGATTTGACAGTAGATAAATGAGGGTTTAATATCTCAAAAACAAAATGGTCCCAAGTCTGACCTCTCTCCTCTAACTGATGAATGATTAAACGCTTAATAAGACAATGGTGATATAAGTTGCCAAAAGGGATAATGGTATTCTTTCTAACTTGACTCGACATCTTTTTCAAGCTCTTTAGAAAGTAGAATAGGAAATTTAAGGTCTGATTATTGACAAAATGAGCTAACAGTCTAATATGGCAAGCTTTAAAAATACCTAGACTGTTTGCAAGCTTTAACAGGTGACTAAGTGAATAATAATGGTCAAAAGATCCAAGTACTCTGGCTTGATCCATTCTCTATGAAAACCTTTAGTGCTAGTAATGTGTTGAAAATCGGGCTTGAGAGCGAACTGGTGAGCTTCTCGTGGAAGAAACAAATGCTTGTGCCATCAGGCACCTTCTCTAGGGAGCTTTGTAGCTAACGCTATTGACTCTTCTGTTATGGAGAAAACAAGATGGCCAACCTTGGCCATTTTTCCATCGAAACCTTTCGCAAACAGCAACGAAATCTCATGGTTGTGACCATCAAGGCGGTGGAGAAACGGATTCCAACCTGCTTGAGAGAATAACTCATGGCATCTTTTAAACTCAAGGATATGAACAAGATCTTGTTAGCTACCTGGCTCGCAACGGTTAGGCATTGCTAATAGAAGACGGGGGAAACAATAGATAAATGCAGGGGATGCAAGAAATTTTCAAAGGACCCATCTCACAGAGAGAAATGAAGGGTGAACAGAGTGAAGCAGAAGTTCACGCAGCCATCAGTTAAATTGAAGTCTGTTTGGATGGCTGGATGGTCATAGGTAAAGCGTGTTTTGAAAGATCACACTTGTACTTTGAATATCTTGAGTTAAGTACCAGTATTGAAGTGTGTGAACTCAGTAGACGCATGTTTGGTATAACATATTCAACTATGTCCAAAGGCTAGCTTTGGACAGGTTGAACGAAATTCACGTAATGGGATATTCTACACGTGGAAGATCACAAGGATCCGATCCATACACTAGCAATCTATACGATAGGTAAGGCCATAGTGGTCATATAATGATTCATAATGACACAAGATTCGTTCATTTAACAAGATGAGATGAATAAGGAAATAAAAACAAGTGCGAGATTTGACGTTTGATTGATCCCTATCATCATTGGTTAGTCATAATTTTCAAAAATATCTAGCATGCTATTCGAAATATATAAGCTAAAATTTCTTCAGCACTTTTATTCAAAACGTTGCTTATTTGTTGCATTCGTCACTTCATTTGGATCGGCATTCGATCTGTCATTCAGCCTTTCATACAGACTTTTGTCTATACAAACTTTTATTGCTGAAGCCAACTGGAATTGATTTTTGCAAGGAATTTTTAAGGCTGTTAGTGCATAGAAAAATGCTGTAAAATTTGCTTTCTGGAACTTTTTAAGTCATGTCCCCTTTTTGTTTGTCTTTAATTAAAACAATTCACCTTCTGTTTTTGCATTAACCTGCAAACATCTATTATTTTCAGAGATAAATAAACTTTTTTCTTTATTTTAAAAAATATTAGTTTAAAACAGTTCTAATCCTCCCCCAAACCAAAGATATGGCTTGTCCTCAAGCCAACAAAAAGAGCATTAGATATTCAATTATTTTATCAATAGCTGAAAAAAATGTTGTAATACTTTTCTCAAGAAAATGAAATATTAACTAAACATGTAGATGATTCAGATATGCACATTTACCATAAAGAATAGAACAATGCTTAAAAGAACCATATGAAGAATGATAGTATAATTTGATATGAAAGATGTTAAATTTTGAGCATTAATTCACAATACTCTAGGATCTTTACTGAGAGAATAACATGTACAGTATATCAATGCATAACAATCATAATAAGCATGACAAGCATCACAAGAATCAAAAGCATGAGAGACAAGAGACACAGAGTTTTCGTGGGGAAAACCCTAAGGTGAAAAACCCCACAACTTCCTCAGAGATAGAGAGAGCAATGGCTCAACCAAAGTACAACCAAAATACAATGTGATAGTCTCCTAGTAGCAGATGATCCTCCTCCTCACTAGTGCACCACTTTCTGAGTGAGAGAAGTGTGAGTTTCCGAGTGATCAAATAGAGATCTCCCGATCTCTATTTATACTTAACCTGTTTTCCCAGTTACACTATGGGGCCGACTTGTCTAGCTAGGTACATCCACAATATAATATATATTTCAAGGCCGACCCCACACATGGTGGTCTAATAACCCATCGGCAAGTACACACACTTGCGACACTTGTCAATACACATGACGACACTTCCTTATAGAGGAATAACACATCTCTTATAAGGGTACAATAAATATATATGAAATACATAGATGAAATACATTCCGAAGTTGCATATACATCAACACTCCCTCTTAACTAGGAAGGTATTTCTCGACACAGATCTGCTAGACAAGTCTTCTTCTCAGGATCATCGTCATCATCATCGTCACTGCTGCTGCTATCTCAACCAATCTCTGACTCTACTCATCATAAGAAGTTCTACAGAGCCAGTCCTTTTTCATACTAGATGTAGGCCCACCACCTGCAGGTCTTCGTCATCACTAGCCATACTGTGGAATCCTCAGGACTTATTACGTGCATCACAAAACCTTTAAAGAGTCTCTTGCCTAGCAAGAACCCTAAAGAGAATCTGAGGCCTTTTTCAACCTGTCCAAATCTCCAGGACTTATTACATGTGACCCCACCACAAAACCTAGCAAGAGCATTTTAGGATGTTACGGGTACACAACTCCGACCTGGAATCTCCCCAGGGAACAAATTACATGTGGTCACCACAAAACCTAGCAAGAGTATCTCAGGATGTTACGGGTACACAACTCCGACCTGAAATCTACCCAGGCCACAAATTACATGTGGTCATGGAAAAACCTCGAAAGAGCATCTCAGGATGTTACGGGTACACAACTCCGACCTGAAATCTCCGAGGGCACAAATTACATGCCATAGGACAAAACCTCGCAAGAGCATCTCAAGATGTTACAGGTACACAACTCCGACCTGAAATCTCCCAGGGCACAAATTACATGTCCTCCCAGAGCAATGTCTCTAAAGAGCATCCCAGGCTATTGCGGGTACACAACTCCGACCTATAGGATCTCCCAGACATGCTCATCTACACAACCTGATCCACGGCCATAAAGTATCATCCTGATACTCACCATACATCATCCTGATGTACACATGATCATCCTGATCATCATCACTGCAACATCCTGCTGCATGTCATCTGGAGCAACATCCTAAAGCTCGTCATCTATGATCATACACTGCATCCACCTGATGCATACCAAGAATCTACCTGATACATATCATCATACATGATCCACCTGATCATACAATGTATCCACCTGATACAAACAAATACATGATCCATCTGATCATACCTGATATATATCAACATACATGATCTACCTGATCATACAATGTATCCACCTGATACAAATACAGATACATGGTCTAAGCATCCAACATGATGCATATACAAAATACATACAAATGATCCAACTAATCATATCCAGCATCCAACATGATGCGTACATACATATACATATAAATGATCCAACTGATCATATCCAGCATCATCCTGATTCATATATACACAAATGTAAATGATCCAACTGATCATATAGAGCAGAAACTAGAACATCATCCTGATGCTCATCATCCAGCGCTTACATCCACGGCCATGTGAAGGATCCTCCTTCCAACATGCTTGGAATGGCTTCAGCAAATGTCTCCATCACTTCTTCCTCGAAGTGTCATCGATCTGAAGAACACCAAGCCTCTCTTTGAAGTACTTGAACTTCACTCTAGCTAATGGCTTCGTCAATACATCTGCAATCTGCTCGTTCATCGCAACATATAGGAGCTTCACTGCTCCTCTCTGCACCATATCTCTGATTTAGTGATATTTGATCTCTATGTGTTTCGACCTGTTGTGAAACACTGGTTTCTCAGATAGCTTTACACAACTCTGGTTATCACAGAAGATACCAGTAGCATCCAATGGGAGATCAAATAACTCAGACAGTAGCTTCCTAAGCCATACTGCCTCACAGCTAGTTGAACAGGCTGCAACATACTCTGCCTCAGCTGTACTCAGTGCTACGTAGGACTGCTTCCTGCTAAACCAAGAGATCACACCTGATCCCATAATCACCGAGATGTGCTCTTCCTATCCACAGCACTGCCTACCCAATCTGAATCAACATAACCCTGCAGTTTAAACTTTTGATTCGCTTCATACTTGAGTCCATAATCAACTATGCCCTTCACGTACCTCAGAATATGCTTTACAGCAACTAGGTGAACACTCCTCGGATCCGTCAGGAACTTACTCAATGTGTTCACCGCAAAGCAAATATCTAGTCTCGTGTTCGTCAGGTACATCAAGGACCCAATCATCTGACGATATATAGAGACATCAACCGGCTCATATGAAGCATCACATAGAAGCTTCATATTTGATGCCATAGGTGTGGCCATGGCCTTGCAATCCATCATCCCGAACCTCTTCAGGATTTCTACAGTATACTTCCCTTGCCCAAGGAAGATCCCATCTGTACTCTACCACACCTCCATACCTAGGAAATAGTGCATCATCCCCAGGTCCTTCATATCAAACTCAGCAGCAAGCTTCCTCTTTGTATCTGCAATCAATCTATCATCTCCTATTACAAATAAGTCATCCACGTACAGAAGTAGAATCACAGGATTCCCTTCCTCAACCTTGTAGTAAAGGTTGGAATCCGCTTTACTCTTGGTAAAGCCCAAACTAGATAGAAAACTGTCCATCCTACCATACCAAGTTATGGGAGCTTGCTTCAAGCCATACAAGGCTTTCTTCAATCTGCACACATATGACTCCCTATCATGTGTTTCGAAACCAAGTGTTTGCTCCACATATACTTCATCTTCAACTACACCATTCAAGAAAGCAGTCTTGACATACATCTAGTGTATTTTCCATTTCATTGCTGCAGCCAGGGCAAGTACTGTTCTGATGGAAGTATACCTAGCTACAGGTGCAAAATTTTCTTCATAATCTATTCCCTCTTTCTGAGAGAAGCCACGAGCTACGAATCTTGCCTTGTATTTCTCTACACTGCCATCTGCAGCATGCTTGATTTTGTAGAACCATTTAAAAGTCACAACAGACTTCTCTTTAGGTCTTGGGACAACATTCCAAACATCATTCTTCATTATTGATTGGTATTCCTCAACCATGGCATCCTTCCATTCTTTCTTTTCCGCTTCTTCTTCATAACTGGAAGGTTCTTTGTTCATAATGTCACAGAGTAAAGTAACATAGCTGGTATGTGATCTGGTTCTTTTCTTTGCCCTGTGTTCTTCCTCTGGAATGCCAAATCTTTCTGCATCTTGAATGAGCTCTCTAGCCCATGCAGGTTTCCTTTTGTGAGAGTTATCCTCACGGGGTGGATCTACAGGTTGTTATGGATCTTCAATTTCACAATCAACATCTGGAATTGCTTCCGTCATGGTAGTGTCTTGAAATCTAGTTTCCTTAGGTTCTTCATAAACTTCAACAGGTGTCTTTCTTGATTTGATGAATGTTGAGTTTTCATCAAATGTCACATCCCTGCTGACATCAATCTTCTTGAACCCTAGAAAGTATATTCTGTAATCCTTTGAGCGTTCATTGTAACCCACAAAGATACCCTTCTTTCCTAAAGGATCTAGCTTGTTCCTCTTTTCCTTTGGGACATGAGTGTATACTGAACAACCAAATATTCTGAGATGGTTGATTTCAGGTTTCTTACCAGAGAAGACCTCTTCTGGTGTCTTGTTATCCAATATCTTGTGGGGTGTTCTGTTCTGCACATATACAGCTGTTCTAGCTGCTTCTGCCCATAGATGCATAGGTAGATCCTGGTCATGTAGAATTTCCCTTACTACTTCCATGATTGTTCTGTTCTTCCTTTCTGCAACTCCATTCTATTGAGGATTATAAGGAGCATTCAACTCCCTCTTAATCCCTGAATCACTGCAAAGCTTCTTGAAGTCACCTGAGGTGAATTCTCCACCATTGTCGAATCTAAATGTTTTGATCTTCTTGTCAGTTTGATTCTCCATCAAGGTTCTGAATTCCTTGAATTTATCAAACACCTCATCTTTGCTCTTCAAGAAGTATACCCAATCCTTCCTGGAGAATTCATTAATAAATGAGACATAGTAAACATACCCACTCAGAGAACTGGATGACATAGGACCACATACATCTGAGTGGATTATTTACAGCATGACTTTTGCCTTGCTTTCACTGCTTGGGAAAGCCTTCTTAATGTTCTTACCTTTTGCACATCCTTTGCAAACACCTTCATGTTTGGTCTTGATTTCAGGAAGACCCTCTATAGCCTTGATTGCAATTGGAAGTACCCTATAGTGCATATGAGCAAGTCTTCTATGCCAAAGTTCACTTGGCTCCATGGATTCATGTATCATGGCATGTTCAGGTTGTCCCTTCAATTTATACAAACCTCCCTCCTGCTCTCCAATCACTACTGCATCATCTATGTTCTTTCCCTTTGGCCACATTAGGACTTGGCCATCTACAAATGCAACCCTCATGCCTTTGGCATCCAATGCAGAGATGGAGAGAAGATTCTTCTTGAGCCTAGGTACATAAAGGACTTCTTTCATCTTCAAAGATTTTCCAGAATCTAGGTTGTAGGAGGCTTCACCACTTCCTTTGATTGTGTATTGATAATCATCACCAAGTTTCACCTTATGGGGTAATTCATGTTCAGATAGGTTTACAAAAGATTCCTTAAACCCAGTCATGTGTTTGGAAGCCCCACTGTCAATTAACCAATCATTACAACCATGGGAGATAGTACCTGTGAGAGCAAAGATTAGAACATACTCTTCTTCACTTGATGAGTCATCATCACTTTCTGCCCTAGCCTTCTTCTTTGGAGGTTCATCATCTTTGGTAGTATGAGCATGGAACTTTCTTTTGCTGCCCTTCTTCTTCTTGATGGAGTTGTTGTTGTTATCCCTTTTGTTCTTGGGACAATCTGAAGCAAAGTGAACCTTCTCATTGCATGTGAAGCACCTTAGATCCTTCTTATTCTTTTGGTGATAGTGAGTGGACTTCTTGTAGTGAGAGTGCTCCTTCTTGGGCTTGCTTCTTTTGGTGTGAGCTGCGAGAGCTTGATCTTCACCTCCCATATTTTCTTCATGAGATGCAAGTCTGGCTTCTTCTTGAGAGCATTCCTCCCACAGTTTACTGAAAGAGATCAATTTCTTTCTTGAACGGATTCCTTGAATAAAGGAGTCTCGTGACCTAGGTAGGCCATTCAGAGTGGTCATAACGACTTCACCATTGTCCACTACTTCATCCACAGCTTCAAGTTGTTCCTTGATCTGAGAGACCTTGGAGAAGTAAGATTGAATGGTTTCTCCATTCAACATCTTGACCCCTTTCGATTGATTCCACAGATTCATCTTCCGATTTATGTTCTTCCCTTCAAATAACTTGGTTAGGGAGTCAAACATCTCTTTGGGTGTCTTCAGAGATGACACATGGGGGATGAGATGGTCTTTGATAGAATCAGCAATGATTCTCTTTTCCTTGACCAAGTTCTTCTTATGCAATATCTTAGCCTCTTCATCCTCTGGGATAGGGATGTTTTCTTTTATATATGAGTCCAACTCATTCTCTTCCAGGATTAACCCAATCCTATACTTCCAGGCTCGAAAGTTATCAACCCCTTCAATCTTATCCTCAATCTTGGTGTGGTGAGACATCTTAAAGAGTACTTCAAATGGAAATAGAAAAGTTTTAGGTCTTACCACTTGAATTGCTGAAAACTGGATCTGGTCCCGAATTAGGGTTTGTCAAAAAAACCCTAAAAATTCAAAATGTGAATTTCAACTTTCTGAAAGGATAGAAAGATGCACCTTGATGAGCTGATCAACCTGGTGTATTTAGAATTTGAGATCTGCAAAGCTACACCCTTCAAAACTGTCTTTCTATCTTCCCAGATTCACTAAGGAGAGCCCTGAATTAGGGTTTGAGTTTCCCGGAGATCTACCCAACCAAAAACCTCGATCCAAATCTCTAAACTTCAAATTTTGCAAGGAGCTTTCAGCTATGTCTTCAAATTCTAGAAATTCCTATTTTTTAGGAAACCCTAATTTTTAAGGCCAAATCTGAAAATGCTCATAATTGAATTCTAATTGGACAGATAGATTCTCCTTTATGAGTAGAGTCAATCTACTATACCGTTTTTCCAAAATCTGTGGAGAGAAACCCAATAAACAAGAAACCCTAGTTTCCGTCACTGCACAATGTCTTCTTCTCAGGTTAGCTCTGATACCATGTTAAATTTTGAGCATTAATTCACAATACTCTAGGATCTTTACTGAGAGAATAACATGTATAGTATATCAATGCATAACAATCATAATAAGCATCACAAGCATCACAAGAATCAAAAGCATGAGAGACAAGAGACACAGAGTTTCCGTGGGGAAAACCCTCAGGTGAAAAACCCCACAACTTCCTCAGAGATAGAGAGAGAAATGGCTCAACCAAAGTACAACCAAAATACACTGAGATAGTCTCCTAGTAGCAGATGATCCTCCTCCTCACTAGTGCGCCACTTTCTGAGTGAGAGAAGTGTGAGTTTCCAAGTGATCAAATAGAGATCTCCTGATCTCTATTTATACTTAACCTGTTTGCCCAGTTACACTATGCGGCCGACTTGTCTAGCTAGGTACATCCACAATATAATATATATTTCAGGTCCGACCCCACACATGGTGGTCTAATAACCCATCGGCAAGTACACACACTTGCGACAGTTGTCAATACATATGACGACACTTCCTTATAGAGGAATAACACATCTCTTATAAGGGTACAATAAATATATATGAAATACATTCTGAAGTTACATATACATCAACAAAAGATGCCACAGGAAAACTAGCCATCCATGACTCATTTTAAAGGTTTCTTGTCATCCCAAGATATAGATAAGGTGTACCGTAAAGCTTGTGAGATTTTCATAATTATGGGTCCCATTTCTAGGGTAATAACATCCTAGATATTGTTTGAATTAGATAACAAGGTCCAAGTTCAACTTACAGTTATTCTCTAATGACAGTATAGATGATTGGCCAAAACATGTGTTTGTATACTCGGGTTTCTTATATATGAATCATGTGCATAGTAATGCATTAACCGATCTCTTTTACCCGATATTGACCCGCTGCCAGCAGGCCTGTTCAATACCCCGACAGGTTTATCTTGGTACCATGCAAGCATAGTCCCGCTGCCAGCGAGCCTGTTCAGTACCCCGACGGGTTTACTTGCATTTACCTAGATTCCTTGTTTAAGATTTTACTTAGCATGGACCCGCTACCAGCATGCCTGTTCAGTACCCCGGCGGGTTTACTTCGTATAATGATGTATATGTATATATTTTTTTTGTAAGGAAGCCGGTTGGCACTAGAGTGTGCTAAGCCTTCTAAACACATAATTCGAAATATTAGAACGAACCTTTATGAGCAACTTTTACTTATAATAGCCAAAGTTAAAGATCATGTCAAAAGATAATAACCTAAAGCTGTTCTTTGATCTATATCTATCTCTTTCATAAAAATTCAGTAAAGTTCCCCACAAGAATAAAAATAACATTCACTTCTAAGTTACCTTTAAAATATGCTTTAAGAGACAAGTTTTGATAATGATTCTAAGATAATCCAATGATCCATAGGTGTAAGATAGTATATATATATTTTTTAATTTTTTATTTTAGATCATAGCAATTAAGATAGGTCTTTTAAGCAACAGTTCTAAACGATAATCAGAAATGTGCATGCCTGAATCAAATACCATATTTAAAATCATGAATGACATGGTTGCAAGATAATATAAAGAACACTTTATCTTTTGCTAAAAATGTCAATTTCAACAATAATTGAAAAAAAGAAGGGATTAGGATATATTGAAAGAAAATTTATTTTAAGTGCTTCCCTTTCAATAATATTGCATGAGCGGATAAGGTCCTTGTAATTAAGTTGCAAAACCGTTGTTAGATGATTTTGATTTATTCAAAACAAAACATATGTACAAAAAGTCATAAGAAATCTAAAAAAGGAGAAACGTTTTCCTGTTTTTAATGGCAAAAATTTCATGAGCTGATCATACAAATGAATTCCCTGTATAGATACAATCAGCTTGTCAGAAATAACTCTTCATTATTATAATTAAAACAAAAACACAATATATTTACATATGTACAAATAAAGACAATCCTTTAGAAATTTCAGGGACTAGGAGGAGGTGGAATGACTTCCTCTTCTACCAGCTCCATCTCTTGCTGTTGTAAGGCATTATGTACAAAGTCTTGTTTAGATATAGGTTGGTGATAAAGTCTAAGTCTATGGCCATTTACAACAAAGGAAGTTTGAGAATCACCAATTGTTTTAATTTTAATGGATCCATTATCGAAAGCTGTAACAATTTCATAAGGACCCATCCAGTGAGTAGTAAATTTACCTTTAAAATTTGTGTATCTCGAATCGAAAAGTAATGCCCAGTCTCCTGTTTTAAATTGTTTTTGTTTAATGTATCTGTCATGCCATTTTTTACGTTGATTCTGTATTAAGATTTTTCATTGGATAGCATCCTATCTAATCTTGTCTAATTCATTTATTTCTAGGATTCATTGTTTCTATGCTTCTTCTAAATTTATTCCTAACTGATCAGCCATACGAAATGTCTTAACCTGAAATTCAATGGGTAGGAGAACCCGTTTGCCATAAACAAGTTCATAAGGTGTGTTGCCAGTGGTGTTTCTCCAAGTTATTCTATAAGCCCACAAGGCTTCTAGGAGCCTATCTGCCCATTCTTTGTGGTGTAACTGAATGGTCTTGGTCATGATAGCTTCTAATACTTTGTTTGTGCTTTCCACCTAACCATTCACCTGAGGATGATATGGTTAAGATTTTCAATGTCTAATACCATATTTATTAGTAAGTTATTTCATTAAATTGGAAGTGAATTGAGATCCTTGATCGGTTACAATTTCCCTAGGTACACCAAATCTGGTAAATATTTCTTCATGCATAAATTCTACAACTGATTTCTCTGTGGCTCGGAATAAAGCTTTGGCTTCTACCCACTTGGTGACATAATCTGTATAGACTAGGATGTACTTCGTCTTACGAGACATAGGGGAAATTGGTCCAACGAAATCTAGAGCCCATTTTTCAAAAGGCCCAATCATAACTTGAGGTTGCAAAGGCATCTCATCAGATGGCATAGGTATACCCATCATTTGGCAACTATCGCATCCCTTGACATATTTGGCAGCATCCTTGAAGATGCTTGGCCAATAATATCTAGAATGTAAAACCTTATATGTTGTTCTTTTATCAGAAAAGTGTCCACCACAAGGTCCACCATGACATGCATGAAGAATCTCTACCATCTCATCCTCTCGTACACACCTTCTAATAATAAGGTCAGTACCAGTACGAAAGAGATCATTATCCACCTAGGAATAGTTAGAGCTTTGAACTATGATTCTACGTTTTTCGGGTGGAGAGAGATGGTTTGATAGCTTTCCAGTTGCCAAATAATTGGCTATGTCTGCGAACCATGGGGTTCGAACAGATACAGCAAATAAATGTTCATCTGGGAAGCTATCATCATTGTCAATTTGAATTCGATAGAGAAAGTCTGCTACTACATTCTCTCAACCAGGACGGTCAACAATGGTGATATTAAACTCTTGTAATAGAAGAAGCCACCGAGTCACTTTGCCATTGGTAACTGGTTTATTCATCAAAAATATGATAGCAGAATGATCGGTATGTATGAAAATTTCATATCCTGTGATATAATGACGAAACTTATTGATGGAATAGACTACTGCAAGAAACTCTTTTTCGGTAACAGTGTATTTTGATTTTGCAGGAGTCAAGTTTTTACTAGCGAAATAAATGGCATAAGATAAATTTTCCTATTTTTGACCTAAGACTGCCCCTATATCTATGTCAGATGCATTGGTAGAGATATGAAAAGGAAGGGACCAGTTAGGGCCCCTAAGTACTGGTTCTATTGATAACTTTGCTTTTAAAGTTTCGAAAGCCTATTGACAAGGTTCAATCCATTGAAATTATGTGTCCTTCATGAGTAGTTTGAACATAGGTGCGGCTATCTTGGTGAAATTTTCTATAAAACACCTGTAATAACCCGCATGGTCAAGAAAGCTTCTAACTTCCTTCGGAGTCTTTGGAGGATAAAGATTGACAATTATCTCTATCTTGGCAGGATTCACCTTGATACCTTGAAGAGAGACATGGTGTCCTAGAACTATGCCCTCGGTTAATAAGATCTTGCACTTTTCATGACTAAGGGCTAAGTTTGTGTCCTGACATCGAATAAGAACTGTCTCAAGGTTGTCAAGGGATTCTTGGAATGTATTACCATAGACTGTGAAATCGTCCATGTAGACCTCTACACAATCATGTATATGGTTAGCAAAGATACCTAGAACTGCACGTTGGAAAGTAGCAGGTGCATTACAAAGGCCAAATGGTAATACTCAATAGGCATAAGTCCCCCAAGAGCAAGTAAAGGTAGTCTTGTCTTGGTCCTCAGGTGCTATTGATATCTGATTGTATCCACTATACCCATCTAGGAAAGAAAAGTATTGTTTCCCCGATAGGGTATCTAACAGCTTATCTATAAAAGGTAGAGGGAAATAGTCTTTAAGAGTGGCCTTGTTCAATTCTCGAAAATCAACACAGATACGCCACTTCACTATGAATTTCTTCGGAACTACTACCAGAGGAGACACCCACTTACTATTGGAAATTGGGTAAACGAATTCAGGGTTAAGAAGTTTTTGTAATTCTTCTTTTACTATATCTTTGAGAATTGGGTTCATTCTTCTTTGGGGTTGTCTTACGGGAGGTATACTTGTGTCTGTGTAAATGTGGTGAATACAAGTATCTAGGTGTATACCCTTCATATCGGTGTATTCCCAAGCGAAAGCTCCAATTTGACTTTTGAGAACTTTTAACAATTGCTTTTGCTGACTCTCATCTAAACCTACATTTATATGTAGAAATTTTTCAGAACTAACCTCACATGGTACGGTATAAGACCCTAGTTGTTCTTCAATTGAAAAGACACAAGGTGTACTTGTAAATGTTGAGAGACTCATGTTTTCTTGAAATTCGTCTCCAAAAATCTGGTCAAGTTGGGAAAAAGACTGAGGAAAGTGTATACATGTGGTGGAGGAAATAAATTGATTCAACATGTTTTCAATATTTTGTTCTTAAAGTGCCCAGGAAAGATCACTAACAAGGGAAAGTTCCTCCATGTTTTCTTCTACAAAAGGACAATCTAACCAAAATAAGCTCTCAGCTACAGGCTGTGCTGGTGGGTATAAAGCTAGTCTTCTTGTAGATAACCCATCAGAGATAACCATTTCTCCATCCCTACATCCTATTAATGCATTAGCAGTAGCCAGCCAGGGTCTTCCTAAAATGATAGGATTCCCCCTAGATGGGTCTTTTGATTGAATAACCATGAAGTCCACAGGATATTCACATGAGGCTACTGACACCATAATATCCTCTAACATCTCAGTAGGTTGTACCATAGTACGATCTGCTAGTTCTAACATTGTTGGGGTAGGGCGGAGGAATGGTCCTAATTGTAGAGCTTATAAAACTATAGTAGTCATTAGGTTAATAGCAGCCCCTAGATCAATGAGTGTTTTTCCTATAGCAGTGTTGTTAATGAGAACAGTTACTACAGGATTTCCTGGATTTGTATACTTCGGGATTCTAGGCTGTTCTGCTATACAATCTGAGATTTCACCTATGACATGTATTGTTGGAGGGTCTTTTTGTTTCTTACCTGGTCTCTTAATGCAAAGTTCTTTTATCACATTACCAAATATTGGTATATCTTTAATGGCTTGTAATAAAGGAATTTTAATACAAATATTTTCCAATTCATTAATGATGTTATATTTTGGGTAAGTTACAGGTTTTTCTATTATTAGACGCTCTGGATATGGAGGTGATTTATTTCCTAATGTTACTTCTTTATGAGGAAGGTTATGTGTTGAAGATTTAGGAACAACCACATTTTCAAGAATGGCATCATTTAAAATTTCATTAGGTATATTTTCTTCTTCATTTTCTTCTTGAATAACAACTGATGACTTAGGATGATCTTGCAAAACTCTTCCAGACCGCAATTGAACTTCATGTATTGGTGCGTACGAAATAGCATATGATGGAAGAGGTAATAACCCAACGTTATTAAGGGCTTGGGTTGGTTTATTGTTAGGATTCGGTATCGGTTGTGCGGGTAATATTGTGGGTCTTGGAGGGTTCATATTCTGGAAATGAGGAGGTTGATTTGGGATAGCGGGCAGTGAAGGAGGTGCATATCCAGGTAAAAATTATTGAACATTAGGCGGGTAAGGATAGTTAGGCATAGGAGGAGAAGGTTGGGCAAAAGCTTGTCCTCTCCATCGATGAGGCCATTGCTATTGTTGAGCATTTTGAGGAGGGTACTGCGGTGGCCAATTCTGCCAACCTGAAGTGTTCCATTGTTGCGGAGGTTGATAAGGATGGTAGTAAGGTGGAAATTGGAATGATGGACCCTGACCCGAAGGTTGATCCCTAGGTTGCCAAGGCCTCCTAGATGTTTCACCAAAACTTCCACTCTTGTATACAGCTTGCAACCCGGGAAACGATGGACAACTATCAATGGGATGCTCTTCTGTACAGAGGTGACAAACTGAAACATTGTTTAATGGACATTCTCTTTGAGGATGTTTAGTTCTACACCTAGGGCATAAATACTCATTGTTGCACGCTCTTCATCTTGTCTCTCTTTAGCTTGTAATGCATCTAGCTGGGAACCCACAGCTCCTAAAATATCTGTTTTGAAGTTTTCTAACAGGTTCCCTAACTCTACCCTTGTAACTCCACCAGGACCGGATGTGTTTCCTTTCGAATTCCTAGTATAAGATTCTCGAAAGTGTCTTCCACCTTTCCCTCTGCTCCTAGAGTAATTCCTACATAGTTCACAAATCTCTGCAAAAATATTTATGAGAAATGTCTCCTACTGCCATGAGATTAAGGTTATTCAAGAATTCTTCTAAGATTCATTTAAGGAAGAGTGTTCTTACTGCATCTTCTCGAAGATCACTATATTTAAATTTGTGTAACACATAGTTAAATCTTTCGAGATAGTCTTCCAGGCTCTCGTCTTCAATCTGTTGAATTTTAAAAATATCATTGCGAGATTCCTTTGGTCTATAGTAATCATGATATTTCCGAAGAAATGCATTCTTCATGTCTTCCCAAGATTTAATACTAGATTCTCCTAATCCCATGAACCATCGAAGAGAAGAATCTTTTAACGTGCGGGAAAAAGTTTTAGTTTTTGGCCATCTTGTAGGTAATTGTAACTCCTACACAAAATGTCAAACTCAAATAAGAATGTGTACGGATCCTCACTACTTTTTCCATAGAAAGTTGGTAGTGAGGAAGGAGGGATATTTTTCATAGTAACATCTTGTGCAGTGTCTAAGATGGGAAACCCGAAGGTACCTTCAGTTCTAACTTCTCTATCTTCTTCATATTGTCGGACATGATCTTCATTTTCATCCTCCATGAAGATTCTATTACCAAAGAGAGAAAATCTATGTGGCTCCTTTCTTGGTGAATATGGGATATCCCAACGTTCTTTTTCAGGAAAGGTATTCTTCTTTTTAGGAGGAGAATGATCAGCTATGTGGGAATCCAGTCCTGGAGGTTCTACTATTGTTGTGTCAATCTATGAGATGATGATGTTTTTAGAGCTCCCAAAAAGAGCATCTACTTGTGCAGGATTGACAAAGTCTACCAAATCTGGACCACCCACTATTGAAAAAGTAGTGTCTTTGGGATTTTGGACTAATGGAGGGTTAAGAAGTTTCGAAATTTTACCCTTCAGAGTTTCCTCTTGTCTAAGTTCAGTCTCAATACGAGCTTGAGGTTCTTCTAGTGGAATTTCTTTATGAACAGATTGTTCTGATGTCCATATGATTTCCTTTAAAATGTTCCCAGAGAAGGTTTCTTTAGCCTTCCAAGTAGGACTATCCCCTTTAGGTGTCTTCCGATACCTTTCTGTTGAGTTAGTAGTTGGGGTGGCATGTCCCCTGTAAAGTTTAGTAGGAATTTGAGTTTTAATAAATCTACCTTGTGAATCTCTAGACCTATTCATGAAAACAAATTATAATTGAAAGAAAATTTGACTGCATAACTACTAGTGTTGGGTTTTGGGGATGCCTGTTATAATAGATGCACAGCTTCTTACCTCTCGTCTTACCGCTCACCCACCACCAGCCTAATCTAAGTTATCACTATGTTTTGGAAGAGAAGTTCTACCTATTTCAACTGAATTCTACCTACTTCAACTCCCCGACAACGGCGCCAAAATGTTGGGTGTGTGAGCTATCTCAAATAATTACAACACCTGATATTAATTATCAACCAGGATCAGTAAACTTAGAGTTGAAAGAAAAATATATGCCAAGGTACAAAAGGTTGTAAAGTTTCAGGTTTGTCAGACCTAGAAAATGTTTAGTAAGGGAAAAGATCGAAAGATCTTTCAAAATGAAAAATCGAGTTAAATATTTAAGAATACATTTAAATCACAGATTAGAATAGTACTAGATCATACTACTCTACCTCTATGGTTAATTAATAAGAAAGATGGAAACAAATACTGAAACACAAATTACTTCTAGAAAAGTAAGAAACTACTAAATTCAACTTCCAAATAACAACTATGAATAGAATCAGAGCTACGGAGATTAGATGTTTAATAGGGAGAACTTGTAAATGTAAATTAATTTAGACTAAACCATCTAATTCCACTCTTCTTGATTACGTACATCAAATGTAATAGGAACTGGAGTAAATGTATCGTAATGACTTTCAAATGTAATGAGGAAGCTAAATGGAAGTAAATCTAACTTAACTTCTACAAACAAATGTAAACTAAAAATCAACAAAGTAATGCTAAATTTAAACATTATGAACTACTGTCTATCCATATGTTAACAACATGAAACTAATGCAAGTTAGAAGCAAATAGAATACTTAACAAAGATGTTAAACTGAACTATATTAGATTTGGAAGTAAGAAGAAAACTTGATAAAGATATTTTATTATTAATCCAGATCTTACAACATGAACATCTTCATTAAATAGAAACTAATATTAAGATTAACAAACTAAAACAACTCAACGAAATGGAATCATCAACTATAACCTGAAAATAAACTATTTAAAAACAACATTCTAAACAATAACTAAGTACAAAACTGGTTAAAGGATTGATTGTTGGAAGAAAGATAAGAAGAGGATAAGGAGGAAATGAGAAAGGAGGAAATAATGATGACAATTGAATTAAAAACTCCAAATAACATAAAACAAGATTAAATTACATCTCTAACTATTAAGAAGGAACAGGAAGAATGATGATTAAGAGGAAGAAGAAATTAGATTCAGAAAAAAAGGCCTAAAATAATACAGAAAACACACAAGTCCGACGATCCGAACGTCGGTCTGAATGGCAGTCCGAATGACGATCCGAATGGAGAAAAATGTTTTAAAGGGAGGGAAAGAAGAGTTTTTGGATGATTTAATTACCAGCTGGCTTATGCAATTGATCCTACTGTGCACGGGAAGCAGTAGAGAGATGATTAGAGGCTAAGAAATTATTTATGCTAATCATTACCTAAGAGGAAGAATGATTTTATAAGAAGTAGGAAGAAGGTTGGAATAGAAGAAGGGCGAAGGTTGGAATAGAAGAAGGAAGAATTAACCTACAGCAAACAGGAAGAAAAACTAACAGAGGAGACAAGAAGGAAAGGAATGCTAACTATGGAATAATTTGGAAGCAATATCTATCTATAATGATGGAAGAAGGACTGAAAACAAACTACAAATTATTAAACTACTAAACTATTGGTCGACCATTCTAACTCAGAAGAAGGAAGGTTGTATTGACAACAGAATATTAATTACATAGGAATGAAGATAATACACACAGGAAAATGAATTAGATTACACACACAGGAAATAAACTAGTTAATTGCAAGAAAAAAAATGCAGAAAATGTAAATAAAACCTCCGGTTGATGAGGGGCCCTTCCCATCAATCGGAGGGTGAACTAGTTCAGCTTAAATGACTACCAGCAGAACATCAACAAGCTACTACTTAGATTAACTTGATAAAAATTACAGACTCTGTCTTCACACTATCTACAATTGCAAATTCTTGGACTAAGACTAGAAAACCATCGTGAAATCAGAAGCTAACTCGTCTCAATCACAGAGGCGACTATTTATAAGTTACAATGGGTAAGAGGGTCGACAGAGTCGACCTCTCTAATAATAGGAGTGTTTAAATTATTGTAACAGCTGATTATATTGATACATGCCAACGCAGGGGGCGTTCTTCAGACTTTGACGGGGTTGGTTCCTTCTCAGAGTAGCTGCAGCGTTGATCTAACTCAGACGTGGACAAGAAGTGTGCTGGCGAATTGAATCGTGGGCAAGAGGGCTCCTTCCAGAACGATGGCATGAATGAACGTGAGCAGGCGTGCATAACTCCTGGCCAAACGAATAAAAGAGTCGATGTGCTCGATTGTTGACGTGGGCGTGGAAGTTATGTTGGCAGGATAAATGTGGACGGCTAGACTCCTTCCAGAATAATGGCATGAACGAGAGCTTGGCCAACACGCATGAATCCATGTTGAATGCACAGATGAATCAAGGCTTGGAGCGTTCACCTGGATGTGAGATGTGTTGTCAGGCTTGGCGAGCATAAGAACGTATCTTCTAGAGCAATAGCTCATTAACCAAGTCCATTGTGTGTCGAATAGAACCCATGTGTCCTTCTCTTCATTCAATGGTCTAAGATGTGTCAACCACGGATTTCGCGGGCTGAACGGAGGGCTGAACAATGATTTGAACGCATTTTAGGATGAGCACGTAGCGTATGGGCTGAATGATGGGTAATTTACAAATCGTAGCTTGTCAATTAAAACCATAAGTGTTAATTGTGCCCAAAAACATCATTTTAATCATAAATAAACCATAATATATGAAATATAATAAGATTTGCATGGTAGGTAAATTTGTACATACCTGGACTCTTTGATGAGTTGAATGGCTAAGAAAACTACTTACTATAGCAAAAACGATAGAAATAATACCACTTCGAGTAAATTAAATGATAAAAAATGGTGACAATATTGGACACCAACATACTTGCATGCAAAACTCACCAAGAAACTGAAAACATCTAACAGTTCTTCGACCACCTTCTGAGCGGCTCTGCTTATTACTTTGAATGGTCCAACTTCATTAGGGACTTTGAAATTCCTCGCACGATTACCTTTAATGAAATGGACATCACCACAATTAAACCTCTAGTGGATGTACTACAAGGAGAAAAGCTTTGGAGTCACGAACACTGGTAGCTTATAGGGAGCAAGTTCCACTCCATACACTCGAATGTCAGTATGGGTCTCAAAACAAAACCAATATCCAACCGAGTCATTTGTATTTAGCTGAAGCAATTGTTTGCATTCTGGAAAAATTCTAGGGGGATGACAATCAAACAATATGGTTACGACGAAGTCTACAAACATAGAGAAACCTTCATGTGGCGGGGCAGGAATGATTGACTTTTGGAGGTCCTCCCGGCTGAAAAAATCCTTGTTGTGATAGATAATCATATAGATGAGAAGAGAATAGTATCTGAACATATTTCTAGAAGAAAATCTTTTAAACTGTAGGTGAATAGACCGAGCGAGAAAATATGACAGAACTCTTGCTGAGATAAATTTATAAGGAAGAGGAAACCTAAAGCAACATCGTCAATTACCAAGTCATGGTCATATCCAAGGACCTGGAAGATCATGGATAGTACTCGTCTGGATATCTTTGTGAAAACTTCCAGGATGAGCATTGAATGGGTACTGGGCAATTTGGCCTCTAGTGGAATTATCATGTGGATGAATGCGTCTCTACTTTTTGATAATAACTCTCGAATCTTTCCTTCTAGGACTTCTTCGTCAAACTGCAGACTGGTGGTGTTTTCCTCGGTGTCGATAAATTCCATGATGAGCTCTTTGGTGATCGAGAAGACGAATAATCCCAATCTAGACACAACCACTTTTCTCTCTGGAAAAATCTTTTAGCGCACCACTGCACCAGTTCCGGGAAAAATCTGGCCTATGGTAAAACCATATTTTCCAACCTGGAGCTCCATAAGTTGAAAAGGTTTGTCCCGCTCTTGGCCTATTCTTCGTCCTCTCTGGATAATTGATGAAGGTTGGAGAAAGAAGACACTGGATCGTGAATGTCAAAATGTTCATATCCGAGGTGATCTTCTTGGTTGAGAGCCGCAGATGTTGAGGGAGATGTCTCAGGATTGGGGGTAGAAGCCATAGCGACGCTGGTAGGGCAGAGATAAAGGTGGAGGATGCTTAACATTGGCTACAAAAAGTGTGTTTAAGTGAAAAGAGAATCCACTTTCAAAGATAGAATTTCCTTCAAGAGAGAAGAGAATCCACTTCACATTGAATTGCATCAATCCTGTATAACATATATATATATATATATATATATATATATATATATATATATTCATCTCATGCTTTGGCTTCTATTTTTATCTTCTAACTTCAGGATGAACTCGCCCTCCATCTAGATTCTATACCACTTAGTTAGGTGGCTAACTTAAGTGTCGTCATGCAAGTGTCACAACTCAAGTGTTGCAACTCAAGTGTCATCATGCAAACACTTAGTTAACTAGATATTTATTGTTATCACTTAGTTAACTCTAAATTCTTTCTTTTTAACATCATTGAAGTGATCAATTCGAGTTCTCCTTTAATTGATTGAATTCTCCTTTGTTAATATCACTGAATTTTAACAATTTGAATTCTCTTTTATCTGATCACATCTTATCTTTATCTCTTTTCTTATCTGCATGGTCCACATGTGCTAGCTTAATTAATTATCATATCAAATATACTAAGGATATTTTCCCAATAATGTTATCATCTTGTTCTACTATTGTTCCAAGTGGTCATATGCTAAATTAATTCACTCTAGAGGTGGACAGTCTCTAGAGGAGACTTAATAGCTCAACCATGGTTAGTATTACATTACACACCATTCATGCTTCGGCATGCAAAGCATTACCTCAACACATGAGGTACCACCTCAACACATGAGGATCTATATTGACACACAAGACCTTAGCCTTGACAATCAAGACTATACAACATCATCACTTTGACATACAAAGTACTTACCTCAACACATGAGGTTTATTCATTCTTGAGTCCAAATCAAGATTCTTCTCCAAGTTTCATGAGTCCAACTCAGGATCCTATAAGGCACTACCTTGAAACACAAGGATCAATCTTAACACACAAGGATCAATCTTGACACACAAGATTGACTTGGAGAATGACTCATGATGTTGTAACTTTAACACTCCCTCTCAACAAGGGAGGCATTCTCTGACATGCCAAGCTTGTCTCAGAAGTACCTATACTTCGTCATGGACAGAGGCTTAGTCAACATATATGTTATCTGCTCATCAATAGAAATGTACTGAAGTCTTATGGAACTTCTCTGGACCATTTCTATGATGTAGTGGTACTTCATCTCAATGTGTTCTGATCTGTCATTAAACACATGGTTTTTTTAGAGCTTGATGTAGCTCTGATTGTCAAAGCGAATGACAGTAGTCTCAAGCTTCTCACCAAGAAACCCAGCAAGTATCTTCCTAATACACACAACTTCTTGGTAGGTGGTACTAGCTGCAATATACTCTGCTTCTGTAGTACTTTGGGCTACAGAGCCTTGCTTCCTGCTAGACCAAGAGATCATAATTGATCCCAAGCTAAAAAAAAATCCATATGTACTCTTTCAGTCCACAATACTACCACCCCAATCAAATTCAACATAACCAAGTACCATCACTCCTCCACTGGAATCATATTTGATTCCATAAGCAATAGTACCTAGAAGGTATATAAGAACATGCTTGGGAGCAACCCAATGTCTATGTCTTGTCTCAAACATGAACTAAATCAAGATAATCACTTCCTAACATATGTCTGGTCTACTATGTACCAAATACATCAAGGAACCAAGGAGATTTCTATATATGGTAGGATGCACTAGATCCAATCTGGAATCTGAATTTCCCTTATGGTATCCAGGTCACAAACTGATGGTTAAATTTGTATTCCCCTTGTAACTTACTTCATTCATATCTGCACGAGCATTTGACTGGAATGGAACTGCACTGAGCGAGTAGAAAAAATTACCCGTTCCCCCTCCCATGTAGCATCCTCCTCTGGTAGATCTTTCCATATGATGAGGTATTCTCGAATGACTCTGTGTCGTAATATTCTCTCTCTGACCTCCGGAATCGCAGTTAGTTGAATAAGATAGATAGATATGGATGGCACAAAGATAGGACACAATCATGCATGGGAATTTGTTGTGTCTGAGCTACTTCGATTGAGTTTATTTATATGCAAATAATATAGATGGCACAGAGGGTACCATTACGTAACCATGAGCTAGAAGACATTACGTATCCACGATGAGCTACTAATTTAGTCGTTAGTTGTAACAAGATATGGTGTAGACATGGATTTACAATCCATCATACCAAATTTGCACAACACATCAACTATGTACTTTCCTTGAAAAAGAAAGATCTCATCTTTCCTTTTCCAAACTTCCAAACCAAGAAATTAGTGCATAATACCTAATATTTTATTTAGAACTCAGAAGTGAACTCCCTCTTGCACTGAGCTATCTGTTGTTCCTCTCCAGTAAGGAACAAGTCAATAACATAGAGAACCAAGATCAATGGTTGGTTATTCACAACCTTGAAGTACAGGTTTGGGTCAGCTTCGCTTTTGGAGAATCCCAACATCTGTAGATAGTTTTAAATCCTCTAATACCAATCCCTCGAGGACTGCTTAATCCCATACAAGGATTTCTTAAGTTTTCATACATGGGACTCCTTCCCATGAAGTGCAAACCCATCGGGTTGTTGAATGTATACTTCTTCCTCGACTTCACCATTGATAAAGGCAGTATGCACATCCATATGGTTAGGTTTACACCCTAAAACTGAAGCAAAGGAAATTATGGCTCAAATAGTAATGAACTTGGCCACAGGAGCGAATGTCTCATCATAGTCTATTCCTTCTTTCTGTCAGAAGCCACGAGCCACAAATCTTGTTTTATACTTTTCAATACTGCCATCAGCTGCATGTTTGATTTTATAAATCCACTTGGAAGTTACTATTGACTTCCCTTTAGGTTTAGGAACCACTTCCCACCCATCATTCTTCATGATGGATTCAATATTCTTCCACCATAGAATCTTTCCATACTTGTTGCTTAGCAGCTTCTTCATATGAGGTGGGCTCTGAATCACTGATGTGACTCATATGAACTACATATCCTGCATATCTATCAAGTCTCTTTCACTCTTTGGATGTGCCAAATGGTGCTCCATTCTTTTATGCCTCTTGCAGAATATATCGACACCATGCATATATCATCTTAGCAAGAGGTTCATCAAGAGATATTTCTATCAATTCTACTGGCTCTTCACGATCAAGTGGATTTGTAGGCTCTTCTGACTTCTCCCTATCAACATATGAAAGGGGAGAATTATAAATTGGATCTTCCATCATAGGAGTATCATGCTCCTTCATATCTAAATCACAATGAATTTCTTTGGAGTACTTGAATGCATCCTCTTCATGAAATGTTACATATCTGTTGAATTCAATGTTTCTTTGTCCTAGAACATAGATTCTATAAGCTTTGGAGGATTCACTATTTCCAAAAAGTGTTCCTTTCTTTTTTGATGGCTCCATCTTTGTCCTCTTCTCTTTTGGTGCATGAATGTATGTTAAAATTCAATATGCTAAGACATAAAATAGCAGCATTACATTCCATTTCACAATAATAGCATATACAGGATCACTGAAGAAACAACAAGCACAGCATAAACACAAGAGACAGAGATTTATCCTGGGAAACCCTCATGGGGTAGAAAACCCAGCAAAGCTTCCTCAATATAGATGACCAGCAATATACAAAGATGAAACCCTAAGACATGATCTCCTCCTCCACAATAGCAGACCTCTCCTCCACAAGTGCGCTATCCTCAAGTGTGTGAGTGTATCAAATGAGGAACACACCTCCTCTATTTATACACTACTCTGATATGTATTTTACACAAGTACATGTAGGCTCGTATTTAACCATTAGGTTAAATACCCCATTATAACTGACTGGGCCGACCCCCACATGGTGGGTCTAATAACCCTAGTTACCACACCCAACTCGGAGGAATAAACATCTCCGGATTTATAGTATAATCACATCGGAGGTATGGAACATCTCCGGAATAAATAATATACAAATATAATATTCTTTGAAGTTACAATATTTCAACACTCCCCCTTAACGAGAAGGATATTATAACAGTATCTGCACGAGCAAGGAGTCATCAACATCATACATGATACATCTATAAATCATTGGAAGCTTTCTCAACATCATCAGTAACTCAAGCAGTTACTGGAACATCTTCAATACTGGAACATCAACATCTTCAGTACTGAGTCTTTATCTTCTGCAGCACTCGAACAGCTACAACAACATCAACATCTGGATCCTCACGATCATTAGCATCGTCATCACACGATCATCAGCATCATCATCACACAATCATCAGCATCATCATCACACGATCATCAGCATCATCATCATCACGATCATCGCACGATCATCAGTATCGTCATCCCACGATCATCAGCATCGTCATCACACGATCATCAGCATCGTCATCACACGATCATCAACATCGTCATCACACGATCATCAGCATCGTCATCACACGATCATCAGCATCGTCATCTCATGATCATCAGCATTGTCATCACACGATCATCAGCATCGTCATCACATGATCATCAACATCGTCATCATCATGATCATCGCACGATCATCAGTATCGTCATCCCACGATCATCAGCATCGTCATCACATGATCATCAGCATCGTCATCACACGATCATCAACATCGTCATCACACGATCATCAGCATCGTCATCACACGATCATTAGCATCGTCATCACACGATCATCAGCATCGTCATCTCATGATCATCGCATGATCATCAATATCATCATCCCACGATCATCAGCATCGTCATCACATGATCATCAGCATCGTCATCACACGATCATCAGCATCGTCATCAACACAGGTATCCATAACAATACAAGTATCCACATCTTTAGTACAAGTATTCATGCCAATACAAGTATACATATCATCAATACAAGTATCCATACTGATACAAGTAACCATGTCATCAATACATGTATCCTACCGATACAAGTAACCACATCATCAATACAAGTATCCATACCGATACAAGTAACCACATCATCAATACTAGTATCCTACCGATACAAGTAACCACATCATCAATACAAGTATCCTACCGATACAAGTAACCACATCATCAATACAAGTATCCTATCGATACAAGTAACCACATCATCAATACAAGTATCCATACCGATACAAGTAACCACATCATCAATACAAGTATCCTACCGATACAAGTAACCACATCATCAATACAAGTATCCATACCGATACAAGTAACCACATCATTATAAAAAATCACTTTCTCGGAGACCATTCGTCTACGGATCAATTCAGGGACCAAAGTCCGGGGATGATACAATCCCCACTTCTCGGAGACCACACATCTACGGATCAATTCAGGGACCGAAGTCCGGGGATGATACAATCCCCACTTCTCGGAGACCACACATCTACGGATCAATTCAGGGACCGAAGTCCGGGGATGATACAATCCCCACTTCTCGGAGACCACACGTCTACGGATCAATTCAGGGACCGAAGTCCGGGGATGATACAATCCCCACTTCTCGGAGACCACACGTCTACGGATCAATTCAGGGACTGAAGTCCGGGGATGATACAATCCCCACTTCTCGGAGACCACACGTCTATGGATCAATTCAGGGATCGAAGTCCGGGGATGATACAATCCCCACTTCTCGGAGACCACACGTCTACGGATCAATTCAGGGACCGAAGTCTGGGGATGATACAATCCCCTCAACTGTCCACTAAGGACTTCATTCTCGGAGACCTCACCTCTACGGCTCTCTTTAGGACTGAAAGTCCAGGGATGATCCAATCCCCTCAACTGTCCACTGAGGACTTCATTCTCGGAGACCTCACGTCTACGGCTCTCTTTAGGACTGAAAGTCCAGGGATGATCCAATCCCCTCAACTGTCCACTGAGGACTTCATTCTCGGAGACCTCACGTCTACGGCTCTATTTAGGACTGAAAGTCCAGGGATGATCCAATCCCCTCAACTGTCCACTGAGGACTTCATTCTCGGAGACCTCACGTCTACGGATCTATTCAGGGACCGAAGTCCAGGGATGATACAATCCCTACCTGTCCACTAAGGACTTCATTTTCGGAGACCATACGTCTACGGCTCACTTTAGAACATGTGTTCAAGGATGATACAATCCCCACATGTATTCTCATCAATACATCTATCATCAAAAGCATGTATAAGTAAAACTAAGTATTCTAAGTATAAGAGTCCTAAATCTAAATATTTCTAAGTATCTAGGTGTAGAGAACAGGTTACCTCATCATCGACCTTGTTGTTCGATGAGACAATCTCATCATCAGTGACTATACTACTCCCCCTTTCAAGGAGGGTCCTTTTGAGCTACACCAAGCTTGTCTCGAAAGTATTCAAATTTCACTCGAGACAGAGGTTTGGTTAGTTCATCAGCAACCTGTTACAAATTCAAACTTTATAGTTCCTTTCTGTGTCATATCTTGTTAGATCCCTATGATCTTTGACTTATCATGGAACACTGGATTCTATGTCATCATGATACAACTCTATTTGTCACATAGGATCACAGTTGGTTCTATCTCTAAGTCAAACAATCCTGAAGCCAAACTTCTTCACAACTAGCAGAGCAAACAGCCATATATTTTGCTTGTGCTAAGAGCCACACTAGACTGCTTCCATCTAAACCACGAGATCATGGCTAATCCTAGACAATAACATCCTCTTGATGTGTTCTTCTTGTCTGATACACTTTCTGCCCAATCAGCATCTGAGTAGCCATCTGAAGTCATGATCTCCAAGATAGCACAGATCAAAGTCTATCGTATCTTTTAGGTGCCTTATCACATGCTTTGCAACTATCAGGTGAAAACATCTAGTTTCCACTAGATACTGACTCAAGGTATTCACAACAAAGCATATATCTAATCTAGTATATGTTAGATACATCAATGACCCAATAATTTGACTGTACAGAGTTATATCCACTAACTCTGATGAGTTATCCCCTAACAGCTTCAAGTTGGAATCCATAAGAGAGGCCATTCCAACACCTCAAGTCATATTTCTCATCATACTTTCCCTGGTTGAGAAATATTCCTTCTGAGCCTTGCCATACTTCCAGACCTAGGAAGTAAAGCATCAATTTGAGATCTTTCAGTTTCATTTCTGCATTGAATGATCTTCTGCATATCTATCTGTGCCATCTCTCGTTAGATGGGTCTACTGATATGAGCCTCAATATCATTCGAACTCTGTGGTGAGTTCCTTCTTGCATCCATGTCATATGTGTATAGAAATCATATTCAACCTTGTAGCAAAGGTTGAGATCCACATCACCCATGGTGATCATTAAGCTTATCAATTTATTATCGATCCTAGGTACCTATACAGAACCTGATTCACACTTCTTCTTTAATTACACCATACTTGGAGCAAACATCTTGTCGTGATTCTCTTCCCCTTTCTAAGAGAATCTTCTAGCCATGAGCCTTCTATATTTTGTTTGATTTGTAAATCTTCTTGTTTGAACATCCACCACTTGTACAGTGTCCATCATTCTTCATGACCTTTCCTACAAATCAAAATTAAGTACATGATTAGTAATACTTCATAATCATCAAATCATATTGACATGATAACCTATTATGCATACAGATATCATTTACATAGTGATGCAACTATTTTGACCAATACTTTGGCACAACACTTTCCCATATCCTGTATGCATACAGTGGCTATCTAGATGCCTTCCATCTCTACCAAAACATACTATCGAGAGTGTGCACAACTCTCAGCATGTCAGCAAAGAGGTTTCATTCTAGACAAGCAACAATGGAATGTTTGTCCAACTTACCAATCATATGCACATTAGTTGTATACTGTTCAATGCTCTATGAATGTTTACACTCAGCATTATATATTCTAGGAATACAAATATGCATACAACCTATTACAGGCAATATCATTACTAT
This sequence comes from Larix kaempferi, assembly GCA_027924585.1. Taxonomy (NCBI): domain Eukaryota; kingdom Viridiplantae; phylum Streptophyta; class Pinopsida; order Pinales; family Pinaceae; genus Larix; species Larix kaempferi. Next base: position 7,964,005 of record BSBM01002204.1, on the reverse strand, counting down.
TTCAAATAACAACTCAAATACTTATCTTTTATGTTTGTGTGGCTGCCTCCTGCTTGATCTTCTGTATGTCTTTTGAACTTCTATTCATTCTGTACCACTGTGCATGCTCAAGAGTCATCCTCATGATCTCATACAAACATACACTCATTAGTATATTCTAAATGCTATCAAAACATTATAGCACTAAATAATCTTGAAAATGTATATTCATGATTATAGTTAATAAACATTAGTATTCAAGATTTCAGGGAAGTCTTCTTTTACTCATGCATATCATCAATCAAGATAAAAGATATAATATGCATAATCCCTTGATTACTAACTTTATGAATAAGCATAACCAATCATTCCAAGTATACTTATATAAGGGATCCTAACACAAGGTAAGATTCATGGGAAACATACCTGGATTAGTATACCTACTTGGTTATGTACAACATACCTAAACAATCTCTTCAATGATTTAGAGATCCTGAGCTAGAACCTGCATGTCTCATAGGTTAAGCATAATATAACAAAGTCATACATACCTCGTAATTAGAACAAAGATTATGGATGAGTCTTTGTCTTCATGTTTTCATGGTCATGGAGCCTGATTTGTCTTTTGTGATGTACCTGTATCTTGTTAGCGGACAACATCAACCTCACACAACATCATAATGCATTAGTACAATCATAAGTGTCAACACCCTAACCAATGAATATCTTCTATCATGCATTCATAATTTTGTTAAGGTGATACAACAAATCTAAAATCAAGATTGTACTAACCGCAATAACATGAAGACAAACATACCATAAACTTAATCATGAACAAATCTCAAAACATACCTCGATGAGTCATACCTGTCGAGATCGCTTGTAATCTCCTTATGTAAAGCCTTAGCCTCATCTCCCTCTGAAACAGGAATTCCTTCACTTATGCAGGTGACCAATCCATCTTCTTCTAGGATTAAGCCTATCCACTTGATTTGCAAGAACTGGACCTGAAGGGATTCACTGGACGTGACCCTAAACTGGGGTTTGATGAATCCCATTCTTCTACCCAATCAAAATGTTTGATCCAAAGCTCTAAGCTTCTATTTTTCTGAGGAGCTTCCAGCCATGGTCACAGATTTCAAAAATTCTCATTTTTACAGAAGCCCTAATTTTCCACTTTTCTGATCAAAGTCCCGAACTAGGGTTTGATCAAGCCCGGCCTTCTGCCCAACCAAAAAATATGATCTTGGTCTCTAAATTTATATTTTGATGAGTATCATTCAGCCGTGGTCTCCGTTTACAAAAATTCCAACTTTCTTCAAAGCCCTAAATTCCGGAAGCCATGGATGAAGGTACTCAAAAGTAATTCTGTTTTGACAGAAATATGTACCTGATTGTTTCTGGTGTAACTCCAAACTTTTCAATCCACAGGGTCTGAAAAATTTTTCTGAGATAGCCTGACCTGTTATCTTTCCATCCTGACAGGTCTGACCTCAATTGGATTCTCTGAGAGAGAGTTATGTCAAATGTCGCAACGTGACCTGTTTTGGGATAAAACAGAAGAGCTAACTTGTACGGCGTGCCACGTGTCACTGTTTGAACTTCGGCCTCTGAAAAACTTTCCTGGGGTATCTCGGCCTGTTATCTTTCCATCCTGACAGGTCAGACCTCAATTGGACTCTCTGAGAGAGAGTTATGCCAAGTGTCGCAACATGACCTGTTTATGGAATAATACAGGAGGTCGAACTTGTACGGTGTGCCACGTGTCACTGGTTCAACTTCGGCCTCTGAAAAAGTTTTCTGAGATATTACAGACTGTGTACTACCTGTCACTTTTTACGAAATTTCATTTGGAGCTTCCTAGCCCAAGATATGACCTTTTTCCCAATGTCACTTGCTTTTGACTCGGATCTGGAAGAGGCAGAAACCCTATATTGTACAGATCATAACTCACAAAGTATAACGAATTAGAGGTTGTACTTTGGACACAAGGTACCTGGAGATTTAATATTCATCCTGTAACAATTTCAGATCCGAAAAATTCTCCAAAACGTATTTATAGCGAAAGTGCTACGATGACTGGTTTTTGCTATGTAAAACCCTAACCTTCAAATTGTCGTAAGTAAAGGAAGTGTCGTTAGTGCCATACCTTGTCTTCCTTCAGGTTAGCTCTGATACCATGTTAAAATTCAATATGCTAAGACAGAAAATAGCAGCATTACATTCCATTTCACAATAATAGCATATACAGGATCACTGAAGAAACAACAAGCACAGCATAAACACAAGAGACAGAGATTTATCCTGGGAAACCCTCATGGGGTAGAAAACCCAGCAAAGCTTCCTCAATATAGATGACCAGCAATATACAAAGATGAAACCCTAAGACATGATCTCCTCCTCCACAATAGCAGACCTCTCCTCCACAAGTGCGCTATCCTCAAGTGTGTGAGTGTATCAAATGAGGAACACACCTCCTCTATTTATACACTACTCTGATATGTATTTTACACAAGTACATGTAGGCTCGTATTTAACCATTAGGTTAAATACCCCATTATAACTGACTGGGCCGACCCCCACATGGTGGGTCTAATAACCCTAGTTACCACACCCAACTCGGAGGAATAAACATCTCCGGATTTATAGTATAATCACATCGGAGGTATGGAACATCTCCGGAATAAATAATATACAAATATAATATTCTTTGAAGTTACAATATTTCAACAATGTAGACAAGACAACTGAAAATATTCAAGTGTCCAACATCTGGTTTTTCAACAGTGAAAACTTCTTCGGGATTCATTTATAAATATAAACAACAATGATGGAGGCTTCTACCCATAAGGAAGTGGGAATATCATGATCACGCATCATAGCTCTTGCAGCCTCAGAGATTGTTGTTTTCTTTCTTTTGTCAACCCCATTCTGTTGGGAGTTGTAAGGTACAATCAACTGTCTTTTTATCCCTTCCTCTTGACATAAGTCATTAAATTCATGAGACTCGAACTCTCCTCCATTATCAAATCTCAAAGCACGAATGTGCTTTCCATTTTGATTCTCAACCAGTGCTTTAAACTCTAGAAACTTGTTGAAATTTTCACTCTTTTCCTTTACAAAATAGATCCATGATTTGCGAGAGAATTCATCTATGAAAAGCACATAGTATAGATAACCACTCAAGGATGGTGTTTACATAGGACCACAAATATCGGAATGTATAAATTCTAGGATCCCTTTGTATCTTTTGGCACTGCTTGGAAAACTATTCTTGATGTTCTTTCCAAGAGTGCAACCTATACAAACAATATCATATTCAGATTTAAATACAGGCATACCTTTTACCATCTTATGCAATCCAGGTAGCCCTTTGAAATGCATATGACCAAGCCTACTATGCCAAAGTTCACAAGGACTGATATGTCATGGATCATGGTTTGAATGATATTTCCAGGAACTTTGTATATACCTCCCTCTCTAACTCCAATTACAGATGTAGAGTTCAAGTCTGCATTATTAGGCCACATGAGCACTTTATTGTCCATAAATATTACTCTGGATCTTGTATCTTCTAGAACCTAAATAGATAGAAGGTTCTTCTTCAATCTAGGAACAAATAGGATTTCATCATCATGCAGTACATCTCCTGAATCCAATTGAAAAGAAGTGGATCCAAATCCTTGGATCGAATAGGTGGTATTATCTCCAAGCTCTACCTGACAAGAGAACTTATTTTCCTTCAGATCTTTGATAGAGATCCTATATCTAGTCATTTGTTTAGATGTGCCACTATCCACCAGCCATGTCTCAGCACTAGTGTTAATGGATCCAGATAGGTTTGAGACAAGATAGTACTCCTTCCTTGTCTCGTGATCATTGGAAGACTTCTTTCTTGTAGGTTTATCTTTTGTAGCAATAGTAGCATGAATCCTACCCTTGAACTTTCCTCTTTTATTTGCACTTGCAAAGTGACCTTGACCTTTTACTACAGCCAAGAATGTCTCCCATGAAGATGGAAGGCCATCGAAAGCAGTCTATATGAGATCATCATCATCAACCATTACACTAATGTTCATGAGTTGATCTCTTACTTGAGAGATATTTATGAATAAAGAAGCAATAGCTTCGTACTTCTCCATGTTCATATTACAAAGCATATTCTTCAATGATCTCTTCTAACTGGGCTCCTTTTTATCATAAATATTTTTTAGAGTGTCGAAGCATTCCTTTGTGGTCTTAAATGGAGTAATTACTTCCATCAAATTGTCTTTCACCGAATCATAAATGATCCTCTTTTCTTTGGCTTGATTCTTCTTGAAGATGGAGTCTCCTACATTAGTAGTAGGATTTTAAATAACATTGGATACGTAGACATCTATATCATTCTCTTCCAGGATATTCAGAATCCTAGCCTCCCAAGTATTGAAGTTTGAATTTTCTTCAATTTTGTCTTCTAATATTACTGAGATTGAAGCCATTATTATTCAAGTATTGTGCTCACTCAGGATCTACGTAGGCTTAAGATTGACTACTAAACTTAGCTCTTTCACGCCCTGAGATTTGATACCATGTTAAATTTGTATCTTTAATTTGAAATTGCAGTAGTACTTGAAATAAATGAACAATCATAGACAGAAGTATTCACATACGACACTAATTTACCAAGGGGAAACCCTCTATAACTTGACGGAGAAAACCCAAGCAAAATATTCCTTAGTATATTGAATGGTAGCAAAGAATGACTTGCTTCATAATAAGCAGATTACACCAAGCACCCTTGGTGCATATATCAGAGCAAGAGAGAAGATGGAAGAATAGAACTCAGAATAATATTTTGCACAAAGAAAAGTGAATTGCCTTCAAGAGAGAAGAGAATCCACTTCACATTGAATTACATCAATAATGTATAACATATATATATATATATATTCTTCTCATTTTTTGGCTTCTATTTTTATCTTATGACTTCAGGATGAACTCGTCCTCCATCTAGATGCTAGACGACTTAGTTAGGTGGCTAACTTAAGTGTCATCATGCAAGTGTCGTCTTTTAGTTTAACTCAAGTGTTGGAACTCAGGTGTAATAATGAAAACACTTAGTTAACTAGATACTCTATGTTATCACTTAGTTAACTCTAAATAATTTCTTGTTAACATCACTGAAGTGATCAATTTGAGTTATGACTCCTTTAATTGACTGGATTCTTCTTTGTTAATATCACTAAAGTTTAACAATTTGAGTTCTCTTTTATCTTATCACATCTTATCTTTATCTCTTGTCTTATCTGCATGGTCCACATGTGCCATCTTAATTAATTATCATATCAAATATACTAAGGATATTTTCCCAATAATGTGATCATCTTGTTCTACTATCGTTCCAAGTGTTCATATGCTAAAGTAATTCACTCTAGAGATGGCCAGTCTCTAGATGAGACTTAATGATTCAACCATGGTTAGTAGTACATCGCACACCATTCATGCTTCGACATGCAAAGAATTACCTCAACACATGAGGTACCACCTCAACACATGAGGATTTGTCTTGACACACAAGAACTTATCCTTGATAATCAAGACTATACAACATCATCACTTTGACATACAAAGTACTTACCTCAACACATGAGGTTTATTCATTCTTGAGTCCATCTCAAGATTCTTCTCCAAGTTTCCTGAGTCCAACTCAGGATCCTATAAGGAACTACCTCGACACACGAGGCTCAATCTTGACACATAAGATTGACTTGGAGAACGATTCATGATGTTGTAACTTTAACAATTGGTTATAGAGGGGTCTGGAAGGGATTAATTGTTCAGGAATGTCTATATTCCTGGTCTGGAAACATGTCCTTTGATATGACCCTGCAAGGGGAGACGTAAATGGGGATAAATGTATATATATGACCCCAAGGGGGGGAATATATGGGGCTAAATGTATATGTAAGTGGGGTCAGCTTAATGAATGGGAATCATGTGCAATGATTGGATATGTATATATAACGGTAATGCAGTCATTGTTGAGGGACATGTGAAATGATTATGTGAATGTCTTGGGGTATTTGGAGAAGTATCTCCTATTCTATAAGGATTTATTGTGTAACTCATCTTTCTTATCTATATTGGAGTTGTGCTCCGCATTTACATTTCTACAAATGGTGTGTACTCTTCTCTCTTATTGTAATTTTAAGGATTTGGTTCATCACATGTAAATCCATTAATTGCAAAGATTTTAGGACAAATCTTTTCGAAGGAGGGTACTATGATATGACCCAAGGGGGGTCATATATGGAGTTAAATGTATATATGTGACCCCCAAGGGTGGGAATATATGGCGATAAATTTATATGTAATGGGGTCGGCCTAATGAAGGGACCTCATGTGCAATGATTGGATATGTATATATAAAGGTAATGCAGTCATTGTTGAGGGACATGTGAAATGATTACGCGATTTTCATGGGGTATTTGGAGAAGGATCTCCTGCTCTTTAAGGATTCATTGTGTAACTCATATTTCTTATCTATATTGCAGTTGTGCTCCATGTTTACATTTATGTACATGGTGTGTACACCATGTACATAAATGTAAACGTGGAGCACAAATCCAAAATAGATCAGAAAGATGAATTACACAATAACTCCTTACAGAGCCCTTCCTTTAATTATTATGTGGGGAGTGTGGTTATCAAGGAATCATTGCTTGTTTTAAACTAAATTAATTCCTCCACTTCTTTGTTCTATTAAAGGTTTGATCATTTTAAAAAGTTTCAACCAAGAGAAAAAATGTTCAGTTCCCCGAATTGTTATTCCAAAAGAGAGAGACAAATCTAGGGGTTGCACTTATTTTGATGGAGCATTCCAGGGTGATCCTCCGAGAGGGTATATGGTAGGCTACTGGATCTTTCTAATACTCATACTCTAAAGTTTAAAGTTGGGATAAGAGAAATCTCAAATAACAAAGCAGGATTATTGGCTCTAAAATTGATTTTGTCTTTGGTTGTTGAGCACGGAGTACAAAAGCTACAAGTGATGGGGGGCTCTATGCTGGTAATAAATTGGTTAAATTATCTATCTATGGTACAAAAAATTGTTGAGACCCTTGATCAGGGAAGATTTTTTATTGAAAAATCCAATACATGGCATAACTTTCTTACATGTTTATAGAGAAAGGAATGTTCAAGTTTGTTGTTGGGACCTATATTGGTAGAATATGATCGAGGACCTTTCATGTGATGGATTTTTCAAGAAACTTTATAGGAAATCCCATGTTTCTAGTTTCTACTCGAAAGGATGTTGCTTATATAACTAAGTTTTTATTTTTTTATTTTTTTTTATGCTCAAAGTTTAAGACAAACTATTGAAATACCACGATACTAGAAATATGAGGAATTAGGAGTGAAGAAAAGTATCTTTAAAGTGTATATTTTTTATGTGCTTAGTTCACCATAAAGTGATGTAACTTGGAGGGTTACAAATTATAATGCTTTGTTAAAAGTGGGTGAAAATATAGTGAACATTTTTAAAATGTAATTTTGTTTTGTTTTTATCAATAAAATTATTGGTTTTTTAAATAAGATATTTATTATGTAGATGACATCGTGTTTTCATTTTACACATATTAATCCGAAAGTATAAGTCTCGTTTTTTTCATTATGCAAAGTTTTACAAAGTTTAAGTTACCTTGAATGTTGGAGTGGGAAAACCACTCGCCATGTGTTCCTAATTGCATCAATCGTTGTCATGGTCGTGATGTACGAGAGTTGTTTTTCATGTCCTTTGGGCAGATTACATGTGGCCCCTCAGAGGTGCTCATATCTTGATGCATCAACATGATCTCAATATTGATGGAGAGCTCAATATTGGAGACTTCATTCCTTATTTGGATTGGATGGACTTGCAAGGCATCAAGGAGCATATGTTAAAACTGAATAAAACATACAATGCATTCACTGAGAAAATAATAGAATACCATCTTCTCATGGTGGTTGCACTCTCTAGTGATGACCAAGCAGAGGCAAATCATACTAAAGGCTTCATGGATGTGTTGCTCCAAATGACAGCTGAGAATGATCATCCAGATGACAGCTGAGAAGGTTTTAAATATCCATTAAGCATTCAAAATTACAAAATTAATAATATGCAAGAATATATAATACTCTTCATGAATGCTAGAGTACCTTAATGTTATGAATGAGACTCTCAAGGCTTTTCATCTTCTGGTGAGGCCATCAAGGAATTCCAAACTCCTACACTTTTTCTTGAGAATGGTCAACCCAACCTTAAGTTCTTTGGTTGCCTATGTAATGGGCATGTTAAAATATTTTGAAAGTTCGTTGTAACTAATATATGTTTTCTTGCATTCTACAGGTCCCGATAGGGGAACGATAGCTCCCTTTCTTGTCTCATTCATTGGCCTGCTCTTGTTTAATTGATCAAATCTACTCCAGCTTCTACTGGAAGGTCTTGGTTGATCTTCAATGCAATGTTTGGAAATCATTCCTTCAATCAAGTTGGAGGATACCGACAGAAGTTTGTGGTGACTTGAGGAGTTCTTACAATATCCTTGCAGTTGATCCCAACAAAGTCCACCACCCATTCTCTCGTTTACATTTCCAGACAACTGATCAAGCAAGCCTCCTGCAATCATAACCTCATTAATCTACCGTGCATGGCCAATTTATCCAGACGAATTGCACTTGATCATCCCCATAATATTATTATCATGGCATGATATGAAATATTTTGGTTTGGTATTACACATATGGGGATCCAATCCCTTTGTTATTGAACTCGGAGTTGGAAGAGAGGCTATGGCTCCTACACATCAAACATGCAGCTAACTCATCTCAATGCCCTATACCAATTTGTATGAAGAAAGTAGTTACTTAGCTATAAAATTGTTATGGCAGAGAGATACTTTTCCCACAAACAAAAATATCGCCCTCCCCATTGGGAGCATTGTGTATATTTTAATTCACACACTTACCACGTGCACAGTTAAAGGTCTTTCTATGAAGATTCCCCATTTCGGCATGGTATACGTTGTCTTAGGCCTTACAAGTGGTGACTCTAAACTTTTGTGACAGACTTGCTACAACATAATTATGTTAGCTCCTTAATACTTGCTATGGCCAAAAAACCCTCACATGGTCGATTCATATGGATCAAATTAGATCCTTAATACTTGCTATGGCCAAAGAACTTTCACATGGATCAAATTTGAAGGGTAGATTCATATTTCAATTGCAAAAGGCTATTTGATTTAACTTTTTTATAGTGATAAGTTACAAAAAAAGAAGTTTTTTCATTTCATTATAAAAAGTATATTTACGATTGTGGAGACTTTCAGTCTCTGCATCACTCATTCATCATGATGGTAGCAGCACCCTCTTCAATAGGATTGTGGGGACTCCAAGTCTCTGCATGAATCCATCGACTCAACGTGACTTCTTTGGAAGCAAGGTGCTTAGTCATAATAGCGAACGCACACCCAAATATAGATACGGAAGAGCAAGAGCAAGAGCGAGAGAGATTCATCTTCCTGATCACATGACATGGCATTGCAATTGCATAACTTGAGGAGCAAAAAAATGCATTTCTCATTTATTCACTACTATTGTCATCGGCATTGCAACTTGTTGCTCTTGTTTAATAAATTAAATAATATAATATGTTATAGATAAATCTAATTCACAATGAAATAATGAAGATATTAAAAAAAAAATCTTAAAATAACTACTCAACAGATATTTAACTTAGAAGTTGACTTCTTGTTGAAGAAAGCAGTAACTCTTTGATGGTAATTTATTTTTTTGAAGAAGTTATTGAAGATTTAGTAGTTTTGAAAGGCTCTATGCTAATGATTAGATACAACAAACATTTTGGCATATTTTTTCAAATTTGGATAGTTAGTCTTTTGTAGACTATTCAAGTATTTATTAGCAAATTGTGGATCCTGATTGGTTTTTGGTATTGATAGACAATGAAGATATCTTTAGCTTTTATATATATCAACTTAACTATTGATTAAGTGCGAATTGCAAACTAGTTATGGATTGTGTTCTTGTCCTCTTGACAATCATGATGGATATCAATGTTTCTACTATTGTATGTAGTTATGATGATGTATGATTTTCATTTTCATTGATTCAATGTAATAGCAACATGGGTTTTTTCCTTTCAAAAAAATATAGCATATTATGGATAATTCCAATTCATAAGGAAAAGTAATGAAAATATGGAAAACAGCTTCCTAAAAGTAAACTTTTATATATATATATATATAGATAGATATATATAGATAACAAATTTTATTTTATTTTTTTAATTATAAAATTATTTATTTTAAAATATTCAAAATCATATTATAACATTAAAAGTAAACTTCCCAACAAAATATATATATATATATATATATATATATTAAATTTTATTTTATTTTTTTAATAAAGAAATTATTTATTTTAAAATATTAAAATCATATTATAACATGGTATAAGTTTACTCCTATAAAAATATAGGAATGTAAGTTTAATCCTATAAAATAATTAGCAAATACGCATCGAAATCCTATAACATTACCTTGGGTTAAAATATAGACATTTTGACAATGTAACAAAATAATTAATAAAACGAATGAATACACATCTTAATAGTGTAGCAAAATAATTAGTAGACAATGAATAATGCTTTGCCATGTGTTGGGCGTGACGCTCTAACGTTTTCCACATGGAAACTTTTATCATCGGTCATAATCAGTAGCTTATTCACATGTTTCACGATTTAATGCGCGAGGGAGAGAGAGACCTGAATTCTTATGAGTGAGATATAATTGAAAAATAAAAATAGTTTTACGTAAGGTATATGTGAATTTATATAAATATATTTTTATTTATATAAAATATATGTGTTGAATATATTTGGTGCTAAAGATAGTTAAAAAGATGCCATTTCTTTTCATATTTTGAATGGTCAAAATATTAAAGATGCCATCTAATAAAGACTTTTTTGGACTAAATGTAATTTATTGAAAGGTATATTTAAATCATGTATAATATGGTTAATTATTAAGGTAGTGTCTTTTTCATATATTATGGAGAGTTAATTTGCATTTGTATTGAATAATTTATTTTATATTTAAAATAAATGACTAAATGTAATATTGAAAGGTAGTATAAGAGGGTTCATTGTTAAGGTAGTGTCTTTTTCATATATTATGGAGAGTTAATTTGAATTTGTATTGAATAATTTATTTGATATTTGAAATAAATTATTTTAATTATATGAAAAGTAGTGAGGTGCTTTATATTGTAGTACGGGGGAGATGTTGTTAGTTTTCGTTTTAAAACAATTCTTTGGTATTCAAAATTGAATCAAAGTAAACATAGTTCAATATAAAAGGAAACAACAGCCTTGTTAATTATACAAGGACCATAGTGAGTTGTATTTTTAACAAAAACAATATTGGATCAAAAAGTGCTTAAAAGGAAGGCTATCCAAAAATCCAAACCATAGAGGAAACTACTTCTATGAATCCATTATTCGACAAAAGGAGACCATCTAGAATGCTTAAAGAGAGAAGATCTGAACATAGTCAACATTCACCAACTCATTCTCAAAATATTCTTCAAAAAAAGATAACCTTATTGAAGTCCAATTGTTTTCCTAGAAAGACCATATGCATTACCATCGTGCTCTCTATGCACATGACTAATACTAAATTGAATAAAGGAGTCCAGGAGCAAAGAAGTTCTGATGCACCACTGCTCAAGGGCAAGTACCTAAAGGTTGGATCTGTTATTAGCCCAATTTACAATCACCATCAAGTCACCAAAAATTTGCATAGAGGGAATGCCAATACTGGAAGCAAAAAAAACAATCCCCATAGTGCCAAGAGCTCAGCTCTTGTATTAGATCCAATGCCACAATTTAACCACAGTTTGAAGTTATGGACCTCATTTAACTCCAAAAACATACCAGCACCACTGTCATTACATTGTGTAGCACCATCAAAGAATCTAGCAACATAAACAATGACAAGAGGAGCTCCTATTTGCCTTGGTTTCTTAGGAATAACCTATGTTGTATAATCTCTATACATTCCCAAAGCTCTGATGCTTCTAGTCATAACAGAAGGAACCTTCTCCTCAAAGATAGTCTTATTTCTGGTTTTCCATATTTCACAGCATAACAAGATTGGCAACAATATATGTTGGTTATTGGTAGTGACCCAACGTTATGGGGGAGATGTTGTCACTTATGTAACAATATTCCAAAAATAAAAAGTAATTAAAAAAATTCATGCTAGCTCATAATTTATTAAAAATTCATGTCGGCTAGAAAACAACAAATCACTGATGGGAATCCAATTTCTTGAAATGCAAATTATTTTATCTTAAATTTTTTACACATCAACACAAAATTTACACCTCAAGAAATTGGATTCCTCTCGATGTGAGTTTAAAATAGATATATGCTGGTAGTTAAAAAAAATCATATATGATAAGAGGTATAGATCAAATAATACTTTATAATAATATTTAATATAATGTTTTTATAATAATTTTTTAAAATAAATTTTGATTAAAATTGAATAAAATTATGATTAATTTTTTTTATTTAAATTAAAAAGAAATATTTATTTTTTAAATAGCATAAAATTTATAAATTTTAGTATTTAATGAAAACCTTCACTTGAATTTTGTATAATTAATGTGGGATTTGAGTCATAAAAAGCCTTTCTTTAAAATAAATCCTAAATATATTCATTAAAAAATAAAATAAATATTAATTTAAAAAAATGGTGATGTTAAAATTACTGATAAAAACAAAAAAAAATATAGAAAAAAAAATGAAGGTGCTATATCATTTGTAAAAGAAAAAAGAAAAAAGATGAGAGCCTTTGAAAAAATAAGCAGAGTGTAGTTATTACATCAACACTTACTTATTTTTAAAATATAGTTCTTCGAAAAAAATATGATATTAATATTATTGATGATGATGATAGTTATTAACGTCCATCAATACCACTTTGGTCTATCGGACCTTAAAAAGGTAAGGAGTCACTTGGTTTTCTTTAAAATTTTACTTTTATGCTCAAAAAGCTTTAAGTGAAGCATTCCTAAATCACCATAATTACGATGCGTTAAATGGTTAGGAAGGTTGGTATTGTAGCAAAAAAATTGAAATTGCTCTCTAATGTGGGTGTACGCGGGACATTCTATGAGAAAGTGATTTTTATCTTTAACCCTCTTGGTCTCACACAGATGACAAATTCTTTCATCCGATAATGTTTTAGGAATTGTCCAGTGTGTTATTTCATTATGGAGCTCCTGAGAGTTTGTTCTTATTTTAGCAATGTTGATTTTCTTCTTTACGCTAGTTAAAACAGAGAGATACTTCTTATCTTCTAGATTATGGTTTATCACCTCCTTATAGTATCGTAATTTTCATTTATCCTCCAACTCTTTATCACACCACGTCTTCTCCTTAAATTTAGATGTAATAATACTTTTAATATTATCACTATTTTACAAAGTGACGTCTTCCTCAAGTTCCCAATGATTTAGCCAGACTTGGCATCTTTATGCCAACCTCTCTTAATTCGTAGATGGTTTTGAATAGAGTATGAAGCAATCTTAGGAAGCCTCATGTCTCTCATGTTGTTTATTTTATTCGTTTGCATTACATACCTAGTCATAGTCATGCTCTCAATTGGAGAGAGACTCACTTCTATGAGGAGGATAGGATAGGGTGTGTTGCCTTTAATTTTGAGATTATATGTTATAAAGTGCTTTTGGATTTTTTCTATCCTTCTCTGTGATTCTGTAAAGATGCTACGGCCTCAAACTTCACAACCATATAAGTAAATATGAGTGATGAGATTCTCAAAGAGCAGTTTCTTCATATCTCAAAGCCAAAGATCTGTTGATTTACAAATGTTTTCAACTCCATAATAAGTTTCCCCCCTCCACTAATCATTTTCTCGATGTTATAGTTCCAGTTAAACTTATGATGAAGATTAATTCCAAGATATTTGTATGAAATCATTTCTTCCAAGTTGTTGTTGTTATACATAAAATTATCATAAGTGCTCTTCTGAAATTTGAGACTGTTATTCATAAAATGGTGAAAAAACACATTTTAGAAAACCCTTTGCAACAACATTAACATTGATACTTAAAGTTTAAAAATCATAGCCTAAACAAATGTCAATGTCGTGATACTAATAACACCACTTTTAAATTTACCAACAAATTTAATTCATAATTATTTATATCTTTTCAAAAGAATTATAATCCTTAAAACTAAAACATCATTTTACTCCATCAACATAAGTTTCAGCTATATTCCATCTTACATGTCTTTGAAACACAGTAACTTTGACTAGTACAACTCTTAGTGATGTTGTAACTATGTATTCGATCCACACGCCTGTCCTATTTAAGCTTATGGTTTTTCTCCTAGGTTTTTCTACCCAGATCTAAAGTTATATCTTGAATATGTTTAAGGTTCTTCTTTTGCCTTATATTTTGGTTTTGGACCAAAGTTACTTTGATTCTAATTCTAATTGAAAAAAATATTTCAAAATAACTTAGACTTTGTTTCCAAATAACACAATATGACTCATGCACTTCGATTTTCTACTTTTGACGGGTTTCAACAGATCTTTGTTGCTTAGGAGTCGTATTATGTTAAATAACCATTAATTGAGTAGAAAAATAATATTTATAAATTTAAATAATCATCTAAATGATTATAGTATTACGATTTTCATTTCTCTTTTTAATATATATTTAAGAAATGGCAATTATATTAACGTAATACTAGTTTTCATTAATTCTATATTTTATTTAAACAATAATGATAGTGCGTATGTTTTTAGTAATAATTTTATCTATATTCAAATTTAGAGTCATCTTTTGTTTTCAGCAGAAAAAAGCATACTATTGATATTTACGTTGAATCATATAGTACATGGATGTTCAAGTCTTTAATAGACTTATCAGCATAATAACTTATCAGAGTTCAACTTTCTCATAAAAAGATTTTACAAAAAGAAAATGTATCTTCCAGACCCATACTACCAAAAAGAAAAGACATCAAGAAACAATCCCCGAATAGTTCATCATTCAAAAATACTCACAGATCCCATATCACATATGTGAAGTCCCTGAAATTATTCCCACACAATGACACCTTATTTGCCTTCCATAGCTTGTTTAGACAGTTTATCCGCCAGAGAGTTATGTTGTCTATAGATGTGCTCAAAAGATATATTATTGTAAAGATGTATTTCTGCCAAAATCTTGTTGCACCAATGAAGAAGAGATGTAACTTTTAATATGTATTCTCCACAAGCCCATTTTATGGTGACCCTTGAATCCCCAAAGACTTTGAGGTCACCAAGACCAAAAATATTTGCCACTTTCAATACACACCAGAGAGAAAGTAGCTTTGCTTTCATGTTGGTACCTACTCCACAATTTAGTCCCAATGAGAAAAACTGTTCATGATTTAAAAAAATTGCTCCACCTGCCGCACATAATCCATTTTTAGTCGCACCATCAAAGAAAGCAACTGGACCTATGAACCAAGGAGTGAAAGTGCTTACTTTTTGAATCTTTGAATTTGTCTTGTCAAGACAGTAAACTTTGTGTAAATTCAGAATCTGAATGCAAGTATTTTGCAAACTCGGAACCTTGTTCTAAAAAACAGCCTTATTTCTAGTATTCCAAATGGACCAGGATATCAAAACTGGAAGAGTAGGGTGATATCTACAGCTTCTAAACCAGTATAGTGCGCATATATCAAAATTTTCATAACCCCATTTCTGCTCGAGCTTCAGAGAGGAACAACTCATGTTCCAAAAATTTCTAGTAAAATCACACTCCACAAGGAGGTGATGTGTATACTCTAAGTTGTTTCTACATAAAGAACAAAAAATTGGCCCATACCATCCTTTCTTCATAAGATTATCCCAGGTTTAAGTCTCCCTTGGAATGCATACCACATAAAACACTTAAATTTCAATGGAATCTGCCATTGCCAAATCCATTTATACCACCAATTCTATGGAAAAAAGCATCTGTTTTTTAATAATAGCATTATATGCAGACTTAGTTGTCACCATTCATGTAGCTTAATTTCCATTCCAAATAAGAGAATCCTTCTCTTGAGTAAGCATGCATCCAGCCGAGTTCAATAACCTTATATAGCGATCATATTCATATGCAGCACAATTGGTGAAACCCAAATCCTTTGCATTGAACCATTAAGTATCTTGTGCATATTTATCCTTGGTCTTCTTAATTTTATCGAGGATAAAAATACCATATTCCTTCAAAAAACTAAGAATATCCTCTGATAATTTTTAATTTTCTTCCATACCCAGAATCGGATCAATACCAACCAAAATCTCCTTACCATTTCCTACCTGCCAAAAGAGATATTTTGCAAACCAATTGTAGACTTTGAGGAAACCATCCCAAATAGGAGAAGCACCCCTAGTTCTTTTCTTTGGATTTTTGATCCATTTGATAATATCCCCTTTTATATATTTCACATAAATCACTATTGACCAGAGAGTAGTGCCAAAAAGTCCTCTCCAGAAACTTTTGAGTCTAAGTGCAACACTGAAGGTGGCAAGGTTTTTTATACCCCAACCTCCACAGCTTTCAGGTAATGCTAATCTGTCCCAACTATTGATAACCATATTACTGTGATCCATGCCACCAATCCAAATAAAATTAAAGAAAATATTTCTTAAAGAGTTGATGATAAAACAAGGAAATTGTGAGAGAGAGAACCAGTAAACCGGTATCCCTGTCAAAACTGCTTTTACAAGAGTGAGTCTTCCCCCAACTGATAGTAGTCTATATGTCCACTGGTTAATTCTGCATTCAACCTTTATCAATATCCATGTCCAATCTTTAATCAAGTACCCATTAGGCTTCAAGAAGTAGCCTAAGAATTTAAATCCATCCCCCATACTGCAACATTTATAAGGAAAAATCTCTTTAATATCATCGAGCTTTGAATCCTTAATTTTGTAATAAAAGAAGCTGGATTTTGAGGAGCTTACCAGCATACCTGAAGCATCACAAAAAACCTTAATAATCTCGTTATATCTCACCCATTGATCAATAGAATCTCTCCCTGCTAGTAATACATCATCTACAAACGACAGATGAGAGAGAAATAAATCAGCTGAAAGTTTAATACCCTTGATTTTACCTTCAGATTTAGCGCTAATTATCATTCTATTAATGTCACATACCCCAATTTTATTAAAATAATGTAATTATTTTTAATATTCCTGAGACATTATGTTAAATTTAATGCTAAGTAGGAATGGATGACTCAGCAGAGTCTCCAGAAATGGAATGTAAATTCTGAATAATTATTATTTATAAATAAATTATGGAGACAACAGCATGGGAGAGCTGTTAAAAGAGGTTACTGGTCTAACTGGTGGATGGAATTAGGTGGAAGGACAAAAGACAAGTGGCAGCATCCTCAAACACTTCCTGAGTTGCAGGTGGCAACTTCCCTATATTTTGGGGTCATGATTCCCCAAGAAAGTGGAATCTGAGCAGGTGGCTCATTAATGACAGTTAGCCCAACTAAGACCTAGGCAATCTTTTAAATACTACTCAATGAACTGAGTTGGGGGTTCAGCATTTGTTCTAGAGGGAGAATACATTCAGGTGAATGCTATTCAGGAGTCCCATTGAGGAAGTGGGAAAACAGTAAGGAAGTGTTTTGAGTCAGGAAGTTGCAGTAACTTGGTTCCAGTATAGCTGTTTGGGCTGAGGGAATTGTTGGTTGTACCTAGTTCCAGCCAGTTAGACCAGAGCAAGCTCGGGAGTCCTGAGAAGTGCTGTCTGGGCACTCTCCAGGAATTGGTAGGGAGGAACAGCCTCCCATCGCTGTTATTGTCTGCCATAGAAACAGGTTCTGCCACTCTTCCTGTTGTTTATTTAATAAATTAAATGTAGAATGAACTATCTCAACTGTGTTTTGAACAATGTTTATTTTCAGTAGATCAGTGTTTCGGTAATTCCTATTATCACTTAAAAGGAGTAATTATCCTATGCAGAATATATTTGTTACTGTTACAGAAATCAAATATCATGATTATTTATTTCTAGAATTTCTATTAATAGTTAAATAATAGACAGAATATTAAACAGTAGTTATTCCAGAATTATATTTATTAAAACAATCATAAGAACAGACATAGATAAATCTTAGATTTACTGTGAGATATTTCCTATTAGAGAAATGTACAGGAATAGTTTCTATTAGAGCAATATACCTGTATATATATCTGTTTCATATTTCAGTCAACTATAGATACAGGTCATTCTTTGTATCGAGCTAAGGAGAACAAAACTCATGTCATTTTATTTATTTTACTCAGAACATCCTTGACTGCTATCAATTATCTAAAGGGTGTGGCTGCAAAAATGTATCATGGTTTAAAAACTTTTCATGCAATCTCATTCAATAAAAATAGTAGTTAAATACAAACACATAAACTGTAGATTGTTATTCTTTTTAAAAAACCTAATGCTATAATTTAATAGCCATATTGTCACAACAGAGTTGACAGAGTTGTTTAAAACAGGACAAACGTATTGAATGGCTCGAAGCCAGGTCTCAAAAGACTTCAATGTTTCTTTAACCAAATCATAGGCATAGATTACTGTTCGTTATCGAACTCATATTACATGTAATACACAAGCACTGTTGTAGGAATTTGCCTACCTTTAGACAAACACCTTAAGACGTAGAGAAACTATCAACGAACGCCACCATTATTGGCTGTTACCAACCCTCGTATTTATTCACTGTAGTAATATTTATTTCATTATAAATATTTCTCATTAAGAGTAGACCACAACCTAACACGGCCGTAACCTGATCACATTAATTCGACAGACTGAAAACAAAAGAAAAGAAATGCCTTATATGACAGACAGAACCTACAGGAGGTTTTATACATAGTTTATGTATATAATTTTTATCCACAGTTATATTAAATATTTATGCAAAAACCAAAACAAAATTTCACAACTCGTTTCCAGTCACCACCGAATTCAACATTTCCATATATATGTTTTGAATCAGGAACAGAACCCCAACTTGTCAGGGTTAACCCTATATTATTTAACCATTACAGTAATGGTAGTAATATCAACATTTCATTTATTAAACATTCAAAAGAAACCAAGAAAACGCAGAGATACAGATACATGAATTCCCTACAGTAGAGTTATCATCTCGTGCAGGTATCGGAGAACGCAAAACAGTCTTTATAGATTTTTTTTAAAAAAACACTCTATTCATTTAACAAAAACACTGAATGATACACGGCCATGACAGGCCCCATATTACCTCAACTATTAACTTATACAGCGTGGGTAAAAACCCTACATATAGAAAACAAAACAACAGTAATAATCCCCTGGCCTCATACAGTTTGAGCCGTATATGGTTCTTCATAACACGACTGGGTATCAAACCCTTTTCTATTATAAACAAAACAATTATACAGGTGACTGTACCCATGTCACAAGAGCAATGATCCCATTATACAGGAGTTCCCCTCCAAACTCAACCCTAGCACAACAAAACCAACAAAGAGAGAGACAGCCGTGGATAACCAGGCTTACCCGGAGGAGCCAGCGCTGGAGATGAAGCCCTGTGCACCTTCAGAACCGCGTGACCTGCACATTAACGAATGCCGAGAGATATTAATCACAATATTGAATGCCGAGAGTAGTTAATACTAATATAAATCTAAACAATCTGTGCAAAACCAAAACTGGGAACCCATTATCTTACCAGAGCCATGGAGGAAGTAACCCGTGGACAACCTGGTAGCCACCAGTGGAAACACGTAGCGAAACCCCATTTCATTCGACAGTTAGATGAGCAAGGGAACTTCCAATATCTCACTATTGACAGTCACGACAGGCAACAGTCAAGACAAAACCCTTAAGCTGTGAACGAACCAGTCGGGGAGCACATTTCCAAACCCTATACACAATCATCTCATGGATAAAAATGTAGCGAAACCCTGCATCATACTCACACCAGCGACAGTGGAAAGCTGTAAGTAACAGGTGACTCTAAAATGGTGAAACAACGAGACCAGTATACAAAGGAAACTGAAGTAGACGCCATCAGCAGAGCCGAGGACTTCTATCCTACCACGGAATGAAACAACGAAACCAGAACCAAAGCATTTTGCATTTTTACAGTGCCCAACTACAAAATTCAGACATGGAGGGTTTCTCCCTTAGAACCCGAGCCCGAAGGCAAAGACAATGACCTGGTAGGGTTTCATTATTAGCTTATATATCACCAAATGCATGGAGGAGAGCCAAACACGTAGCAATGAAATTTATCAACATAACTTGGGTCGAGATCATATAGTTTGGTTGCATTTCGAATCATTGTTCACCGATTTAAAAATCATTTGCATGGATATAAAGTTTGCCCAACGTATGGAAAATACTATGATTGTTATACAATCATTGTAATATATATATATTAAAAACCAAGTCATCGATAATGTCTAGGGCGCATCATATTATACCTACAGTCATTTAAACAATGATATAATCAAATTTTCAATGAGAACTCCACATTTTTTTTTAGACAATGAAAAGTACCATAACTATATGGTGGATACACCATGACTTAATAAGTCATACTATCTTAACTCTCTTGATACTATTGTTAAACAATCAACAATTAGAATAACAAACTCTATTACTATGATGTTTAAATATAAACTCACCTACAGGTCCATACCATGAACATAGTTTTAAAAACATGGCACAGTTAGAGGACATAGGTTGAACAATAATACTAAGTAGACGTTGGATTTTGAATTATAGATGAATATAATGGAACAACGCTAGAGGCGTCACATTTCCAACTTATGCTAATAACACGTGAACACAGCAGTTATCACCGGTAATAGTCGACAACATATCACATAACGCAAACGTCACTATATGCCGACAATAAACATGATACAAACAATTTGTTACAGTGATAGATTCCGTATTAAACTAGAGTCATGATCATATCGCAATGGATATGACGGAAACTTTGTAATTCATCGCAAACCTAACGATACTATCCAGGATAAGAGATATCATGTCGAGACAGACTATCAGTTTTATTTCAAGCGTAACTTTCATGAAAAGAACCTTACTGTATTACACGACAACCAGCATAGTAAATAGATCTTCTTTAAGTTTTTACAGTGCAGGGAAAGGAGTTTGATACTTACAAAGATTAAAATTACAGTGACCCATACTTCCCCGGTGTACCTGTGAACAAAAGACAAAGTATGCATTAGCTCGTAAGCTAAGTAAGCCAGTCAGCTATGGCTAGCTCTCCCTTTGCAGTTTGAAAGAAAACAGTCCACTTAAAAAAAAAAAAAAATTTACAATTGTATTAAACAGAAACTGATTAACAAGATTATGATTAGTTACTGAAATTAAACAGGACCAGGAACGCATTTAGTTAACATTTATTGTTATAATAAAAATTTTAAATTTTTCAGAAATTTCGGGTTATGATAATTAAAGCCTTCTATGATTAACATAAATAAAAGGAGAGACAAAGAACATCCTTGTATTATTCCCTTAATGCATTTGAAGAAACCCAAAGGAGCACCATTTATCAAAACAACAATATTTGTCGAGGACACACAAGCCATTATCCATTTTAAGACCAATGGAGGAATACCAATTTGAATGAGAATAATTCTCAGGAAAACCCAATCGACTTTATCATATTCTTTCTCCCGATCCATTTTGAGTAATAAATCATTCATATTTCTTTTCTTGATCGTATGAATAATATCCCGAGAGATTCCAATAGCATCAATAATTTGGCGATCATGAAGGAAGCCGAATTGCTCAGAAGATATATATTTGGAAAGCGAAGG
The DNA here is from genome assembly GCA_027924585.1 of Larix kaempferi. NCBI lineage: Eukaryota > Viridiplantae > Streptophyta > Pinopsida > Pinales > Pinaceae > Larix > Larix kaempferi. Next base: position 7,942,046 of record BSBM01002204.1, on the reverse strand, counting down.
CTTCAATCGAACAACAATAATCTTAGATATTAATTTATAAGTCAAATTACATAAGGAAATTGGCCTAAAATCCCCAAATGTTTTAGGTTTGCTGCATTTAGGGATCAAAGTGATAAAGGTAGAGCTCAAGGCCCCAGAAATGCAACCTTCAGTTCTTGTTAACTCCACCATTTTTAGAATATCTCGGACCATGATGTCAAAAAAATGCAGAAACAGCTCAACAGTCCATCCATCAGGCCCTGGACTTTTTTCCTTGGCAAATAATTTCAAATCTTCTTCAATCTCCTCCAAGGTAACCTCTTTACCTAGTTCCATAGCTTCATGATCATCAAAAAATTTAGGAAACAATCTTTCAACTTTCAGCTGAGCACCAAGATCGCATTGTCCAGTATCCGAATAGATATTGCCAAAGAAACTTTTAGCTGAAGACTACATATTTGCAAGACCAGTAACCGAATTTCCCATCTCATCATTAAGATCCCAGACAACATTGATATTTTTCTTGTAGGAGGAAAAAGAGTGAAAAAAAAATGTGTTCTTATCGCCCAGCTCAATCTAGAGAGCTCTGCTTTTGAGCCTCCATCCATCTCCTCTTGCTTTAGAAAATTTTCCTTTTTCTGCTCTAGTAATTTTAATTTAGCAAATTCATCATTTTCCATAATTTGATCAAAATTTATCATATGTAACAACTGAATCTGCTCCTCCAACTCCTTATGCTCCTGAATATCCAATTTGTTCTAAGTTTTGGTCCATTTAGTAACAATATGTTTTATATTTTGCAACTTTAGGACAAACGGGTCCATTGGATTCAAGTCTTCATCTAACTCAGTGTTAAGCCAATAATTTCGAATAAGGAAACAAAGATCCTCATTCTTTAACCACGAACAATTGAATTTAAATGGATACTTCAAAGTATTTTCACTTCATAAAATTGTAAGAAAACAGGCCAGTGATCAAAAAATTTAGCATCCCCTACCCATGTCCTGTGACGCTGGAAAGACTGGAGAAAGGGTGCTTTAACCATAAACTTATCCAATCTTTTATGAATTCCTTCCCCACCAAGTCTTCCATTTTTCCAAGTAGGGGAGAGAACACATGGAAACACATCCACTAAATCAAAATAATTCAACAACTCAGAGAAATATTTATCCATTCCAGCCAAGGGTCCCCAAATTTTCGAGGCAGAGCTAGTGAAATTAAGATCATTTGCAAATTTGCATTAATTAATTTTTCTATACTCAGTACACTAGAAGACTTAAGAGGATCTTAGAAATAAAACCTCTCTGTATAGGGTCCATAACAATTCAAAATAGGCAGTTTCTTATTAAGAACCCCACTCCATCCATCAAGTAATATTCCCCAATTTGTCTTAAAAGCCCGAAAATTGTAAGAACGGGGATTCCATCCCAATAATAAACCACCTGATAAACCAGTAGAGCTTACAAGCGACACTTCCCACCCAGGAAAAACACTAGCAATTTTCTTCACAACACATGAATCATCACACATGGTTTCCTGCGCTAATATAAGATCTAGGCTAGTAGAGAGAAACAATTTGGTTAAGGCCCTAACCCTAGCAGCCTTCCCCAATCCCCTGACATTTAAAGACAAGAGAGACATTAATCACCATTCAAATGGGGATTCAATGCTCTAAGTTAACTAGAGGAACCAATATTACACTTCTCCTTATCAGAATCATCTATTCTAGAAGAAATAGGTTTATAACTAAGAACATCAGCATCCACGAAAATATCCTTCAATTTCTTTTTGTTTTTCCAGATGGTAACATTCTGGAAGCGCAAACTCTGAATAGGTTTAACTTCAAGATTCAAGGAAGGGTTTTTAGAAAATATTGTCAACGGTGTGAAACAATCTCCTCAAGAAGCTGGGTTATAGACACAATCAGTTAGGATGTTCCATTCCTCCAAAGAGAAAACCCTAGATTTTTCAATAAGGGGGGAAACCCTATTATCCAAGACAGCCCCCAACAAATCACTATGTCTATTAGAAAATAAAAATGGTTGCACCACAGGGTTAATCAGAGGGGGGCATTCCACAAACCGGATGTGATTAATAGTGATATCATTAGAAACTGGGCATGTCAAATCCCCCAAAGGAGTCGAAATAGGAGAATTAAGAACCCCTAGATTTAAAGTAACCTCCCCAGTAGATATACATTTATCTAGGGATTTCTCGGCATCAAGGTAAAAATCCAATTCTACTTTAGAAACATCTTTATATGGCGTAGTTGAAGAAGGACATAACTTACCCGGAATCATACACTGAGGAGTGGCAAGTCTGATACTACTCATATTGTAGCCCAGTGAAGCCAAACCACCTTCCCAAGAAGAAAAATCTTCCCGCATTTCCCACAAAAGATTAGGGCATTTTGCTAGAATGTGACACGTATTCCTACAGTTAAAGCACCTAAAGGGGATTTTGTAATAATCCAGACGCTGTCGAATAGAGCGAAGGCCCCAAACTACTTCCACCTTCATCGGTAATCATTTAGTCATATCAAACTCAACCATTACCCGGGTCATTCGCCTATCCACACCGAACAGAGAGGACCTATCCAATATGATAAAATTCCCCACAATATTTTCCAAGCCAATTAATATATTTTCAGTCCAAAGCTCGATGGGTAGTCCAGGAATTAACATCCATAGATGTCTATGAACCTGCTTCTCCCGCAAAGGATCAAAAGAAATATGCCAGTGTTTTAAAACTAATGAACCATCTTTGAAGATCCAGGTTCCAGCCAGAATTTATACAAGACTCTCAAAGTTAGGAAAGATAAAAAGAATCCATTTGTTCATCAATAGATTGACCCTGGGAGAAATTCCAACCAAATGGCCCAAAATTTATTAACCCAGTCCAGGATTTCACTACGGCTTCCCGAAGCAAATTCAATTCTCCCCACCAGATCCCTACTTGCCAACATCTCCACTCTGTCGATATTATTCTGCTCGTTAATGATAAATTGATCCAAACCCTCGTTTTTCCTAACCGCTTTGTATTTTCTCTGGCATCGTTCTTTCTCTCCACGTAGGATTCATTTCTGTCTAAAACCCCCCTCCTCTTTCAGATGTTGTTCTTCCTTCCCCAAACAACCAGCTCCATACTAGTGAGGCTCATTTAGACCGCCTCCCTTCACTTGTTCTGGAGAAAAAGAGTTGGGGTATGTCATCCCTCAAGGCATTCTTTACCAGTAACACTTGTAGTTGACCAGATCAGCCCTACCCCAGCACAACAAGACCGCCACCCGTCCAAGAAGTGGTCCAAGTTCCTGGAAACAGGACACCAAGAAAAAAAAATGATGGGACACAAGACAAAAACGTTAAATGTGTCAAATTTATAAAAGGCCCCCCTCAAAAAGAAACAAAAAACCACTAAATAAAAACTTGAAGTGAAAAAACACAAGAAATAAACTGAAAACCCTAATACAGACGAGATCATAATGGGTTCAGCAAGAAAGTTTATTCCCACTTTTTTTATCCTTGGTCGGTACTGGCTTGATTCAGAGAATCAACTTAACTCCAAGTTCTGTTGAAACCCATCACCAATCTTCCTTCCTGGATTTCCAGTTGATTCCAAAAATCTCCCCATGCTCCCTTCAATTCTCCATCCTCTTGATGAATATTATTTATACCTTTATCCAAATTTAGAGTCACATTTACCTTCGATGTGAATAGATTAGATTATAAACTATATAAAAAAAGTATGTGTATAAAAAATTAATTGATGATTTTACTAGTGACTGGTTCTTCTCTGAGTGACAAAAGTAGTATGATGTCCTTTTCGCATGCTAATTATATAGATAAATGTGGTACATAAATACCAATGTATAATATGTTTAGTAATGAAACATTGAGTAGCATATACATAGTAAATATATTATCTAATTTACACGGTTCATTAGTTAATAACATGGTAAATATTGATAAACTATGATAAGGTTATGCACGATCTTATGCCTGGTAACTAACGCATAGGTTAAATGGGCGAAGTATAGATAGATAAGTATGATACTAAGGTGATGTAGAAGGCATGAATTTCAAAAGAGTGATGGCATGCTAGTGAAGCATTATTTTCAGAGTATTATTGGTTTGAAATGCATTGTTATGGTGTGTGGGAAAGTGCAACTTTTTCAGGAGGCATCTAGTTGCTCAAACTAGTCATTCAGTGGCGGGGTTCTAATAAAAACAACAACAACTCGGTATCGAAATTAATAGGATTTTGACCCTAGTTCTATTAGGAGGGGTGGAGGTATTACCCATTGTTAATCCTCCAAAAACTAGAGTCATGGGAGATTTGTGCTAATTCATGCTCCCCAAGTTGTGTGGTTACAACTACAGATCACTTATTGGGGAAGGTTGATCAATATAATCCACCAGATGCACTTACGAGTTCTATCTAGGGTTAGTTCAATATAGTTGATGCTCCAACATATTCCAATAAAGGAATGATAGGATGTGGAAGATGGAAGTAGGTTAGGGAGGAAGGATGGTTCAGAGTAGTTTAGAATGTTGTTCGGAGTTAATTATAACAACCTAGTTACATTTGTGTGTTAAAACTCTTACTTTATTCATGTGTCATCATCTCAGCATGTTGTGTAGTTCATATTGTATTATTGTCTCTAACACCCCGTTTTTTACCCTTGTATGTAAATATGTAAATATTGATGAAATGGCTAGAATTCGGATATGAATGGTCAAGCATGACTAGATTATGTAATTATACACATTTTCACTTTTAAATATAAAATCCATGACTACTGTAGACTAAAGGATGAAGAAGATGGGGGGATATAATCCCACAAGAGGGAGAGTGAGAAGGGGGTTAAAAGTGAGATGACCCTAGTGACTTATGAGTTAAGTCATTATCCTTAATATCATTATACCCTATGTTTTATTAATCCCTCTTTATAAAAGTGCATTAGCCATAATATTGGGTTAATTATCCTAAGCTTTGGATTAGAGGGGGGAAAAGTGTCAAATCTCATTATGTCATTGGTTTAGTTCCCATCATCCTTGCATGCCACTTGGCTAATTCTCAACATGCATATAATTATTGAGAACTAGTCCATTCGGCCATCATTCTCCTGTGATTGAGCCATTAGTTGTTTTCAAATCTGAACCACCATCACCTGTTGTCACGTCCCCTCCCATGGATCCAACTTAAGGAAGTGAACATGACTAAAAATATGGGCTTTTCAAAAACTCAGACCCATGATCAAATGTACAATTCATAATCAAGTAAAATGCAAGCAAATTTACATATGTGCATATTTATAATACAATAAACATGCACATAGGAATTAAACTATATCCACACACACATCTACCATGCATTTATCATCATAATCATAATAGTCTTCAATTAAAAACATTGCAGAATTAACACAAGAGAATACTTATCTTGATCTGAAGTAGTATCGCGCAACTGGCTATGCAACTACAACCTTCCACCCAACAATGGACCAGTTGTGCTCATCAATCTCTCAACACAACTTCCACCCCTGAGCTGGGCATGATTTCCACAAGGAAAGGGAACAATAACTAACACATAGCCAAGTAATACTTCACAATTCATCCAAGCCAATCCACAGTTGGGTTTATCAGGATGCTAAGGTAGTAGAAAGGAAGAATTGCTAAGCTAGTGAGCTCAACCATAGAGCTATTGGTACCTGTACAATATCTAGCTAACTTGGCACCCACAATACCTACACACCCAACACAAGGAAGTATTCCATTCACTGCTACACAGTCCCTCGGGCCATACCTTCCCTTCTAGTGCTCTTCAGGGTGTGCATAGAAAAATAGCCAAAGCCCTTTGATCTTTCTATGAGGTTACTCTCTTCACTAGGTTTATAAAGCCAATTCTAATCCTCTTCCACTCCTAGTTTCTTACTCACAAGTTCAATCCAAAACAAGGATGCACATAAAGGCAAAACGCAATTGTTGGGCATGAAGAAAAACCGTTTTAATTGTGGTATTTACAAAACATGATTCCCATGGGTTCTTCCAATTCATGGCACACCAAAAAATTCCTTTGAGAGGGGAAATCGACCCTTGGGGAAAAAATTTGAGTTTCCCACAGGTATATGGGCACTCAAACAAAAAAAACAACCTCTATGGACCCCCAAATCGTGACTCCCTTCCTTCCAATCATTTTTCAACACAAAAACGACTTCCCATCCATGGAAAAAGAGGGAATGCTCAATAAAAACATGGATGAAAATTCCCAACAAGCTCAAACTGTGTGAGAGAGAAAAAACCATGCATGAATAATGGCTTGGGGAGCTATTTTGTGTTTGTTTTCTTGCCTAGGAAGCAAAAACGTGAAATTCAAAATGGATGGCTTTCCCATACATGAAATTGGGCAGCAATACCTCTCCATTCCCCAAAGAATTAACTACCTCAACCAACTCTTGGAAGAAATAAATGATTGGGTACAAAAGTCAAAATGGGTAGTTGATGGTTTATGGGTTATCTCAATGACACTTGGCTTGATACTATTGGCTCAAGAGTTTGAATATGTTCACTCTCTATTCCTTGTAAAAATCATACCCCCATACTCTTGTTGCATTGCATAGCTAGTTGTGGGTATTTTTATTAAAATATATATTTACATGATATTTGTAATTTCTATTGTGCCTGGCTAGCACGCAAACCATATGCATTGATTTTTAAATGTCGATACATAAACGATAAATCAATGGTGGGGCCTTGGCCTTGAGCTCCTCACCCCGATTTTTATAACGACCTTACATCATTTACAATTATAATGCAATGGGGTCAAAATCGAGATATTACACATGTACTGTAGAATGGACCCATACCGAGAACGGTGGAGTTCCATGGAGTTTCTAGTTGGCATGTGTCAAAGCCCTGGAAGGGAATTGGGGTAACTAAGTCGAGGGAATGTTAACTCAAATAAGGGATCCCCATTCCTTGGTTCATGATAATGGGGTAGGAGTGCTAGCGGATTTGGATAGTTGTAGCAGGAAACTTGGTTCCTTCTTGTGGTTTAATAGCCCCATCTCAAGGGTTCCCTATAAAATAAAGATATGGCTTGACAAAGCCTACAGTTGGAAGGAACATTCTTGTTCTGCAGTGAGTCAGTCTATATTTTTAGATAAATCTCCACATGTGTATAAAATGTGTTGTGTTTATCTCTCATATGGGTTAACGTAATTATTGTTACATGATGATTTAATTGTGTGGAATTATTGGCATTATGTGATTGTGTTCATGTAGAAATTGCCTGTAATATCTTCGTGTGTGTGTGTGTGTGTGTGTGTTCTGAGTGATCATTTATGCATGTAATTCCACTATAAATATTTAATTTAAATAATGGAAAAATGAAATTGAGTATCAGAGGCAATTTCCGACAGTAATTTGAGTACCCTCTAGCCCCAAAGATACAATGAGGTCACTGAGTATGTGACATTGTCATCTATTTAATGAGATTGTCAGAATTTGTCATTATCGATTTGTGCCTTGCATGTTTGGATGAGAGAGCATATAGGAACTATGCATTAGAGAATGTGATTTCTTATCATTAGTACACGCACAACATATGTATGCACTACCTACACATACTTATGCTGCACATTTGTACTAGTCTTATTTCAAATATTGATTTAGTACTATGTTATGATTATATCTTAACTAATGCATATTGGGTTAATTAACATTTTGATCTAAAAGCAGGTTACATTTACTTATCAAAGAAAAATGAATTTCATTTTGGATATGCATTTGGTCTCATTTCATTAGTATAAAATATATGATTCATAATATTTTATCAAGGTTCAAATAATTAGATTTGATTTGATATGTTAGGTGAAATGCTAGTTCAATTAAAGTGGGGGACAAGATTGTATTTTTTTAATTATTATAACCCTTCCTAAAAAAGGGGGAAGCACCCTTCCCAAAGGAGAAAGGTGGTGGGAATTGGTTAAGAAGGATTATGGGAAGAAGGAAAGGGTTTTTTTTTGGAGGGGGAGGGACTGAGGAGAAGGTTTGGGAGGAAGATGAGAATTAGTGGGAAAACCATATCTAAACTGGAGGGGTTGGATTGGGAAATTGGGATATTTCCCAAGGTATTTTGGTTGAGGGTTGTTTGTTGTCGATGTTATTTTTAAGAACATGGGCATGAAGACCTAGGAAACCAATAGGTTTCCTAGAGATATGGAGCGGGAAAGGTTTCTCCTAGTTGGTTGGTAGGTAAATCCTAGTTTGGGTAGACTAGACTGGACTATTACAAAGGAGGATTTGACTAGAATGCTAACTCAACTATATTATTGATTTAACCCACTATGGGCCTTGTTTTGATTTAGTTTGCTTCAATTGGATTACAAAAGTATGATAATTTATTTCTTAAATTATATTTTTAGATGTAGCATACTTTATTGGTTGGAACATACAATAGAAATTATGCTAGAAAACATATTTTATATGAAACTTTGAAATCAATACGATGTAATTAAATGGAATGAGTTATATTAAATAATTTAGTGGATAACACCCATAAGGTAAGAGGTGCTATACATGGTATTAGAGCCCCAAATCAAAATTTGGATCCTTAAGGGCTTTCCTAAACTATGACCATAAGCCAAAAATGTATTTCCCGGGAATCAAAATTTATTGCTCCGAATTTATTTTTACACAAAGAATAGACAATAATTGGAATAAGTTATAAAATGCATGGCATAAATTCTACAAGCCATGTAAGGAACCTTGTATATATCCCTATGTAAATTATCCATCTACTTGAGAAATAGGGTGGAAATAAAGTCCTAAATGTTCGTGGAGGGAGAACTTATTCACATGTAAAACCCAAAAAGGGAGAAACATAATTCAGAGTTAGGAGATGTCAAGAACGGGAAAGTTGTTCCACATCTATGAGGGATTGCTTGTTAAGATTTAATATGCTAAGATAGAAAATAGCATCATTACATTCCATTTCACAATAATATCATATACATGATCACTGAAGAAACAACAAGCACAGCATAAACACAAGAGACACAGATTTATCCTGGGAAACCCTCATGGGGTAGAAAACCCAGCAAAGCTTCCTCAATATAGATGACCAGCAATATACAAAGATGTAAACCAAAGAAATGATCTCCTCCTCCACCATAGCAGAACTCTCCTCCACAATTGCACTACATTCTGAGTGAGGGAAGTGTGTGTATAATGAGGAACACACCTCCTCTATTTATACACATCTCCAACATGTACTTTATGTTAACTAGGTCGGCCCCAACTTTACCATTGGGTTAAACACCCCACTACAACTGACTGGGCCGACCCCACTAGGGTGGTCTAACAACCCTTTGACCCACATAACACATACAGGGCTGACCCCACTAGGGTGGTCTAACAACCCTTTGACCCACATAACACATACAGGGCCGACCCCCACTAGGGAAGTCTAATAACCCAAGTTACCACATTCCGACGGAGGAATAAACATCTCCAGATATACAATAAGATCTTCACGGAGGAATGAAACATCTCCGAAATAATAAAGTACAAATATAATATTCTTAGAAGTTACAATATTTCAACACTCCCCCTTAACGAGAAGGATATTACAACAACATCTACACGAGCAAGGAGTCATCAACATCATACATGATACATCTATAAATCATTGGAAGCTTTCTCAACATCATCAGTAACTCAAGCAGTTACTAGAACATCTTCAATACTAGAACATCAACATCTTCAGTACTAAGTCTTCATATTCTACAGCAATCGAACAGCTACAGCAACATCAACATCTGGATCCTCACGATCATCAGCATCGTCATCTCACGATCATCAGCATCGTCATCACACGATCATCAGGATCATCATCTCACGATCATCAACATCGTCATCACACAATCATCGTCATCACACGATCATCAACATCATCATCACACGATCATCAGCATCGTCATCACACGATCATCAGCATCGTCATCTCACAATCATCAGCATTGTCATCTAGATCATCATGATCAGCAGCATCGTCATCTAGATCATCATGATCAATAACATCATCAATACAAGTATAAATATCATTAATACAAGTATCCTCATCAATACAAGTATACATATCATCAATACAAGTATCCTCATCAATACAAGTATACATATCATTAATACAAGTATCCTCATCAATACAAGTATACACATCATCAATACAAGTATCCTCATCAATACAAGTATACATATCATCAATACAAGTATCCTCATCAATACAAGTATACATATCATCAATACAAGTATCCTCATCAATACAAGTATACACATCATCAATACAAGTATCCTCATCAATACAAGTATACACAATAGCAGCATACCCTGCAACACACAAGATCCTATTACGGGATGATCAATCCCTCTCACTTTAGGACATAGGTCCAAGGATGATACAATTCTGATATGCTTACGGGATGATCAGTCCCTCTCAATTTAAGACATCTCTTATGTCTATGGATGATGCAATCCAGATCAACTTACAGGATGATCAATCCTTATCATTTTAAGACACCTCACCATGTCTAGGGACGATGCAATCCCGAATCAACTTACAGGATGATTAGTCCTTATCACTTTAAGACACCTCACCATGTCTAGGGACGATGCAATCCCGATCAACTTACAGGATGATCAATCCTTATCATTTTAAGACACCTCACCATGTATAGGGACGATGCAATCCCGAATCAACTTACCGGATGATTAGTCCTTATCACTTTAAGACACCTCACCATGTCTAGGGACGATGCAATCCCGAATCAACTTACAGGATGATTAGTCCTTATCACTTTAAGACACCTCACCATGTCTAGGGACGATGCAATCCCAATCTACTTACAGGATGATTAATCCTTATCACTTTAGGACATAAGTCCAAGGACGATGCAATCCTAATCCACTTACGGGATGATCAATCCCTATCACTTTAGGACATAAGTCCAAGGATGATGCAATCCTATCACGTACATTTTGAACCAAACGCTCAGGGACGATGCAGTCCTATCACGTCCACTAGGGACCACTTTCTCGGAGACATATGTCTACGGATCGCTTTTAGGACATGTGTCCATGGATGATACAATCCCCTCGTCCACTAGGGACCACATTCTCGGAGACATCTGTCTACGGATCACTTTAGAACTGAAGTCCAGGGATGATACAATCCTCTCGTCCACTAGGGACCACATTCTCAGAGACATCTATCTACGGATCACTTTAGAACTAAAGTCCAGGGATGATACAATCCTCTCGTCCACTAGGGACCATATTCTCGGAGACATCTGTCTACGGATCACTTTAGAATTGAAGTCCAGGGATGATACAATCCTCTCGTCCACTAGGGACCACATTCACGGAGACATCTGTCTACGGATCAATTTAGAACATGTGTTCAAGGATGATGCAATCCCTCTTCTTTCTCGGAGACATGTGTCTACGGATCCTTTTAGAACATGTGTTCAAGGATGATGCAATCCCCTCGTCAACTTAGACCCTGTCTAAGGACCATCCACCAACCTCTTTGTCGGCCTCTCCAATATAGGTATCCACATCATCGACCTCACTGTCGATGCAGGCAATCTCGTCATAAGAGACCACATCACTCCCCCTCTCGAGGAGGGTCCTACCAAGCTTGTCTCGGAAAATACTCAAACTTTTCTTGAGATAGAGGTTTGGTTAGTACATCGGTAACTTGTTCACTTGAGGTAGAGGTTTCGTTAGTACATCAGCAACTTGTTACAAATTCAAACTTTATAGTTCCTTTCTGCGCCATATCATGGAACACTGGATTCTCTGCCATCTTGATACAGCTCTGTTTGTCACATAGGATCACAGTTGGGTCTATCTCTAATTCAAACAATCCAGAAGCCATACTACTTCACAACTAGCAGAGCAACCAGCCATATATTCTGCTTGTGCTGAGAGCCACACTAGACTGCTTCCATCTAAACCACGAGATCATGGCTGATCCAAGACAATAACATCCTCTCGATGTGTTCTTCCTGTCTGATAAACTTTCTGCCCAATCAACATTTGTGTAGCCATCTGAAGTCATGATATCCAAGTCTATCATATCTTTTAGATGCCTCATCACATGCTTTTTCAACTATCAGGTGAACATATCTAGTTTCCACTAGATATTGACTCAACGTGTTCTCAGCAAGGTATATATCTGGCATGGTATTCGTCAGATACATCAACGACCCAATAATATGTCTGTACAGAGTTATATACACTAACTCTGATGAGTCATTCACTAACAGCTTCAAGTTGGAATCCATGAGAGTGGTCATTCCAACATATCAAGTCCTTTTAATATTTCTCGGCATACTTTCCCTGGTTGAGAAAGATTCCTTCTGAGCATTTTCATACTTCTAGAACTAGAAAGTAATGCATCAATCTGAGATCTTTCATTTTCATTTCTGCAGCCATCTATTTGTGCCATCTCTCATCAGATGGGTCTACTGATATGAGCCTCAACATCATTCGAACTCTGTGGTGAGTTCCTTCTTGCATCTGTGTATCGAAACCATATTCAACCTTGTAGCAAAGGTTGAGATCCACATCACCCATGGTGATCATTAAGCTCATCCTGTGGTGAGTTCCTTCTTGCATATGTGTATAGAAACCATATTCAACCTTGTAGCAATGGTTGAGATCCACATCACCCATGGTGATCATTAAGCTCATCAATTTACTATCGATCCTGGGTACCCATACAGAACCTGATTCACACTTCTTCTTTAATTACATCATTAAGAGAATGGTCTTATCTAGTCACTTGGAGCAAACATCTCGTCATGATTCTCTTCCTCTTTCCAAGAGAATATTTTAGCCATGAGCCTTCTATATTATGTTTGATTTGTAAATATTCTTGTTGAACATCCATCACTTGTGCGGTGTTCATCATTCTCCATGATCTTTCCTATAAATAAAAATTAAGTACATGATTAGTAATACTTCATAATCATGAAATCATGTTGACATGATAACCTATTATGCATACAGATATCATTTACATAGTTATGCAACTATCTTGACCAATACTTTGGCACAACACTTTTCCATATCCTGTATGCATGCAGTGGCTATCTAGATACCTTCCATCTCTACCAGAACATACTATCGAGAGTGTGCACAGCTCTCAGTATGCTAGCAAAGAGGTTTCATTCTAGACAAGCTACAATGGAATGTTTTGTCCAACTTACCAATCATATGCATATTAGTAGTATACTATTCAATGCTCTATGAATGTTTATACTCAGCATGAATACAAATATGCATACAATCTATTTATTATTTCAAATAACAACTCAAATACTTATCTTTTATGTTTGTGTGGTTGCCTCCCGCTTGATCTTCTAAATGTCTTTTGAACTTCTATTCATTCTGTACCACTGTGCATGCTCAAGGGTGCAATAGTGTTATCCTCATGATCTCATGCACAATCATACATTCATTAGTATATTCTCAATATTATCAAAACATTATAATTCTAAATAATCTTGAATATGTATAGTCATGATCATTAGTATTCAGGGTTTCAAGGAAGTCTTCTTTTACTCATGCATATTCTTGTTTGATCATAGTACTCTTCTGGTTAGTTAAATCATCAAGATAAGAGACATAATATGCATAAACCCTTGATTACTAACTTTATGAATAAGCATAACCAATCATACCAAGTATACTTATATAAGGGATCCTAACACAAGGTAAGATTCTAACTTGACATAGGAAAACATACCTGGATTAGTATACCTGCTTAGTTATGTCCAACATACCTAGACAATATCTTCTTTGTTCTCTTCAATGATTTAAAGATCCTGTGCTAGAACCTGCATATCTCATAGGTTAAGCATAATATAACAAAGTAATACATACCTCGTAAGTAGAACAAATATTATGGATGAGTCTTTGTCTTCATGTTGTCATGGTCATGGAACTTGATTTGTCTTTCGTGATGTACCTATATCTTGTTAGCAGACAACATCAACCTCATACAACACCATAATGCATTAGTACAATAATATAGCCCTAATCAATGAATGTCTTCGATCATTCACATGCATTCATACTGTTACTTGGGTGATAAGACAATCCTAACATTAATCAAGATTGTACTAATAAATAATATGAAGACAAACACATTATGAACTTAATCAGGAATCAGATTTCAAGACATACCTGAACCTCCTTAAGTCATACCTGTCGAGACTTCTTGTAGTCTTCTTATGTAAGGCCTTAGCCTCAACTCCCCCTGAAACTAGATCTGGAGTTTGATTAGGGTTTGCTAGAGAAACCCTAAAAATTCAATCTTTGACTTTCACACTTCAGAATGGATGGAAGGATGTGTCTTCCTAAGCTGATCAAACTAGCATACTTCAATTTTGAAATCTCCAAAATTTGACCCCTCACAATTTGCCTTCGAAACTTCTGGATCTTCTGGACAGGATCCCGAACTAGGGTTTGATGAAGCCCACCCTTCTTCCCAATAAAAAGGTTTGATCCAAGGCTCTAAACTCTTATTTTTCTGCGGAGCTTCCAGCCGTGGTTACAGACTTCAAAAATTCCAACTTTTGTTGAAGCCCTAATTTTCCATCTTTCCGATCAAAATCCCGAACTGGGGTTTGATCAAGCCCGATCTTCTACCCAACCAAAAAATTCAATCTTGGTCTCTAAATTTTGATTTTCCTGAGTAGCATTCAGCCGTGGATTCCAATTCAAAAAATTCTAACTTTCTCCGAAACCCTAAATTTCGGAAGCCATGAATAAAGGTGCTCCAAAAATAATTATGTTTTGACAGAAATATGTACCTGATTGTTTCTGCTGTAACTCCGAACTTTTCGCTCCACAGGGTTTGAAAACTTTTTCTGTGCTATCCTGACCTGTCATCTTTCCATCCCAATAGGTCTAACCTCAATTGGATTTTCTGAGAGAGAGTTATGCCAAGTTTCACAACGTGACCTGTTTATGGGATAAAACAGGAGAGCGAACGTGTATGGCGTGCCACGTGTCACGGGTTCAGCTTCGGCCTCTGAAAACATTTCCTGAGATAGTAAAGTTTGTGTACTACCTGTCACTTTTTACGAAATTTCATTTGGAGCTTCCTAGCCCAATTTATGACCTTTTTTCCTAGGTCACCTGATTTTGACTGAGATCTAGAAGAGGCAGAAACCCTAACTTGTACTGATCATAACTCACAAAGTACAATGAATATGAGGGTTTCCTTTGGCCACAAGGTACCTGGGGATGTTATATACGACTTGTAAACTTTTCCGATCCTGAACCTTCGCAGAAATGTATTTATAGAGAAAGTTCCATGATGACCGGTTTTTGCTATGTAAAACCCAAACCTTCAAATTGTCTCAAGTGAAGCAAGTGTCGTAAATGCCATACATTACCTTCCTTCAGGTTGTCTCTGATACCATGTTAATATTTAATATGCTAATATAGAAAATAGCAGCATTACATTCCATTTCACAATAATATCATATACAGGATCACTGAAGAAACAACAAGCACATCATAAACACAAGAGACACAGATTTATCCTGGGAAACCCTCATGGGGTAGAAAACCCAGCAAAGCTTCCTCAATATAGATGACCAGCAATATACAAAGATGCAAACCAAAGACATGATCTCTTCCTCCACCATAGCAGACCTCTCCTCCACAAGTGCACTACATTCTGAGTGAGGGAAGTGTGTGTATAATGAGGAACACACCTCCTCTATTTATACACATATCCGACATGTACTTTATGTTAACTAGATCGGCCCCAACTTTACCACTGGGTTAAACACCCCACTACAACTGACTGGGCCGACCCCACTAGGGTGGTCTAACAACCCTTTGACCCACATAACACATACAGGGCCGACCCCCACTAAGGAAGTCTAATAACCCAAGTTACCACATTCTGACGGAGGAATAAACATCTCCAGATATACAATAAGATCTTCACGGAGGAATGAAACATCTCTGAAATAATAAAGTACAAATATAATATTCTTATAAGTTACAATATTTCAAAATTGCTTTGAAATTTTAAATCAGGCTTGTATCCTCCATGACATGGAAACTAAAAAGCATTCATCCATTTTCTATAAATACATCCCTACAGAACCTGTAACAAACAAACATATTGATTTGTCATGAAAGAAACCCTAGAAGCCCTTGTTACCTAAAAGCTTTGTTATCCTTCCTAGCAATATGAAAATATTGCTTTTTTAAAGAAGAAAGAGTTTGAGAGAAAACAAGTTTTTTTCTTTATATATAAAATATAAAGGGATTTCTAGAAAATTCTATATCTATATGTAATATAGATATGAAATGGAAATATATATATATATATCGGGGTTGAAAATACGATTTTTTTCCACAAGTTTGCAAATCGGAGGAAAAGCAATAATTTAATATGGGAGTTCCATTCATTAAATGGAACATAGTTAGGGGATTTAATGATTTGGCGAACTTAGGTTTTTGACACTTCTCTAGTATTTATAAGGAATCAAATTTCATAAATCGTCAGAGTCTACTCCTTCTTTCGTAGAACGGTGGATCTAAAGGATAGTGTCACACTCTATGCATTGATTTCCATAAAAGAATTGGAAGGGGCCATGCACAGATTTCAAAACCATAAGAGTTTGGGTTTGGATAGATGGATGATTGAATTCTTCATTGGTTTATTTGAATTACTGGGGGAATATTTATTAAGGGTGTTTGAGGAAGTCCAACAATCAGGGAGGATTCTGTCATGTTTAAATTCGTCTTTTATTTCTCTTATTCCAAAGTTCGACCGACCTAACATTTTTGGGGACTTTAGGCCTATTTCATTATGTAATGTGATTTATAAAACCATTTTCAAGATTATTGTAGATCCTCTCAAGCCAGTGTTATTAGACTTTATCTCAAGAGAGCAATTTGGTTTTTTGTAGGGTTGACATATTCATGATTCCATTGGAGCATCTCAGGAGTGCATGCATACAATTAGAGTTAAAAAGATTCCCTCTATTAATATTAAACTGGATTTATCCAAATCTTATAATAGAACCTACATTATCTTTATAAGGCTACTCTTGCTTCATGTAGGGTGCTAAATGAACTTGGTCAATTGGATAATGGGGTGCATAACCTCTATTTACTTTGTGGTTTTGGTAAATGGTTCAACGTATCCTTAATTTGTCCCTTCACATGGACTATGAAAGGGTTGTCCATTATCTCCATATTTGTTTCTACTTGTAGTCGAGGGCCTAAACCTATTACTTTTAAATGCCAGGATTCTTGGTCAAATCAAAGGTAGTGGCTTTGGCGATGGACTAAGTGTTCCTCATTTACTATTTATAGACGATGTCCTAGTTATTATGAATGGCTCAATAGTGGAAGTTCGAGCATTGTATGGAATTTTCAAGATCTTCTATAAGGCCACTAGTATGGTGGAAAATTATGAGAAATATGTTATTTGATTTCCTCAATTGCAACTGGAGTAGTACAGGTATTACAAACTATTTTCATATTTAATTTTTTAGATCTTAGTGATGGGATCAAGTATTTAGGCTATACATTAAATCCTAATGGATATAAGAAACAGGACTGGGGTTGGTTGATCTCATGCATAGAATTGAGAATTACCCATTGGTGTAATGGGTGGCACTCATGTGAAGGAAGGTTCATTTTGGTCAAGGTTTTTCTAGAGACAATTCTGATGTATTGGCATATTTTAGCTCATATCCCAAAAGGAGTCCTAGATAAAATTAGAAGATTGTGTTTCAAATTTCTATGGCAAGGTAAGGATCAAAAGGGGATCCATGGGTCTATATAGCATTCCTTGGAAAAACCTAAGGGATAAAGGGATTGGGTCTAAAGGATATCTTTTTTTTTGGTCAGGATATAGCTTCCAAATCAATGTGGAGCCTCATCACTAGGGACAGGTTATTATTATTTTCAAGAAGTATATGAACAAAAATAGGTTTAAATCATCCCACACACACCCATCATATCCCATATTTCAATCTTAAACAGTCATTAAATAAAGGACAAGTCTCATGCACTTTAACCAATGAACAACAAATTTAAACACAAATGCTAAGTATGTTTGCAGCAGAAAAAAAAAAATTATTATAATTATAACAGCAGACTGAAAAATTTATTGCACGGTGATTTGGTCAACAACAGACCCTGAAAAAAACTGCCCCAGGAAAAAACTAGTCCAAGAGTACTTTTAATAAGCATTCGCAGGCATAAAAATGAGTTACAGCAGCATTAAAATCAACATTTAAGGAATTGTACCAGCACCTCGATTTATGTGCCAAAAACAACAATACAACCCAGCAAAATAGTACAGCCTCCACCACCTCATGCCTCCTCAATTTATGAGCCCAGAACCTCCCCGATTAGTATGCTCATCCAATCCGTACAACAGTATGGCCTTCCTTGATTTTTGTGCAGCAAAAATATCACCTCGATCTACATACCAACATAATAGTACGGCCCAACAAAACTTATAGTACGACCCAGCAAAAATGCAGTAGAATATTGCCTTGGGAATAGTGCCCCACTCCTTGGGAAATGAACAATCTTCACAAAAACTCAAATCCCACACCAAAATGCTCACTCCTGGAAAATTGTCTTGCACACTACCCTATGTTTGCTCTTATAATCTG
Source organism: Larix kaempferi (assembly GCA_027924585.1). Taxonomy (NCBI): domain Eukaryota; kingdom Viridiplantae; phylum Streptophyta; class Pinopsida; order Pinales; family Pinaceae; genus Larix; species Larix kaempferi. Next base: position 7,923,337 of record BSBM01002204.1, on the reverse strand, counting down.
AAAGTGACTTTTCACCTTCCCCATCCATAAATCCAATGGCCAAGATCTAATCTTGTCATTACAAGATCAAGGGACATGATTCATTCCCTCAAAAATGAATCACTTAAATTTTTTAATAACGTATTTCTCACTTTATGAAATAAGTGCACTTTATGTCATAAATTCACTTTTAAAATTAATTAGGACACATTACAAAAAGTCACATTATAAAAATATCCACTTTATTACAACTTTATAAAGGACAAAGTTAAGTCCCTAGGTAATGTAATTTCATGGTCACTTCCGCATACAAGACAAACATGTGAAGTGCCTCCTAATGTAAAATTCTAACACTCCCTCTTAGCGAGGGAGGTACTCACTACCACCAGCATCAACTGGTCTAGTCCTCAGGTCCATAACACTGTTCATAGTAGGAAATCCCTCTGAACCTAGAGCCAATGCTACCACCTACAGTGAACTCGAATCTGAAGACATCCTCCTGGAAGCAACCCTGAACCCTGAGCACCTAGTAGAATCCAACCTCAATATTGAGATTTGGTCCTCTCATACTAGCTGAGCCTCCTACCGGTACTCTGAATAGACTCCCTATATTCCCTTGGAAATTGAGACTGAAACCTTGGCACCACTGTAGCCTCAGGAGCCTCTTGCTCCTCTTCCGACTTTGAATCATCAAAAGTGGGTTGTCCACCTAACTTGTATAGCTCATCGAACAGATCACCAATCAACTGTGGCTCAATTAGATATGCTCCAACTGGGTATATATAAACATGCCCCCCCTATAACAATGTCGAATACCCCCCATCCTCCAAGGCTGGCACTCAGAACAAGTTGACTCTCAACCCTAGAACAAACAGAACTCCATCCTACTCTAGGAGTCCTCCATAATGAAACTGGAACCTGACTCTTCCAATTCCACACACGGCACGTGTCATTCCCCTTTTACTCTAAAACATCTGGTATAGAGTTGTCTCAGTAATACTACGGAATATATGCCATATTCTGGTCATGTAACGAGAGGCTCCACTGTCAATGAACCAATTACTATTCGACACAAATCCATTACTGTTGACACTCGATACAAGAGAGAAAAATGAGAATTCATTCTCAAAAAAATTTGCATAGTCCTCTATATCTATTGTTGCTGCAACAGTCGCATCCTCCTCCTCCTCCTCCTCCTTCTTCTTCTTCTCAGGACACTAAGAAGCAAGGTGGCCATACTGGTTGCAAGAAAAGCATCTGACTTTTCTCAAGTCCTTACTGGAATTCTTCTTACTCTTAGCATAAAGAGAAAAAATTTCTTCATCAGCTTCCTCCTTCTGTCCACTGCCCTAAGATCCTTCCCGGATCTCTTCCTACATGAAATCGTCACGCAACCTGCACCAATCTGGAATTTTTTCCCGACCAACCACACACTTCACGAAGACTTCCCAGTCCTTAGTGAAGCCCTTCAAATCTATCCTCACCAACTCAGAATCAGAGATGACCTACCCAACTACAGCCAACTCATCTTTCACCTATGCCACCCGTGTAAGATAGGATACCACACCCTCACCCTTGGCCATCTTGGTCCCATGCCATTTATCTTTGAGTGCCATCTTCTGGCTCTCATTCTTCGCCTCATACAATTTTTTCAGTGTGTCCAACATCTAATACGTTGTCTTCTTCTCAGGAAAGTGTGGGATAAGATGGTCCCTAACACCATCTAGAATAAACCTCTATGCTTTGGCCTCTTTCACTTCATGAAAATCAAGAGCAATAGGATCTAATGTGGGATGAGGTATCTAAGTGTTGACCATAGTCCACATCTATTTTCCTTAAGCACAGTAGTCATCCTTACTTTCCATTGCAAGTAGTTGGAAATGTCATCCAATCGGTCCTCAAATCTTATGCAAATAGTCATTTTCCTTCTGCTTCCCACAAGAAAACAAACCACAAGTTTCCCCCTTCTTCCCAACACCTACAAAACACTTGCAGATAAGGTATACCAACAATAAACTCTTTCCCAACAACTCAACAACACGGTTGCACCAAAAATCCATTATTATCTCAGATCCCTAGCTCTAATACCATGAAGAAAAACAAGCTTAACTCATCCCACACACACCCAGCATATCTCAAATTTCAATCTTAAATAGTCATTATCTATAAAGGACAAGTCCCATGCACTTTAACCAATTAACAACAAGTTGAAACACAAATGCTAAGTTTGTTTGCAACGGAAAAAATTATTATAATTATAACAGCAAACTAAAAAAAATATTGCACAGTGATTGTTGATGTATATGTAACTTCGGAATGTATTTAACCTTTGTATATTGTTACTCCTATAGAGATGGTATTATTCCTCTATATGGAAGTGTCTTCATTTGTATTGACAAGTGTCGCAAGTATCGTAACTTGTTGTGATGGGTTATTAGACCACTGAGTGTGGGGTCAGCCCGGATTAATGTAACCATGGATTATTAGACTGAGTTAGACAAGTCGGCTCTGTTACTTAATTGGGCAGGACAGGACAAGTATAAATAGAGATCGGGAGATCTTTATTTCATCATCTCATTACTCACTCTTACATCACTCGAAAAGTGGCGCACTAGTTGAGGAGGAGGAGGAGCGACTAGTAGAAGACTATCTCTTGTATTTGGTTGTATCATTTCTCTTTCTATCTCTGAGGAAGTTGTGGGGTTTTTCACCTTTATGGTTTTCCCCAGTGAAACTCTATGTGTCCATTGTCTTATCTGATTTCTTGATATGCTTGATACATGCTTGATATGATTGATATGTTGTACATGTTATTATCTCAGTAAAGATCCTAGAGTATGTTGAATTAATTCTCAAAATCTAACATGGTATCAGAGCTTCCCTCAGAAGAAGACATTGTGCAGTGGCGTAAACGAGGGTTTCTTGTTTATTGGGTTTCTCTCCACATATTTTAGAAAAGACGTAAGGTAGATTGACTCTACTCATCAAGGAGAATCTTTCTGTCCAATCAGAATTCAATTCTAAGCACTTTCAGTTTTGGCCCTAAAAATTAGGGTTTCCACAAAAATAGGAATTTCTGAAATATGAAGACATAGCTGGAAGCTCCTTGGAAAAATCGAAGTTTAGAGCTTTGGATCAAGATTTTTGGTTGGGTGAAGATCTGGGAAACTCAAACCCTAATTCAGGGTCCTCCCTAGTGAATCTGGGAAGACTAAAAGGCATTTCTGAAGGGTGAAACTTTGCAGATCTCAAATTCTGAATATACCAGGTTGATCAGCTAATCAAGGTGCATATTTCTATCCTTTCATAAGTTTGAAATTCAAAGTTTGTATTTTTAGGGTTTCTCTGACAAACCCTAATTCGGGACCAGATCCAGTATTCAACAAATCAAGTGGTAAGACCCAAATCTTTTCTATTTCCATTTGAAGTACTTTTTAAAGATGTCTCACCACACCAAGCTTGAGGATGAGCTTGAAGGGGCTGATAACTTCCCAGCATGGAAGTATAGGATTGGGTTAATCCTGGAAGAAAATGAGTTGGACACTTATATAAGTGAAGAGGTCCCTGTCCCAGAGGGAGAAGAGGCTAAGGCTCTTCACAAGAAGAACTTGGTCAAGGTAAAGAGGATCATTGTTGATTCTATCAAAGATCATCTCATACCCCATGTGTCATCCCTAAATACACCAAAGGAGATGTTTGATTCCCTGACCAAGCTATTTGAAGGGAAGAACATAAATCGGAAGATGACCCTTAGGAATCAATTGAAGAATGTCAAGATCCAAAATGCGGAGACTACGCAGTCTTATTTCTCAAGGGTCTCCTAGATAAAAGAACAACTTGAAGCTGTGGGAGAAGATATAGAAAATGGAGAAGTGGTAATGACCACTTTTAATGGCCGTCCTAGGTCACAGGATTCCTTCATCCAAGGAATTTGTGCTAGTAATAAACTTATCACATTCAGTAGACTGTGAGAAGAATGCTCACAGGAAGAAGCTCGGATTATAGCTCAAGAAGAGAAAATGGGGAATGAAGATCAAGCTCTCACAGCAAACACCAGGAAAGATAATATCAAAAGGGAGCACACTCATCACAGGAAAGGTAAACACTATCACCAAAGACAGAAGGAAAGCTCTGGAGGATCTATGAAAGATCTCTCTCATATTCGGTGCTATACTTGTGATGAAAGGGCACACATTTCCAGAAATTGTCCCAAGAACAAAAGGAAGAACAACAAGAAAAGACATCATGCTCATGCTGCTAAGGATGATGAACCTCCCAAGAAGAGGGCTAGAGAAGATAGTGAAGATTCTTCTAGTGATGAAGAATATGTTTTGATTTCTGCTCTCACTAGAACCATTACTCATGGAAGTAATGATTGGCTTATAGATAGTGAGGCTTCTAAACACAGGATAGGATTCAAGGAATCCTTTATGGACCTATCTGAACATGAATCACCCCACAAGGTGAAACTTGGGGATGACTACCAATATCCAATAAAAGGGAGTGGTGAAGCCACCTATAAACTAGACTCTGGAAAGTCTATGAATATGAAATATGTACTATATGTTCCATGCCTCAAGAAGAATCTACTCTCCATATCTGCACTGGATGCAAAAGGCGTGAGGGTTGCATTTGTAGATGGCCAAGTCCTAATGTGGCCAAAAGGTAAGACTATAGATGATGCAGTGGTGATTAGAGAGCAAGAGGGAGGATTATACAAACTGAAGGGCCAACCAGAACAAGCCATGGTCCATGATTCAGTAGAGCCAAGTGAAATTTGGCATAGAAGGCTTGCACACATGCACTATAGGGCATTACCAATTGCAAGCAAAGTAGTGGAAGGTCTTCCTGAAATCCAATCAAAACATGAAGGCATTTACAAAGGTTGTGCAAAGGGAAAGAACACAAAGAAGACATTTCCAAGCAGTGAAAGCAAGGAAAAAAGAATCTTGGAAATCATCCACTCTGATGTATGCGGTCCAATGTCATCCAGTTCTCTGAGTGAGCATGTATACTATGTTTCCTTCATTGATGACTTCTCTAGGAAGAATTGGGTTTACTTCTGGGGGAACAAAGATGAATTGTTTGACAAGTTCAAGGAATTCAAAGCCTTGATAGAAAACCAAACTGACATGAAGATCAAGATCTTTAGATCCGACAATGGCGGAGAATTCACTTCAGGTGACTTCAAGAAGCTATGCAGTGATTCAGGGTTAAGAGGGAGTTGACTACTCCTTACAATCCACAATAGAATGGGGTTGCCGAAAGGAAGAATAGAACAATCATGGAAGCAGCTAGGGGAATGCTTCATGACCAATATCTACCTATGCATTTATGGGCTGAAGCAGCAAGGACAGTTGTATATGTGTAGAAAAGAACAGCTCATAAGATACTTGACAACAAAACACCAGAAGAAGTGTTCACTGGTAAGAAACCAGAAGTTAGCCATCTCAGAATATTTGGTTGTCCAGTATACACTCACATCCCAAAAGAAAAGAGGACAAAGTTAGATCCTTCAGGAAAGAAGGGAATATTCTTGGTTTACAGTGAAAGCTTGAAGGCTTACAGAATCTACTTCCTAGGATTCAAGAAGATTGATATCAATAGGGATGTAACATTTGATGAAATCTCAGCATACATCAAATCAAGGAAAACACCAGTTGAAAATAATGAAGAACCCAGAATATCTAGAACTCAAGACACCACCATGAATGAAGAAGTTCCTGAAGAAGATTGTGAAATAGAAGATCCACAACAACCTGTAGATCCACCCCGTGAGAAGGAATCTCACAAGAGGAAACCAGCATGGGCTAGAGAGCTCATCCAAGATGCAGAAAGGTTTGGTATTACAGAAGAGGAACACAGAGAAAGGAAAAGAACAAGATCACATACCAGCTATGTTTCCTTACTCCATGACATAATGAACAAAGAACCTTCCAGTTATGAAGAAGAAGCAGAAAAGAAAGAATGGAAGGATGCCATGGTTGAGGAACACTAGTCGATCATGAAGAATGATGTTTGGGATGTGGTCCCAAGACCAGATGGGAAGTCTGTGGTAACTTCCAAGTGGATCTGTAAGATCAAGCATGCTGCAGATGGAAGCATAGAAAAATATAAAGCAAGGTTTGTAGCTCGTGGCTTCTCCCAGAAAGAAGGAATTAATTATGAAGAGACTTTTGATCCTGTGGCCAGATACACTTCCATTAGATCAATACTTGCTTTGGCTGCAGTGATGAAATGGAAGGTACACCAAATGGATGTCAAGACTGCTTTCTTGAATGGTGTAGTTGAAGAGGAAGTGTATGTGGAGTAGCCACTCGGGTTTGAGACACATGACCGAGATTCACATGTGTGCAAATTGAAGAAAGCCTTGTATGGTTTGAAACAGGCACCTAGGACCTGGTATGGCAAGATAGATGGCTTCCTATCTAGTTTGGGATTTACCAAGAGTAAAGCGGATTCTAACCTTTACTACAAGGTTGAGGAAGGCAATCCAGTGATACTACTATTGTATGTGGATGACCTGTTTGTACCAGGTGAGGATAGATTGATTGTCGACACGAAGAGGAAGCTTGTTGTCGAGTTCGAGATGAAGGACCTGGGTATGATGCACTACTTTCTTGGTATGGAGGTGTGGTAGAGTGCATATGGAATCTTCCTTGGACAAGGGAAGTATGCAGTAGAGATCCTGAAGAGGTTCGGGATGATGGACTGCAAGGTCATGGCCACACCTATGGCATCGAACCTGAAGCTTCTATGTGATGCTTCTTCTGAGCCGGTTGATGCTACGATGTATCATCAGATGATTGGGTCCTTGATGTACCTGACGAATACGAGACCATACATCTACTTTGCGGTGACCACCTTGAGCCAGTACTTGACAGATCTGAGACATGTTCACCTGATAGCTGCAAAGCATATTCTGAGGTACCTGAAGGGTACAGTTGACTATGGGCTCAAGTATGAGGTGAATCAAAAGTTTAACCTAGAGGGTTATGTTGATTCGGATTGGGCAGGCAGTGCCATTGATCGGAAGAGCACTTCGGGGTGTTGCTTCAGTATGGGATCCGGTATGATATCTTGGTTTAGCAGGAAGCAGTCCTGTGTGACACTGATTACAGCCAAAGCAAAGTATGTCGCAGCTTGTTCGGCTAGTTGTGAGGCAGTATGGCTTAGGAATCTATTGTCTGATTTGTTTGATCTCCAGCTGAGTGCTACTTGTATATATTGTGACAACTAGAGTTGGGTGAAGTTGTCAGAGAACCCAGTGTTCCATGACAAGTCGAAGCACATTGAGATCAAGTATCACTATATCAGCGATATGGTGCAGAGACAAGCAGTGAAGCTCCTGTATGTTGCGACAGATGAGCAGATAGCCGATGTGTTGACCAAGCCACTGGCCAGAGTGAAGTTTGAATACTTCAGAGGGAGACTTGGTGTACTTCAGATCGAGATGTCTCCCAAGGGGAAGTGATGAGTCTGGAGACACAGATGCACATAAGCCATTCCGACATGGTTGAATTTTTTCTTACCATGGTCGTTGATGTAAGGGTTGGAGCCATTCCGACATGGTTGAAGTTTGTCTTACCATGGTCGTTGATGTAAGGGCTGGAGCCATTCAAGCATGGTTGAGGTGTGTCTTCCCATGGCTACGATATAAGTGTTGGGCCATTCGAGCATGGTTGAGGTGTGTCTTCCCGTGGCTACGATATAAGTGCTGGGCCATTCGAGCATGGTTGAGGTGTGTCTTCCCATGGCTGCGATATAAGTGTTGTGCCATTCCTAGCATGGTTGAGGTGTGTCTTCCCATGGCTATGGATATAAGTGTGGTGCCATTCTCGCATGGTTGAGGTGTGTCTTCCCATGGTGTAGATATAAGGGCTGAGCCTTTCACGGATGGTTGAGGTATGTCTTCCCATGCCGGTGAGTGTAAGTGTTGTGTGTGTGCATCTGGGTTGTGCTCCGTGGAAGATGACGATGATCTAAAGACGATAATGTGACAGTATGGTACACAAGTTTTGCAGAGGCATATGATCAGTCCTGAGATGCTCTTGCAGGTTTTGCAGAGCCAGTGTAATCAGTCCTGAGAGATCTTGCAGGTTTTGTAGAGGCAGTGTAATTAGTCCTGAGGTGTACCTATTTGATGGCTTGCTCGCAGAGATGTTGATGATGTACATGCAGCATGAAAAAGGGCTGGCTCTGTAGATGATGAAGACCTGTAGGTGGCGGGCCTACATCCAGTATGAAAAGGACTGGCTCTTTAGAACTTCCTATGACGAGTAGATTGGAGATTGGTTGAGATAGCAGCAGCAGTGACAATGACGATGATTCGATGATGATGATTCGATGACGATGATCCAGTGACGATGATCCAGAGAAGAAGACTTGTGCTAGTAGATTTGTGTCGAGAAATACCTTCCTAGTTAAGAGGGAGTGTTCATGTATATGTAGCTTCAGAATGTATTTCACCTATGTATATTGTACTCCTATAGAGATGGTATTATTCCTATATACGGAAGTGTCATCATTTGTATTAACAAGTGTTGCAAGTGTCGTAACTTGCTGTGATGGGTTATTAAACCATCGAGTGTGGGGGCCCGGATTAATATAACCATGGGTTATTAGACTGAGTTAGACAAGTTGGCCTTGTTACTTTATTGGGCAGGACAGGACAAGTATAAATAGAGATCAGGAGATCTCTATTTGATCATCTCATTACTCACTCTTACATCACTCGAAAAGTGGCGCACTAGTTGAGGAGGAGGAGTAGCTGTTGAATGATTAAACGCTTAATATGACAATGGTGATATAAGCTGCCAGAAGGGTTAATGGTATTCTTTCTAACTTGACTCGACATCTTTTCCAAGCTCTTTAGAAAGTATAATGGGAAATTTAAGGTTTGATTATTGACAAAATGAGCTAACAGTCTAATATGGAAAGCTTTAAAAATAGTGAACTTACCCTCACAGGTGACTAAGTGAATAATAATTGTCAAAGGATCCAAGTACTCTGACTTGATCCATTCTCTATGAAAACCTTTAGTGCTAGTAATGTGTTGAAAATCGGGCTTGAGAGCGAACTGGTGAGCTTCTCGTGGAAGAAACAAATGCTTGTGCCATCGGGCACCTTCTCTATGGAGCTTCATAGCTAACGCTATTGACTCTTCTGTTACGGATAAAACAAGATGGCCAACCTTGGTCATTTTTCCATCAAAACCTTTCACAAACAGCAACGAAATCTCATGGTCGTGACCATCAAGGCGGTAGAGAAACGGATTCCAACCTGCTTGAGAGAATAACTCATGGCATATTTTAAACTCAAGGATATGAAGAAGATCTTGGTAGCTACCTAGCCCGCAATGGTTAGGCATTGCTAATAGAGGACAGGGGAAACATTAGATAAATGCAGGGGATGCAAGAAATTTTTAGATGACCCAGCTCACAGAGATAAATGAAGGGTGAACAGAGTGAAGCAGAAGTTCACGCAGCCATTAGTTAAATTGAGGTATGTTTGGATGGTTGGATGGTCATAGGTAAAGCGTGTTTTGAAAGATCACACTTTTACTTTGAAGATCTTGAGTTAAGTACCAGTATTGAAGTGTATGAATTCGGTAGATGCGTGTTTGGTATAACATATTCAACCATGTCCAAAGCCAATCTTTGGACAGGTTGAATGAAATTCACGTAATGGGATATTCTACACATGGAAGATCACAAGGATCTAATCCATATGCTGGCAATCTATACGACAGGTAAGGCCATAGTGGTCATACAATGATTCATAATGACACAAGATTCGTTCATTTAACAAGATAAGATGAATAAGGAAATAAAACCAAGTGCGAGATTTGACGTTTGATTGATCCCTATCATCATTGGTTAGTCTGAATTTTTAAAAATATCTAGCATGCTATTTGAAATATATAAGCTAAAATTTCTTCAGCACTTTTATTCAAAATGTTGCTTATTTGCTGCATTAGTCACTTCATTTGGATCGACATTCGATCCGTCATTCAGCCTTTCATACAGACTTTTGTCTATACAAACTTTTATTGTTGAAGCCAACTAGAACTTATTTTTGCAAGGAATTTTTAAGGTTGTTAGTGCACAGAAAAATGTTGTAAACTTTGCTTTCTGGAACTTTTTAAGTCATGTCCCCTTTTTTATTGTCTTTAATTAAAACAATTCGCCTTCTGCTTTTCCATTAACCTGCAAACATTTATTACTTTCATAGATAAATAAAAAAAATTCTTTATTTTTAAAAAAAATAGTTTAAAACAGTTCTAATCCTCCCCCAAACCAAAGATATGGATTGTCCTCAAGCCAACAAAAAGAGCATTAGATATTCAATTATTTTATCAATAGCTGAAAAAAATGTTGTAATACTTTTCTCAAGAAAATTAAATATTAACTAAACATGTAGATGATTCAGATATGTACATTTACCATAAAGAATAGAACAGTGCTTAAAAGAACCATATGAAGAATGATAGTATAATTTGATCTGAAATATGCCACAGGAAAACTAGCCATCCATGACTCATTTTAAAGATTTCTTGTCATCCCAAGATATAGAAAAGGTGTACCGTAAAGCTTGTGATATTCTCATAATTATGGGTCCCATTTCTAGGATAATAACATCCTAGATATTGTTTGAATTAGATGACAAGGTCCAAGTTCAACTTACAGTTATTATCTAATGACAGTATAGATGATTGGCCAAAACATGTGTTTGTATACTCAGGTTTCTTATATATGAATCATGTGCATAGTAATGCATTAACCGATCTCTTTTACCCGATATTGACCCACTGCCAACAGGCCTGTTCAGTACCCCGATGGGTTTATCTTGGTACCATGCAAGCATAGTCCCGCTACCAGCGAGCCTGTTCAGTACCCCATCGGGTTTACTTTCATTTACCTAGCTTCCTTGTTTAAGATTTTACTTAGCATGGACCCGCTGCCAGCAAGCCTGTTCAGTACCCCGGTGGGTTTACTTCGTATAATGATGTATATGTATATATTTTTTTTTGTAAGGAAGCCGGTTGGAACTAGAGTGTGCTAAGCCTGCTAAACACATAATTCGAAATATTAGAACAAACCTTTATGAGCAACTTTTACTTATAATAGCCAAAGTTAAAGATCATGTCAAAAGATAATAACCTAAGGTTGTTCTTTGATCTATATCTATCTCTTTCATAAGAATTCAGTAATGTTCCCCACAAGAATAAAAATAACATTCATTTCTAAGTTACCTTTAAAAGATGCTTTAAGAGACAAGTTTTGATAATGAGTCTAGGATAAGCCAATGATCCATAGGTGTAAGATAGTATATATATATATATATATATATATATATATATATATATATATATATATATATATATATATATTTATTTGAGATCATAGCAATTAAGATAGGTCTTTTAAGCAACAGTTCTAAACGATAATCAGAAATGTGCATGCATGAATCAAATACCATATTCAAAATCATGAATGAAATGGTTGCAAGATAATATAAAGAACACTTTATCTTTTGCTAAAAATGTCAATTTCAACAATAATTGAAAAAAAAGAAGGGATTAGGATATATTGAAAAAAAAATTCTTTTAAGTGCTTCCCTTTCAATAATATTGCATGAGCGGATAAGGTCTTTGTAATTAAGCTGCAAAACCGTTGTTAGATGATTTTGATTTATTCAAAACAAAAAATATGTACAAAAAGTCATAAGAAATCTAAAAAATGAGAAAAAATTTCCTATTTTTAATGGCAAAAATTTCATGAGCTGATCATACAAATGAATTCCCTGTATAGATAAAATCAGCTTGTCAGAAATAACTCTTCATTATTATAATTAAAACAAAAACACATTATATTTACATATGTACAAATAAAGACAATCCTTTAGAAATTTCAGGGACTAGGAGGAGGATGAATGACTTCCTCTTCTACCAGCTCCATCTCCTGTTGTTGTAAGGCATTATGTACAAAGTGTTGTTTAGATATAGGTTGGTGATAAAGTCTAATTCTATGGCCATTTACAACAAAGGAAGTTTGAGAATCATCAATTGTTTTAATTTTAACGGATCCATTATCGAAAGCTGTAACAATTTCATAAGAACCCATCCAGCGAGTAGTCAATTTACCTTTAAAATTTTTGTATCTCGAATCGAAAAGTAATGCCCAGTCTCCTATTTTAAATTGTTTTTGTTTAATGTATCTGTCATGCCATTTTTTACATTGATTTTGTATTAATATTGTTCGTTGGATAGCATCCTGTCTAATCTTGTCTAATTCATTTATTTGTAGGATTTGTTGTTGTTGTGCTTCTTCTAAATTCATTCCTAACTGAGAAGCCATACGAAATGTCTTAACCTGAAATTCAATGGGTAGGAGAACCTGTTTGCCATAAACAAGTTCATAAGATGTGTGGCCAGTGGTGTTTCTCCAAGTTATTCTATAAGCCCACAAGGCTTCTGGGAGCCTATCCACCCAGTCCTTGTGGTGTAACTGAATGGTCTTGGTCATGATAGCTTCTAATACTTTGTTTGTGCTTTCCACCTGACCATTCGCCTGAGGATGATATGGTGAATATTTGCAATGTCTAATACCATATTTATTAGTAAGTTCTTTCATTAAATTGGAAGTGAATTGAGATCCTTGATCGGTTATAATTTCCCTAGGTACACCAAATCGGGTAAATATTTCTTCATACATAAATTCTACCACTGATTTCTCTATGGCTCGGAATAAAGCTTTGGCTTCTACCCACTTGGTGACATAATCTGTATAGACTAGGATGTACTTCTTCTTACGAGACATAGGGGAAATTGGTCCAATGAAATCTAGAGCCCATTTTTCAAAAGGCTCAATCATAACTTGAGGTTGCAAAGGCATCTCATCAGATGGCGTAGGTCTACCCATCCTTTGGAAACTATGGCATCCCTTGACATATTTGGCAGCATCCTTGAAGATGCTTGGCCAATAATATCCAGAATGTAAAACCTTATATGTTGTTCTTTTATCAGAAAAGTGTCCACCACAAGGTCCACCATGACATGCATGAAGAATCTCTGCCATATCATCCTCTCGTACACATATTCTAATAATAAGGTCAGGACCGGTACGAAAGAGATCATTATCCACCCAGGAATAGTTAGAGCTTTGAACTATGATTCTACGTTTTTCGGGTGGAAAGAGATGGTTTGGTAGCTTTCCAGTTGCCAAATAATTGACTATGTCTGCGAAACATGAGGTTCGAACAGATATAGCGAATAAATGTTCATCTGGGAAGCTATCATCGACAGGACTATCATCATTGTCAATTTGAATTCAGGAGAGAAAGTCTGCTACTACATTCTCTCGACCAGGATGGTCAACAATGGTGATTTTAAACTCTTGTAACAAAAGAAGCCACCGAGTCACTTTGCCATTGCTAACTGGTTTATTCATCAAAAAACTGATAGCAGAATGATTGGTATGTATGAAAATTTCATATCCTGTGATATAATCACAAAACTTATTGATGGAATAGACTACTGCGAGAAACTCTTTTTCGGTAACAGTGTATTTTGATTCTGCAGGAGTCAAGTTTTTACTAGCGAAATAAATGGCATAAGATAAATTTTTCTCTTTTTGACCTAAGACTACCCCTATAGCTATCTTGGATGCATCAATAGAGATATGAAAAGGAAGGGACTAGTTTGGGCCCCTAAGTACTGGTGCTACTGATAACTTTGCTTTTAAAGTTTCGAAAGCTTGTTGACGAGGTTCAGTCCATTGAAATTATGTGTCCTTCATGAGTAGTTTGAACATAGGTGCGGCTATCTTGGTGAAATTTTCTATAAAACGCCTATATTAACCCGCATGGCCAAGAAAGCTTCTAACTTCCTTCGGAGTATTTGGAGGAGGAAGATTGACAATTATCTCTATCTTGGCAGGCTCCACCTTGATACCTTGAAGAGAGACATGATGTCCTGGAACTATGCCCTCGGTTAATAACATCTTGCACTTTTCATGACTAAGGGCTAAGTTTGTGTCCTGGCATCGAATAAGAACTGTCTAGAGGTTGTCAAGGGCTTCTTGGAAGGTATTACCATAGACTATGAAATCGTCCATGTAGACCTCTACACAATCATGTATAACGTCAGCAAAGATACCTAGAACTGCACGTTGGAAAGTAGCAAGTGCATTACAAAGGCCAAATGGTAATACTCAATAGGCATAAGTCCCCCAAGATGAAGTAAAGATAGTCTTGTCTTGGTCCTCAGGTGCTATTAATATCTGATTGTATCCACTATACCCATCTAGGAAAGAAAAGTATTGTTTCCCCGATAGGGTATCTAACACCTAATCTATAAAAGGTAGAGGGAAATAGTCTTTAAGAGTGGCCTTGTTCAATTCTCAAAAATCAACACAAATATGCCACTTCCCTGTGACTTTCTTCGGAACTACTACCAGAGGAGACACCCACTTACTATTGGAAATTGGGTAAATGAATCCAACGTTAAGAAGTTTTTGTAATTCTTCTTTTACTATATATTTGAGAGTTGGGTTCATTCTTCTCTGGGGTTGTCTGACGAGAGGTATACTTGTGTCTATGTAAATGTGGTGAATACAAGTATCTGGGTGTATACCCTTCATATCGGTGTATTCCCAAGTGAAAGCTCCAGTTTGACTTTTGAGAACTTTTAACAATTGCTTTTGCTGACTCTCATCTAAACCTGCATTTATATGTAGAAATTTTTTGGAACTAACCTCACATGGTATGGTATAAGATAATATTTGTTCTTCAATTGAAAACACACAAGGTGTACTTGTAAATGTTGAGAGACTCATGTTTTCTTGAAATTCGTCTCCAAAAATCTAGTCAAGTTGGGAAAAAGACTGAGGAAAGTCTATACATGTGGTGGAGGAAATAAATTGATTCAACAGGTTTTCAATATTTTGTTCTTGAAGTGCCCAGGAAAGATCACTAACAAGGGAAATTTCTTCTAGGTTTTTTTCTCCAAAAGGACAATCTAACCAAAATAAGCTCTCAGCTACGGGCTGTGCTAGTGGGTATAAAGCTAGTCTTCTTGTAGATAACCCATCAGAGATAAACATTTCGCCATCCCTACATCCTATGAATGCATTAGTAATAGCCATCCAGGTTCTTCCTAAAATGCTAGGATACCCCCTAGATGGGTCTTTTGATTGAATAACCATGAAGTCCACGGGATATTCCCATGAGGCTACTAACACCATAATATCGTCTAACATCCCAGTAGGTTGTACCATAGTACGATCTGCTAGTTCTAACATTGTTGGGGTAGGGCGGAGGAATGGTCCTAATTGGAGAGATTCTAAAACTGTAGTAGTCACTAGGTTAATAGCAGCCCCTAGATCAATGAGTGTTTTTCCTATAGCAGTGTTGTTAATGAGAACAGTTACTACAGGATTTCCTAGATTTGTATACTTCGAGATTCTAGGTTGTTCTGCTATACAATCTGAGATTTCACCTGTGACATGTATTGTTGGAGGGTCTTTTTTTTTCTTACCTGGTCTCTTAATGCAGAGTTATTTTATCACTTTACCAAAGATTGGTATATCTTTAATGGCTTGTAATAAAGGAATCTTACTACAAATATTTTTCAATTCATTAATGATGTTATATTCTGGGTAAGTTATAGGTTTTTCTATTATTAGACGCTCCAGATATGGAGGTGATTTATTTCCTAATATTACTTCTTTATGAGGAAGGTTATGTGTTGAATATTTAGGAACAACCACATTTTCAAGAATGGCATCATTTAAAATTTCATTAGGTATATTTTCTTCTTCATTTTCTTCTTGAATAACAACTGATGACTTAGGATGATCTTGCAAAACTCTTTCAGACCGCAATTGAACTTCATGTATTGGTGCGGACGAAATAGCATATGATGGAAGAGGTAATAACCTAATGTTATTAAGGGCTTGGGTTGGTTTGTTGTTAGGATTCGGTATCGATTGTGCGGGTAATATTGTGGGTCTTGTAGGGTTCATATTCTGGAAATGAGGAGGTTGATTTCGGATAGGGGGTAGTGAAGGAGGTGCATATCCAGGTAAAAATTGTTGAACATTAGGTGGGTAAGGATAGTTAGGCATAGGAGGAGAAGGTTGGGAAAAATATTGACCTCTCCATCCATGAGGCCATTGCTGTTGTTGAGCATTTTGAGGAGGGTATTGCGGTGGCCAATTCTGCCAACCTGAAGTGTTCCATTGTTGCGTAGGTTGATAAGGATGGTAGTAAGGTGGAAATTGGAATGATGGATCCTGACCCGAAGGTTGATCCCTAGGTTTCCAAGGCCTCCTAGATGTTTCACCAAAACTTCCACTCTTGTATACATCTTGCAACTCGGGCAACTATGGACAACTATCAGTGGGATGCTCTTCTGTACAGAGGTTACAAACTGAAAAATTGTTTAATGGACATTCTCTTTGAGGATGTTTATTTCTACACCTAGGGAAGAAAATACTCATTGTTGCACGCTCTTCATCTTGTCTCTTTTTAGCTTGTAATGCATCTAGCTGGGAACCCATAGCTCCTAAAATATATGTTTTGAAGTTTTCTAACAGGTTCCCTAACTCTACCCTTGTAACTCCACCAGGACCGGATGTGTTTCCTTCTGAATTCCTAGTATAAGATTCTCGAAAGTGTATTCCACCTTTCCCTCTACTCCAAGAGTAATTCCTACATAGTTCACAAATCTCTGCAAAATATTTATGAGAAATGTCTCCTACTTCCATGAGATTAAGGCTATCCAATAATTCTTCTAAGATTCCTTTAAGGAAGAGTGTTCTTACTGCATCTTCTCGAAGATCACTATATTTAGATTTGTGTAACACATAGTTAAATCTTTCGAGATAGTCTTCCAGGATCTCGTCTTCAAGATGTTGAATTTTAAAAATATCGTTGCGAGAGTCCTTTGGTCTACAATAATCTTGATATTTCCGAAGAAATGCATTCTTCATGTCTTCCCAATATTTAATACTAGATTCTCCTATTCCCATGAACCATCAAAGAGAAGAATCTTTTAATGTGGCAGGAAAAAGTTTTAGTTTTTGGCCATCTTGTAGGTAATTGTAACTCCTACACAAAATGTCAAACTCAAATAAGAATGTGTCCGGAACCTCACTACTTTTTCCATAGAAAGTTGGTAGTGAGGAAGGAGGGATATTTTTCATAGTAACATCTTGTGCAGTGTCTAAGATGGGAAACGCGAAGGTACCTTCAGTTCTAACTTCTCCATCTTCTTCATCTTGTCGGACACGATCTTCATTTTCATCCTCCATGAAGATTCTATTACCAAAGAGAGAAAATCTAGGTGGCTCCTTTCTTGGTGAATATGGGATATCCCAACGTTCTTTTTCAGGAAAGGTATTCTTCTTTTTAGGAGGAGAATGATCAGCTACGTGGGAATCCAGTCCTGGAGGTTCTATTGTTGTTGTGTCAATCTGTGAGATGACGATGTTTGTAGAGCTCCCAAAAAGAGAATCTACTTGTGCAGGATTGACAAAGTCTACCAAATCTGGACCACCCACTATTGAAAAAGTAGTGTCTTTGGGATTTTGGACTAATGGAGGGTTAAGAAGTTTCGAAATTTTACCCTTCAGAGTTTCCTCTTGTCTAAGTTCAGTCTCAATACGAGCTTGAGGTTCTTCTAGTGGAATTTCTTTATGAAAAAATTGTTTTGATGTCCCTATGATTTCCTTTAAAATGTTCCCAGAGAAGGTTTCTTTAGCCTTCCAAGTAGGACTATCCCCTTTAGGTGTCTTCCGATACCTTTCTGTTGAGTTAGTAGTTGGGGTGGCACGTCCCCCATATAGGTTAGTAAGAATTTTAGTAGGAATTTGAGTTTTAATAAATCTACCTTGTGAATCTCTAGACATATTCATGAAAACAAATTATAACTAAAAGAAACTTTGATTGCATAACTACTACTGCTGGGTTTTGGGGATGCATGTTATAATAGATGCGAAGGTTCTTACCTCTCGTCTTACCGCTCACCCGCCACAAGCCTAATCTAAGTTATCACTAAGTTTTGAAAGAGAATTTCTACCTATTTCAACTGAATTCTAACTACTTCAACTCCCCGGAAATGGCGCCAAAATGTTGGGTGTGTGAGTTATCTCAAATAAAAACAACACCTAATATTAATTATCAACCAGGATCAGTAAATTTAGAGTTGAAAGCAAAATATATGCCAAGGTAGAAAAGGTTGTAAAGTTTCAGGTTTGACAGACCTAGAAAATGTTTAGTAAGGAAAAAGATCAAAAGATCTTTCAAAATGAAAAACCGAGTTAAATATTTAAGAATACATTTAAATCATAGATCATAATAGTACTAGATCATACTACTCTACCTCTATGGCTAATTAATAAGAAATATGGAAACAAATACTGAAACACAAATTACTTCTAGAAAAGTAAGAAACTACTAAATTCAACTTCCAAATAACAACTATGAACAGAATCAGAGCTACGGAGATTAGATGTTTAATAGGGAGAACTTGTAAATGTAAACTAATTCAGACTAGACCATCTAATTCCACTCTTCTTGATTACGTACATCAAATGTAATAGGAACTGAAGTAAATGTATCGTAATGACTTTCAAATCTAATGAGGAAGCTAAATGGGAGTAAATCTAACTTAACTTCTACAAACAAATGTAAACTAAAAATCAACAAAGTACTACTAACTTTAAACATTATGAACTACTGTCTATCCATATGTGAACACCATGAAACTAATGTAAGTTAGAAGCAAATAGAAGACTTAACAAAGATGTTAAACTGAACTATATTAGATTTGGAAGCAAGTAGAAAACTTGATAAAGATATTTTATTATTAATCCAGATCTTACAACATGAACAGCTTCATTAAATAGAAACTAATATTAAGATTAACAAACTAAAACAACTCAACGAAATGGAATCATCAACTATAACTTGAAAATAAACTATTTGAAAACAACATTATGAACAATAACTAAGTACAAAACTGGTTAAAGGACTAATTGTTGGAAGAAAGATAAGAAGAGGATAAGGAGGAAATAATGATGACAATTGAATTAAAAACTCCAAATAACATAAAAAAAAAGATTAAATTACATCTCAAACTATTAAGGAGGAACAGGAAGAATGATGATTAAGAGGCAGAAGAAATTAGATTCGGAAAAAGGCCTAAAATAATATAGAAAACACACAGGTCCGAATGACAATGCGAACGTCGGTCTGAATGGCAGTCCGAATGACGATCCGAATGGAGGAAAACGTTTTAAAGGGAGGGAAAGAAGAGTTTTTGGATGATTTAATTACCAGCTGGATTATGTAAATGATCCTACTGTTCACAGGAAGCAGTAGAGAGATGATTAGAGGCTAAGAAATTATTTATGCTAATCATTACCTAAGAGGAAGAATGATTTTATAAGAAGTAGGAAGAAGGTTGGAATAGAAGAAGGGAGAAGGTTGGAATAGAAGAAGGAAGAATTAACCTACAACAAATAGGAAAAAAAACTAACAGAGGAGACAAGAAGGAAAGGAATGCTAACTATGGAAGAATTTGGAAGCAATATCTATCTATGATGATGGAAGAAGGACTGAAAACAAACTACAAATTATTAAACTACTGAACTATTGGTCGACCATTCTAACTCGGAAGAAGGAAGGTTGCCTTGACAGGAGAATATTAATTACAGAGGAATGAAGATAATACACACAGGAAAACGAATTAGATTACACAAACAGGAAATAAACTAGTTCATTGTAAGAAAATAAATGTAGAAAATGTAAATAAAACCTCCAATTGATGAGGGGCCCTTCCCAGCAATCGGAGGGTGAACTAGTTTAGCTTAAATGACTACCAGAAGAACATCAACAAGCTGTTACTTAGATTAACTTGAAAAAAATTACAGACTCTGTCTTCACACTATCTACAAATGCAAATTCTTGGACTAAGACTGGAAAACCATCGTGAAATCAGAAGCTAACTCGTCTCAATCACAAAGACGACTATTTATAAGTTACAATGGGTAAGAGGGTCGACAGAGTCGACCTCTCTAATAATAGGAGTGTTTAAATTATTATAACAGCTGATTAACTTGATACATGCCAATGAAGGGGACGTTCTTCAGACTTTGATAGGGTTGGTTCCTTCTCAGAGCAGCTGGAGCATCGATCTAACTCATACGTGGACGAGCAGTGTGTTGGCGAACTAAATTGTGGGTAGGCGAACTCCTTCCAGAACGACGGCATGAATGAATGTGAGCAGGCATGCGTAACTCTCGTCCAAACGAATAAAAGAGATGGTGCGCTGGAGTGTTGACGTGGGCGTGGCAGTTATGTTGGAAGGCTAAATGTGGACGGCTGGACTCCTTCCAGAATAATGGCATGAGCGAGAGCTTGGCCAGCACACATGACTCCTGGCTGAATGTGCAGACGAATCAAGGCTTGGAGCGTTCATGTGGACGTGAGATGTGTTGTCAGGCTTGGCGAGCATAAGAACAAATATTCTAGAGCAATAGCTCATTAACCAGGTCCATTGTGTGTCGAAAAGAACCCATGTGTCCTTCTCTTCATTCAATGATCTAAGATGTGTCAACCACGGATTTTGCGGACTGAACGGAGGGTTGAACGATGATCTGAACGCATTTTAGGCTGAGCACGTAGTGCATGGGCTGAATGATGGGTTATTTACAAATCGTAGCCTTTCAATTAAAACCATAAGTCTTAATTATGCCCAAAAACATCATTTTAATCATAAATAAACCATAATATATGAAATATAATAGGATTTGCATGGTAAGTAAATTTTTGCATACCTGGACTGTTTGATGAGCTGAATGGCTAAGAAAACAACTTACTATAGCAAAAACAATAGAAATAATGCCACTTCGAGTAAATTAAATGATCAAAAATGGTGCTTGCATGCAAAACTCACTGAGAAACTGAAAACATCTAGCAGTTCTTTGACCACCTTCTGAGCGGCTCTTCTTATTACTTTGAAAGTCCTGGCACGATTACCTTTACTGAAATGGACGACATCACAATTAAACCTCTAGTGGATGTACTACAAGGAGAAAAGCCTTGGAGTCACAAACACTGGTAGCTTATAGGGAGCAAGTTCTGCTCCATACACTCGAATCTCAGTATGGGTCTCAAAACAAAACCAATATCCAACCAAGTCATTTGTATTTAGTTGAAGCAAATGTTTGCATTCTGCAAAAATTCTGGGGGGATGACAATCAAACAATATGGTTACGGCGAAGTCTACAAACACAGAGAAACCTTCATGTGGCGGATCAGGAATGATTGACTTTTGGAGGTCCTCCCGGCTGAAAAAATCCTCGTTGTGATAGATAATCAATGAGAAGAGAATGGTATCTGAACATATTTCTATAAGAAAAATATTTTAAACTGCAGGTGAATAGACCGAGAGAGAAAATATGACAGATCCAACTTGACAGGAACTTCTTGTTGAGATAAATTTATAAGGAAGAGGAAACCTAAAGCGACATCGTCAATTACCAGGTCATGGTCATATCCAAGGGACTGGAAGATCATGGATAGTACTCGTCTGGATATCTTTGTGAAAACTTCCAGGATGAACATTGAATGGGTACTGGGAAATTTGGCCTCCGGTGGAATTATCATGTGGATGAATGCGTCTCTACTTTCTGATAATAACTCTCGAATCTTTCCTTCTAGGACTTCTTCGTCAAACTGCAGACTGGTGGTGTTTTCCTCGATGTCGATAAATTCCATGATGAGCTCTTTGGTGATCGGGAAGATGAATAATCCCAATCTAAACACAACCACTTTTCTCTCTGGAAAAATGTTCTATTGCACCACTGCACCAGTTCCAGGAAAAATTTGGCCTATGGTAAAACCATATTTTCCAACCCGGAGCTCCATAAGTTGAAAAGGTTTGTCCCACTCTTGGCCTATTCTTCGACCTCTCTGGATAATTGATGAAGGTTGGAGAAATAATACACTGGATCATGAATGTCAAAATTTTCATATCCGAGGTGATCTTCTTGGTTGAGAGTTGCAAATGTTGAGGGAGACGTCTCAGGATTGGGGGTAGAAGCCATAGTGACGCTCGTAGGGCAGAGATAAAGGTGGAGGATGCTTAACATTGGCTACAAAAGTGTATTTAAGTGAAAAGAGAATCCACTTTCAAAGATAGAATTTCCTTCAAGAGAGAAGAGAATCCACTTCACATTCAATTGCATCAATTCTGTATAACATATATATATATTCATCTCATGCTTTGGCTTCTATTTTTATCTTCTGACTTCAGGATAAACTCACCCTCCATCTAGATTCTATACCACTTAGTTAGGTGGCTAACTTAAGTGTCGTCATGCAAGTGTCGCAACTCAAGTGTTGCAACTCAAGTGTCATCATGCAAACACTTAGTTAACTAGATCTTCCTTGTTATCACTTATTTAACTCTAAAGTCGTTCTTTTTAACATCATTGAAGTGATCAATTCGAGTTCTCCTTTAATTGATTGAATTCTTCTTTGTTAATATCACTGAATTTTAACAATTTGAATTCTCTTTTATCTGATCACATCTTATCTTTATCTCTTTTCTTATCTGCATGGTCCACATGTGCTAGCTTAATTAATTATCATATCAAATATACTAAGGATATTTTCCCAATAATGTGATCATCTTGTTCTACTATTGTTCCAAGTGGTCATATGCTAAATTAATTCACTCTAGAGGTGGACTGTCTCTAGAGGAGACTTAATAGCTCAACCATGGTTAGTATTACATTACACACCATTCATGCTTCGACATGCAAAGCATTACCTCAACACATGAGGTGCCACCTCAACACATGAGGATCTATATTGACACACAAGACCTTAGCCTTGACAATCAAGACTATACAACATCATCACCTTGACATACAAAGTACTTACCTCAACACATAAAGTTTATTCATTCTTGAGTCCAAATCAAGATTCTTCTCCAAGTTTCCTGAGTCCAACTCAGGATCCTATAAGGCACTACCTTGAAACACAAGGATCAATCTTGACACACAAGATTGACTTGGAGAATGACTCGTGATGTTGTAACTTTAACACTCCCTCTCAACAAGGGAGGAATTCTCTGACATGCCAAGCTTGTCTCGGAAGTACCTATACTTCGTCATGGACAGAGGATTAGTCAACATATATGTTATATTCTCATCAATAGAAATGTACTAAAGTCTTATGGAACTTATCTGGACCATTTCTATGATGTAGTGGTACTTCATCTCAATGTGTTCCGATCTATCATTAAACACATGGTTTTTTGAGAGCTTGATGCAACTCTGATTGTCAAAGCGAATGACAGTAGTCTCAAGATTCTCACCAAGAAACCCAGCAAGTATCTTCCTAATACACACAACTTCTTGGTAGGTGGTACTAGCTGCAATATACTCTGCTTCTACAGTACTTTGGGCTATAGAGACCTGCTTCCTGTTGGACCAAGAGATCATAGTTGATCCCAAGCTATAAAAAAATCCATATGTACTCTTTCAGTCCACAATACTACCACCCTAATCAAATCCAACATAACCAAGTACCATCACTCCTCCACTGGAATCATATTTGAGTCCATAAGCAATAGTACCTAGAAGGTATATAAGCACATGCTTGGAAGCAACCAAATGTCTATGTCTTGTCTCAAACATGAACTAACTCAAGATACTCACTTCATAACATATGTCTGGTCTACTATGTACCAAATACATCAAGGAAACAAGGAGCTTTCTATATATGGTAGGATGCACTAGATCCAATCCGGAATCTGAATTTCCCTTATGGTATCCAGGTCACAAAATGATAGTAAAATTTGTATTCCCCTTGTAACTTACTTCATTCATATCTGCACAAGCATTCGACTAGAATGGAATTGCACTGAGCGAGTAGGAAAAATTACCCGTTCCCCCTCCCATGTAGCATCCTCCTCTGGTAGCTCTTTCCATATGATGAGGTATTCTCGAATGACTCTGTGTCATAATATTCTCTCTCTGACCTCCCGAATTGCAGTTAGTTGAATAAGATAGATAGATATGGATGGCACAAAGAACCCAGGACACAATCATGCATGGGAATTTGTTGTGTCTAAGCTACTCCGATTGAGTTTATTTATATGGGAATAGTATAGATGGCACAGAGGGGACCATTACGTAACCATGAGCTAGCAGATATTACGTATCCACCATGAGCTACTAATTTATTCGTTAGTTGTAACAAGATATGGTGTAGACATGGATTTACAATCCATCATACCAAATTTACGCAACACATCAACTATGTACTTTCCTTGAAAAAGAAAGATCTCATCTTTCCTTTTCCAAACTTCCAAACCAAGAAATTGGTGCATAAGACCTAAGCTTTTATTTAGAACTCAGAAGTGAGATCCCTCTTGCACTGAGCTATCTGTTGTTCCTCTCCAATAAGGAACAAGTCATCAACATAGAGAACCAAGATCAGTGGTTGGTTATTCACAACCTTGAAGTACAGGTTTGGGTTAGCTTCGCTTTTGGAGAATCCCAAGATCTGCAAATAGTTTTAAATCCTCGAATACCAATCCCTCGAGGATTGCTTAATCCCATACAAGGATTTCTTAAGTTTGCATACATGGGACTCCTTCCCATGAAGTGAAAACCCATCGGATTGTTGAATGTATACTTCTTCCTCGACTTCACCATTGATAAAGGCAGTATTCACATCCATATGGTTAAGTTTACACCCTAAAACTAAAGCAAAGGAAATTATGGCTCAAATAGTAGTGTACTTGGCCACAGGAGCGAATGTCTCATCATAGTCTATTCCTTCTTTCTATGAGAAGCCACGAGCCACAAATCGTGTTTTATACTTTTCAATACTGCCATCAGCTGCATGTTTGATTTTATAAATCCACTTGGAAGTTACTATTGACTTCCCTTTAGGTTTAGGAACCACTTCCCACACATCATTCTTCATGATGGATTCAATATTCTTCCACCATATAATCTTTCCATACTTGCTGCTTAGCAGTTTCTTCATATGAGGTGGGCTCTGAATCACTGATGTGACTCATGTGAACTACATATCCTTCATATCTATCAGGTCTATTTCACTCTTTGGATGTGCCAAATGGTGCTCCATTATTTTATGCCTCTTGCAGAATATCTCGACACCATGCATATATCGTCTTAGCAAGAGGTTCATCAAGAGATATTTCTATCAATTCTACTAGCTCTTCACGATCAAGTGGATTTGTAGGCTCTTTTGACTTCTCCCTATCAACATATGAAAGGGGAGAATTATAAATTGGATCATCCATCATAGAAGTATCATGCTCCTTCGTATCTGAATCACAATGAAGTTCTTTGGAGTGCTTGAATGCATTCTCTTCATGAAATGTTGCATATCTGTTGAATTCAATGTTTCTTTGTCCTAGAACATAGATTCTATAAGCTTTGGAGGATTCACTATTTCCAAAAAATGTTCCTTTCTTTTTTGATGGCTCCATCTTTCTCCTCTTCTCTTTGGGTGCATGAATGTAGACAAGACAACTAAAAATATTCAAGTGTCCAACATCTGGTTTTTCACCAGTGAAAACTTCTTTGGGCTTCGTTTATAAATATAAACAGCAATGATGGAGGCTTCTACCCATAAGGAAGTGGGAATATCATGATCACGCATCATAGATCTTGCAGCCTCAGAGATTGGTGTTTTCTTTCTTTTAGCAACCCCATTATGTTGGGAGTTGTAAGGTACAATCAACTGTCTTTTTATCCCTTCCTCTTGACAGAAGTCATTAAATTCATGAGACTCGAACTCTCCTCCATTATCAAATCTCAAAGCACAAATGTGCTTTCCATTCTGATTCTCAACCAGTGCTTTAAACTCTTGAAACGTGTTGAAATTTTCACTCTTTTCCTTTAGAAAATAGATCCATGATTTGCGAGAGAATTCATCTATGAAAAGCACATAGTACAGATAACCACTCAAGGATGGTGTTTACATAGGACCACAAATATCGAAATGTATCAATTCTAGGATCCCTTTGTATCTTTTGGCACTACTTGGAAAACTATTCTTGTATGAGATCATCATCATCAACAATTACACCAATGCTCATGAGTTGATCTCTTACTTGAGAGATATTTATGAATAAAGAAGCAATAGCTTCGTACTTCTCCATATTCAGATTACAAAGCATATTCTTCAATGATCTCTTCTGACTGGGCTTCTTTTTCTCATAAATATTTTTTAGAGTATCGAAGCATTCCTTTATGGTCTTAAATGGAGTAATTACTTCCATCAAATTGTCTTTCACCAAATCATAAATGATCCTCTTTTCTTTGGCTTTATTCTTCTTGAAGATGGAGTCTCCTACATTAGTAGTAGGATTTTCAATAACATTGGATACGTAGACATCTATATCATTCTCTTCCAGGATATTCAAAATCCTGGCCTTCCAAGTATTGAAGTTTGAATTTTCTTCAATTCTGTCTTCTAATATTATTGAGATTGAAGCCATTATTCTTCAAGTATTGTGCTCACTCAGGATCTACGTAGGCTTAAGCTTGACTACTAAACTTTGCTCTTTCACACCCTGAGATTTGATACCATGTTAAATTTTTATCTTTAATTTGAAATTGCAGTAGTACTTGAAATAAATGAACAATCATAGACAGAAGCATTCACATACGACACTAATTTACCAAGGTTAAACCCTCTATAACTTGAGGGAGAAAACCCAAGCAAAATATTCCTTAGTATATTGAATGGTAACAGATAATGACTTGCTTCACAATAAGCAGATTACACCAAGCACCCTTGGTGCATATATCAGAGCAAGAGAGAAGATGGAAGAATAGAACTCGGAATAATATCCTGCACAAAGAAAAGTGAATTGCCTTCAAGATAAATGTATAACATATATATATATTCTTCTCATTTTTTGGCTTCTATTTTTATCTTATGACTTCAGGATGAACTCGTCCTCCATCTAGATGCTAGACCACTTAGTTAGGTGGCTAACTTAAGAGTCATCGTGCAAGTGTCATAACTCAAGTGTCGTCTTTTAGTTTAACTCAAGTGTTGGAACTCAAGTGTCATAATGAAAACACTTAGTTAACTAGATATTATATGTTATCACTTAGTTAACTCTGAATAATTTCTTGTTAACATCACTAAAGTGATCAATTTGAGTTATGACTCCTTTAATTGACTGGATTCTTCTTTGTTAATATCACTAAAGTTTAACAATTTGAGTTCTCTTTTATCTTATCACATCTTATCTTTCTCTGTTGTCTTATCTGCATGGTCCACATGTGCCATCTTAATTAATTATCATATCAAATATACTAAGGATGTTTTCCCAATAATGTGATCATCTTGTTCTACTATCGTTCCAAGTGTTCATATGCTAAAGTAATTCACTCTAGAGATGGCCAGTCTCTAGATGAGACTTAATGGTTCAACCATGGTTAGTAGTACATCGCACACCATTCATGCTTCGACATGCAAATAATTACCTCAACACATGAGGATTTGTCTTGACACACAAGAACTTATCCTTGATAATCAAGACTGTACAACATCATCACTTTGACATACAAAGTACTTACCTCAACACATGAGGTTTATTCATTCTTGAGTCCATCTCGAGATTCTTCTCCAAGTTTCCTAAGTCCAACTCAGGATCCTATAAGGAACTACCTCGACACACAAGGCTCAATCTTGACACATAAGATTGACTTGGAGAACGATTCATGATGCTGTAACTTTAACAATTGGTTATAGAGGGGTCTGGAAGGGATTAATTGTTGAGGAATGTCTATATTCCTTGTGTGGAAACATGTCCTTTGATATGACCCTGCAAGGGGAGACGTAAATGGGGATAAATGTATATATATGACCCCAAGGGGGGGAATATATGGGGCTAAATGTATATATAAGTGGGGTCAGCTTAATGAATGGGGCTCATGTGCAATGATTGGATATGTATATATAACAGTAATGCAGTCATTGTTGAGGGACATGTGAAATGATTATGTGAATGTCTTGGGGTATTTGGAGAAGTATCTCTTATTCTTTAAGGATTTATTGTGTAACTTATCTTTCTTATCTATATTGGAGTTGTGCTCCACATTTACATTTCTACAAATGGTGTGTACTCTTCTCTCTTATGATAATTTTAAGGATTTGGTTCATCACATGTAAATCCATTAACTGCAAATATTTGAGGACAAATCTTTTCGGAGGGTACTATGATATGACCCAAGGGGGGTCATATATGGAGTTAAATGTATATATGTGACCCCCGAGGGTGGGAATATATGGGGATAAATTTATATGTAATGGGGTCGGCCTAATGAAGGGGCCTCATGTGCAATGATTGGATATGTATATATAAAGGTAATGCAGTCATTGTTGAGGGACATGTGAAATAATTGGATATGTATATATAAAGGTAACTAGACCTATGAACCGAGGAGAGAAAGTGCTCATTTTTTGAATCTTTGAAGTTTTCTTGTCAAGACAGTAAACTTTGTGTAAATTCAGAATCTGAATGCAAGTATTCTGCAAACTCAGAACCTTGTTCTAAAAAACAGCCTTATTTCTAGTATTCCAAATGGACCAGGATATCAAAACTGGAAGATTAGGGTGAGATCTACAGCTTCTAAACCAGTGTAGTGCACATATGTCAAAATTTTCAAAACCCCATTTATGCTCAAGCTTCAAAGAGGAACAGCTCATGTTCCAAAAATTTCTAGTAAAATCACACTCCACAAGGAGGTGATGTGTAGACTCTGAGTTGTTTCTACATAAAGAACAAAAACTTGGCCCATACCATCCTTTCTTCATAATATTATCCCACGTTTAAGTCTCCCTTGGAATGCATACCACATAAAACACTTAAATTTCAATGGAATCTGCCATTGCCAAATCCATTTATACCACCAATTCTGTGGAAAAAAACATTTGTTTTTTATAATAGCATTATATGCAGACTTAGTTGTCACCATTCATGTAGCTTAATTTCCATTCCAAATAAGAGAATCCTTCTCTTGAGTAACTATGCATCCAGCCGAGTTCAATAACCTTATATAACGGTCCTATTCATATGCAGCACAACCGGTGAAACCCAAATCCTTTGCATTGAACCAGTAAGTCTCTTGTGCATATTTATCCTTGGTCTTCTTAATTTTATCGAGGATTAAAAGAGCATATTCCATCAAAAAACTAAGAATATCCTCTGATAATTTGTAATTTTCTTCCATACCCAGAATCGGATCAATACCAACCAAAATCTCCTTACCATTTCCTACTTGCCAAAAGAGATATTTTGCAAACCAATTGTAGACTTTGAGGAAACCATCCCAAATAGGAGAAGCACCCCTGGTTCTTTTCTTTGGATTTCTGATCCATTTGATAATATCCCCTTTTATATATTTCATAGAAATCACTCTTGACCAGAGAGTAGTGCCAAGAAGTCCTCTCCAAAAACTTTTGAGTCTAAGTGCAACACTGAAGGTGGCAAGGTTTCTTATACCCCAACCTCCACAGCTTTCAAGTAATGCTAATTTGTCCCAGCTAGCCATAACCATATTACTGCGATCCATTCCACTAGTCCAAATAAAATTAAAGAAAATATTTCTTAAAGAGTTGTTGATAAAACAAGGAAATTGTGAGAGAGAGAACCAGTAAACCGGTATCCCTATCAAAACTTATTTTACAAGAGTGAGTCTTCCCCCAACTAATAGTATTCTATATGTCCACTGGTTAATTCTGCATTCAACCTTTTTCAATATCCATGTCCAATCTTTAATCAAGTACCCATTAGGCTTCAAGAAGTAGCCTAAGAATTTAAATCCATCCTCCATACGGCAACATTTATAAGGAAAAATCTCTTTAATATCATCGAGCTTTGAATCCTCAATTTTGTAATAAAAGAAGCTAGATTTTGAGGAGCTTACCAACATACCTAAAGCATCACAAAAAACCTTAATAATCTCCTTATATCTCACCCATTCATCAATAGAATCTCTCCCTGCTAGTAACACATCATCTACAAATGACAGATGAGAGAGAAATAAATAAGCTGAAAGTTTAATACCCTTGATTTTACCTTCAGATTTAGCGCTAATTATCATTCTATTGAAGCCTTCTATGATTAGCATAAATAAAAGAGGAGACAAACAACATCCTTGTATTATTCCCCTAATGCATTTGAAGAAACCCGAAGGAGCACCATTTATCAACACAACAATATTTTTCGAGGACACACAAGCCATTATCCACTTTAAGACCAATGGAGGAATACCAATTTGAATGAGAATAATTCTCAGGAAAACCCAGTCGACTTTATCATATGCTTTCTCCCAATCCATTTTGAGTAATAAATCATTCATATTTATTTTATTGATCGTATGAATAATCTCCTGAGAGATTCCAATAGCATCAAGAATTTGGCAATCCTGAAGGAAGCCAAATTGTTCAGAAGATATATATTTGGAAAGTGAAGGCTTCAATCGAACAACAATAATCCTAGATATTAATTTATAAGTCAAATTACATAAGGAAATTGGCCTAAAATCCCCAAATGTTTTAGGTTTGCTGCATTTAGGGATCAAAGTCATAAAGATAGAGTTCAAGGCCCCGGAAATGTAACCTTCAGTTCTTGTGAACTCCACCATTTTTAGAATATCTCCAACCATGATGTCAAAAAAATGCAGAAACAACTCAACAGTCCATCCTTCAGGCCCTGGAATTTTTTCCTTGGCAAATAATTTCAAATTTTCTTCAATCTCCTCCAAGGTAACCTCTTTACCTAGTTCCATAGCTTCATGATCATCAAAAAATTTAGGAAATAATATTTCAACTTTCAGCTAAGCACCAAGATCGCATTGTCCAGTATCCGAATAGATATTTCCAAAGAAACTTTTAGCTGAAGACTGCATATTTTCAAGACCAGTAACCGAATTTCCCATCTCATCATTAAGATCCCAGATAGCATTGATATTTTTCCTGTAGGAGGAAAAAGAGTGAAAAAAAAATGTGTTCTTATCGCCCAGCTCAATCTAGAGAGCTCTGCTTGTAAGCCTCTAATCCATCTCCTCTTGCTTCAGAAAATTTTCCTTTTTCTACTCTAGTAATTTTAATTTAGCAAATTCATCATTTTCCATAATTTGATCAAAATTTATCATATGTAACAATTGAATCTGCTCCTCCAACTCCTTATGCTCCTGAATATCCAATTTGTTTTAGTTTTGGTCCATTTAGTAACAATATCTTTTATATTTTGCAGCTTTAGGACAAACGAGTCCATTGGATTCAAGTCTTCATCTAACTCAGCGTTAAGCCCATAATTTCGAATAAGGGAACAAAAAGCCTCATTCCTTAACCATGAACAATTGAATTTAAATGGATACTTCAAAGTATTTTTCACTTCATCAAATTGTAAGAAAACAGGCCATTGATCAAAAAATTTAGCATACCCTACCCATGTCCTGTGACGCTGGAAAGACTGGAGAAAGGGTGCTTTAACCATAAACTTATCCAATCTTTTATGAATTCCTTCCCCGCCAAGTATTCCATTTTTCCAAGTAGGGGAGAGAACACATGGAAAAACATCCACTAAATCAAAAGAATTCAACAACTCAAATAAATATTCATCCATTCCAGCCAAGGGTCCCCAAATTTTCGAGGCAGAGCTAGTGAAATTAAGATCACCTGCAAATTTGCAATAATTAATTTTTCTATACTCTGTACACCAGAAGACTTAAGAGGATCCTAGAAATAAAACCTCTCTGTATAGGGTCCATAACAATTCAAAATAGGCAGTTTCTTATTAAGAACCCCACTCCATCCATCAAGTAATATTCCCCAATTTGTCTTAAAAGCCCGAAAGTTCTAAGAACGGGGATTCCATCCCACTAATAAACCACCTGATAAACCAGTAGAGCTAACAGCCGACAGTTCCCACCCAAGAAAAATACTAGAAATT
This sequence comes from Larix kaempferi, assembly GCA_027924585.1. Lineage (NCBI taxonomy): Eukaryota > Viridiplantae > Streptophyta > Pinopsida > Pinales > Pinaceae > Larix > Larix kaempferi. The sequence goes on along the minus strand of BSBM01002204.1, from coordinate 7,891,326 downwards.
TTCTTCACAACACATGAATCATCACACATGGTTTCCTGCAGTAGTATAAGATCTAGGCTAGTAGAGAGAAACAATTTGGTTAAGGCCCTAACCCTAGTAGCCTTCCCCAATCCCCTGACATTTAAAGACAAGAGAGACATTAATCACCATTCAAATGGGGATTCAATGCTCTAAGTTACCTAGAGGAACCAATATTACATTTCTCCTTATCAGAATCATCTATACTAGAAGAAATAGGTTTATAACTAAGAACATCAGCATCCACGGAAATATCCTTCAATTTCTTTTTGTTTTTCTGGATGGTAACATTCTGGAAGCGCAAACTCTGAATAGGTTTAACTTCAAGATTCGAGGAAGGGTTTTTAGAAAATACTGTCAACGGTGTGAAACAATCTCCTGGAGAAGCTAGGTTATAGACACAATCATTTAGGATGTTCCGTTCCTCTAAAGAGAAAACCCTAGATTTTTCAATAGGGGGAGAAACCCTATTATCCAAGACAACCCCCAACAAATCACTATGGCTGCTAGAAAATAAAAATGGTTGCACCACAGGGTTCATCAGAGGGGGGCATTCCACAAACCGGATGTGATTAATAGTGATATCATTAGAAACTAGGCATGTCGAATCCCCCAAAGGAGTCAAAATAGGAGAATTAAGAACCCTTAGATTTAAAGTAACCTCCCTAGTAGATATACGTTTATCTAGGGATTTCTCGGCATCAAGGTAAAAATCCAATTCTGCTTTAAAAACATATTTATATGGCATAGTTGAAGAAGGAGATAACTTACCCGGAATCATACACTGAGGAGTGGCAAGTCTAATACGACTCATATTGTAGCCCGGTGAAGCCAAACCACCTTCCCAAGAAGAAAAATATTCCCGCCTTTCCCGCAAAAGATTAGGGCATTTTTCTAGAATGTGACCCGTATTCCTACAATTAAAGAACCTAAAGGGGATTTTGTAATAATCCAGATGCTGCCGAATAGAGCGAAGGCCCGAAACTACTTCCACCTTCGCTGGTAATCATTTAGTCATATCAAACTCAACCATTACCTGGGTCATTCGCCTATACACACCGAATAGAGAGGACCTATCCAATATGATAAAATTCCCCACAGTATTTTCCAAGCCAATTAATATATTTTCAGTCCAAAGATCGATGGGTAGTCCAGGAAATAACATTCATAAATGTCTACGAACCTGCTTCTCCCACAAAGGATCAAAAGAAATATGCCAGCGTTTTAAAACTAATGAACCATCTTTGAATATATAGGTTCCAGCCAGAATATATACAAGATGCTCAGAGTTAGGAAAGATAAAAAGAA